>JBBPBQ010000003.1:35000247-35060083 GCA_037974755.1 Cicer yamashitae
ATATTCTCTGATTATAGAGTCTGGATGAAGGGATTTGAATTCCCATCCAGGTTTGTAGTCTTCATGAATTTGATTGGAGTGTTCAAAGAAGTCTCCTGATTCTGACTTTTAATCTGCCACTTCTGTTTCTGCTGATGCATCGGGTTTCTCTGATGGTAATTCTGATTCTTATGGTAGTTTCAGTTCTGTTGATATGTGTGATTTCTCTGCCAGTTTTGAGTCTGTTGATACTCCAGATATTTCTGATATTTCTGATTCATCATATGGTTCTGGTTCTGATAAGTATTGTGTTGACCAGTCCTTCTTCCAACAGAGTCAGTTGGCTTCTGTTTGGTAGAGCTTGGAACATAGACCTTTTTGCCTTCATATATTGCAAGCATCCATTGACCAGGCACCATGACTGGTGTTTCAATTTGATTGCTTAGAACATCTGCAACATAAACAATTTTATCTTTTGGTACCCAAATTTGGTTGGGTCCTGGTTTGTTAGATCTTAAAGATTTCTTGTCTTTCCATGTGGTTAGCATAGGACAAGATATTTTATTGTGACCTTTCTTATAGCAAATAATACATAAATCATCAGAGGGAATAAACTTAGATTCAATTACTTTTTCTTGAAATCCTATTCCTCTTTTACCATTCCAACTAACCCCATAAATCATAGATGCATACTTGCTTCTTTCCATACCATTATCAATAAAATCTTGAAATACTTCTTCATGCTTATCAGAGTTACATGTGATATTTTCAATTGATGTTGAACTATAATTACTTTTCAGAGTTAGATTTTCAGCCTTATGTTCAGCAATATCAGTTTTCATATTTGCATTTTCTATTTTAAGTTTAATAATATCAGTTTTCAGAGTTGCATTATCTGTCTTAAGTTCAGTAATATCAGTTTTCAGATTTGCATTCTCTATTTTAAGTTCAGTAATATCAGTTTTCATATTTGTATTTTCTGTTTTAAATTTATTAGTTTCATTCTTTAAAACATTAACATTTTCAATTAGATTTGTATTTTCTTTCCTAAGTGTTTTTAGTTTTAAAGACAATTTGTGATTAATATTTAAAAAATCGTTTATAGCAATAATTAAATCAGATCGAGTAAATTCAGAAAATACCTCAGTTTCTTCATCTGTTGATTCACTTCCAGAGTCAGAATCTGTGTTGGATCTAGAGGTAGAGTTGGTATGAGCCATCATACCCAAATCTTCTTGTTCATCGTCAAAGGATTCCTCAGAATTATCCCATGTAGCCATCATACTCTTCTTCTTGGGTCTGGAATCTTTCCTTTGGTGTTTCTCTTTCTCCACATTTGGACATTCTGACTTGATATGTCCAAGTTCATTGCATCCATAGCAGATGATGCTTTTCTTGTCATATTTATCATTATTTCCTCTATTAGATTGCTTGGAATATCTTTGGGGAAATTTCTTCTTTCTGTTGTGCCACATCTTTCGAACTTTTCTAGTTATGAAAGCAATCTCCTCTTCCTCTGAGTTCAGATTCTGATTAACTGAATCACTATCCTCTGATTCTGAAGTTGCCTTTAGAACCTTCTTCTGCTTAGATTTCAAGGCCAGAGTCTTGTTCTTCTTCTTGGGCTCATCTTCTTCAAGCTCAATTTCATGTGATCTGAGAGAGCTGATTAATTCTTCCAACTTTAGAGTATTCAAATCCTTTGCTTCCTGAATGGCAGTGATTTTAGGGTCTGGAATCTGGAAAACATTGTTTCAATGTCTTCATCTTCTTCCATCTTGAACAACTCATACTTTTTGACTATGAGGTTGGTGTTTGCTTCTTGAACTTGCTTGCTTCCTTCATAGGTTAGAATCAGACTATCATAAATACTCTTTGCTGTCTCTTTGTTGGTGCACTTGTCAAACTCCTTGAAGGTGATTACATTTATCATGAATGTTCTGGACTTATGATGCATCTTGTACATCTTCTTCTGATCAGCATTCATCTCCTTTCTTGAAATTTCAATACCATCAGTTTTCTTCGGAGCAATATAACCATCTTCCACCAAGTCCCAAAGTTCAGGATCTTGTGAAATATAGAAACTTCTCAGCCTGTCTTTCCAATACTCAAAACGTTCTCCATCAAATAGAGGTGGTCTGTCGATATTTCCTCTAGCAGCTTCTTCACTGAATCCAGACATATTGAACCCTTGGATCTTTTCTCAAACACTGTAAAGTGCTCAACCTTGAGACCGAGCTCTGATGCCAATTGAAGGTGCGAACACGAGAAGGGGGGGTTGAATTGTGTTTGCACAAGGTTGATAACTTTTTGATAATTTATAAATAATTAAAAATTAGTTTGGTTTTGGTGACTTACTTGGATTAGAAGCAATAAGATTTAGAGGCAGCAAGCAATGAAAGCATAAATAATTTGACGCGTAGAGTTATCCTGGTTCACCACTAACTTGGCTACATCCAGTCCCTTCATTTAGAAGGCTTTAATCCATTAATTCAAAAACCTTGAATTACAAAGCACCTGACCCTCCAAGCCAGTCTTCCCAAACAGCCTGACAACCCCAGACTTTTGAGGAACTAACCACCTTGACCCTACAAGCCAAGTCTTCTCCTAACAACCTGACGACCCCAGATTGAAGAAGGAACTTAACCACTATCGGGTTGGATACAAGAGATTGAAACTTGAGTAGTTGCTTCTAACAAATATGATAATAATAATAACTCTCACACTTTAAGAAAAGAACACTCAGAAAATATTTCTCATTCGAACAGGTGTTTCTCTCTTTGAACTCTAACATGAATTTGGAATCTTGAGCTTGAGTTCTTATACTCTTTTCTACTTTTTGATACTTTTCTCCTTCAGCCTTGAGTGTCTATTTATAGTGAAAATTTGGACTTCAATTTAGTCCTTATTTAATTTTGAATTGTATCTTGTTTAGATTGAGTTTGTAAATTCTTCAAATTGATTCTGTTCCTATTTTGTGTAGATTGACTTTGTAAATTCTTCAGAATGATTTTGTTCCAATTTTGTGTAGATTGACTTTGTAAATTCTTCATATCAAATATTATTCAAATCTTCATTAAATGTTGATCAAATATTCTTCAAATCTTCATTAAAATGTTGATCAAATATTCTTCAAATCTTCATTAAATGTTGATCAAATATTCTTCAAATCTTCATTAAATGTTAATCAAATCTTCACTAAATCTTCTTCAAATATTCTTCAAATCTTAATCAAATCTTCTTCAAATATTCTTCAAATCTTCTTCAAATATTCTTCAAATTTTGACCATATTTTCTTTTCAACTTGGTCAAAGATTTTCTCCAATTATAAATTTGAATCAAATATTATTTTAAATTTTCATCAATTATAATTTTGAATCAAATCTTATTTAAGATTTTCTTCAATTATAAATTTGAATCAAATCTTATTTTAGATTTTCTTCGAAAACATGAATCTTCTTTCATACTCTTTGAAGTCAAATATATTGTTCTCATAAAATAGTTTTGTTGACATCAAAACTCTAAATGTAAAACCAACTTGGTTCCAACATAAGGCATCACTTAAAGAAGATAAAGACCATATTAAGGGATCTCATATTCGACCAATTGCAGTAGAAGGAGAAGTTTTAAGAGTTAGGAAACCAGACAACTCCAACAACCCAGCTCAACTCTAAAGGAAATTTCTCCTTGTCAAGAGTGTGAATCATTTTCCTAATAACTAATTTTCATATTTGCGTGTAGGATTCTTCGGCTAACTTTAAACTTGTTTTCTGTTGAAACTTTATTTACTGGGTTTGAAATGATGGGAACTTTGAAATTGAGGGTGAGGAAAATTGTGAGGTTTGGCATGTAGGAGTTTCTGAAAATTGCTTTCAATTCTTTGAAACTCATTCATTCTGCATGTGTATGCTGATGACCATAATGTGTTAAAGGAAGAGTGAGGGTAGAATGTTAGTGGACTAACTGGTGTCTTATATGTATTAACAACTCTCTCTGAACCTTCCCTTTGGACGTTCTACGTAGATTTATTTTGATCCTTCCCTCTAGACGTTCTACATAGACTCCCTCTGAACCTTTCCTCTAAACGTTCTACATAGACTCCCTCTAAACCTTTCCTCTAGATATTCTACGTAGACTCCTTCTAAAATTTCCCTCTAGACAATCTATTCTATTTGAACTTCCTCTAATAAAGTCTTTCCTCTCACTTGACCCCCTATGATCGAGTCTTTCCTCTAACTTGACTTTCTCTTATTGACCCTTCCTTTGATTGGAGCACCCTCTTATTGGGGTTTCCCATAGACTGTAATCTTCCGTTAACTGTAATTTTCGTTTGATTGGAACTCCCTCAAATTGGGGTTTTGCTCAGACTGTAATCTCCCTCTGACTATAACTTCCCTCTAATGCTTGACTGGGACTAACCTATACGTACTGTTTTTGAAATTACTTATGTTGAAGCTAATTAATTAATTGCAGTTGATGTGATAGTGAGGTGTGTATAATATACATAACGTCATAACATACATTGTTTTAAAATGTTACACTGGGACATTGAGAATTCTTTTAGAAATGAAACGTAGGTAAAAGAAGAACAACTGGGGTGTCGGTTGAGGTCATGACCAAAACCTACCTTAACAAGAGGATCGTAATTATCTTGGTGACCAATGTTGAGATAATTGCGAAGGTATTTTCCATACTTTATGGAAAAGGAAGAAAAAAATTAAGAACTATTTTTATTAAACAAAATTGCATAACCATGTCATGCTTGAATTTGCATATAAGAAAGTTATTTGAACTGTCTCTTCCCCTTTTTATAGAACTCATTTAGATTATTATCTCAGCCCTTATTTTTATGTATTATAGCAGATAAGAGGACTTGAGACTCAAACTCGATCTCATAGGATAAAAGTATGTAGTTTTATTATGTGAGGTTGTAAGTTATTTTGTGTATTAGTATATCAGATGATGTTTTGTAGACTATGTATTATGTAGTTACAATGACATTTCAATGACTGTAATTTATGAGAATTTACATGATGGCCTTTGGAATGTTAGAATGTATGAACTATTACCATTTTCTAGATACATGGTGATGGTTATTATATTTTGGTATTCAAATTAGTCGAACCAATCAGAATGTGGGTAGTGGGTCAAGTCTGAGATGCTTCTACTTTTTACTATATGTTCTAAGTATCATTTCACCAAATATTAAGTCTGATCAACTTAATATTTGGTGTATGGTATGCATAATTATGGTGAAAAGACCTGGAAGACATAGAAGACCAAGACATAATGCTCCACCAGAGGATAATTTTCGTCCTCCACCACCACCTGTTATTGAGCCATAGGAACGCATATTGGAAGTTATTCAACTTGGGGGTGGCAATCAAGCAGCCAACAAAACCTTTTATGATTTCCTTAAGTTGTAGCCTCTTGTATTTAAGGGAAACCATGACCCAACTGAGGCACAATTCTGGCTTGAAGAGGTGAAGAAGGCTTTTCATCACATGCTCAGTATGCACTAGATGAAGAGTGAAAGACATTTGGAGATCACGAACTACTCTACCCTCGTGCAGAAGAGCTACATTGTTGAGGAAAATTTGAAGTAGGTGCAAGAGGATAAGCATGCCAAGTGGACACAACGGAGGGATGCCAAAAAATTCAATCAATAATTGAAGGTGAAGACCTCACCGGGAAAAGGGAAACAGGTTCAAACCTTAAACTCTCCCTGTGCAAAAAGGTGCTCAATGTGTAGAAAGGAACTTGGAGGAGAATGTGTAGAGGGAAAACAAGTTTGTTATTTCTGCAAGCAACAACGACATGTTGCTTCTTCTATTCCAGTACACTAGATGAAAAATGAAGCCAACCCAAGCAAACCAAGCTTAGGGAGAGTCTATGCCCTTGATAGTAGAAAGCTAAGAATAACAATCTGATTACTGGTGCGTATTTTATAACCCAAGAGCCCTTAATTGTTCTGTTTGATATGGGTGCATCTTATTCTTTCATATCCTTTGATTGTGTCATGCAACTCAATCTTCCTTTGATAACCTTACCTTCTACCTTAGTTATATCTATTGTAGCTAAGAACCAAATTGAAACCTCTCTTGCATGTCTTCAATGTCCCACCAGCCTTTTTGATAGGGTTTTTCTAGTTGATTTAGTTTATATACTCCTTAAAGGCCTGTACATAATCCTAGGAATGGATTGGATATCAGAATATTCTGTAACTCTGGTTTGCCATGGTAAAGGGGTCATAATACCACCTAATATTCCTCAACTAGAGGAACCAATACTTTCTTCCTTGGGCAAATGCTTCTCAACTCTTCTAATGTTTATCCAATGGTGTCAAGGTATATTATTACTACTTTCCTCAAATTCTGGGTCATAAATTGATATCTTAAATATCCTAGTAGTAAGTGAATTTGAAGATGTTTTCCCAAAGAATATAACATCATTGCCTATAGAGAGAGAGATAGAATTTTCCATATACCTAATTCCTAGAGCAGGACCCATATCCATTACTCCTTATAGGATGTCACCTCTAGAGCTGAGTGAACTTAAGAGTCAACTAGAAGATCTCATAAACAAACAGTTCAATAGGCCTAATGTATCACCCTAGGGAGCACCTGTGCTATTAGTAAAAAAGAATGATGGTGGGATGAGACTCTGTATAGATTACAAACAACTAAACAAAGTGACCATTAAGAATAAATACTCATTGCCAAGAATAGATGACTTTTTGGATCAACTGAGGGGAGCTACCATATTTTCCAAAATTGATCTTAGGTCTGGTTATCATCAGATTCAGATTAAGTCTAAAGACATACCAAAAACATCTCTTAGAATAAGGTATGAACGTTATGAGTTTTTAGTTATGTCATTTGGGGTGACCAATGCTCCAGCCGTGTTCATGGACTATATGAATATGATCTTCAGACCTTATCTTGATAAATTTGTTATAGTTTTTATTGATGATATCTTCATCTATTCAAAGACCCCAAAAAAACATGTCGAACATCTCAAAACTGTGTTGCATATACTAAGAGACAATAAGTTGTTTGCTAAACCTAGTAAGTGTGAATTCTAGATGTTAGAAGTGAAATTCTTAGGTCATGTAATTTCCAAGGGAGGGGTAACAATATATCCCTCCAAAGTAAAGGCAATATTAGAATGGGAACGACTCAAAAATGCAACTAAAGTCAAGAATTTCTTAGGCTTAGCAGGATACTATCATAGGTTCATTAGGAAATTCTCTCAAATATCCTTGCATCAGACAAGGTTGACACTTAAGGATCATCCTTTTGTGTGGGACCATGATGAAGTAACAATGTCAATTATAAGGAAGGGGGGTTTGAATTATAATTGTCCCTTTTAAAAAGTTCCTGTTTAAAACTAAAAGTTTGACTCAAGATTGATCATGGTTATACGAAGAACGATCTTGGTTAGTGTAAAAACAGTAATATCAATTTTATCAATGTAAAAACTGATTGCAATGCATGTAATTAAATAGAGATAGAGATAGAGAGATTACATAAGCATATATCCTGGTTCACCCAAACAAGGGCTACGTCCTGTCCTCACAAATGTGAGATTTTCCATTATGTGCTCAAGGAAAGATTGTTCTTGGTTGTTACACAACTTTTGGCAGATCAATCTTGATCTTTACACAATTTCCACCTTTCTACTTTAGAAAAGATTTCCATAGATTTACCTTAACCTATTTTAGAAAGAATTTCACAAACTACCTTTTACAACATAAAAGGATTTTCACACACTTTTCAAGCTATGTTAACACACTAGCCTTGAGTTACAAAGTAATGATTATGAGGATGTTAGAATCTGAATATTGCTCAACTCTTGTTTGAGAAATAGATTCTATAAGTTAAAACTCAGTTGTTACTGATTCTAACACAACACAAAGAAAGGAATTGCAAGCTGAAGATTGATATTGAGAGAACTCGAATATGAATGTATGATTGATGCTTTGCTTGGCACTTTTAGTTGTGTTTTGTTCTTCATCTTGATGCTGTATTTATAGGCTTTAGGAGAGGTTAGGACAGCTCACATATCCGTTGAGATGAGGACAACTGTGATAAGAAAGTAAGTAGACTGAAGCAGACCAAAAGCAAGAGTGAACAAGCTGAATCCAAGAACATTCTTGCAATCCAAGATCGATCCTCAATTTAGTTGAATGTGATATGACTTGTGCTTGATCTTGTCACTTTTCTGAGATGACTTTGCTTGCTTTAAGTCAGTGTGCAGACTTTTGATTTGAAAGTACAACTGTAGTGTACTTTACAGCCTGTACCTTTGTACTTGCATTTGTTCCAAATGAAGAATGATCTTGCTTTTATATTTCTTCATGACGCTTGTCTTGATTCTTCGAATTCTGGACTGATTCTGTTTTAGATTTATCCTAGCTTATTCTTGATGAAGATATAAGATTGATAAAGCTTATAGGATGCAATCTTTCACACAGAACTGATCATTCTTGATTCTGATGGAAGTGAAGATCGATCTTTGTTTTACAGACATGTGACAGGATCGATCTTCGTTTTGCTGTTTTTGCTTTCTTTGATTTTAATGAGATCTGTTTTGAATTGCTTGGTACCTATCTTGTTTTAACACACTCAAATACACAAGTTAAATACCAAAACACTTAGAATCATAATTATAATTCTTAATTAACATTTTGTTTAATTATCATCAAAACATTTAATTAGAGATTTTGTCTTAACAATCTCCCCCTTTTTGATGATGACAAATTATTTTAATTTAGATTTTTAATTTTGATTCTAAATAATAATTCAGAGAGTTTTTTATTAAAAGACTCCCCCTCAATATGTGCTACGTATTTGAACCAAATAATGATTTCATTAATATCAAAAAGGATCATTACAAAATGGTTCAAAACAAAAAAATACAAGCAGCATGAAATGGAGGCTACAAATCAGATATTAAAATCTAAGGATACTTCTCCCCCTTTGTCATAGCAAAAAGGCATAAGAGAGTACAGCTAAAATAGAAACTTAAAATGACAGGGAAGGTGAAGACCCTTCCGATGACGGATATAATGAAGGTTGTGGAATTTCTGGAAAAATAGGAGCAGGATTTTGCATAGGTGGGTCAACTCCAAGCTTGGGGCAAGCTGATTTGTCATCCAATCTCTTAGAATAGCTTGCTCTTTGTCGTGATGTGCTTGTGTTAGGGAATGTCCCTACAAGCTTGCTCTTTGGGAATGTCCTTACAAGCTTTTGAGGATTCTTTTGGGAATTTCCAGCTTTGTCCATTTGGAAGGACGCTGTTGTGCATCAATGGAAGTGCTTTGAGAGGGAGCAGCAGATGTGCAAAAAGTTGATAATGAAGCAGAATTTGTACTGATGTTAGGGACAGAGTTTGGAGCGGAATAATGTGGAATGGATGGGCCAACACTATCTACATCAGGAAAAGTCAAAAATTGACTTATTCCAAAGATTGATGAGGTAGTAGTCTTTTGAGGTGAGACAAAGATGGGAGACATGATGAAAGTATGTTGAAAGGGAAGAGTAGGACATAAGCTACCTTGGATAATGGGTGGAGTTGGAAAGGCTGCCGGATTCATATTTTAGGGAGCATCATAAAACAAAGAACGTTTTTCAAGATTTGGTGAAAGGGAAGATCGTTCTTGAGGTTCAGGAGATTGTTGATCAACAGGAATTCTAGCAGACCGTTTTCGTTTGTTTGTGGATGATGGAACTGAAGCAGGTTGTGGTGGAATTTGTTTCATGTGGGATATATTTTTTGAGGTGAATTTGGAAATTTTGATTTTGGAGGATTTAGTTGAAAGTGGAATCTGAAAGTGTCTGAAAATTTTGGAGAGAACCATGTCGTAGGGGACAATGTTCCTCTTGTAGTCTTTCTGAATAGCAGCAATCATGTGTTGAATGATCAAATAGGGCAGGTTTAGCTTCTTTCGATGAAGAAGGTGATAAATGACTAGAGCGTCATTATCAGACACAAATTCGTGACTGTTGTTAAGACAAACTCTCAAATTAAGTTTTGATGAAAATAAACAAAGATTAATTAAGAATATTAATTATGATTCTAAATGATATGTTAATTTAATCTGTGCTCTTGAGTGTTTTTATTAAAGATAGGAATCAAGCAAAGCAAAGAAATCAGATCAAAAACAAATAAAACAGTCATGATCATAAACTGTACAAAACAGAGAAAGATCAGCAGAATCAAGAATGATTGTCACAGCCACTTCACCAATCTTTCTCCAACACTTTTACATTGATTTTTCCTTAATCCTTTATATCAATTTCATCAGTACATGGCAAGGAACAGATAGGAATCATTTTTACCCAAAACGGTTCTCGAATCACTAAGATAAATCATCATGAATCTAAGCATGTCAAAAACGGACTGTAACTTTCTCCAGTCTGGAACTGTCAAGAAAGTTGAACAAAACTGAACTTCAAGATTGATTATAAGTCCTCAGATAGTCTAAAAGACTATCAGACCAGATTGATCATCTTTCTCCACCTATAATCAACGTTCTCCGTTTTTTAGAAGAACAATCTCTGTTTCTGCAGAAGAAGACTTCTCAGTTCTGCAGAAAATTATTCACTCCTTTCCAATCAGTTTTGGATCAAATCAAGTGTCCAGACCAAAGCCCAATTATCATTAAGTATTATCAAAGCTTAATGGGTCATTAAGCGCGCAGGAAGCTTGTGCGAAATTAAACAAAACGGCCCAAACAGCAAAGCCCAAAACTGTCACATGAATGGTGCATTTTGTCAACAGATTCTTTGCTTCTGTCAGAAGGAAAACAGAGCACTACCAACAGCTCTTTCTGACCAAAATTAATTGCTCAAAACGTCTATAAAAGGAAGGCAAATTCGCAAACATCATTCAGAACTTCAAGTGCCAAGTATTCTCATTAAATCACATTCACTTGCATTCTTGAAGCTATCTCACTTACAAAAGAAATCAGGCTGAAATCGTTTCATACTTACAGATCATTTTTACTGAGTTCTTAATTCTGATTTTATTCTCAAACAAGAGTTGAGCATAATTAGTTTCAACCAATTCTTTAAATCATTATTGTAAACTCATAACTTTAAGGATTGTTTATAGTTTGAGTTTGATTAAAAGAGTTAACTGTAAAATCCTTGCAGATTAGTTAGGTGACTTGATTGAATCGTTTCCGGGTGGAAAGGAAGTGTGGTTATAGATCAAGGTTGATCTTTAACTGTGTTACCAAAAGATTTATCTCCGTTCTTTGAACACTTAGTGAAAATCTCACAGTTGTGAGGACTGGACGTAGCCCACGTTGGGTGAACTAGGATATATCTTTGTGTGGTATCTCTTCCTTATCTCTATTTACATTCAGTTATTATTATTCTGAAAATTAAATAAGAGAAACTAAAAACTGTGATTTTTACTAATCAAGAACGTTATGCGTTTTCTGTTTCAAAACCAAGAACGTTCTCCGTTTCTGTTTTCATAACCAAGATCATTCTTTAGTTGTTTTTCTTAAGTTTTTTAACAGGAAATTTTAAATAGGCAAGGTTACAATTCAAACCCCCTTCCTTGTAACTTGACATTGCTACTTCAATTGGCATCAGAGCAAGGTCTCTAAAAAGAACACTTTAACCAAGTGCTAGAGAAAAAGATCTAGAAGAAAAAATGTCAAAAGCAAAATACATTGTTGAAGGAGGATCCTCAAATAGGCCACCATATTTCGATGGAACTGATTACTACTTTTGGAAAAACAAGATGCAGCTGTTTCTAAAGTCCCAAGACACAGGAATGTGGCGCATCATTACAGATGGAGATTTCATTCCAAGAGTTGATCAAAATGATTCAAACTCTGCCAAAAAGGAAGAAATCGACTGGACATCTGAAGACAAAACTAAGGTACTCTTAAACTCTAAAGCTCAATTATTCTTATCGTGTGCTTTGAGCAGGGAAGAAAGTGAAAGAGTCGATGAATGCACAATGGCTAAAGAAATTTGGGATACATTGCAAATTCATCATGAAGGAACAAACCATGTCAAAGAAACAAGAATAGACATCGGCATAAGAAAATTTGAGCTGTTCGAAATGAATGAAGGAGAAACCATTGATGAAATGTATTCAAGGTTCACAACTATAGTAAATGAAATGCGATCCTTGGGAAAGGCTTACTCAGTACAAGAGAGAGTAAGAAAGATCATGAGATGTCTTCCAGTCATATGGAGACCAATGGTAACAGCTATAAGCCAAGCCAAGAATCTTGAAGTACTAGCACTAGAAGAGCTAATTGGAACCTTAAAAACACATGAGGTATTACTGCAAGAAGATAAACCTGTCAAGAAAGGAAAAGCAATAGCCTTAAAAGCATCTCAAGAAAGCATGCCTGACCAAACAGAGGAAGAACCAGAAGAAAAAGGTCAAGAAGATGCTGATGAAGAAATTGCTCTTCTCACTAGAAGAATTCAAAGAATGATGAGAAGGAGAGACCAAATCAAGAAGGGATTCCCAAACAGAAAAGAAAATCCTAAAACAGAACTAGACAAAAGCCAAATTACATGTTTTGGATGTAATAAGCTGGGACATTACAAATCTGAATGTCCTCTGAACAAAAGAACACCAAACAGATTTCCTTTCAAAAAGAAATCAATGATGGCCACATGGGATAACTCAGATGAATCTGATGAAGAAGAAGATGAAGAAGCTAACATATGCTTAATGGCAAACACTGAAGAAAATGAGGTAACAAATTCTGAATCCTGCATTTTATGTGAACAAATGGAAAAAGAATTTGACAACTTATTAAATGATTCAAACTTACTCATTCAAAAGTGTAGTTCTTTAAAAGATAAATTTTATAAAGAAAAGGAAGAGAAAGAAAAAACTCAGGTTCTGAATGATAAGCTAAAGGAAATCATTCAAAATCTGAAAGAATCTCAGACCAAAAACTTTCACACTGAAAATCAAGAACACTCTGCACTTCAAAAGGAGAACGTTCTCCTTAAAGCTGAAGTTCAACTTTTTAAAAATGATCTGTTAAACTTTATTAAAGCCACTAGAACCTTTGAAAACATCATGGGATCTCAAGTTGGAATATTTGATAAAGCTGGTCTTGGTTTTAATCAAACTCAGAAAACCAAAATGTATGAAAACTTTTTTATTCCAAAAAAGGGAGAGAATAAATGCAAGATCAAATGTTCATATTGCAGCAAAATTGGACATCTTGAATTTGCATGTTATTTTAAGAAAAGAGATGAGAAAATCAAGAACAAACAGAGAAAAGAACAATCTGGAACAAAAACAGGTTTTTCTGAAAAAAGACAAGAACGTTCTCCAGTTAAAATAGAAAACGGAGAAAGTTCTGAAAATCTGTTAAAACCAGTTAAAAAATCTTTTCAAAAACAAATGATCAAATGTTCTTCATGTTCTAAGATTGGACACTCTGAATCTACATGTCATATTAAAAGAAAATCAAAATCTAGAACTAATCCACAAGGACGCAAGACAGAATGGGTACCAAAAGTTAATAAAACCAAAACTGCAGGTTGGTTCTCAAGGTGTCAAGAAAAAACCATGGTTCTTGGACAGTGGCTGTTCAAGACATATGACAGGCGATAAAAATTGCTTCATGTGCTTCGTCAAGAAAGATGGAGGGTCTGTCACCTTTGGAAATGACAATCAAGCTCGAATCAAAGGTAGAGGGACAATTGGTAAGAAAAACTCTGCTCAAATAACTGATGTTCAATATGTTGAAGGTCTGAAACATAATCTTTTAAGCATAAGTCAACTTTGTGACAATGCTGTGAAGTTATTTTCAAACCTAACCTATGTGAAATCATAAAAACAAAATCTGGTGAAAAACTGTTTTCTGGAACCAGAAAGAAAAACCTTTATGTATTATATCTTGAAGAATTTCCTGATGAATCCTGCTTCATATCTATTGATAAAGATAAATGGATCTGGCATAAAAGGGCAGGGCATGTCAGCATGAAAACCATTTCAAAAATTTCAAAATTAGAACTTGTCAGAGGATTACCAAAACTGAATTTTGAAAAAGACAAAATATGTGAAGCTTGTGTCAAGGGAAAGCAAGTTAAAAGCAGCTTTCACTCAAGAGAATTTATTTCCACAAACAGAATTCTTGATGAAATATGGTTTTGTTATTGTTGATGATTACTCTCGATACACTTGGGTACTATTTTTAAAACAAAAGGATGACGCTTTTGAAGCTTTTAAAATCTTTTGTAAAAAGGTACAAAATGAAAAAGAATCCAGCATTATTTCTATAAGAAGTGATCATGGAGGAGAATTCATAAATGCCCTTTCAAAAACTTTCTTGAAGAACTTGGCATTTCTCACAATTTGTCTTGTGCAAGAACTCCTCAACAAAATGGAGTTGTTGAAAGAAAAAATAGAACCTTACAAGAAATGGCAAGAACAATCTTGGAAGAATCTAATGCTGAAAAATATTTTTGGGCTGAAGCCGTCAATACATCATGCTATATTTTAAATCGTGTGTCCATTAGAAAAATCATAAACAAATCTCCATATAAAATCTGGAAAAACAGAAAACCAAACATTTCATACTTCCATATTTTTGAGTGTTACTGTTATGTTCTAAACAACAAAGATGTTCTTGGAAAATTTGATTCAAAATCAGACAAAGCTGTCTTTTTGGGGTATTCAACCGACTCCAAAGGTTATAGAGTGTTTAATCTAAGAACTAAAGTAGTTGAAATCAGCATGCATATTTTATTTGATGAGTTTGATGACTTAGTACTTGAAAAGACAAATGAGGATGAAGAATTGCCAGACACACAACAAAGAACTGATGTGCAGGAAACGGAGATTGATAAACAATCTCCGTATCATTCTCCACCTAAAAGCTAGAGAACGATAGGAGATGATCCTCAAACTCAAATCATTGGGGATACAGCAGATGGAATTCGAACCAGAAAGTCATTCAAGAATGATGAGAACAACATGGCAATGATTTCTCAAGTTGAACCAAAATCAATTAAAGAAGCCATAGTTGATCAATCTTGGATTGAAGCCATGAAGGAAGAACTGCAGCAATTCGATAAGAATGAAGTTTGGACCTTGGTACCGAATCCTCAAGATCAAACAATCATTGGTACACGCTGGGTTTTCAGAAACAAATTGGATGAAGAAGGTAAGGTTGTAAGAAACAAAGCAAGATTGGTTGCTCAAGGTTACAACCAACAAGAAGGTATAGACTACGATGAAACTTTAGCTCCTGTTGCAAGGTTAGAAGCTATTCGTATAGTTCTTGCATATGCATCTCACAAACTTGTTAAATAATTTCAAATGGATGTTAAAAGTGCATTTTTAAACGGTTTTTTAAATGAACAAGTTTATGTGAAACAACCTCCCGGTTTTGAAGATCAAACAAAACAAAATCATGTTTTCAAACATACAAAAGCTCTGTATGGCTTAAAACAAGCACCAAGAGCTTGGTATGATAGGTTAAGTTCCTTCTTAATCAATAATGGATTTTCCAGAGGAAAAATCGACACTACACTTTTGAAGAAAATTGATAAAAATTATTTACTCATTGTACAAGTGTATGTTGACGATATTGTCTTTGGATCAACTAATGAAAAAATGTGCGATGGCTTCTCAAAACTCATGCAAAGTGAATTTGAAATGAGCATGATGGGAGAATTAAGATATTTTCTTGGCTTACAAATTAAACAACATGAAAATGGTATTTTTATTTGTGAAGAAAAATACATTAAAGATCTGTTAACCAAATACAAAATGAATGAAGCTAAAATCATGTCTACTCCTATGCATCCATCCTCTTCATTACACAAAGATGAACATGGAAAATCTGTTTCTGAAAAAGAATATAGAGGAATGATTGGTTCCTTGCTATATCTAACTGCTAGCAGGCCAAATATTGTATTTGCAGTAGGACTATGTGCTAGATTTCAATCTGCGCCAAAAGAATCTCATCTAACTGCTGTAAAATGAATCTTTAGATATCTTGTTGGAACTACTGATCTTGGCCTTTGGTATAGAAAAGGTTCTCATTTTGATCTTGTAGCATATTGTGACGCTGATTATGCTGGAGATAAAACTGAAAGAAAAAGCACTAGTGGAGCATGTCAATTTCTAGGTGATGCTTTGATAAGCTGGTCTTGCAGGAAACAAAATACTATAGCCTTATCAACCACCGAAGCTGAATACGTATCAGCCTCAAATTGCTGCTCACAAGTTCTTTGGATAAAAAATCAACTTGAAGACTTCTCTGTAAGTTACTCAAGTATTCCAATTTACTATGATAATACTAGTGCAATCAATTTATCAAAAAACCCAATTCAACATTCTCGTTCAAAACATATTGAAATAAAACATCATTTTATTCGTGATCATGTTAATAAAAAGGATATTGAATTAATTTTTGTTGATACTCAAAATCAGCTTGCTGATATTTTTACAAAGCCCCTCGTTGAAGAAAGTTTTAATTTAATTAAAGAAAAACTGAAAATTATGAAAAATCCTGAAAATTCAAGTTAAATTTGCTTCTGCAGAAAACGGAGAACGATTATCAATCTCCGTTTTTCAGATATCTTTCTCCGTTTTTCAAATCTTCTTCCCAGCCGTCATCTTCCTCATGCGCAGGCAAGGCATGTCCTAGCATTAATTACGCGTGCATCAAGGCCTTCAAAGGTCCACTGCCAAGCCGTCAAATCTGTTCCTTTCCCCAACACTTGTCACTTCCCTAGGTTTAATCATCATTATTCTCTCTCTTGAAAAACTGCAAAAACATGTTGTAGTTATCACAACTGCTCATTCTTCTGAAACAGTTTCCATCTTCTCAAAACCTTTGTCTTCCTCCAAATTCATCTTCCATTGCTCTTAACTGACAACAATGGCTCGAACAAAGCAATCTGCTCGCAAAAATGCAAGCACTGACACTCCATCACCATCATCATCCTTCTCACCAGTCTCCAATCGTTGACCTTCACCTCCACCCAGGCCAACCCCTCCAAAACACTCATCAGACTCCTCTTTTTCTGACTATCTTTCTTCGTCCCCTGAGTCCAACCCTAACACCTCCATTCCTAAACCTGTATCTTCTGTTCTTCCTCCTTTTTATTCCTGTCCATCTCCAAATGTTGCTCAAGTCCCTCCTCACTTGCGAACATCCTACTCTAAACCCGCACCACCACCACAAAAATTTGTCAATCCTCCAGCACCTAAAAGACGCTCAATGAGAATCTTGGCAGGAATTGGGACTTCAAGGATCCCAATCACTAAACGTGCCTATCTCATCATCTCAGACACTAAGTCGGACGAATCGTCGTATATTCCTCCTCCTTCAACAAAACCTGTCACCTCACCAAAATCCAATTTATCGTCTTAGACTCCTCAATCCAAAACCTCAAAACCAACCCCATCAAAATCATCTTTTTCAGCTGAAGCTTCTCAATCCACTCCTCCAAACAAGAAAGGGAGACTAATGACTAATTTTTTCTCCTCTCCCACTCAACCTAAAACTCGTGCCCTAAAAACAAAAACCACCATGCCAGCCTCCAAATTTCTGGCAAGAACAAACTTACCCATTCACCAGAGATTCAAAACAACTGTACCTAAGCACAAGTTCCGTATTTCTCCTTCCTCGTCTTTAGAACGTTCCCCAACCCCAACACTTTCTCCCACCCAAATTCCAGAACGTTCTCCCATCCCTTCCACTCCAACTACTCCAAAAAGCCTTACACCTACTCCAGAATGTTCTCCACTTCACGAACGTTCTCCTATCCCTCACCATTCTTCTTCTCCCACCCACGAACGTTCTCCTATCCCAGAACGTTCTCCCGCCTCTTTTCCTTCCCATACTCAAAACACATCCTCCCCTACTCAAGCACATTCTCCCATTCAAGAATGCTCTCATGCTCACCAAAAATCTCCCTCTCCAACTCAAGAACATTCACCTCCCGAAGAACATTCTCCGTCTTATGTTCCATCTCCTTCACAAACCACCAAAAGACCTCTTTCACCTCAATCTCCTTCCTCTCCTTCCTCTGAACCTTCCTCTGACTCTGACTCTCCTCTGCCACCATCTCCACCTTCCAAATAGGCCAAACCTAATACCACTCCTTTGATTCCTCCCACTGCCACCAAACTATTTAAGGACAAATGGGCTCAGAGGCCCATTGGTGTTGGCAGAGTTTTTATCTTCGACAAACTCATAGTCGATGGCAACACTGTCCAACATTTTACTGATGCCCTAGGCTAGACTGCCTTTTTGCAAATCTCTAAGCCCCACTATCCAGATGTTGTTCGAGCCTTCTATTGTCATGCCAAAACATTCCCTGAAAAATCTCTGTTAACTTCCACTATTAAGGGAATTGAGATCAGATTGACTCCTGACATTCTGGCCTCCATCTTGGATCTTCCTACTGAAGGACCTGCTGTTTTTGGAAAATCCTGGTATGCAGCTCTCAATCTTAAAGAGACTGCAGTTCTCTCTGAACTATTTCAAGAGAATTCTACTAAGTACATTTCAACATTCCTTCGACCTCTCCCTAAAATTTTCAATAACATGAGTCAGCATACTCTTCTTCCTCACTGTGGAAGCCATGAGTATGTCTTTGAAAACGAGGCACTCATCATCTATCATCTGCTCAACTGCAAGCGTCTCAACCTCTCTGATACTTCATCACATGATCGCTGCTGCCAATAAAGACTACAAGAAGAATACTGTTCCTTATGGTATGATTCTTACCAAAGTCTTTAATCATTTTCATATCCCTCTGTCCAATGAAAAATCCCTTATCAAAATCTCCAAATTTTCCACCAAAAACATGGCCCATATGAAAGTCACCGTCACCAGACAGCCTTCTCCCAAACCTGAAACACAGCCAAGATATCCACCAACTAACCGACCCAGAACCAGACAATCTGCCCCACTCATTCATTCGTTTCCATCCACACTAAAAAGAAAGCGTTCTACCAGACAAGAAGCTCCTGTTACAGCCCCCACATCACCTTCTCCTTCACCAAATTGAGCTTCTGATAATGCTCCATAACGTTCTCCTCCAAATCCAGAACGTTCTCCTCCAAGTCCAAAACGTTCTCCTCAGAACCCAGAACGTTCACCAAAACACCCAGAACGTTCTCCTGAACATGCTCAAGAACGTTCCCCTCAAAACAGAGAACGTTCTCTCAGCCCTCCTTCTACCAATCCTACTTTCTCCGTTTTTCCCCAACACTCCACCATTTCCTCCACGGCCTTCATCTCTGTCTCCCAACTTCTTCGTTCTCCCCTTGACTCCATGACAACACTGCTTCCTCACCAAAATGTCTCCGCCATGTCACCTGCGTACATTTCTCCACAAACCACCACGTCATCTATTTTTGGAATTAGTCAATTTTTGGCTTCTTCCGAACCTTCCAACAACGCTACTTCATCAATCAATCCAATCCTCAGCCACTACCTGCCTCTCTCCCAGCTGTCTCTGCTCCATCAAGCAGCACTGCTCCCATTCCTCCACCAATCATGAATCCTCCAAAGGAACCCACCAACTATGAAATAATGGCAACTCTGCAACTTCTCTTGGCTCAACAGACTCAGCTACAATCTTGGCTCACGGATACGCTTGCACCCAAGCTCGGTGTGCCTCCTCCTCCTCCTTTTCAGGCTGCTTCTGCTCCTGAGCCTGTTCCTGTACCGTCCAAATCTCAATCGTCCGAAGGATCTTCCCCTTCTTTAGCAAAATAGGGATCTTTTTCTCCTTCCTTTTTGTGTGACAAAGGGGGAGAATTAAGTTTAGTTTTTATTCTGTTTATGACCTATTGTTATTCAGGATCTTACCTTTTGTAATTGAGGAATTGCATTATTAATGAAATATCCTTTTTGCTAAAATAAAATGATTGCATTAGTTATATTACTAAAAATATCTATTGCATCAATTGAGGGGGAGCTTTTACCCTCTTCAAAATTAAAATTAGAATCAGAATTAAAATCTAATTTAACATGTTTGTCATCATCAAAAAGGGGGAGATTGTTAAGACAAACTCTCAAATTAAGTTTTGATGAAAATAAACAAAGATTAATTAAGTATATTAATTATGATTCTAAATGATATGTTAATTTAATCTGTGCTCTTGAGTGTTTTTATTAAAGATAGGAATCAAGCAAAGCAAAGAAATCAGATCAAAAACAAATAAAACAGTCATGATCATAAACTGTACAAAACAGAGAAAGATCAGCAGAATCAAGAATGATTGTCACAGCCACTTCACCAATCTTTCTCCAACACTTTTACATTGATTCTGCCTTAATCCTTTATATCAATTTCATCAGTACATGGCAAGGAACAGATAGGAATCATTTTTACCCAAAACGGTTCTCGAATCACTAAGATAAATCATCATGAATCTAAGCATGTCAAAAACGGACTGCAACTTTCTCCAGTCTGGAACTGTCAAGAAAGTTGAACAAAACTGAACTTCAAGATTGATTATAAGTCCTCAGATAGTCCAAAAGACTATCAAACCAGATTGATCAGCTTTCTCCACCTATAATCAACGTTCTCCGTTTTTGAGAAGAACAATCTCTATTTTTGCAGAAGAAGACTTCTCAGTTCTGCAGAAAATTATTCACTCCTTTCCAATCAGTTTTGGATCAAATCAAGTATCCAGACCAAAGCCCAATTATCATCAACTATTATCAATGGTTAATGGGTCATTAAGTGCGCAGGAAGCTTGTGCGAAATTAAACAAAATGGCCCAAACAGCAAAGCCCAAAACTGTCACATGAATGGTGCATTTTGTCAACAGACTCTTTGCTTCTGTCAGACGGAAAACAGAGCACTACCAACATCTCTTTTTGACCAAAATTAATTGCTCAAAACATCTATAAAAGGAAGGCAAATTCGCAAGCATCATTCAGAACTTCAAGTGCCAAGTATTCTCATTAAATCACATTCACTTGCATTCTGGAAGCTATCTCACTTACAAAAGAAATCAGGCTGAAATCGTTTCATACTTATAGATCATTTCTACTGAGTTCTTAATTCTGATTTTATTCTCAAACAAGAGTTGAGCATAATCAGTTTCAACCAATTCTTTAAATCATTATTGTAAACTCATAACTATAAGGATTGTTTATAGTTTGAGGTTGATTAAAAGAGTTAACTGTAAAATCCTAGCAGATTAGTTAGGTGACTTGATTGAATCCTTTATGGGTGGAAAGGAAGTGTGGTTATAGATCAAGGTTGATCTTTAACTGTGTTACCAAAAGATTGTTCTCCGTTCTTTGAACACTTAGTGAAAATCTCACAGTTGTGAGGACTAGACGTAGCCCACGTTGGGTGAACCAGGATATATCTTTGTGTGGTATCTCTTCCTTATCTCTATTTACATTCAGTTATTATTATTAACAAAATTAAATAAGAGAAACTAAAAACTGTGATTTTTACTAATCAAGAACGTTCTGCGTTTTCTGTTTCAAAACCAAGAACGTTCTCCGTTTCTGTTTTCATAACCAAGATCATTCTTGAGTGATTTTTCTTAAGTTTTTTAACAGGAAATTTTAAATAGGCAAGGTTACAATTCAAACCCCATTCCTTGTAACTTGACATTGCTACTTCAACTGCCACCATGGGGTAGAATGCAGTTTTTAAAAAAAATTGGAAGGGGTTTCAAATTAGCTGAGAGGTTTTTAGTTTAACCAGCAGTAAACAATTCTTGAAACACCTCTTCTTTTGAGAGGTTTAGGGCTGAAAACCAATCTTTCCCAAAGATGGTCAAACCTTCAGAAGGCACTTGCAAAATTTCAGCTAACACAAGAGGAACAAGTCGAACTTCAACACCTTTTAAAGTAGAAACAATAAGGGACTTGTCCGTAAAAGCCTCAACTTTGCAGTAGAATGCGTGAATGACATCTGAGTAGTAGCAGTCAAAAATCTTGAGGAACTCACTCCAGCCAACGTCATCATTGTGATGTTGGATGGAGATTCCTTCGATTTGAAGATTTTCAAAATTAAAAACACGGCCAATGCCGATAGGGCGTTGAGCCCATTTTTCAAATAATATTTTTTGTATTTTGGATGAAATCAATGGTGGAATCAGGATTTTTGCAGATGAGGGTTTGGTGGAGATTGTAGATCTCGTGGTTTTGGTGGTCTTTGTTGGCTTTTGTGTTGAAGTTTTATGAGGAGAACGTTCTTGAGGTTGTGGTCTTGGTGAAGAACGTTCTTTAGTTTGATCCTGAGCTGAAGATCCTTCTTGAGGAGACGAAGATCGTTCTTGAGATTGTTTTTGCTTTTGAGATGTTTTGGGGTTTTTACATTTTTGGGCGGCCAAAAACTCTGAAAGGGTTTCAGTTAAATGATAAGGATCTCAAGAGCATGAAGATGATCCATATTTTTAATAAATTACGATGAACTTTATTTATTTTCATTTGGTTTGTAATAATTCTTAGTTTGCTTTAATTTGGAATTGAAATAGTTTTAATATAGATTTAGTTGATGTTATATGTAAGTGAAGATACTTTGCTTCCTTACATTTAGTTTATTTTTATAAAAAACTGATGTAAGCCCAATTTGGGCCTAGAGAATGGTGTCAATTATGACGCATTTAGGTTTAGAGATAATTTTACTATAACTATGGTTTTGTAACCTCATGGAAGGGATTTTTTTTTTTGAATGAATTAAAATTTCTCTAATGAGAATTGTGAGTGAGTTAGGTCTCCTCGTTGAGTTCTTGGATTAGAACTTGCTTGAGTCTTATCAATGGCTTCCTTACCATTGTGGCGATTCTTCATTGGCTTATCAATCATCCTTGATTGTGGCACCTTCTTCATCTTCTCAACCTAATCCATCTTTTCTTTCTTGATAATTTTCAATATCCTTTACATCAAACCCTAATACACAAATTGTGCCAATTTTCGTGTTCAGTAACCCATCATCATATCTCGAGTTCTACACACTTGTTTTCGGTGATTCAACATCCTAACTTGCATTTCGGAACATCATCTTTCATCTCGTTTTGGAATCGGTCGATTCTGAGTTTCGTAGCGCTGTTTATTGCGTTCTCCAACAATACACGATTTTTGTTCCAATTTGTAAGTTTTCCAACCTAGAGCGATCTTTATAGTGATTCATGAGAAATAGGATCATATCATTAAGGGAGATTGAGAGTGTTTTGGTTTAGAAACAGTAGTTTTGGTTTTGGATTGAGGGCATTTGGATGGAGATTTTGACACAAGTTTATGAATTTTTGGGGTTTTATGAGTGTTTAGGGATTTTGAAGTTTTTGAAGTTTTGGGGATTTATGGGGATTTAGATTTTGATGGTTGTGAAGGGGTAGCAACTTGTGGTTGTTGAGATGGTGGGGTTTCATCATCATCATCATCAGAAATGGTATAAATATTGGTATCAATATTTTTAGTTTTGGAGGTACCAATGCCAGCTAAAATGCGCATGGATCTTCTTCTTGAGGAGGGTGTTCTGGAGGTAGGTTTGTTAGATTTTTTAAGATGTGGAGGGGCCTGACTGATGGAAGGAATGGGGGATTGAAACAAGGGAGGAAAGATGGTGGAGAGAGGAGCAAGAGTGATCGGAAGTGGGCTTGTTTCAGGGGAGGAGGACATGTAGTCTGAGAACGTTCTCTCAGAAGAAGAAGAATGAGGGGGTATGGGTCTGGGTGGAGGAGAGGGTGATCTAACAGGAGATGGGGATGGTGATGGTGAAGGAGATGGAGTTGGTTGAGATATTTTGGGATGTTTATGAGCAGTTGTTTTAGTTCGAGCCATTGTTGGTTGGAAGAAAGAAGATGAGAGCTTGAGGAACACGAAGGTAAGATGATGAAGGTGCAAAGAAAAAGTTTGAACTTTTTAATTTTAGGAATGAAATAATGAGTGGCCATTTTATGATGTGCTGCAGTTGATTGAGGAGTGGAAGAGTTGCCACGCGTGTGATGGGATTGATAGGGCAGTTGAGCATGGGGAAAGAGGAAAGAGAACGCGTGTGGCAAAAGCAAGGGAGCCGTTACTTTTTCAAAAAACGTAGCAGACGTTTCAGGAAAAAAAAAAAGTTGTGTTTGAAAGATAGTAATGATGAAGAACGAGGATCGTTCTTGAGTATCTTGACACAACAAGTAAAAAACGACGATTGATCTTCGTGATGTCCAGATTGATCCTGTTTCAACATAATCAATCTTGACCAGGATTTTTAAGTTGAAGCTATCTTCAACAAAGGGCTTAGTAAAAACATCAGCCAACTGATTCTTTGTATCCACAAAAATCAATTCAACCTCTTTTTTACTCACATGATCCCTAATAAAGTGGTGCTTTATCTCAATATGTTTAGACCTTAAATGTTGAATAAGGTTTTTGGAGAGATTAATAGCACTTGTATTATCACAATATATTGGAATATGAGAGTACCTTACAGAATAATCTTCAAGTTGATTCTTGATCCATAAAACTTGAGAGCAACAATTTGCTGCTGAGATATATTCAGCTTCAATTGTTGATAGTGCAATCGTGTTTTGTTTCCTACATGACCAGCTACTTAGGGCTTTTCTAGGAATTGACACGCACCACTTGTGCTTTTTCTTTCCATCTTATCACCAGCATAATCGGGATCACAGTAAGCTACAAAATCAAAATGAGAACCTTTGTTGTACCAAAGGCCAAGATCAGTAGTACCTACTAGATAACGAAAGATTCTTTTGACTGCCGTTAAATGAGACTCTTTAGGTGAAGATTGAAACCTATCACATAAGCCTATTGCAAAGACAATGTCAGGCCTACTTGCAGTTAGATAAAGTAAAGAGCCAATCATTCCTCGATATTCTTTTTCAAAGATTGATCGTCCATTTCCATCTTTATCTAATGAGGATGATGGATGTATGGGAGTTGTCATGATCTTGGCTTCACTCATTTTGTATTTCTTTAAAAGATCTTTGGTATATTTTTCTTGACAAATGAAAATTCCATTTGTATATTGTTTGATTTGTAAACCAAGAAAATATCATAACTCTCCCATCATACTCATTTCAAATTCACTTTGCATGAGATTGAAAAATCCTCACACATTTTTTCATTTGTTGACCCAAAAATGATATCATCAACATACACTTGAACAATGAGTAAATCATTTTTACATGTTTTCTTAAAAAGTGTAGTGTCAATGTTTCCACGGGAAAAATTATTTTTGATAAAAAATGAACTCAATCTTTCATACCAAGCTCTAGGAGCTTGTTTAAAACCATACAAAGCTTTGGTGAGTTTAAAAACATGGTTTGGTTTCTTTTGATCTTCAAAGCCTGGAGGTTGACGGACATAAAGTTGTTCATATAAAAATCCATTTAAAAATGCACTTTTGACATCCATTTGAAAAAGCTTGATGTTTTTATGTGATGCATATGCAAGAAGGATTCGAATGGCTTCTAACCTTGCAACTGGAGCAAAGGTTTCATCATAGTCTATTCCTTCTTGTTGATTATAACCTTGAGCAACCAACCTTGCTTTGTTTCTTACAACTTTTCCTTCTTCATCCAGCTTATTTCTGAAGACCCATCGTGTTCCAATAATTGTTTGATCTTGTGGATTAAGGACAAGAGTCCAGACTTCATTTTTCTCAAACTGAAGAAGTTCTTCTTTCATCGCATCGATCCATGATTGATCAATTATTGCATCTTTGATGGATTTTTGGCTCTACTTGAGAAATCATTGCCATGTTGCTGTTTGCATCGTCTTTAAAGTTCTTCTTTAAATGATCATCTACAAGTCTCCAGCTTTTGGGAGGAGTTTGAAACGGAGATTGTTTATCAGTCTCGTTTTCCTGAAGATCAATCTTTTGCGTTTGCCCAGATTATTCTTCCTCATCCTCATCTTTCTTTTTCAACTCAAGATCATCAAACTCATCAAATAAAATGTGCATACTGATTTCAACAATTTTAGTTCTCAAATTAAAGATACGATATCCTTTAGATTCTGTTGAGTGTCCTAAAAATATGGCCTTGTCTGATTTCGCATCAAATTTTCCCAAGTTATCTTTATTGTTTAAAATGTAGCAATAACAACCAAAGATGTAAAAATATGAAATATTTGGTTTTCTGTTTTTCCATATTTCATAAGGTGTTTTGTTTATCATTTTTCTAATTGGAACTGGATCCAAAATGTAACAAGAAGTGTATATGGCTTCAGCCGAAAAATATTTTTCAACATTGGATTATTCCAAGATCGTTCTTGCCATCTCTTGCAAAGTTCTATTCTTGCACAAGATAGATTGTGAGAGATGCCAAGTTCTTTAAAAAATGTTTTGAAAGATGCATTTATAAATTCTCCTCCATGATCACTTCTTACAGTGATGATGTTGGATTCTTTTTCATTTTGAACCTTTTTACAAAAGTTTTTGAAAGCATCAAATGCATCATCTTTTTGTTTTCAAAATAACACCCATGTGTATCTAGAAAAATCATCAACAATTAGAAATCCATATTTCATACCTCCTAACCTTGTGATTTTGATGGGACCAAAAAGATCAATGTGAAGTAGTTCAAGAGGTTTTTTAGTTGATATAAACTCTTTTGAATGAAAACTACTTTTAACTTGTTTTCCTTTTGCACATGTTTCACATATTTTATCTTTTTCAAAATTGATTTTAGGAAGTCCTCCAACAAGATCTAATTTTGACAAAATTGAAATTGTTTTCATACTTACATGTCCAGTTCTTTTATGCCATATCCATTTGTCTTTATTTATGGACATGAGACAAGATTCAACTTGTAATTCTTCAATGTATAAAATGTAAAGATTTTTCTTTCTGGATGCAGAGAAAATGATTTCTCCAGAAGTTGTCATTCTCACTTCACATATGTTTGGTTTAAAAATAACTTCAAAGTCATTATCACAGAGCTGACTAATGATGAGAAGGTTATGTTTTAATCCTTCAACATATTGAACATCATTGATTTTGGCAGAATTTATTTTACCTATGGTTCCATTTCCTTTGATTTTGGTTTGATCATTGTTTCCAAATGTTACGGATCCTCCATCTTTTTTGATAAATGACATGAAGCAGTTCTTGTCACCCGTCATATGCCTTGAACACCCACTGTCCAAAAACCATGGCATTTTCTTGACATCTTGTGATCCATCCTGCATGATGTGTTATATCACTTTTAGGTACCCACTTGATTTGGAAAACTGGATTTCAACTGATTTTGGTAAAGCTTCAGATCGTTCTTCGTGTTTGACATGAGCTGAAGATCGATCTTGGTTTTTCAGATTTTGAGAAAATTTTGCTTTTGCTCTAAACTGTTCTTCCTTTTTGAAAATCTTTTTGTTCTTGATTTTTTCATCCCTTTTTCTAAAATAGCATGCAAATTCTAAGTGCCAATTTTGTTACAGTATGAACATTTGATTTTGCAATTTCCCTATTTTCTTTCAGGAACAAAGAAGTTTTCATACATTTTTTATTTTTGAGTTTTATCAAAACCAATCCCAGCTTTATCAAACATCCCTACTTGGGATCCCATGATTTTCTGAAACGTCTCAATAGCTTGAATGAAGTTCGTTAAATCATTTTTAAGGATTTCAACTTCAGCCTTGAGAAGATCGTTCTCCGTTTGAGGTGAAGATCGATCTTCACTTTCAGATTTTTCTGATTCAAAATGTTTGAGTTGAGACTCTTTCAGATTTTGAATGATCTCTTTAAGTTTATCATTCATAGTCTGAACTTTCTCTTTCTCTTCCTTTTCTTTATGAAATTTTTCTTTAAAGGAACTACATTTTTGATTGAGAAAGTTTGAATCATTTAGTAAATTATCAAATTCAGTTTCCATTTGTTTACATACAAGACATGGTTCAGAATTTGTTACCTCTGTATCTTCAATGTTTGCCATTAAACACAAGTTTGCTTCTTTAGGTTCATCTGTTTCTGATTCATCAGAATCATCCCAGGTTGCCATCATTGATTTCTTCTTGAAGGGAAATTTCTTTGGCATCTTTTTGTTCAATGGACATTCAGTTTTGTAATGTCCTTGTTTGTTGCATCCAAAGCATGCGATTTTGCTTTTGTCTATTTCAACTTTGAAATCTTTTTTTATTTGGGGATCCTCTTTTGATCTGATCTCTTCTCCTCATCATTCTTTGTATTTTTCTTGTGAGAAGAGCAATCTCTTCATCAGCATCTTCTTGGCATTCTTCTGACTCACTTTTCTCATTTGCTTGTTGAACACTTGGTGAGCTTTGAGATGCTTTTAAGGCTATTACTTTGCCTTTCTTTGTAGGTTCATCTTCCAACAACAGCACCTCATGCGCCCTTAGAGTACCAACCAGTTCTTCCAATCCCAAAACATCAAGATTTTTGGCTTGGCTTATGGCTGTCACCATTGGTCTCCACATGATTGGGAGACATCTCATGATTTTTCGTACTCTGTCTTGTACTGAATAAGCTTTGTAAAGTGAGTGCATTTCATTCACTATATTTGTGAATCTTGAGTACATTTCATCAATTGTTTCTCCATCATTCATTTCAAACAATTCAAATTTTCGAATGTCAATATCAATACTTGTTTCCTTAACATGACTTGTTCCCTTATGGTGAGTTTGCAATGTGTCCCATACTTTCTTGGCCGTATCACATTCATCTACTCTTTCACTTTCTTCCCTACTTAAAGCACCTGATAAAAATAATTGAGCTTTTGAGTTTAGGAGTACCTTAGATTTCCCATTTGCTGTCCACTCAGCTTTTTTCTTTTCAGTCGATGTTGAGTCATTTTGATCCACTCTTGGTATGAAGTCTCCACCTGTGATGATTCTCCACATACCAGTATCTTGTAACTTTAGGAACAATTTCATTTTGCTCTTCCAGAAGTAATAATCTGATCCATCAAAGTATGGTGGTCTGTTTGAAGACCCTCATTCAGCAATGTATTTAGCTTTTGACATCATCTTCCTGAATCTTTTGCTCTAACACTTTTTGAGTGTTTTAATTCTTAGAGACTCGCTCTGATGCCAATTGATGTAACAATGTCAATTATAAGGAAGGGGGTTTTGAATTATAATTGCCCCTTTTAAAAAATTCCTGTTTAAAACTAAAAGCTTGACTCAAGATTGATCTTGGTTATACGAAGAAAGATCTTGGTTAGTGTAAAAATAGTAATATCAATTTTATAAATGTAAAAACTAATTGCAAGGCATGTAATAAATAGAGATAGGATAAAGAGATTACACAAGCATATATCCTAGTTCACCCAAACAAGGGCTACGTCCAGTTCTCACAAATGTGAGATTTTCCATTATGTGCTCAAGGCAAGATTGTTCTTGGTTGTTACACAACTTTTCGCAGATCAATCTTGATCTTTACACAATTTCCACCTTTCTACTTTAGAAAATATTTCCATAGATTTACCTTAACCTATTTCAGAAAGGATTTCACGAACTACCTTTTACAACATAAAAGGATTTTCACACACTTTTCAAGCTATGTTAACACACTAGCCTTGAGTTACAAAGTAATGATTATGAGGATGTTAGAATCTAAATATTGCTCAACTCTTGTTTGAGAAATAGATTCTATAAGTTAAAACTCATTTGTTACTGATTCTAACACAACACAAAAAAAGGAATTGCAAGCTGAAGATTGATATTGAGAGAACTCGAATATGAATGTATGATTGATGCTTTGCTTGGCACTTTTAGTTGTGTTTGGTTCTTCATCTTGATGCTGTATTTATAGGCTTCAAGAGAGGTTAGGACAGCTCACATATCCGTTGAGATGAGGATAGCTGTGATAAGAAAGTAAGTAGATCGAAGCAGACCAAAAGCACGAGTGAACAAGCTAAATCCAAGAACATTCTTGCAATCCAAGATCGATCCTTAGTTTAGTTGAATGTGATCTGACTTGTGCTTGATCTTGTCACTATTATGAGATGACTTGCTTGCTTTAAGTCAGTGTGCAGGCTTTTGATTTGAAAGTACAATTGTAGTGTACTTTATAACCTGTACCTTTGTACTTGCATTTGTTCCAAATGAAGAATGATATTGCTTTTATATTTCTTCATGAAGCTTGTCCTGATTCTTCGAATTCTAGACTGATTCTGTTTTAGATTTATCCTTGCTTATTCTTGATGAAGATATAAGATTGATAAAGCTTTCTAGGATGCAATCTTTCACACAGAACTGATCATTCTTAATTCTGATGGAAGTGAAGATTGATCTTCGTTTTACAGGCGTATGGCAGGATCGATCTTCGTTTTGCTATTTTTGCTTTCTTTGATTTTAATGAGATCTGTTTTGAATTGCTTGGTACCTATCTTGTTATAATTCTTAATTAACCTTTTGTTTAATTATCATCAAAACATTTAATTAGAGATTTTGTCTTAACACATGATTGTGAGAAGATTTTTCAAACACTAAAGACAAAATTGACCACAACTCATGTATTGGCCATTCTAGACCCATATTTAGGATTTGAAGTCTTTTGTGATGCCTCTCTGAAGGGTTTAGGTTGTGTATTAATGAAAAATAAGCAAGTAGTTTCCTATGCCTCCCGTCAACTGAAACCACATGAAGGAAATTATCCTACCCATGACATAGAGCTTGCTGCAATAGTTTTTGCATTTAAAATATGGAGACATTACTTGTACGGGGTGCATTTTGATGTCTTCAGTGATCATAAGAGTTTGAGATACCTCTTTGATTAGAGGGAACATAACATGAGACAGTGTAGGAGGGTAGAGTTCCATAAGGATTATGACTTTGAATTAAGATACCATCCAAGTAAGGCCAATGTAGTAGCAGATGCATTAAGTAGGAAATCCCTCCGTATATGTCACTTAATGATTCAGGAGTTCGATTTAATAGAAAGCTTCATAGATAGATGACTCATCTTCACGGTGGAGTCCTTTTGAACCAGATGGAAATTTCTTGTGACCTTAGAACCCAGATTAGATGATCCCAAGAATCAGATGGAGAGTTGCAAGCAAGGAAAAGTCATCCAGAATTCGCAATGGCAATAGATGGGCTATCCTTTTCAAGGACATGATTTGCATTCCTAAGGATAAGAACTTGAAGAGGATAGTACTAGAGGAAGTACATAAGAGTAACTTATCCATTCATCCTGGATTGACCAAGATGTACCAGAACCTTAGGAAAAATTGTTGGTGGCCAGGCATGAAGACTGATGTAGCAATCTTTGTGGTCTAGTGTCTGACCTGCCAAAAGGTGAAAATAGAGCACCAGAGGCCAACATGCATGTTACAACCATTAGAAATACCTGAATGGAAATGGGATTCCATATTGATGGATTTTGTTATAGGTCTGCCTCGTACTCAGTCTAGGTACAATTCCATTTGGGTAATTGTAGATAGGTTGACCAAGTCAGCCAATTTCCTACATGTCAAGGCCACTTAGAATGCTCTCAAAATGGCCAGGCTGCTTATAAAGGAGATAGTGAGACTGCATGGGGTACCTTCCAACATAATATCATGTTATGAAAGGCCTTTCATAAATCCTTAGGAACTTGTATGAACCTTAGCACTGCTTACCATCCACACACTGATGATCAGACTGAAAGAATAATTCAAACCCTAGAAGACATGTTTAGAGCCTGTGTCTTAGAGAATGAGAGAAGTTGGGACATGCACTTACCTCTAGTAGAATTTGCATATAAAAATAACTATCATACTAGTATAGGAATGGCTCCATATGAGGCATTATATGGTCCCAAGTGTAGGACTCCCTTATGTTGGTAAGAGATAGAGGACAAGGGGATTGTAGGGCCTAAAATCATTCAAGAAACCATTGAGAAGATTCAGGTCATTCGTGATAAATTGAAAGTGGCCTAGAGTAGGCATAAGTGTTTTGCCGATAATAAAAAAAGATCCTTAGAATTTGATGACCATAATGTGTTAAAGGATTGGAAGAATGAGGGTAGAATGTTAGTGGACTAACTGGTGCATTATTTGTATTAACGACTCCCTCTAAACTTTCCTTTGAGACGTTCTACGTAGATTTCCTCTAAGCCTTCCCTCTAGAGGTTCTACGTAGACTCCCTCTAAACCTTTCATCTGAACATTCTTCGTAAACTCCCCATGAACCTTTTCTTTGGACGTTCGATGTAGACCCCCTCTGAAATTTCTCTCTAGACAGTCTATTCTAATTGAACTTCCTCTGATCAAGTTTATCCTTTGACTTGACCCCTTTTGATCGAGTCTTTCCTCTAACTTGACTTCCTCTGATCGAGCCTTCCTTTGATTGGGGTTTCCCTCAGACTGTAATCTCCCTTTGACTATAACTTCCCTCTAATACTTGACTAGGACTAACCTATTCGTACTGTTTTTGAAATTACTTATGTTGAAGCTAATTAATTAATTGCAATTGATGTGATAGTGAGGTGTGTATAATATACATAATGTCATAACGTGCATTGTTTTAAAATGATACGGTGGAACATAGAGGATTGTTTCAGAAATGAAACACAAGTAAGGGAAGAACATAATATACATAATGTCATAGTGTACATTCTTTCTTTTGCTCTTCATCTTTTAATTTATTATTTTTCATACATCCATTCTTTGATTTCTTCATCTTCTTAATCTTTTCTTCATATAATTTCTCATTCATTTTTCAAAATTTGATCTCTCTTTCTTATTTTTAATTTTTTTTTTGCTATTTTTTTTTCCTCTAAACAACTATCTTTATAACTTTATTCTTTCTTCTATTCTCCAATATTTTATGGCTCATTCATATTTTTATTATTTGTTTTTTCTTTCATTCATTTCTCTTTTTTTCTTCTTCACATTTTCTCATTAAATTATTATTTTGTTTATAATTATTTTTAAACTATTTAGAAATTTTAATTTTTATTCTATTTTGTTTAATAATTATTTAATTATAAATTATTTTTAAATCATTTTTCAATATTTTTGCAATTATTTTTTAAAATATTTTAATTTGCAACGACCAATATTCCTTATAAAGTATTTGTCATTTTAAAATATATATTTTTTAATATTTTTTAAGTAATTCTGTAAATGAATTTTTTTAATTTTTTGTTAATATATGAATTATTGAGGATATTTTTCATTGAAAATATATATTTTTTGTTATGTTTTTTTTTTCTGGACGTCATTTTAAAATGGTGTTAATATTTTTTTTTTTGAGAATATAGTTTCTCGCAAATGTTTCTAGAAAACATCTCAAATTGACAGAAAGTTAAATAAGTGGACACATAAAATTATCTGTCTTTTGTGAGAACATTGTTTCTCGGAAATGTCTAATCAATTGACTTTATGTTAAATCAGTAGGTGTTAGTTTGCGAGGAAAGTACAATGACATTGTTCTTGAAAATATTTGCCCCCAGCATTTTTCCAACCATATCAGAGTCCTCAAAAAGTTCCTCAGAAGTGCATTTTTACCAGAAAATTTGGTACATTTTCCATAACATTTGTTGCTTGCAAATTAATTATTTTCTTAGTCTCTCCTTCAGACATCAAGTTCAACAAACAAACAAAGCAACAAAAATAAAACTACTTAAAAATTTAAATCTGATCTAGAATCCAGTTGGTCAACATAACTTACAAGTTTAATTTCAATCTATTCATTAGTTTGAATTTTATTATCCTATGACTATAACATTTTTAGTCTACTGCAACGCCAAACAATTGTTGCTTATTGTAAAAAAACTTTCGTCATAAGTTAAGAGAATGGTTTTGCAACTATGGTGTACCAAGACATTGTCTATTCTTTACGCAACAGTTTTTGAAAAAAAACGCAATGCCTACGTAAAACCGTAGTCATAGTTAACCTATAAGAACAGTTTTTATACTTAATACAACAACAGTTTTAAGCTATTGCAGTTCAAAAAATCGTGTTTCTCTTGAGTATTGGTATAATCCCCAATTTCATTTTGCAATATAACTTTTGACTAAAAACAAATACCGTAACTTTTGACTAAAAATAAATACTTTCAACTAAAAATAAAATATCAATAAATTAAAATACACTATTATTTAATGTTTAGAGTAATAATATATATAAGTTAAGGAGATTTTTTTAATGATTAATACTACTAACAAATAAAGTACAATGAATCAACGTATTAGTACGTACACGTCATACATCGATTTCTTATTATATAAAAAGTTAAATTTATTTATAAACTTTGTACGTGTGAGCACAAGAGTATTTAATTCAAATTTTTTAAGCATCTAAAAAAAGAGTAATTCAACTTTTTATTTTAATGTTTAGTGATTCTGTTATTGAAATTATTAAAACATCATATAAATCAACAATCATAATATAAATTATAAATACATTCTCTTAAATTATTTTTGTGCTATATTTTATTTTTTATTATCTTTTAATTATTCTTCTATGACAATCATTTTTAACTACACCATATCAAGAAATAATACTAACACACAAAGTACTATAAATAAAAACTATAATATATCATACATATATTATGTATTCTATAAAATAAATTGAGTCAAAAAATTACATAAAGTAAATTTAATTCCGTACATAGAATTATACATGCACTATTTTTCTCCATTGATTTATTAAAAATACCTCTATGTCTATAATCTTTCAGGAAAAGAAAATGTATTTCTTTGTCGGAAAGCATACTTTTAAACAATATAAAAATTTGTCCAAAAGTTTACTTTTTATCAATTTATTTAATTATTTTTTTTAACACGTGCTTTCAAAGTAATTCATGCGGGAAAAATAGTTTCCAAACATTTTTCTTTGGGCCCAAAATGTTTTTGCACAGCCATCAACTCTTTTCGGTAGAAATGCATTGTTCTACCTACTAATAATTCGGTGAACTGCATTTCAAAGATACCTTTCCATCTACACAAGAGAAAAGACTAATTAGATTTATGCCCCTCAGACAAGAGCAAGGAATTCAATGAAATAGAAACTAATTAAATCATTAATAATAGATTTTATGATATTCAATTAATTATATAAAATTATTTTCATATTAAAATATTTTAAATTATTTAATATAAGAGTACATACAATAGACTACAAACGATGGCATTATATTTCACCCAATAACACTAACCATGGAATGGAGCATGGCTTCTAACCTAAGTCATGATAAAGAGAAACTTATTTTTCAAATTGTAAAAATAAGAATCTTTAAAAACGACATTAATAATAATAATAATTTTATTTCATTGGTTTTTAATTAATTCATATTATTAACTTAACAAAAGTCAATTTTATTTCATCATCATTAGATATCAAATATATTTTTGGAGCACTTAACTTCTCAAATGCTACAAAAATAGGAAAAGACCTCTCCAATAGACATTAGCGTTAAGTAGAATATAGACCTTTCAAAAATAAAATGGTGATAGAATTTTACAATATAAAAATATGGATTATTGTGTTTAAAGTGTAGAGATTAATCTTATAAAAATATATCTGACACAACACGAAATTTATTTTATCAAGATTTTTTTCGATAAAACATTTACATCGTCCCCGTTTTTTATTTGATAAAAGAGAAAAATAAAGGGTTAAAATTGTTGTTTTTTCTCAATAATAAAAATCAATAAGAGAGAAAAATTGCAAATAGATAAAGTGAACAATAGATGCAAAGATTTATCGATCAATTCATGACTTATATGATCATCCACAACAAAATTCTAAAAAATATCAATAAACCACTTCATCCAATGACTTTACTTCGCCAAAGATACCTTCACACACCTTAAACAATTTAACAACAAAAAGTATAAACATGAAAAATAATAAAATTAACTAAACAAAAAATTAACATTATATGATCAAACATGCTGCTGAGAACACATAATAAAGTTAAAAAAAATAGATAGATACATGTATATATTTGAAGATAAAACAAAGGGCGAAAGATTGTAAAGAAAAGACTTGACAAACTGTATTATAAAAGAGAGAAAGGGAGATAGTGAGAGAGGAGGAGAGAGAGAAGGGGAGGAAAACGAGATAGAGTGAGAAATTATGGGGATGGGGAAAACGAATAACATATTATATAGAAAATGCGATTTGAATGAAGCTGCCACAAAATCACAGCCTGTTAGTTTCGAAGGGGCAATTGGTAAAGAACAATTCATTCTTTCTTGTGTTTAATATGAGATTGGAATTACCTTTTCACCTCTTTTTTGAATTTAGCGAATCAAGCCTCGAGAAATATTGGACATAAATGCATCACTAAATTTGGATTACGTGGATCCCAATTTTCAATAGTTGGAATTATCTCAGATTCATGCATCCATATTATCTCAGCAGCTTAATAAGGGTCATTCGGTGAAGATCAGACTATCTAAATTTACAGAATAGGAATCAATAACTACACCCACTCCATATTTTCGATCCTCGTAAACCAAACTGAAAGTAAATGTGATATGATTCGGCCCCCTCGAACTCGAACTCACCCTGCTATTATAAAATATGGTCATTTTTTTGTAACTTTTGGAACATATTTATTTTTATATGCTTACAATGATTTATTTCATTTACTATTTTTAATTTCATATATGTTCAAAAAAATATTAATAACTTTATTTAATTTCTTTAAGAAAAAATTATTTTGATATTATTTTATTATTGTCTAATAAATATAATTATTTAATTTTTTGATATATATATGCCACGTTTTGTCATGTCGATGTGACTCGTTTTTCCTATAACACATAAATAGTGGAAAATTTGCAGATCATACAGCTCGTCAAACCATTTCTTATGTAATAAGAATGTTAAAGAATTTCAACTTTAAAGCTGTAATTTAAAAAAAAAAAAAAAAAAAAAGGAAATTAGAAATTATTATGCTACAACTAATGGATATGTTACAACCATCCCATATGAAATTTGAACTTTGTCCATTTAGGTTAAAATATTAAACTCTTACGACTAAATGTGACTATGCTTTATTTTTTACAATAAAATAATTCACACATGGTAAGAGCCTAAACATCATTCTAAACTTAAAGAAATAGAAGACAAAAAATATAAACTTGACATTTGATACAAAAAAAAATGACATCCTCAACAGAAACAGTATAATGACTATAACGAAATAGAAGACAAAAAATATAAACTTGACATTTGATACCCAAAAAAATGACACATGATCATGTCTCTATATGTGTTTTATGAAGGTGCTTGAAACACAGGTAGGGGGTTTGAATTGTGTTTCGTTAACTTTTGTTGCATAAACAAAAGATATGTTCTTTATCAAATTATTCAACTTACGATTATAAAACATATTTGATAAAATAAAGTTGAATCATAAAGAACTTAGATTCAAGTAACAGCGAGAGAGGACACAAGGATTTTTATACTAGTTCAAAATAGATTGTTGCTACATGTAATCATCTCCTTAAGGAAAGATTTTGCTCCAGTACAGTCGAGTACTTAATCCACTATTTAAAAAGTAACATACAAGTAGAATTTACTCTTCCTCTTTAGGCTTTGAGTATTCTTCTTTAGCCTCTCCAAGCTGTCACCATTAGAATCCTGCTCAAATTTCTGGCATAATGCCATTGAGGTTCATGAGTATTGTTATAATTCTTCAGGTACATCTTATGGATGAAAGAGTTGTTGCAACTATCGGGCTGATTTACATTAGTTCCTGTTTGCGTCTGAATTGACACAAAGTTTGTTTCTAGAATTCTAACTCTCATTGAGAGAATATTAAATATGAATTCCTATATCAACTCAAGTGTATCATACAACTTAATTGATTTAAATCAATTCTAATAACTCTCTACTGTGAGGATTTTTTATTCAATTTTTTCTTTTGATGTGTTCTAGGCTTTTACAGAAAGTCTTCTTAACACATTGACTATTTCATTATGTTAGCCACACGTTTCAAATGGATTAGTTTCTAATTAAATACAGAGAAATGTATCCATTTACAATGTTACCATTGGAGATATTGAATCAACATTTAAGACCAATCAACTTTTAAGACATATCTATAAATATCTTCAAAATTAATTTAATGTATCTTGATTTAAGAAGACAAATTTGAGAGGATGACAGTATCATAGGATGTCATGCATTTCTTTAGTCAGAGAATAAGTCCACTATGGCGAGCAGAGGATGATGTAATGATGACTTTTTATTAGAGCATTGACTTTATTAGAGTGTTGGCTTGAAAGGTTGACCAAATGTCAATTGGTTTATCATTATTGTCGAACACAAAGTCAAAAGAGTGAGGATGTAATTAGATTCAATAGAGGCGCATTGAGAGCGTGTTTAACAGAGTCAGATACAACTTCAACAGATTCTTCAGAGTCATTGTGAACTTTTTTAGTTGGTTCTTTTTCTTTGTTCATAAGATGGTTCTTTGTTCATAAGATGGTTCTTTGTTCAGAGGCTTCATTTAGAGCTTTGTTGTTTTGATCTTTTAGTCAGAGTATCAACATGGGTTTTTAGTTAGTGGCTGATAAAATTGTAGCGCTCTTTTCCTTTGTAATTAGAGGGTCAATCATTGACTTGTATTTTCTTTGTCTTTAATAGTTCTTTGTCTTCTAACTTAATCTTCATACTTAGTAATTACACTTAAGGGATAATTGTTCTTATCTGTTTGTTTTGTTATCATCAAAATATCAACTAGAGGAGTGTTGCTAAAACCACTTTTACACTAACAATCTCCCCCATTTTTAGGATGACAAACAACTATTAATGAACAATTTTCCTTCACAAAAAGTTTGAAAGAATGTTCCCAATGAATGTAGTAATAAAAAATTATTTAACTTAATAATCATTTTATCTTCTTACATAAAACTTTTAAATCAATATTTTGGAACTCCCTCTGAATATGATAAACACAATTCTTTATGAGTTTCAAACATATTAAGTTATTTTACTTTTGATACCCATGAAGGTAAAATTAAAAAGGAATTATTAGAGCGGAAAGACACAAAGGTAAGTAAACAAATTAGACACACACACACACATTATCATAATTTTGACTAGTCTTTTCAATTGACTTAACAGATTCTGAGGATGTTAAACCTTTCGATTATTGTTCTTCTTAAGATATTAAGCCTAATGGAACAAACCATGTTTTTAGAGAGGATGTTAGGCCTTTCAAAACAAGGGTGAATTTCAAGCAATTATTATAAAAAATGACATATGCGAATAATATGAAAATGATACTTACATATGATATGCAAATGATAGATGGGTTATATGCAAATGACACTCAGATGCAACAATCACATGTACAGATGCAATGCAAGCACACGACAAAGCAATTAGATGCAAGCATACAATTATTGGTATTACTATATCTTCTATTTCTCCTCCCTTTGTCATTATAAAAAAAGGTGGAATTAAAAAATATAGGAACTACAAATGGTAGTCACGCACAAAAACACTCATACAAGTAAAAGAAAAAAAATTCAAGACCATCACACCACAAAAAAATATATAACATGAGTAAATTGCTGAAAAGAAGATAATCACGAGATAGAAAGAGATAAACAAAATAAGGAAAGAGTACCATTTCTATGATTTGAAAATTAAAATTACAAAAAAAACACTAAGAAGAGAATACAAGAAAACTTAAAAAAAAAACATAATTCTAGACAGAAGATCTAAAGATATATAAGGACACTCCTCAAGAGCTTAACTGCTTCCTCCATTTGAGAGGTGAGAATGTCCAGCTTGAGGTGAATTTCTTGCAGAGCAATCTGAGCTTCAAGCTGTTTGAGGATAATGTCGCTCACCATCGAGGAAACTTCACATGGTGGGATTTACTTATTCTCGGGAGAGGAAAGTGACTTCCTTTTCCTATAAGAAGACCAACCAACATCCATTGCAGAAGAGTTTGAGAAAGGTAAAAGAAAAAATAACATAGGAAGTTTTGGGATATGAATGAAAGAACACAGATAGGAGAACTGAAAAACATTTGTGGTATAAATAGTCATATTTTTTAGAAAGGAAACAAAATAGTTTTGGAAAATGGGAATGTAATGATGAGAGCGTGGAGAGAAATGAAGAGTGAGACAGAAATGTACACGAAGATTTGACAGACCCTTTTAAAGACATGTGGAACAATTTAAATGCTCGAGACAATTAGTGGAAGGACATGAACAATTGTGGACGAAGAATCTGATAATTAGTTTAAATAAAATATTTTTAAAGAAACAAAAAACAGAGGAATTAAAAAATAAAATAAAAACACGGATGTAGAAGAAACACTAGAGGCAAAAGGAAGAAAATAGGGGAAACAAGTAAGATAGAAGCAAAGGAACGACCATGTATTCAATTCATAATTCATATTACACTTGTAACCAGCCCATATTACATTACAATTGCAATACTTATTACAAAAGGGCTAAAATGAAAAATTGGTAAAAGATCCTAAGGCTTTCTAAACAAGATCCATTAGTTAAAATTACATATTAGGTTTGAATCACCAATTCCTACTACAAAAATAAACCAACTCTCTTTTTTTACATATTCTTCAGTAAGTTCCTTCCTTGTTTGAATTTTCATCTGATAGAGTGATGAAGAAGTTTTCATATTCAGGAGGCTACTTTCTGACTCATCGGACGCAACTAAAAAAGAGGAGATGATTAGATTTCCCTATTCTCTAATTGTGTTTGACTTGTCTGATGGTACTTTCTTTGAATATAGAATTGGAGATATAATCTTCCAAAGATAACTCTTTGATTGGATTGTAGGTGCTCCGACCGTTCTTCGTCATTACTTCCAAATTATTCATCTAATACAGAAAAATCTAACAAAATGAGGCACAAGCCTTTCACTGCTCTTTTCTCACTACTTCCTTGTACATAAGGTCCTTAGTAGGAGAAAAAGACACTGACATCTTGGGTTTGCATAAAATGAACCTTTGAATGCTTTTTGTGAATCTCCTTGTACAATTTATCTTGTTGATCGTAGTTTAGAGATGCAATAAAATTAAGATTTCTTAACTTTTCAACATTCAAGTTGAGTAGTTCATGTTTTAAAGAGATCTTAAAGTCTTTCTAAGAATACATTGTAAGAAGATAATCATTTAGGAAGATGAAGACTCAATAAAGGACGTGAGATTGAACTGGTTTTGGCTATAGGGTTTCAGGTTTAAAACTTTTTTGATGAAAAAATGATCTAGGGTGAGAGAGAAAGGTTTTAACGAAAAAGATGATTTTTGAACAAAATTGGAGAGAAGATAAGTTTAAATAGGCAAGAAAAAGAAAGGGAATTAAAACATAAGTTTTAACGAAGACAGAAGATACATATCACAAGAGTAAGAAAATACTACACAAACAAAGATAAGTCAGGAAAGAGAACACCAACACGCAAAATGGAGCAAAACTATTTCTTGGACACACATGGACAAGGGATAAGATAAAAAGGTAAAGCATATCTAATAAACTAAACAAGTAAAAAAAAATTGAAATAAATTGCAGAGTACATGACCGATGGCAAACAAGGATGATTTAGCAAGTTTGTCCTTACTCATGTCTTACCAGAATTTGTCAAACTTTTCTTTCAAATGATCTTCTAACCAAATGCGGAGTTAGCTTGGTTCTGATAATTATTTCTTCTGAATCAACATATGTAGTTATTTGACCTAGTGCTTTTGCTTTCGTAGATGTGAGTCTTAGATGATGATTGAAGCATCCTATACATCAGAGGAAAAGATCTTATTCTTGAGTAGGCAAAGGAATAACTTTTGACCTTGCAATCAAAGGATTCCCAAAGAGGCTCCTTTTAGGTTATGATATATCTAGAAGTTTGGTACTTCACTTGCAGTTCAAGCTTCTGTGAAGATCATTCCAACATCATACCCATAATGCTTTTTAAGACCCGTAATTTATTTATAACAAGAATTAGGGCTTATTGTCTAATTATGCCTTATGTTGTTTATTATTTGGTCTGTTTACCGTTTTAATTGTTTGTTTGTAAAATTGTTGTAAGTGTCTGACTTTCAAATTAATCTATGAAAAAATTTCGGATGTTTCCTTGATTTAAATGACTATGTGAATGTCTTGGCATTGTTGAAATTTCAAAAATAATTTTCTACTAAGTTTTTTTGAAAACAGGCAAGATATACCCGCTGTTTAAATTTTGATGAACTTCGTATGGCACCAAAATTTAATCGAGTGTTTTATATATCAACTATAAGGATAATTTGATCTCGTTATATTTTTCTAAGTTAAGGAAAAAAATTTCGTCGGATAAAAAATTTATTCGCGAAATTTTGTAAAGCTTTAATTTGTACATTTATTATAAAAATTTTAAGTTACCGATAAATGTATCTGTGAGGGAAATGTGACTCGTTTAAGAACGAAATCGGAGACTAAACGAGATGATGTGACTTAAAGTCACAAAATATATAGATATTTTTCTAGAATATTAATATTTTATTGAGTGGTTACTGAAAATATCTAGATATTTTCTTACTATGTAGTTAGACTTTGTAAGGACCAAAATGAGCCACTTCACAATCTTTTTTTGTGTGCTGACTAGAATCAGTTGTGTAAGAAGGATTAGATGAGAAGTGACAGGTTAGTAAAATATTTTAAAAATATTTCAGAGACCCAGTCAAAATTATTCGTAGGAGAATAATTTAATCGAATTATAGAGGATTATTATCGACAAATATATTAAGACGCTTCACATTACTATTAAATTTATGTGTCAATTGGACTGCGACGAAAGTAGATATTTTTACTAAAGTAGATCTAGAAGTGAGTGATGTGATTATGACTAAGTGTCATAAAGGATATTGTGAGATTTTATGATTAAATTTATGTGATTAATTTTTGTAGTTAGAGATTTTTAGAGATTAATTTGAAATTGAGATTGTAGATTTATTAAGGCAATGAGAAAAAAAAAACATTTCCCTCTCCCTATAAAAGCAATTAATGGCCATCATCATCAACATCTTACTATCACTTTGTTTAATTCTTCAAAAACATCTTCTATCGTTTCTCTCCAAACCCAAACCTTCTCCTTCATTTTTGAGCAACTTAGAGGCCTCCAATCACAAAACCTCCAACTACAAAGTTGTTTCACTACTTGTGAGGATTGAAAAGAGCTAAGGATCACTAGTTGAGGTAGCCATTTTTTCCCTCTTTTCTCTCAAACCCGTTAGCATGCATATATAGGGGGAAAAAGGTTTTTAATTTTTTAATTTTTTATGTTTTGAGCTTTAACCTTGCTTGTTTATCACTACTATGGTTGTTATTAATGTTTAGGAAGTCAAAGGAAACATTTTCAACTCTTTTTCTTTCAAAAATCAAAAACCCTAAGTAAGAGAGTAAAAGGAAAGTGTGTTTTTTTGATTTGGTCTTTTGTTAATATTGAAATTAAAGGAGTTAATAACTTGAATAGCAAAAAATGAAACCAATCCCCCAAAAATTTTAGTAAGACCAAATATGGTGTGTCATAATGTGAAAATTTGATTTTTGTATGTGTTTGAGTACCGTAATGAGTTGTTTTCAAATAAATGAGTTTCAACTGACAATAGAAATTTTATTATAGGGTTTAAGTTAGTAAAGTCAAGAAGACTTTTGTAAGTGTGTTTGGTTATGTTTTTTAATTAAAATGACAACTAGATGTTCAGGTATTTGGAGACCAAAGTGATATTTTTTTATAAAAAAAAATACTCAATTGTAAAATGAGGATTTTAAAGTAAGTGAGTGATTGATAAAAAAGAAATTGATTAGTTTTCTTGAGTAATGTAATTTTGAAGTCAATTTTATAATTCCCTATGTTTGTGTAGTTAGCTCATTGAGTCTCGAAAATGAATTGAGATTGTTTACACCAAGTTAGTGGTGGGGAGAACTCTGAATATTTTATGTTTGTTGGGTTGAAATTTTTAAGGAAAAGAGATAGAAACAAAAAAAGTCATAGCAAATTTTTTTGGAATAAGTTTTGAAATGAAGGGGTAAATAAATTGTTGTGGGTTATTTTAATTCAAAAGTATTTGAGTGGTAGAAATATTATGAACTTTAAAGAAGTTAGGAAAAAGTTCTCTTGTGATTTTTAATGGTGATATAAATTAAAAATTTGGAGTCGTTTAAAGTTTGAAACCATATGAGTTGTTCTCCTTGATTATTTAAGGTGTTGTAAACTAGATTTCGATTTGGAAATTTGTTTTTTTTTTTAAAGACTTTGGTGAGTAAAATGGATTTTAGCCGAGTGGTATATATATAGAAAGAGAGTTCAAAATTTTGTTTAAAGGTTGGTTTTAAGTTTACTTTGTTATTAAGGTTTTATCCTTGGGGGTTTTATGAAATCAAAGTTTCCACCTTTATAGATTGAACTAAAAATTTTTAGACATTGATATTAAATTTTCAATTTTTATGAAGAGATTTAACTTTGAGAAACAAAGTTTCAAAATTCATAACTTTGAGAATAGGTCATATATATATATATATATATATGAGGGTTTAAACTTTGCATATAAAAAAGGTTTAAAAGAGAAATATTCACTTTATGAACAAAGTTTCAATCTTAAGTTTTGAAGTTAAATGTTTTAATTTTATAGTAAAGATGTCAACTTTATGCTTAAATTCGAGGTTGAAAAAGTATTTAGGTATTTTGAAAAACAATGATTGATTATCATTTTGGGTTTTGATATGTGATTTTATTAGGAATGAAGATTTTAGTTGAAGACTTAAAAGAAAATTGTGAACTTGGACAATATTTGGTGTTGATGTAAAAATGTGGTTTTTATGTGAAAGTTTATATACAAAGCATAATTAATAAAGATTAAGGTATGAAAAATGTCAAATTGGAAGAATCATGATTTTAAATATTTAGAATATTGGAACTCTTAGTATTTGAGTTTTTTTTATAAGATTTCTTGATAAAAACCTTCAACTAGTTTTTCAAATATTAAAATGTTGAAATTTATAAAGTTGATAGATGATTTAATCGAAATTTCAAACTGTGTGAGTATGTTTGTCTTTGATTGATTTAAGGTACAAGGAAATTGAGAGTTGTTGTTGGAATCCCTGGATATGTTATGCTGGCATAGCGTAAGTTGCTTGTGTAATAAAGCACTGTCGAGGTAAGAGCACTTTCTAACGATATGATATATGCTTGAATACAGTGTGTGTTTGTATACATGTTCCTTGTGCTCGTGGTGAATAAATGTGCACACGATTGTTTATGTATTTGATGTGATTACGTATTCATAACTAATAACATATGTGTTATGAATTTTATTGATGATAATATGTTGAGTATGCTATGTGAAAAAGTAGTAAAAATTATTAGTTTTTATAAGTATTAAAAGAGGAGTCTTTTAATAGATGCATTTACATAATGATTGATGTGAAAGAGACAGAGTATGCTCATGCATTTAATAGTTAGTGGTGACCGTGATGGGCTACGATGTTAGTGGTGACTGTGGTGGTTCCTTGAGTTGATTGGTCCACCTTATCCTTACAGGGATTTTTGAGTCATGTAGGTCTGTGATAGACTGCACTCTAGTAAATCGTGTTGATCTGTGATAGGAGGCACATCAGTAATTAGTACTGGTCTGTGAGAGGCGGTACACAACTGAAAACTACAATCAAAATATAGTTTACAACTTGTTTTGGTAGATTCATAAATTAATATTATAACTTGAACTAATTTAAGTCTTTAACAAATTTTTATTACATCATATAATTCAATACATCATAATTTTAAAACTAATAAGTCTGGACCAATCCTCTGGTGCTCAGCCCATACCTTGGTTTCCTCTAGCTACTAATATAAAGTTAAAGGGGTGAGATAAAATATTAATGAGTTTTGAAAATAAAGGGAGAGGTAGTTTAAAAATATTTCTTTCATAAAGATGCATAAAAACATGAAATTATGATGCATCTCATGATGAAGCTCTTAACTTCAATTTTTCATAAAAGCTTAACTCAAATCATTCTTTCATTATGATTCTAAAAACTTTGCATGATCTCAAATATTTTTCTTGAAACAAGGAAAAGTCGTCCAATATCTTGATGTGGGTCACCGATATGATTGAGTCCTGATTGGTAAATATGGTATGGCCAAACCCCAACTAGCGTCCAGATTGTTCTCCTCTACCGGTTGTTCCATGCCTGGAACAAACCGGAATGTCCCACCATGAATAAGGTCATGCATGATCTGATTAATGAGAATGTAATGCATTTGAGATGTTATGTTTGCAATGCCTTGATAATATTATATTTGTAATGCATCATTACTCCATAACACTTATAATAACTTAAAAATATATTTAAAATCAACTGGAAATTAAATCATAAGTCCCTGATCAGAGTTGGAACCAGAGGCAGAGTTAGCAAGAGGCAGGATTCCTAACCAAAGGCGGTGCATTTTGGAGTAACATACCAAAGGCAACATGTCCAGAGGCAGAATCAGAAGATACGTGTCCAAAGGCAGAATCAGATGATATGTTGAAGTAGCAATATCAATCACAAGGAAGCGGGTTTGAATTGTGATTCCCTTTTAAAAATATTAATTCTTGCTTTTCATTTAAACTAACTCAAGATCAATTTTGGTTACTTATAAAAATTTCAAGAACGCTCTTGGTTAGTCAAAAATAAATGAAACAGATTATTTCTACGTGATTAGTGATAGGGAGTGAGAAATAATAAAGGATAGGAATAAGAGAATCACACAATGATGTATCATGGTTCAGCCAAAATGGGCTACATCTAGTCCTCACAATTTGGGAGCTTTTCCACTAGTGTGCTTCTCACAAGAACATTCTTGCTTTCACACAATTTTTTCTTGATCACTTACAACATTCACCTTTCAACCTTGAAAGGATTTTTACAAATACCTTTCAGTCCAAGAAAGATTTTCACACGATACCTTTTAATCACAAATTTTTTTTTTACATAACATTCAAACTATCTTTAAGAAATAATCTTGAGTTTTCAAATGAAATTATGAAAGAAGGTTGTAGAATCAGAATCTACTCAACACTTGTTTGAGATTGATTATAAGCAATAACTCAGTAAAAAGATAATTGAATCTAGTGTAAGAGAACTAGAGCTTTTGCTTGATTGAAGAGTTTTTGATTTCTCGAATATGATTCTTTTAGTGATGAATTGATTGCACTCAAAACTTTTGTTGTTGTCTTCACCTTGAGGTTCTTTTTATAGACGTGATGTAGGTTTAAGACAACTCATATTGTTGTTAGTGATCTAGCTGTTCAAAGTGATAGTTTAATAGACACGTGTTCTATTTTATCCAGAATGTTCTTACTTTGTAACCATAAAGTTCTTCATTTGTGCTTGAACGAATACTGTGACTGAGATCATTAGCAACTGTCTGGTGTCAGTTTTCTGCTTTACATGCAAGCTGAACTTTCTGCAAAAGGTGCAACAATAGTGTCCTTTTCATCCTTGTTGTCCTAGCTGCACTTGTTCATCTGGCCATCAATCTGGAGATTGATCTGGGTTATTGGGCTTGATCATTGTTTTGAGTTGTCTTGATATTCGTTTTACTTAAGATTTTAATTTTTGGGAAATGATTCATTTCATTTTTATCTTTAAAACGAATTATCCAGAATGATCTTGATTGATTAGAATGATACTGTTAAAAAACATAATGATCTTGGTTTGTCCAAACTTCTGCTCTTATGAACCATAATTATATTGGTTTGCCCATATTGATATTCTTATGAATTAGAATGTTCTTTTATACACCAAAATGATCTTGATTACCTATTTTCGAATAATACACTAAAAAGCACAAGTTAAATAGAAACACAATTAGAATTATGATTAGAAATTAATTAACTTGTTTGTTTCTCTTCAAAACATTGATTTAGAATTTTGCCTCAACATATGTCTCTAGAGGCAGAATCAAAAGATACATGTCCCGAGGTAGAATCAAAGGATACGTGTCCAGAGGTAGACTTAAAAGATACCTTTCTAGAGGCAGAATAAGAGGATACGTGTCCAGAGGTAGAATTAGAGGATACGTGTCCAAAGGCAGACATAAAGGAAAGAGTAGAGGCTAAATGGAATGAGAAATTAGAAGCAAGGTAGAAAAAGAAAAATCATAGGGCAAAGTAGAAAAGTATTATCAAAGGCAAAATAGAAGCATTTCACCAGAGGCAAAAATTGAAGTAATATACTAGAGGAAAAATACAAGAAACCATAATACAACTAACAGAGGCAAAAACAGAAGGAGAAATCAAAGATAGAAATACTCAGAGTTTAGAAATGGCATCAAAGGCAGCATGCCCAGAAATGTATGTTAATCCTCACAGGTAGAATGCCCAAAATTATGAATTATGAATCATACGCAGAAATCAAGAAGAACATCAAAGGCAAGAAAGAGATAAGGCATTGGGGGCATACATATCAATTCTCGTATAAGCTACGCATCTAAACAAACATTAATCGTATTGTCCTAGATTCCTAACTAACTTATCAGCATAATCATCACACAATTAAAATAACAACATGTATGATAATTAACACAGTTTTGGGTGCAGATTTCACAAACACCTACATGCTTAAAAGTTCTACTTCCTCACTTTGTTTGAATTTTTCTAACCCCTTTTTACCCAGAAACGGTTTCACTAGTAAATGAAGAATTTTCAACTAACTTAATCCACAATGTCTCTTGCTAAAAATAATTTAATGTAGAGAACTCACATAACATGGCACTAAATAAGAAGAAGATTCTGGTCCAAAGCAACTCTAAATTCCTCTTATAGATGGGTTCCCTGCTTCACTTATTTGAGTTAATTCGCAAGAATGAATAGACAGATTTGTTGGAACCAATTTGGTTTTATACTTAAAGTTTTGATGTTAACAAAAGTATTTTATGAGAACAATATATTTGATGTCATAGAGTATAAAATAAGATTCTTGATTTTGAAGACAATCTAAAATAAGATTTGGTTCAGGTTTATAATGGAAGAAAATAGTTGACCATGTTGAAAAGAAGATACGGTCAATATTTGAAGAAGATATGATCAACATCTTATCAAAAAGAAGATATGAATTATTTAAAAGAAGATTTGATCAAGATTTATCACAAGAAGATATGAATTATTTACAAGAGGATTTGATCAAGATTTTTCTACAAGAAGATATGAATTATTTGTAAGAAGATATGATCAAGAATAGTTTACAAAAAGAAACACTCACAAGAAGATATATTTATTATTTGCAAAGATAGGATTCAGACTTTCAGAAAGGATAAAATATTGAATTCGACTTAGTCATATTTCTACATGTGAAAGTTCAAGAACTGATCCAACACTATGTTCCCGCCCAGATCAAAGCAAGCAATAGGAAGGAAGTTTCATCTGAAGAATTTGCAAAAGCAATCTTAGCAAAATATGAACAGTATTAATATGAAAAATTTACAAACTCAATTTTAACAAAATATGAACAATATCATTATGAAGAATTTCAAACTTAATCTTAACAAAATACGAATTGTATCAATCTGAAGAATTTACAAACTCAATCTGAACAAAATACAACAATAATCAATCTAGAAGAACTGCTCATATTGGATTCCAAAATAAAGAATTGGTTGAAGCATATATTATCAAAAAACATCTTGTTCTGAATTATTTTTGAATAAGGTAATTGTTGACCAAACTAGGAATAAAGATACAATTCAGATTTAAACAAGGACTAAATTGAAGCCCTAATTTTATCTATAAATAGATACTCAAAGCTGAAGAAGAAGATCATCGAAAAATCATAAAAGAGTATAAGAACTCAAGCTCAAAATTCCAAATTCATCTTAAAGTTAAAAGTGAGAAACACTTGTTTGAATGAGAAATATTTTCTAAGTGTTTTTCTTAGAGTGCGATAGTCATTGTTATAATCAGCTTGTTAGAAGCAACTACTCAAGTTCCAAACTTTTGTATTCAAAGTCGATAATGTGGAGAAGACTTGGCTGGTAGAGTCAAGGTGTGTGTGTTCCTCAAAAGTCTGGGGTTGTCAAAATATTTGGGAAGACTAACTTGGAGGGTCAGGTGCTTTCTAATTCAAGTTGTTATAAATTATTCTAAGTGAAAGGATTAGATGTAGCCAAGTTAGTGGTGAACCAAGATAAATTACTTGTTTCATTTTATTCCTTTAATCAGTTTTGTTATTGCTTCTACTCTAGTAAATCCTCAAGTTTAAACTAGTTTAATCAAATAATCGAAAATTTATCAAATTAGTCAAATACATATTACTTTGGACCTTCCCCATATTAGTTTGACTACCCTTTATTTTTAACATTTTAATTAAATGGGTTATTACACAATCCGTTCATGAAATTTTGATGATAACAAAGGTACTTTGTGATAACAACTTATTGCACTAATGATTTAATTTAGTGTGCAGTAAATAGAACCAAGAAACGGAAAAAAAACAATATCAGAGGAAGTGAAGATGTCAGAGAAAAAAAGACATTAGAGGAAACGAAGATGTCAGAGGAAACAAAGACGTTCGAGTCGAGTGAAGTTAATGCAACGTTCAGACTATGGTTATTACATGCGTTGTTGTGTGCGCGCATCTGCCTTTGAGGATATGCCTCTAAAGCATCTGCTCAGTGTGCCTCCGAAGCTTGTGTGTGTCTGCCTCTGAAGATTGAAGCATGCCTTTGATGTTTGAAGCATGCCTCTAAAGCACCTACTACAGTAACTATGAAGTTTCTATTTGAGTTGCCACTGAAGCTCAAGTTCCGCTCGCTCTAAAGACTATAACTTGCTCCAAGATGCTGCAAATGATATGCAACATGCTTTGAAGTTGAAACAAGGTGACGTTGCCCATTCTACTAATTCTAAGTCATGCAGTTCTGCCTCTGACTACGTGAACCAAGCAACACAACATCTAACTACGATGATATATGTTATGATGAAGGAAGTCAACAACTCTGATGGAAAGTCAATGCTCTAATGAAGACTTAGTTGTTTCATGATTCTAATGGTCCAAGAAGAGATTATGTGTATTCCCACTACTCTTAAACAAGCGTATAAAAGAAGATTCAAGGTGAATTATTTTCAAGCGCTATCTGGACATTCTCGCATAGAATCATTGTAGAAGATTTGGTTGAAGAGTCTTTTTGAAATTAATCAAGCTTCAAAGGTCATATTCACAAACCGTATCTATCAAGATTTATTTTTTGTGAAGATCTCTGTTGACCTCGCATAAGGAAGATACACTCAAAAGATTTGGTTGAAGATTCGTTTTGGAATTAATCATGCTTCAACAGTCATATTTCCAAAACTGTATTTATCAAGGTTTATTTTTTGTGAAGATCTATGTTGACCTCGCGCAAGGAAGATACGCTCTAAATTTGTTTGGGACAGTATTGAAACCCTAATTTGTGTTATATAAAGGGATTAATTTTGAAGAAGAATACATAACACAACAACTCATAGAACCTTACGAACTCAAAATTCTCTAAGTATTTAGAATTCAAGGTATCAGTTTTAGCAAAGGAATTCGTTCAACTTTATATTACTTAGTGCTTAGTGCTCTATTTTAGTGTGTAGTTCATTGTAACCAATTCGCTTAGAAGAAGCAAAACAGAACCCAATTTCACCCTTTTGTAGCCCATCCTAGTCGTGGCTATTATGCCTCAACGACTAGTAGGTTTTTAAGTTGGAAGTTGAGAATATTTGATTTGTAGAGTCAAGGTGTTGTAGTGCCTCAACGATTTGTAGGTTTCAGGCTCGAAGTTGAGAAGACTGACTTTTAGGATCAGGTGTTGTAATTTAGGTTCTAAATTAGTGGATAAATCCTTCTGTGTGAGAGGACTTGATGTAGGTGACACAATTGTTAAGACAAAATCCCAAATTAATGTTTTGATGATAATTAAACAAAAGGTTAATTAAGAATTTTAATTATGAATCTAAGTGTTTTGGTATTTAACATGTGTATTTGATTGTGTTAAAACAAGTTAGGTACCAAATATTTCAATGTTGATCTCATTAAAATCAAGAAAGCAAAAACAGTAAAACGAAGAACGTTCTTGACATATGTCTGAAATACGAAGAACGTTCTTCACTTTTGTCATAAACAAGAATGATCAGTTTCTTTGTGAAAGATTGGATCCTGGAAGTTTTATTCATCCAAATATCTTCATCAAGAATAAGCAAGGATCAATCTAAGTCAGAATTATTCCAGAATTCGAAGGATCAAAGACATGCTTCATGAAAAGTATAAAGCAAGATCATTCTTCATGTGAGGCAAATGCAAGTACAAATCTACAGGCTGTAAAGTACACTGCAGTTGTACTTTCAATCAAGACCTGCACACTTGACTTAAAGCTAACAATCATCTCATGCAACTGACAAGATCACAAGTACAACTCAGTTCATCTCCAACTAATTCGAAGAACGATCTTGGATGTCAAGAACGTTCTTGGATTCAGCATGAACTCTCTTGCTTTTTGGCTGATCATATCCACCAACTTTCTCATGACACTTGGCCTTATTTCAACGAATAAATGATCTGTCCTAAGCTCTCATGAAGCCTATAAATACAGCTTCAAGATGAAGAACAACACACAACTCAAAGTGTCAAGCAAAGCATCAATCATTCAAATCATACTCGAGTTTTCTCAAAATTATTCTCTAGCTTGCAGCTCCATTCTTTGTGTTGTGTTAGAATCAATAATAATTGAGTTCTAAATTATAGAATCTATTTCTCAAACAAGAGTTGAGCAATACCCAGATTCTAACATTCTCAAAATCATTACTTTGTAACTCAAGGCTATTTTGTTAACATAACTTGAGTCGTGTGTAAAAATCTTTTTATGTTGTGAAAGGTAGCTTGCAAAATCCTTTCTGAAATAGTGTAAGGTAAACTTGTGGAAACCCTTTCTAGGTAGAAAGGTAGAAACTGTGTAAAGATCAAGATTGATCTGTGAAAATTTGTGACAACCAAGAACAATCTTGCTTTGAGCACTTAGTGGAAAATCTCACATTTGTGAAGACTGGACGTAACTCGTGTTTGGGTGAACCAAGATATATGCTTGAGTGATCTCTCTATCTCTATCTCTATTTATTATATGCTTTACAATCAGCTTTTATATTGATAAAATTGAAATTGTTGTTTTTTTACTAACCAAGATCGTTCTTCGTTTATAACCAAGATCAATCTTAAGTTAAACTTTCAGTTTTAAACAGCAATTTTTAAAAAAAGGCAATTATAATTCAAACCCCCTTCCTTATAATTGACATTGTTACTTCAATTGGCATTAGAGCCAGTCTCTAAGGATTAAACACCCAAAAAGTGTTAGAGCAAAAGGTTCAGGAAGATAATGTCGAAAGCAAAATACGTTGTTGAAAGAGGGTCTTCAAACAGACCACCATACTTTGATGGCTCAGATTATTATTTCTGGAAGAGCAAAATGCAATTGTTCCTAAAAACACAAGATACTAGTATGTGGAGAATCATCACAGATGGAGACTTCATATTGATAGCTTTTCAGCAAGTGTACAGAATCGTTGCAAGTAATAATTAAAACGATAGTACCAAGTGTCGAACTCAAGGATTGCGTTTTAGTATGAAATTGTATTTAATTACTAAATTGAACAAAAAGTTTCCGAATTGATTGAAATAATATTTAAAATTAACAATAGTTATAAAATTGATCCTTTATAATAAGAAAGATGTCAGGGATGAGTTTCACTTTGAATCCAACCTTGGTGTCTAATTTGATCCTAGTTACTGAATTCCTTTATTGAATTATTACCGAATTCTCTTTATTATTCTTGCCCTAATGTCTTAGTGACAGAACCTTTAATTCCAAAGTAACCCCTAATTCCTTAGTGGATTTATGATTAGAATTAAGTCTTACTGTACAGGAGTTCTCTTGTTTAAACTATTGTCTTTGCAACTATATTAATTGGTTTCATGACATGCATCTATCCTTAGACTACAAATTCATGAATGGTTCTTGATAAAACTACTCCAACGATGTTAGAAACGATCGTCTTTGAGTTTCTCTACTAGGGCACAAGTCTCCCCACTTCCCAATAGTCAAAAAGATACCTCAAAAGTAAGAAAAACGAGTTTTAATATGTTCTTCTACGTGTCGCGTGCAACGACAGTGGCATCAGCGCGAAATGCGCTTCGGGCGTGCTTCCAGCGCACAACACCTTCTGTCTGGCGTTTAGTGCATTTGTCTCCTATTTTGAGTTGGAATTTGGTTTTGATGTCTTCATGACAGTTGTAGCTATGGATCTTAGCTTTCATTTGCACTTGGTTTGACTCCAACTGAACATCTACAACGCCAGATATGACTGAAATACTCCACATATGTCATGTTGATTTCTCACCAAAATTCAGGACTGCACTAAAAGAAAGAAACAACGCAAAACTACGACAAATATCTATTTAATCAAGGAAATAAGAACATAAATATTTCATTAAATCAAAGAACTAAAATCAACAAAATATATCAAATAACTCCTTAAATTAACTAATGAATAAATGATAAATAAGACTAAAAACAATGAAAACTATGCATATGATGAAGAGTCATCACATACCAAAAGTGGATCAAAACGATTCAACATCTGCTGAAAAGAAAGAAGCAGATTGGACAACAGATGAAAAATCTAAGGTACTTCTAAACTCAAAAGCTCAATTATTTTTATCATGTGCTTTAAGCAATGAAGAAAGTGAAAGAGTAGATGAATGTGATACGGACAAGAAAGTATGGGACACATTGCAAACTCACCACGAAGGAACAAGCCATGTTAAGAAAACAAGAATGACATTGGCATTCGAAAGTTCAAATTGTTTGAAATGAATGAAGGAGAGACAATCGATGAGATGTACTCAAGATTCACAACTATAGTGAACGAAATGCGCTCCCTTGGCAAAGCTTATTCAGTACAAGACAAGGTAAGAAAGATAATGAGATGTCTTCCAATCATGTGGAGACCAATGGTGACAGCTATAAGTCAAGCCAAGAATCTTGAGGTATTGGGCTTGAAAGAACTGATTGGAACTCTAAGGGCTCATAAAGTGTTGTTACTGGAAGATAAACCTACAATGAAAGGCAAAGTAATAGCCTTAAATGCATCTCAAGGCTCACCAAGTATTCAACAAACAAATGAGAAAAGTGATTCAGAAGATGGCTAAGAAAATATTGATGAAGAGATTGCTCTCCTCACAAGAAAGATACAAAGAATGATGAGGAGAAGAGATCGGATCAAAAAAGGATCCCCAAATAAAAAGAACTTCAAGACTGAAATAGATAAAAGCAAAATCACTTACTTTGGATGCAACAAACAAGAACATTACAAAACTGAATGTCCAGTAAACAAAAAAGTGCCAAAGAAATTCCCCTTCAAGAAGAAGTCAATGATGGCAACCTAGGATGATTCTGATGAATCAGAAACAGATGAACCTGAAGAAGCAAACCTGTGTTTGATAACAAACATTAAAGATACAGAGGTAATAAATTATGAACCATGTCTTGTATGTAAACTGAATTTGATAATTTGCTAAATGATTCAAATTTTCTCATTGAAAAGTGTAGTTCCTTTAAAGAAAAATTTCATAAGGAAAAAGAAGAGAAAAAGAAAGTTCAGGCTATGAATTATAAACTTAAAGAGATCATTCAAAATCTGAAAGAGTCTCAACTCAAAAATTTTGAATCTCAAAGTTCAGAAAGTTAAGAACGATCTTCACCTCAAACGGAGAACGTTCTTCTCAAGGCTGAAGTTGAAATTCTTAAAAATGATTTAACAAACTTCATTAAAGCTATTGAAACTTTTCAGAGAATCATGGGATCCTAATTGGGGATATTTGATAAAGCTGGGTTTGATTTTGATAAAACTCAAAAAACAAAATGTATGAAAACTTTTTTGTTCCTGAAAGGAAAGAGGGAAATTGCAAAATCAAATGTTCATATTGTAACAAAATTGGACATTTAGAGTTTGCATGCTATTTTAAAAAAAGAGATGGAAAAATCAAGAACAAAAATATCTTCAAAACGGAAAAACATTTTAGAGCAAAAGCAAAATTTTCTCAAAATCAGAAAAAAGAAGAACGTTCTGGAGCTTTATCAAAACCAGCTGAAACTCAGTTTTCCAAACCTTTTCCAAAACAAACACATAGATATTCCACCTGGTCCAAAATTGGCCACTCTGAGACAACATTTAACACCAAGAATGAATCAAATTTTAAAACTAACTCCTCAGGACCCAAGATCAAGTGGGTACCTAAAAATGATATAACACATCATACAGGATAGATCTCAAGATGTCAAGAAAAAACCATGGTTTTTGGACAATGGTTGTTCAAGGCATATGACGGGTGACAAGAATTGTTTCATGTCATTTATCAAAAAGGATGGAGGATCCGTAACATTTGGAAACAATGATCAAGCCAAGATCAAAGGAAATGGAACCATACGTAAAATCAACTCTGCCAAAATCAATGATGTTCAATATGTTGAAGGATTGAAACATAACCTTCTCAGCATTAGTCAACTCTGTGATAATGGCTTTGAAGTTATATTTAAACCAAACATATATGAAGTGAAAATGGCAAATTTTGGTGAAATCATATTTTCTGCATCCAGAAAGAAAAACCTTTACATTTTATACATTGAATAACTACACGTTGAATCTTGCCTTATGTCCATAAATAAAGACAAATGGATATGGCATAAGAGAACTGGACATGTGAGTATGAAAACAATTTCAAATTTGTCAAAATTAGATTTTGTTAGAGGACTTCCTAAAATAAACTTTGAAAAAGATAAAATATGTGAAGCTTGTGCAAAAGGGAAACAAGTTAAAAGTAGCTTTCATCCAAAATAGTTTATATCAACTAAAAAACCTCTTGAACTACTTCACATTGATCTTTTTGGTCCCATCAAAACTACCAGTTTATGAGGTATGAAATATGATGAAAGATTGAGTTCATTTTTTATCAAAAATAATTTTTCTCGTGGAAACATTGACACAACACTTTTTAAGAAAACAAGTAAAAATGATTTACCCATTGTTCAAGTGTATGTTGATGATATTATTTTTGGATCAACAAATGAAAAAATGTGAGGATTTTTCAAATCTCATGCAAAGTTAATTTGAAATGAATATGATGGGAGAAATGAGATATTTTCTTGGTTTACAAATCAAACAACATACAAATGGAATTTTCATTTGTCAGGAAAAATATATCAATGATTTTTTTAAAGAAATACAAAATGAGTGAAGCCAAGATTATGACTACTCCCATGCATCCATCATCCTCATTAGATAAAGATGAAAATGGACAATCAATCTCTGAAAAAGAATATAGAGGTATGATTGGCTCATTACTTTATCTAACTGCAAGTAGATCTGACATTGTTTTTGTAGTAGGCTTATGTGCTAGGTTTCAATCTTCACCAAAAGAGTCTCACTTAACAGCAGTCAAAAGAATTTTTGGTTATCTCGTAGGTACTACTGATCTTGGCCTTTGGTATATCAAAGGTTCTCATTTTGATTTTGTAGCTTACTGTGATGCCGATTATGCTGGTGATAAGATGGAAAGAAAAAGCACAAGTGGTGCATGTCAGTTCCTAGGAGAAGCCTTAATAAGCTGGTCATGTAGGAAGCAAAACACGATTGCACTATCAACCACTAAAGTTGAATATGTCTCAGCAGCAAATTGTTATTCTCAAGTCTTACGGATCAAGAATCAACTTGAAGATTTTTCAGTAAGATATTCTCATATTCCAATATATTGTGATAATACTAATGCTATTAATCTATCTAAGAATCCTATTCAGCATTCAAGGTCCAAACATATTGAGATAAAGCATCATTTTATTAGGGATTATGTGAGTAAAAAGGAGATTGAATTGATCTTTGTGGATACAAAAAATCAGTTAGTTGATATATTTACAAAGCCTCTTGTTGAAGAAAGCTTCAATTCCATCAAAGAACGATTAAAAATCGTTAAAAATTCTGGTCAAGATCGTTAAAAATGAAACCAGATCAATCTGGCCATAACGGAGAACGTTCTCCGTTTTTAGCTTGTTTTGCCAAGCCGCTCAAGAATGATCTTCGTTCTTCATCATCATTAACTTTCAAAATCAGGCTTTTCATCTGAAACGTCTGCTGCTTTTTAAAAGTAACGGCTACCCATGCTTTTTCCCAGCCACATCACTTCTCTTTTCTCCTTCCCAATGCTTAACTGCCCTATCAATCCAATCACACGCGTGGCACTCCTTCCACTCCTTAATCAACTGCAAACATATCAAAACGGTCAGTTTTTTCATCACTAACCAACAAATTCAAACTTTTTTCTGCACATTCGTCTCTTGCCTTCTTCTTCCTCAAGCTCTCATTTTTTCTCAAAAATGGCTCGTACAGAAACCACTGCATCACAAAAATCCCAGGTCACCACCACCATCATCATCTCCTTCACCTTCACCATCTCCTATTCGTTCACCATCTCCTCCACCTAGACCAACACCTCCTCATTCGTCTTCTGAAAGAACATTCTCCGATTATATGCCTTCATCCCCTAAAACAAGTCATCAACCAATCACTCTTGCTCCTCTCTCCACTCTCTCCACTGTGCTCCCTCCATTGTTTCAATCCCCTCTTCCTTCCATCAGTCAAGCCCCACCACACCTTCAAAAACCTCTAAATCCTAATTCCAGCACCTCCTCCTCTAGAAGAAGATCAATGCGTGTTCTAGCTGGCATTGGTACTTCTAAAAACAAAAATATAGATACCACAATCTATACCATATCTGATGATGATTTTAAACCCTCACCACCTCAACCTATTCCCCAACCAAAGTCCCCAGAAATTTCAAAGTCCCCAGAAATTCCAAAAACTCTTTCAAAATCCCCAAAATCTTCTTCCAAACGCCTTCCAACCGAAACCACACCCTCTAAATCTAAACCAAAAAATCCTAATCTAAATCATTCTCAACACTTTCACAGTTTTTGGCCTCCAAAAAACTAAAAAACCCTAAAAAGAAACAACCACCTCAAGAACGTTCTTCGTCTCCACTCCTACCTCAAGAACGTTCTTCATCTCAACTTCCACCTCAAGAACGTTCTTCAACCAAACTACCAGCCCAAGAACGTTCTCCTCTTCAAACTCCAACCCAAAAAACCACAAACCCTAAAAACTCCACCAAACCTTCCTCTTCAAAAGTTCTTATTCCACCTCTGATTTCCTCAAAAATTCAAAAACTATAATTCAAAAAATTATATCTTTTGAAATAGAATTAATGATTTTGAAAAGAGACTGTAGAGTGTAACGTGTCGATTTGGTTCAGTTTTTGAAAAAAGATTTATATTCTATAATAAATGAATTTGATTATGATTTGCAATATTTGCTCATTAAACCTGAATCAGAAAAAATGGCTAAAAAAACAAGTTGATTTTGTTTTGTTAAATCATTTGACATTTTTTAATATTTAAGAAATTTAATATTAAAAGTCGAAAAATAGGTTTTAAAATAAAAACATAATAAAAATAATATATAATGATTATAAAATACATAGAGTTTATTCTCCTGTTTATGTTTAGATTTAAATATACCTTTTATAGAAAAGAAATTTATTTAAAATATTTTATGAAATATTTTCTCAAAAAATATATGTTAATTAAAAAATAGATATTATATAATTATAAAATATCTATATTTAAAATTTATTCCAAAATTTAATATATTTCCCCTGTTTAGATATTTTTCTATGTGGATGTTTTGCTAGACTGACCTAAACAAATAAATTTAAAAGGACTAAAATTTGGAAAAAGTTATAATTGTAAGGACTAAAATCATATTTAAACTAAATTTATATAACATAATTTTTAAAGAAATCAATTTATGGAGAGTACAATATCTTTTAAAATATTTATTATGGAATTATATAATTAAGAAATAGATATTATAGAATTTAAAAAAAAAAA
>JBBPBQ010000003.1:35064272-35131706 GCA_037974755.1 Cicer yamashitae
CAAAAATGTAAGATATAAATATATGGAGAGTAGATATCTTTTAAAAATTATTGTAAAATTATATAATTGAGAAATAGATAATATTTTGAAAAAAAATTAGAGAAAGAGAAATTATAATTAATAACAGAGATGGTTAAATATCAGGCTTTTACCATTAAATCACATCTCAAGGAAGATAATCAATATAGATAATGATGTACATTTTCACTCAAAAAAAGCTATAGATATAGTCATAATATGTTAGAATATTAAAAAAAATATTTTATAATGATTTATAATCATAGAGTATCTCACATTTAATAATATTTATTATGATTATAAATCTATGATTTATTACTAATTTAAAATTAAGTCTATATTTTGTTAAAAATAAAAAAATTGAATTTATTTATCTCTATAAATATCGAATCCTATTATTGAAATTCTAGTATGCTTTCTGCTTCTTCTCTTCTTGTATTTCAATAAATCTCCAATATTGTTAAGAAAATAGAGATATAAACTTAATTGCTTGATTTGCTCATCATTGAATCAATGTTGCAGAATATAACATCAAAGCAGAAATAATGTTTCAGATAAGGCAACAAAGCAAAAGATGTATTTGTGCAAGTATTGTAAGAAAGAGTTCACCAATTGGCAAGCTTTAGGGGGACATCAGAATGCTCACAAGAAAGAAAGAAAAATTGCAAAAAAGGACAAAATTCTCACCATGGCTTCTGCTTATTTTAAACACTCATTACCACTCAATTTCAACTTTTATTATAATTCAACTTTTGCTACAAACAAACACCTTCAGTTACAACTTGGCTTATTTAATTACAATTCTCATGGAGCAATAGTACCTTCAAGTGGATCAACCAATGAGAAGTTGGGTTTGAATTTCATGCATTTATGGGATTATGAAAAATCTAGTACATCAACAAGAGGCAAAGAGGAGCTTGATTTGACTCTCAAACTTGAACTTCCAAGCTAAAAGATATTGAGACCTATGGTAACTTGCATATGCTTCAATAGAATAGTATACTTTGTAATGATTATGATTATCGAATAGTTTTATTTGTTTTTACATGATTAATTGTTTATTTATTTACATTAGATTTTTTGTGATATTTATTTTGCAATCACTTCTCTTGTAAAGCCATTAGAAATATGATGACTTTGAGGGGCATAGTTATTATTTTCTGACTTTTATACTATTAATATTATTCTGGCCACAACAAAAAATTATAATTTAATATCATCTATGTAGTAGTAGTATTAATAATTTTATTTTAATGTTGTTGAAAGATGAAAAAGATGAGTAAGCAGATGATAAATAGGATGAATGTTAATATATTTTTTTAAGAACCCTAACAATTAAATTATGCTTTTTTTTTATTAAAAAGGTTATTAATAATAGTTCTCTTTGGATTTGCCACTCAACATTTTAATGGCAGGTCAATATTTTTAAGCATAATCTTGCAAACGTATTAAAAGATAAATGATTTAAACGAAACAAAAAACAAATAAAATATACTTTTTTTAAATGTTCTAAAAGATAAAGAAAAAAAATGTGTTACATATAAATAAAATAAAGGATTTATCGTGTAACTTCAACTAGATATTTAATTTCAAATCTTAATTTCAAGTATCTTAAAAACTCAAATTAATAATTTAAGAAAATTCAAACTAACAAAAGAAGAGGAATTATTTGCGGAAATAGATTTTGATGTCAAAACAATGATGACTTCAAGACTATAGAAGATGGTTGAATAGAGTTATTAATATTTTGCAAAAACAATATTTTTTATAAAATTGGTGAACTATTTTTAGTGCAATCGAAACACGTAGGGAATTAATAATACAAAAAGTGTTTTAATAGATTTAAAAAAAAAACTCGTTAATTGATTAATTTGTAATGGTTAAATAAAATTGATTAATTTGTAATGGTTATTTGATGATTTTTCAATGTTGGCTTTAAGGAAAAATTGGAATGCAAGAACAACACGTAAAGTATAGCTTAAATGTTCACTACCAATTAGGCACTAAGAAAGCTAGCAAATATTTTAGTATTCAAAAAATAATAATTAAAATAAAACTTTAAAAAAAAGAGCCATAAACCAAACCTAGAAAAAGAGAAATTAGCATAAAAGAAAATATGGAAGAATAAATTATAAATCTACTACTCAAAACATGATCGGCCCAATAAGACTGCCAAAGCAATTGTCTCTTCATAAAAAGTTAAAATTTTTACTTACTAAAAAGACCACATATTATACTATTTTTAAAAAGGCTAAATACCATATGTGGTCCCTTAACTTCATTTTGGTTAACGATTTAGTCCTTTATCTTTTTTTTTTCCCGATTTGGTCCTTTATGTTTTTAAATAATTTCAGCGTTACCCTTTAAGTGGGGTTCCGTTTAGAAAAAGTAAAAAAATCCCTCATCTAGATCATCGTATATGTTCATTAAACCTCTAGGAACGATTGTTACTGATCTGAAGTAATGTCTATGGAGTATAAATACCCATAACTTCAGTTTTAACGAATCAATCCTACTACCAAATTTAGAACAAACTTTGAATATTTTTCTGAAATATTTTCAAAACATAAAGGATAATTTTATTTGAACACGGATGAGTGATTTTTTTAACTTTTTCTTAACGAAATCTCACTTAAAGAGTAACGCTGAAATTATTTAAAAACATAAAGGACCAAATCAAGAAAAAAAAAAGATAAAGGACTAAATCGTTAACTGAAATTAAATTAAGGGACCACGGATGGTATTTAGCCTTTTAAAAATAAAACTAACAAAATCTTATCTAAAACAACCATTCTTAAAATATATTAATTCAGTTGATGATTTTTTTTAATAATTTTACTAAAATACAATATAATAGTATTAAAAAAGTTTTCATTTTAAAATGCACAATAATCATTTAACATGCAATTATATTGTGCTTTTTTTTTACCAATATTTTACATTTTATGAGGTCACAATATAGAAGTAGAAGCAAAATGATACTCCTATCAATTATGACATTATGTTTTTGAAGTACTTATAAATTGTATAATCATAAATATTTGTTTATTGTTGATATTCTTATGGCCTCATTATTCCATAACATTATTTATTATTTATAAATATAACAACTTGATTTTTATTAACCTAATCCAAATCACTTTTAAAATAAATTGTTAAGCGTTTAAATAAGTCTTATATGTATTAGGGTATTCCTAAGATAAATTTGATAGTTATTGACTTAGTCAACAAGTAATCAAGACGTGTCTTTCGGTGAAACCAAATTCTCTTGGTTAATCTAATTGACCATGTGTAAAGTTCTAGTAATCTACTAAAAGAATTCAAATCCACTAAGTAAATTTGTGCAGCTTGATACGTGTCACTAGGTTTGAGCATCTTGCACCACATGTCAAGCCTGGGTTGGCTCGAGACATTTGGCATTCTTTAATTGTATCAAATGAGAGGCAAACGGGAAAATTAGATTTCATTACACAAATTTAAATAGCAGCATTACGTCTATTTCTTCATTCACTTCTTATCAATCTTTCTTGTAGAATGAAAAGAACATAAGAAAAAAGGATTTGAATTGTTTTTAAAAATTTTATGCGTGATTATTGCTTGTTACGTTTATCAGAGGGAGAGGCATATTGTTTCTTGCCACACTTGTGTATCAGAGACATAAGTTAATGTAACAGAACTCACATAAATGGCATTAAAGAACAAAAAAATTATGGTCCAAAGCATCCTTGAGCTCTTCTTGAAGACGAGTTCCTTGCTTCACTGATTTGAGTTGATTTGCAAGGATGAAGAGACAGATTCTCGCATGCAAGGCTGTTGGGCAGCTTTGGGGGACTTTTTGAACTTCTAGTCTTTGAAGAGTTGAAAGAGAAGGAAAAATGGAGGATTTGGAAGATAAGGTGAACAGTAAAAATGGGTTACCCTTCAGACTGGTTACGGGAAGGAGAAGAGAAAAATGAGAGAATAATTGAGTATTTTCTCATAAAGGATAAAATGAGGGGGAAAAAAGAATTTCTCCTTTTTGCCCCTTAGACATTCCCCATATTACCTTTTTGTCCATTCCTATTTTAATTAAAAAAAATTATTTCTAAATTAATGTATTAATACTTTGACTACCCTTTATTTTAACATATTTTAATTAAATAGGTTATTACAATAAGATTAAGTTCAATGATGTGTTTCGTTTTCTCTCAGTGAAGAGGGGCTATATTGTTTTGTTTTTATATATATATATTTGTTATTGTGGTGTAGTTCTAATGTATGATATTATGATCAAGGATAAATTATTTTAATAAACCATATAGTCACGTTGAGATATTCCTTCGGCAAATGAGGAATCACAATTATGGTGAGTTATAGTATGCCTTCATAAAAGAGGGAAATGTTCTTCAGCAAAGAAGGACTAGTAAGGGGCCAGCTAGTGGAACACCACTTGTGCTCAATTGACGTCTGACCCACCTTATAATAGACTAGTACTTACTTTCTCTGGTGACTCACATTTGAGTGAACTAGTACACCGACATAAAGTTTTTTATGTGTGTGTATATATAAAGTATATGGTTCAAATAATTGTGTCAAGAATACACATTTTATTTTATTTTATTATGTCATGATTAATATTTTAAAGAATTATGGACGGTAGGATTTTTCATGCTTAGCACACCAATATGATTGGAAAACATCTTTAAACTATTTTATAAATTCTATGTTACTAAGTTTTTATAACTCACTATATTGTTGGGGTGATGTTTTTTCAGGTGTTAGTATTGAAAAATTGGAGAGTGTGTCCATATTGCTCTTCAGTTATTTAATATAGAGTGAAGTTGCAATACTAGATCTTAATCAGGGTCTTAGTTTAGGATTTATTTGGTTTAACTTTATGAATTTTGCTCTTGTACGTATATTTAGACCTTCTATTAATTGCTTATTTTGTTTAATACTATTCCAATCAAACTTAAAATTTTAGTTTAAGTTGTCTAACCTATTTTATTTTACTTTAGAAACATTTAAAATTTGAAAATTTACAATATTTAGAGAAAAACCTTATTGAAAGATTAGGGGGTTACATTTTGGTATCAGAGCACGTCGATTTAATATTGGATTGTGAGTTATGTGTTTAGAAGTGGTTCTTTCTAGGATGTCAGAAATTAATGTTATTGTAAAGTGATTGTTCTTTGAAGTACTTTGAGCATATTATTGAGGTTGACCCCTCAATAGGTTGTTCAAAGAATGGAAATAAATAATTGCCTATAGAGTTAGACCAACAATAATAGTTGATTTGTTTACGGTAACGAAATAAGCAAAGAGAAAACAATTAAGAATCAGAATAGAAATATAAAGCTGTAAATCAATGAAGAGAAGTATAAGGTCACGGTTTCACTTGTCATTTTGATTACCATCGATTCGAACTATTCATATTCGGTTCTTTTGGATCAATTATTAATCCCTTTACTAAGACTATTAGTTTGTTTTGTCATTCGTGATTAATACTATTTTTCCTAAATTAACTCTTTGTTTAGTGATGCAAATAGTTTAAATTCAAGAAAAGCCTAAAGCACAAAAAGATTGAATGAGTGGAATACTAAAATTAAGGTTTGTATGCAATAACTTATAGTGTCAATTATCCTATAGGTCACCAATTAATTGCACTACGATCGCTAACAACTAATTTATTAATAACGTGCAAAGGGTGATCAACTGTGCCACGTGATTAGAGCAATATGAAAATTTAGTTGAACAATAAAAAGTAATCAAAATAAAATAAGAATAGATAACTAAAACATAATAAAATGTATCTCCATTACAAGATCTATCAAATACCTTAAAAAACAATTTAGTAATTCATTATTATAACGAAAATCAAATCAAGAATAATAATATTTATCAAATTAAAGAAAAGAATAAAAATTTATAAAAAAATAATTTTTACTCTAAATCTAAAACATTTTACTCTTACTTCAATCACTCTATAGGCTCCGGGGCCCCTCCAATTGGGTGTGTTGCTGTTTGTTTTTATTTCCTTCAATTCTTTAATGGGCCGCCTCCTTCCTTTTATTATCCCCTATGCGGCACTAACTATTGCTTTTGGTAAAAAAAATATACTGTAAAAAGATATGTTTGGAAAAAAAGACAAAAATAGTTGAGTTGGTGTGTCTTAAAAATAAATTTTATCTTCGTATACCATGTAAATATTTTGTTAATTTATAAAAAGTTAAATTTGAATCTATAAATTTTTTGTATAAGTAAAAAGACAACAAGTAATTGTATTAAAAGAAGAGGAGACTTTTTCTTTTGTACAAATAAAAAACGATAAATAAAAAATAAATTTATACAAAATTAATTGTCGTCTTTATATTTGTACAAAAAATTTATAGATTTAAATTTATCTTTCCATAAATTAATAAGTAAATATTTAATGAGATAAAATATATTTTTAAGAAACATCGGTCTAACTATTTTTTTTTGTGAAACTTAATTTTTGGCACTATATTTCTTTTACCAAAATTTTTATTTACCATATTATTAAAATTTAGATCTTAACTAAAATTTTATTAGCAAATATTTATTCATGCAGGGCATGAGTATGAGTCTCACACTAATTATTATATATAATTGTGATGGTGAAAATGTCAAACTCTTATTATTAAATTAACATGTAGATGTAGATTTTTTCTCAAAAAAATATAGATATAGGCATTAATATAATAGAATATTAAAAAATATATATTTTATAATTGTTATTATTATTTATTTTTGATTTAAGATTGAGTCTATCTTTTATCTAAAAAAAGATTGAATCCCTATATCTGTATAGGCTAGATTGCATATGTGGTCCCTTAACTTAATTTCAGTTAACGTTTTAGTCCTTTATCTTCTTTTTTTCCCGAGTTGGTCCTTTATTTTAATTTTAAGTGAAAATTTGATCTTTTATGTTTAAAAATCTCAACAATTTTATCCTTTGTTTTTGCAAAAATTCATCAAAAATTTCAAACAAAACCCATAAAATTAATTATCTTCCTCAATATAATGCAAATTTCATCAAACTCATAACTTAAATCTTTAAATAAACTCATATTTTCATCTCTAACAACATCAAATAAAAAATAAAGGACCAAATCGAGAAGAAAAAAAAAGATAAAAGATTAAAACGTTAACTGAAATTAAGTTAAGGGGCCACAGATGCAATTTAGCCATTTGTATAAATAGGAATGAATATTGAATTTTTAGTATCAAATTATTATTAAATTGTATTGAAACACTGGTATTCTTTGGCTTTCTCCTTCTTCTCTTTCTCTCTTTTTCTATGAATTTCTAATATTGTTAAGAAAATTGAGATATAAATCTAATTGATTGATATCTGCACTTAAGTGAAGATCTTATTTATAAGTAACAAGTCAAGCCGTCAATAATCATCATCCTCAGTTATTTTGCACCATCAAAATCATTGAAGCAATGTTGAAGAATAGACATCAAAGCAATGTTTCAGATAAGGCAACAATGCAAAAGATGTATTTTTGCAAGTATTGTAAGAAGGAATTCACCAATTGTCAAGTTTTAGGGGGACATCAGAATGCTCACAAGAAAGAAAGAAAAATTGCAAAAAAAGACAAAATTCTCACCATGACTTCTGCTTATTTTAAAGACTCATTACCCCTCAAATTCAATTATTATTATAATTCAACTTTTGCTACAAACCAAAACCTTAAGTTACAACTTGGTTTATTTAATTCTAATTCTCATCAAACAATACTACCTTCGAGTGGATCAACCAATGAGAAGTTGGGTTTGGATTTCATGTCTTTGGAAACCTTTTAAAAGATAAAAGACATAAAAAAAATTAATTAATTAATTAGTGTTATACGTAAATAAGATAAATGACATATAATATAGACATAATTGCTCATGCGGTTCTTTAATTTAATTTTAGGTAACATTTTGGTCCTTTATCTTTTTTTTTTTCTTTCTCGATTTAGTCTTTTATTTAATTTTGAGTAACAATTTGATCCTTTATATCTTAAAATATCAACAATGTTATCCTTTCTTTACAAAAACTTAGAAAATTCATCAAAATCTTTAAATAAAACTCATAAAATTCAATACCAATTTCAGGAAAATTCATATATTCATCAAATGCATAACTCAAATTAATATTCAAATAAACTCATATTTTCATCTCTAACAACATCAAATTCATCAAATAAAGAATGAAAATATGAGTTTATTTGAAGATTTGAGTTATGAATTTGATGAAATTTGCGTTATATTGAAGATGATAATTAATTTTATGGGTTTTGTTTGAAAATTTTGAAGAATTTTTGTAAAAAAATGATAACATTGTTGATATTTTAAGACATAAAGGATCAAATTGTTACTTAAAATTAAATAAAAGATTAAATTGAAAAGGAAAAAAAAAAGACAAAAGAATGAAGTGTTACCTGAAATTAAGTTAAGGGACTGCACGAACAATCATGCCTATAATATAATTTAGTCTAAATTTTATTATATTTCTATCTATATCACTTCAATTAGATATTTAATTTTGAATTCATGAGTCTAGAATGTGATTGAATAAAGTCGTCAAAGCTTTACAAGAATAATTTTCTTTATAAAATTGGTAAAATATTTTCAATTCAATCAAAGTGTACATCGAATTACTAATACAAGAAAGTGTTTTAAACAATATACACACAAAAAAAAAAACCACATTAATTAATTGACTAGTTGTGATGATTAAAAATATTTTCTCAAACAATTTTCTGATTCACAAATTTAATAAATATTGAGAACAGACAAAAAAGCCTTATGACATCTATGCTAAATCCAAATTTTAACATATTTCAAAACACTAACTAACCAAACTAAACTAAGGAGACACATGCATTAACAGTTCACGCATATTGAAATTCGATTTTTTGTTGTTAATTAATTATTAAAAACGCTAATTAAATTGGAGACCAATACTATTATGTCCTAGTTAGAATCAATATTGTTTTTAAGCAAATATTGGCATACAAGAACATCACTAAACTATAGCTTAAATGATCACTACTAAGTAGGCACCAAGAAAGCTAACAACCATTTGCATACCAAAAATAATATTAAAAACAAAAAATTAAAAGACAAAAATAGGAGACATAAATCAAACTCATAAAAAGAGAAATTAGCGTAAAACAATTTGCTAGTTTAAATCTATTATATAAAACATGACCGACCCAAAAGTAAGGCTATCAAAGCAATCACATTAGACTTCCTTAAAAAATAAAATAAAATTTAAAATCTCATATTCTAATATTTTTAAAAATAAAATTAATAAAACTTTATTTAAAATAAATATTAAATAACTTGATTTTATTATCAATTAAAAATGAATAACACGAACTCAATTATATTAATTTAATATAAATAAATGATTTTATATTTTGGAACGTCTTAAAAAAAATTGATGATTTTTTTAATTATGTTACTAAAATACTATTATGGCATTTAAAAGACATCATTTTAAAATGTACATTAATCATTTACCATACAATTATATTGCACTTCTCTTTTGTCAATATTCTACTTGTATGAATTCCTAATATATAAATAAGTATAATATCGATAATCCTATCAAATATGATATTTTGTATAGTATAAATTGTATAATCATAGTAATGTTTGCTTATTGTTGATATTCTTGTGATCTCACTAATCCATAACATTATTTATTATTTAACACTACAAGATAATTTATAATTTGCGACACATGGTTTGCGACGGTTGTAATAAAACCGTTGTCGCTTTAAGTTTACAACAGTTCATGTGACGGATAATTTCAACTGTCGTCGTATTTTAGGATTCTCAAAAGCGTTTCTTTTTCCAAAACCTCTAGCATTCCTGTTTTGCATTTTGGCACCAAAATCCCTAATTTTTGCAAACCTCTCAAATTTTGAAAATCTGGCAAAACCTTTCATTTTCTAGTCTTGAGTTCGATTATTCCAAATATCCCTCAATCTCTCAAATTCCCAAACCCTTGCAATTCGACAACGCTAGTTTCTCTCAATCTATCAATCTGTCAACCAGTCAAAGCTCTCAATCACTCAAGGGGCCAAGCATTCAAAAATACAATAGGGGTGAAATGTATACAATTTGTCATAAAAAGTTTGATAGGTCATTTGCCAATGAAGAGCCAAAGGAAAAAAATGTAACTGTAAAGAATAGAAGTACTGCTATATGTGATTGTAAGTATCACTTGTTGACCAATTTTAAAGATGCTACTTTTAGTTTTGTTAATATTGAGATGCAAAGCTATAGAGCTATAACATTACTTATTTGGTTTGTTATTGGATGGTTGTGGGGTACCCTATCCATTATTGCCTTATAGCTAGCTTTGTGAGGTGAGCTTGTACCAATGTTACATAGACTTGCTTTCGTGCATTATGACTAGACATAGTTAGTTTGGTGTTTGTACCAATATAGTTCATCTATTATAAGTTATGTGCATGATGACTTTTCTCTTGATTGATCAGGCCTTATGTTTCTATCAAGTGCTATCAATAAATTTTGTTGTTTCCATATTTTTGTTTTCTTTGATGCTATCAAATAGATTGTTCTTTTGCTACAAACACTTGAATATACTACATAGTGCTTTTATGTTGAAATAGTTGGAGTATTTTAGACACATTTGCTAAAAAGATGAACTTAGTTTGCTTCATTTACATATGCAAGAAAAGTTACACGCTGAAATTGAGAAGACTTATTCTCAAAATGAAGCATTTGTGATTGTATTTGGAAAAGAACATCTCGGTGTTGAGACAAAATCTCTCAATTGATTTTAATGATAACAAAATTATTTAAAGATTATGATTGTGGTTAATACTAATCTGTGCTTTTGAGTGAATTATTATAAGAAAACAGGTTAATCCTCAACTAGATCAAAAGGGAGAAAAATCTGGGCTAATATATTAAATGGTCAAGCTGAGGATAGGTCAGAGGATGGATCTTCAAGCTGAATAACCATCCTCGCGGAAATAATGTTCTCAGTTCATCAAAGGAAGTCAAGACAGCATGAATAAATAATTATATAAAGCATTTGATCAAAAGAAATCAAAAGGCCAGCTGTACTAGGTTCAAGAATGGTTCAACGTTGGGTTTTCAAGAAGTCACATGTTTGCAAAACACCATCCCATGTGCAAAGGCTAAGGGCAGCCCTATATTTCATTCTTGGATGATTGGAAAAATAAAGCAAAGTCAATATATAGAAAGGCAACTTCAAACAAACTCAAAATAGAAGTCACAAGTCTTGAAGAATGAAAAAAGCAAAAGGCTACACAAGACCAAAGTCCAATGACTAGGCTGAGGATGGACAGCATAGGTCCAAGGATAGCTGGATGGCAGTTCTGTAATTTCAGCTCAAAGACCATTGGACTATTTGATGCATCCTCCTCAACGGTCATGAAGTTGTTTAACACATGGAAGAGCTGTCAAGGACTCTATAAAAGGCAGGAAGCTCTTCTTCATTAAACACACAATAAATATTGCAGAAAAAGATCAAGAATCTTAAAGTTTATCATAAACAATATTCATCCTCTCATCATACTTTCTACATCCATACACTAGATCTTTGAAATATCTTTTTAGAAAGTGTTTAAGTTGAGAGAAAACAAATCATACTCATATCACTCTGTAATTTTCAAGTAAGTTGTACTTGAAAATATTTGAAAGTTGATTGTAAGCTTGGTGAAGCTTGAGAATACACAAAGTGTAATCATCCTCTGCAAGAGGCTGATCTGTTTGATCCTTAGTGAAATCTCACAAGGTTGTGAGGACTGGACGTAGCCATCATTGGGTGAACCAGGATAAAAGTTGTGTCTCTATCTCTTTACATTTCCTTGCATTTATTCTGCTTTCATTTGAAAAGTTTAAAAAACCATTTTTCAAATCGCATCCTCTTTGAGAGGACAGAAATTCATAAACACTTGAAATTATTTTTAAAAGCCAAAATCCCTATTCAACCCCCCTTCTAGTGATATTTAGCTCCATCAATTGGTATCAGAGCAAGGTTCTCTAGTTATATTACATCTAACCGTGTAAGAGAAAAAGATCCAAAGAAAAATGTCAAAAGCTAAGTATGTTCCTGAAGGAGGATCCTCCACCAGACCTCCCTACTTTGATGGTACAGAATACTACCACTGGAAAGGTAAGATGAGATTGTTTCTCATATCACAAGATAACAACATGTGGTCTGTAGTTGAGAACGGGGATCATGTCATCAGAATCGACAACACAGATGCAACCTCCGACGAGAAACCTCAAGTACAGTGGACGGCTGATGAAAATGCTAAGGTACTCCTAAACTCTAAAGCTCATTTATTTCTAACGTGTGCTTTGAGCAGGGAAGAATATGATAGAGTTGAAGAATGCAAAAGCGCCAAGGAACTTTGGGACACTCTAAAGATTCATCATGAAGGATCAAGCCACGTAAAGGAAGCAAGGATTGACATGGGAGTTAGAGAATTCGAGTTATTTGAGATGAAGGAGGATGAAAAGATTGATGAAATGTTCTCAAGGCTGACAATCATACTTAACAGCTTGAGATCTCTTGGAAAGGTTTATTCTGTTCAAGAGAGAATAAGAAAAATCTTGAGGAGTTTACCAAAAGAATGGAGGCCAATGGTGACTGCCATCACCGAAGCAAGAGACTTGGCAAACATGAAATTAGAGGACCTGGTTGGAACTCTAAGAGCTCATGAACCTCTATTGCTGGCTGACAAACCAAGCAAAAAGGGAAAAATGATAGCTCTAAAATCAAGCCAAACAGAAAGCTCATCGTCCAAAAGAGCTGAAGAAGCCACAAAGAAAGAAAGTACAAACTATCCTCTATCTGAGGAAGAGGATGAACTTGCTCTAATTTCCAGAAGAATCCAGAGGATGATAAATCGTAGAGGACAGGATAAAAGATCTCCTCAAAAAGAAAAAATTGACAAAAGTCAGATTACTTGCTTTGGATGCAACAAGCTGGGTCACTACAAAACTGAGTGTCCTTTGAACAAAAAGAACTCAAGAAAATTTCCCTACAAAAACAAATCAATGATGATCACGTGGGATGATAGTGATGACTCATCCTCGGAACAAGAAAAGGAAGAAGAGGCCAACCTCTGCCTTATGACGAACTCAGAAACTGAAAAGGTAATCATATCTGAACTTTGTCCTAATTGTGAACAATTAGAAATTGAATTTAACAATCTTTTGAATGACTCAAACACTTTGTCTCATAAATGTGGTTTTCTTAAAAACCAACTTTATGAAATAAAGAAGTTAAATGAGGAACTTCAAGCTAAGAATAAAAATTATGAACAAACTATTCTAGACTTGCAGTTATCTCATGAGAAGTTGTCTGAACAACTATCTATTGTAAACAAAAGAAATGTCAAAACTCATCCTCCAGAAGAGGATGCAGAAAAGGAAATTTTGAAAATAGAGGTTGAAGAACTCAAAAATGATCTTACCAACTTTGTTAAATCCACTGATACTTTTCAAAAGATTATGGGATCACAATCTGGAATCATTGACAAAGCTGGTATTGGATTTAAAAGTTCTCAAAAACAAAAACTCTATGAAAATTTTTTTATTCTAAAGAAACAAGAGGATAGGCCAAGATGCACCTTTTGTAAAAAACTTGGACATACTTTCAAAAGATGTTATGCAAAGAAAAGGGCAAATAACATTAAGAAAGGATGTTCATTCTGTGGTAAACATGGGCATCATGATTCTATTTGTTATCACAAAAGAAAATTCCTCACAAGAGGACGAACTAACCAACAAGGACCCACCTCTATATGGGTACCTAAGTCACTATTAAACTCAAACTCAGGTACATCCTCTGATCAACAAAAGAAAGCCTTGGTTCTTGGACAGTGGCTGCTCAAGGCATATGACAGGGGATAGGCATTGCTTTATTTCATTGGAAATAAAGGATGGAGGATCGGTCACATTCGGAAATAATGATAAAGCTCAAATAAAAGGTACCGGTATCATTGGTAATAAAAATTCTGCCAAAATTAAAAATGTTCAATATGTAGATGGTTTAAAACATAACTTGCTTAGCATTAGCCAACTTTGTGATAGTGGTTTTGAAGTTATTTTTAAACCCAATCTATGCGAGGTTAAACATTCATCCTCGGGTAGAGTTTTCTTTTCCGGTTTTAGAAAAAAGAATTTATATGAGCTATATCTTGATGAATTGCCTACTGAATCTTGTTTTGTATCCATTGAAAAGGATAAATGGGTATGGCACAAACGAGCTGGTCATACAAGTTTAAACACTATTTCTAAATTATCTAAATTAGAACTAGTCAAAGGCCTTCCAAAAATTAATTTTGAAAAGGACAAAATTTGTGAAGCTTGTGCCAAAGGAAAACAAGTTAAAAGTAGCTTTCATTCTAAAAATGTTGTTTCCACAAACCATCCTCTTGAGCTACTTCATATTGATCTTTTTGGTCCTATTAAAACTCCTAGCCTTAGTGGAAAAAGGTACGAATTTGTAATTGTTGATGACTTTTCACGTTTTACTTGGGTCTTATTTTTAAAACATAAAAATGATGCCTTTGAGGCTTTTCATTATTTTTGTAAAAAGATCCAAAATGAAAAGGGATCAAAAATTATCTCCGTAAGAAGTGACCATGGAGGTGAATTTGAAAATGAATCTTTCAAAAATCTTTTTGATGAAAATGGTATTTCTCACAATTTTTCTTGCCCAAGAACTCCTCAACAAAATGGAGTTGTTGGGAGGAAAAATAGAACTTTGCAAGAAATGGCTAGAACTATTTTGAATGAAGCCAACATTGAAAAATATTTTTGGGCTGAAGCAATTAATACCGCTTGTTATGTTTTAAATCGTGTATCCATTAGAAAGATTTTAAACAAAACTCCTTATGAACTATGGAAGGGAAGAAAACCAAACATCTCATATTTTCACATATTTGGGTGTTATTGTTACATCCTAAATAATAAAGAAAATTTGGGAAAGTTTGATTCAAAATCTGACAAGGGATTGTTTTTAGGATACTCCACTTCGTCTAAAGGTTATAGAATATATAATCTTAGGACTCAAACTGTGGAGGAATCCATGCATGTTATTTTTGATGAGTTTGATGACTTGTGCTTAGAAAAAATTGATAAATCTGAGGAAGATGAACCTTCATCCTCCAACGCACCCAGTCCAAACGAAGAGGATGAATCTGACCCATCCTCTCAGCAACCTCTACGAGGATGGAAAACAGTCACTTATCATCCTCCAGATCTGATTATTGGAGACACGGCTGATGGAGTAAGAACCAGACAATCTCTACGAGGAAATGCAGCTGCCATGGCCATGATTTCACAAATTGAACCCAAAAATATTGATCAAGCTATTTGTGATAAATCATGGGTTGAAGCTATGATGGAAGAACTTCACAATTTGAAAGAAACAAGGTATGGAACCTTGTACCTCTTCCACTTGAAAAATCCATCATTGGAACAAAATGGATTTTCAGAAATAAACTAAATGAGGATGGAGAGGTAATAAGAAACAAAGCAAGGCTAGTTGCTCAAGGCTACAATCAACAAGAGGGAATTGACTACGATGAAACATTTGCACCGGTTGCAAGACTTGAAGCTATACGAATCCTCCTAGCATATGCCACCCATAAAGGTATCAAACTATACCAAATGGATGTCAAAAGTGCTTTTTTAAATGGTTTTCTAAATGAGGAGGTGTATGTCAAACAACCTCCTGGATTTGTGGATGAAAAGAAGCCCACTCATGTTTATAAACTCTCAAAAGCTCTTTACGGTTTAAAGCAAGCTCCTCGAGCTTGGTATGAGAGATTAAGTTCATTTTTAAAAGACAATGGTTTCTTAAGAGGACAGATAGATACAACTCTCTTTAAGAAAACTATTGAAAAGGATTTATTGATTGTGAAAATTTATGTTGATGATATAATCTTTGGGTCTACAAACGAAAAGATGTGTGAAGATTTTGCCAACTTCATGCAAAGTGAATTCGAAATGAGCATGATGGGAGAATTGAAATTCTTTCTTGGATTACAAATCAAGCAATTGAAAAATGCCATCTTCATCTCACAAGAAAAATACACTAAAGATCTTCTCAACAAATACAACATGAGTTCAGCCAAGAGTATGGGAACTCCTATGCACCCATCCTCCATGCTTCACAAAGATGATGAAGGAACTCCAATTTCTGAGAAAGAGTATAGAGGGATGATTGGATCCTTATTATACTTGACAGCAAGTAGACCAGACATAGTCTTTGCTGTAGGTCTTTGCGCAAGATTTCAAGCCTCTCCCAAAGAATCTCATCTTACTGCAGTTAAGAGGATCTTGAGATATCTTGTTGGAACAATCAATCTAGGAATATGGTATGAAAAATGTTCAAATCTTGACCTCATAGCTTATTGTGATGCTGACTATGCGGGAGACAAAGTTGAAAGGAAGAGCACAAGTGGAGGATGCCAATTTCTTGGTAAATCTCTAATAAGTTGGTCATGCAAAAAACAATGTACCATTGCTCTATCAACTACAGAGGCTGAATATGTATCAGCTGCACAATGTTGCTCCCAACTACTGTGAATCAAGAATCAGCTAGAGGACTATTCTCTAAGGTACGCAAATATTCCCATCCTCTGTGATAATACAAGTGCTATAAATCTTTCAAAAAATCCAATTCAGCACTCTAGATCTAAGCACATTGAAATTAAACACCATTTTATAAGAGATCATGTTCAAAAAGGTGACATTGAATTAATTTTCATTGATACTGAAAATCAATTGGCAGACATTTTTACGAAACCTCTCCAGGAGGATCGGTTTAAAAATATTTTGGAAAAACTCTCCATCATTGATTTTTTAAAAATTATTTGATTAATTGTTTTATCCATTATATCATTTCTATTTTGTTTATTGTTTATGTTCTGTTTTATTATTTTAATTTTTAATATTTTTGTGAAAGATCAAATCTGATTTTACAAACAAAAAAGGAGGGGGAAAATAGGCCTAGAGTTTAGAGGATGCAAAGAACCCAGAGGACACAGAGTCCACTTTGGTGTTTCTGCTTTTAATGGCCCTAGACCTTGCATGCACGCGCTGCCTTTCTCATTGGGCCGTCCATGTGGCGCCATTTCCTTGATTCGCGCTAGCATTTAATGCTACAACGGCTGAAACTGCCGTTTCCAACACGCGTGCTTCACACGCCCCCCTGCACGCCTTGTCCAATCAATGACGTTACATCCTCCCAGGCAAACTGCATCATCATTTTTTTTCTCTCTCTCCAACGTTTTTTTTTTCTTTCTTCTCTTTTCTTCTATCTTCCATCAGCATAATTCCATAACTCCATAACTTCATCACTCTCCTCGTTGTCCCTCATCTCATTTCCTCTAAACCCAGAACTAATTTTCTCTTTCAACAATCATGGCAAGAACTAAGGTTGTTGCTAGAAGAAAAATCATATCTCCAGAATATGAAGAGGCTGAGGATCATTACTCTAGTACAGAGTCTGATCACCTTGAGGAAACCACATCTAACACCTCTGAAAATCAAACTTCACTATCTAATGTTGAACCCTCTGCCACTACCTCTCTCCCCTCCGTTTCACCCAAACCTTCCAAACATTCATCCTCCACTCAAACCTCTGCTCCAACCAGACGATCCTCAAGAATCCTTTCTGGTGTTCTCTCATCTAAAAAATCTGTTCATCAAGACTTTACTGTTCACCTTGTGGAATCAGAAGACTCAGATCAAACACTTCCCTCTGAACCAACCCCTTGTTCACCACCAATTAAAACTCCTACTAAACAGAACAAAGTCCAAATCAAAAAAATTTCGAAGAAATCCAAATCCTCCTCAAAACGACCAAAGTCCTCACAAAAATCTAGATCAAATTCAATTTTTGATTCGGCTGACCACGAAACAAATTACTTATCCAAATGGGTCAACAAACCTGTGGTAAATGGCAAAATTATTGATTTGGCTGACTTAAAGGAAGGAGGCTTTAATGTTGAAGAAATCTTTGATCAGTTGGGCTGGACCTCATTTCTCAAAATCAATGAGCCTCAATACCCTCGTTTAGTAAGGGCATTCTATGCTGATTCAAACTGGTCTAAAGGAATTTCTGGGTTCACCATCATTCTGAAAGGTGTCCTCATGGAAATCACTCCAACTACCTTATGTCAAATCCTTGATATTAGGAATGAAGGAGCTTACTTCTTTTCTGAAAGTTGGTACTCTGAGTGCAGGATCACTCGCTCTTCTGTTTTGACCAATATTTTCATCCAACCCACTAAACCCCACGTTGCTTCAAACCTTCTCCCACTGTGTCGCATTCTACACAACATTTGTGTTCACTGCATTGTCCCTCGCGCTGGCAGTTTTGAAAAAGTAACTGAGTTGGATATTCTTCTCCTACATCATTTGATCACGGGCTCCTCTCTCCATCTGGGAAACATCATTTTTAACTTCATGTTAAATGCAGTAATTTTGGGTAGGTCAGCACCGTATGGTATGATCTTAACCAAGCTTTTCAAGTTTTTCAAGGTTCCTTTGGATGATGAACCTTCTCTGCAGTTTAATAACATATTCTCCATGAAGAATGTTAAACAGATGCGCCTTCAGTCATCTACAACACCCACTGAGTCGACCACCTCAAAGAAAAGGAAAACAAGAAGTTCTTCCTCTACTGCTGCTCCTCTTGAACAACCATCAGATCAACCTTCTTCTGAGGATACTCCCAATCCACCTCAAAAGACCACTATGGAAGCTGCACCCACTCCTTCTCCGCCTCTGTCCACTGTTGTTCCCTCTCCACCAAAATCCCCTCCGCTGCCTTCTGATTTAAATATACCCATTGAAGAGTCTCAACCTCAATTCGCTAATGATCCTCCTCATGAGGATGCTGTCAAAACTGGTCCTCGTGCTCTCATGGAAGACGGTGAAGAACTTTACTTTGATCTAAATCTTACATATCATCATTTCTCACCTGAAACCTTGCCTGAGGAATTTCCTCATGATTTGCAAGAAGACATTCTGATACCTCCTACTTCTGCTCCTCTCTCAACACATGTTGACATTGTTCTTGATCAACCCCATCCTCTGCCTGAGGTTCCTACTGGGTTCTGTTCTCTTGACTCATTTTTAGCGCCAACAAATGATCAACCCTCTAAGGACAATGCTGGAAGTTCGCAGAATAAGAGCTCCAGCGTCAATAATTAGCCAAAAGACTCTGGCCCTGGCCCACGTACTAAGGAACGGAAGCTCACTAAGCATATGAAGCTCCTGAAAACCATCAGGAAGGATCAGCAGAAACAGATTCGTCGTTTCAACCACCTTCAGAACTCGTTTGCACAATTTGGGCTCATTCTTGAATGGGTTACCAAACACATGGTCAATACGGCTGATCCTAATGTGTCTCTTCCTGAGCTCCCTGCCATGCCTACGTTTGCTGTTCCTGTTTCCTCCCCTTCGTCCACTTCTGATGAGCCGTCCTCTTCTGAGTAGCCACCTCGCTCCTATACTTTTTGCTGCTGCCATAATTCTGGGGGAGAACAATTATGATGTCTTTTTGTTGTTTTGCTGATTATGATGTTTTGTTGCTTTGTTGATTAAATGTTTTGATGTTTTGAAATGACTATGCATGTTTAACGTTTATGCCATTACAACATTACTGGTTGAAATATTATTATGGTTTTATTTATTTTGATAAGATTCATATCATTGGCATACATTCAGGGGGAGTAATTTTTATTAGCACTTAAATTTTTTAAGCACTTAAAAATTTTTTAAGCACTTAAAATTTCAAAAATAAATTACTCACTTGATTCAGGGGGAGCATAAACATTTCACATCATCATATTTAAAAATCATAATCTAAAGAATTTTGTCATCATCAAAAAGGGGGAGATTGTTGAGACAAAATCTCTCAATTGATTTTAATGATAACAAAATTATTTAAAGATTATGATTGTGGTTAATACTAATCTGTGCTTTTGAGTGAATTATTATAAGAAAACAGGTTAATCCTCAACTAGATCAAAAGGGAGAAAAATCTGGGCTAATATATTAAATGGTCAAGCTGAGGATAGGTCAGAAGATGGATCTTCAAGCTGAATAACCATCCTCGCGGAAATAATGTTCTCAGTTCATCAAAGGAAGTCAAGACAGCATGAATAAATAATTATATAAAGCATTTGATCAAAAGAAATCAAAAGGCCAGCTGTACTAGGTTCAAGAATGGTTCAACGTTGGGTTTTCAAGAAGTCACATGTTTGCAAAACACCATCCCATGTGCAAAGGCTAAGGGCAGCCCTATATTTCATTCTTGGATGATTGGAAAAATAAAGCAAAGTCAATATATAGAAAGGCAACTTCAAACAAACTCAAAATAGAAGTCACAAGTCTTGAAGAATGAAAAAAGCAAAAGGCTACACAAGACCAAAGTCCAATGACTAGGCTGAGGATGGACAGCATAGGTCCAAGGATAGCTGGATGGCAGTTCTGTAATTTCAGCTCAAAGACCATTGGACTATTTGATGCATCCTCCTCAACGGTCATGAAGTTGTTTAACACATGGAAGAGCTGTCAAGGACTCTATAAAAGGCAGGAAGCTCTTCTTCATTAAACACACAACAAATATTGCAGAAAAAGATCAAGAATCTTAAAGTTTATCATAAGCAATATTCATCCTCTCATCATACTTTCTACATCCATACACTAGATCTTTGAAATATCTTTTTAGAAAGTGTTTAAGTTGAGAGAAAACAAATCATACTCATATCACTCTGTAATTTTCAAGTAAGTTGTACTTGAAAATATTTGAAAGTTGATTGTAAGCTTGGTGAAGCTTGAGAATACACAAAGTGTAATCATCCTCTGCAAGAGGCTGATCTGTTTGATCCTTAGTGAAATCTCACAAGGTTGTGAGGACTGGACGTAGCCATCATTGGGTGAACCAGGATAAAAGTTGTGTCTCTATCTCTTTACATTTCCTTGCATTTATTCTGCTTTCATTTGAAAAGTTTAAAAAACCATTTTTCAGATCGCATCCTCTTTGAGAGGACAGAAATTCATAAACACTTGAAATTATTTTTAAAAGCCAAAATCCCTATTCAACCCCCCTTCTAGTGATATTTAGCTCCATCACTCGGATATGTTCGTTGTTCGAGACTTAGAATAACACCATCTCAAATCACTAGAACTACTTCTCACTCTACAAGATCGGCATCTTCCTCCAAGGCTAATGAGAATATGGCGGAAATGCAAGCTGCAATCAATAGACTTAAAAAAAGGGATTTGGAATTTGATATCATGAAGGAGCAAATTGGTTTCTTATTGCAAATGCAAAATTCCAGAAGAAAAAAGAAAACAAGTACAATTGCTTTCTTAGTGAACCTATTTAAAAGATCTCGTCTAAACTACTTCTCCATGGTTAAAAATATCAATTGTGTAATGAGTTAACAAAGATGTATGCTTAAAATATAAGTGCGAACTAACTTGTGCGAATTGTCCAAAATAAATTATTATGGAAGGATCAAATTTTAGGACACCTATATTGCTTCAGCACAAGTCTACAAACCAATTATTCAAAAGACATAAACTTTTGTAGTTTTATTATTGGTGATTATCTTGCATTTTTTTTTTGGTTAATAACATCTAGCAAATTCTATGTGAATAACGATTGGTTCTAGCTATATGAGAAGTTTAGTTAATTGGTTTTTCGCAATATTTATGGAGATTAATTGAGGTTAATATATATTTATATTTTATTTCAGACAAAAGACTTAGAATCTCCAATAGATGGTAGGCGTTCCTCTAAGTCTAGTAGAAGTTTGATGAAGTTGTTTTGTACGATTAGCCACTGCGTTAATGTTTTGGATTTTAAACATTTAAACTAATCTAATTTTTATTTAATTAAGTTTGATGTATGGATCAAAGTTGTTACTTTTGAAAATATTATATCAATGAGATTTAGTCATTATAGTTATATATTTGTGTATTTTAATTATATGGATGAAATTTATGAATATTTTTTATTTTAATTTAATTAATATAAAATTGAAAAAATTTATGAACATAAGCTTGGGACAGTACAAATTGTTGCAAATAATTATATAGCTGTGATTGAAACCGTAGCGACACTTTGGAGACAAAAAATGACCGTTATAACTGTCGCAAACAAGGTTTGGGGACGGTTACAAAACGTCGCGAAGGTTTCCAATTGTTGGCACGACGGTGTTATGAACCGTTGCAAAGTGGCCTCGCGACACACGCATATGCGACGGTTAGGGAACTGTCGCAAGTAGGAGTTTGGGCCATAGATAACTGTTTTAACTTCCGCATATCAACTTTTTTTCTTGTAGTGTAAATTAAGTGTTGGAACCAAGTTGGTTTTACATTTAGAGTTTTGATGTTAACAAAAGTATTTTATGAGAACACTATATTTGACTTCAAAGAGTATGAAAGAAGATTCATGTTTTTAAAGAAAATCTAAAATAAGATTTGATTCAAATTTATAATTAAAGAAAATCTTAAATAAGATTTGATTCAAAATTATAATTGATGAAAATCTAAAATAAGATTTGATTCAAATTTATAATTGAAGAAAATCTTTGACTAAGTTGAAAAGAAAATATGGTCAAGATTTGAAGAATATTTGATCAACATTTAATGAAGATTTGAAGAATATTTGATCAACATTTAATGAAGATTTGAAGAATATTTGACCAACATTTAATGAAGATTTGAAGAATATTTGATTTGAATAATTTACAAAGTCAATCTACACAAAATAGGAACATAATCAATCTGAAGAATTTACAAACTCAATCTACACAAAATAGGAACAGAATCAATCTGAAGAATTTACAAAATCAATCTGAACAAGATACAATTTAGAATTAAATAAAGACTAAATTGAAGCCCAAATTTTCATTATAAATAGACACCAAGGCTGAAGGAGAAAAGCATCAAAAAAAGTAGAAAAGAGTAGAAGAACTCAAGCTCAAGATTCCAAATTAATCTTAGCGTTCAAAGAGAGAAACACTTGTTCGAATGAGAAATATTTTCTTAGTGTTCTTTTCTTAGAGTGTGAGAGTTATTATTATTATCAGCTTTGGTAGAAGCAACTACTCAAGTTCCAATCTTTTGTATCCAACCCGACAGTGGTTTAGTTCATTCTTAAATCTAGGTTGTCAGGTTGTTAGGAGAAGACTTGGCTTGTAGGGTCAAGGTGGTTAGTTCCTCAAAAGTCTGAGGTTGTCAGGCTGTTTGGGAAGACTGACTTGGAGGGTAGGATGCTTTGTAATTCAAGGTATTTGAATTAGTGGATTAAAGCCTTCTGAATAAGGGGACTTGATGTAGCCAAGTTAATGGTGAACTAGGATAACGCTATGTGTCAAATTATTTATACTTTCATTATTTGCTGATTCTGAATCTGATTGCTTCTTATGTAAGTAATTCATAAAAACCAACCAACCTTCATCAAATTAGCAAAAAGTTATCAACTTTGGCAAACACAATTCAACCCCCCTTCTCGTGTTTGCACCTTCAAGCTGCTGGAGAAAACATCAATAGACCACCTCTGTTTGATGGAGAACGTTTTGATTATTGGAAAGACAGGCTGAGAAGTTTCTATATTTCACAAGATCCCGAACTTTGGGACTTGGTGGAAGATGGTTATATTGCTCTGAGGAATACTGATGGTATTGAAATTCCAAGAAAGGAGACGAATGCTAATCAGAAGAAGATATAAAAGATGCATCATAAGTCTAGAACATTCATAATAAATGCAATCACGTTCAAGGAGTTTGACAAGTGCACTAACAAGGCGACAACAAAGAGTAATTATGATTGTCTGATTCTGACCTATGAAGGAAGCGAACAAGTTGAAGAAGCAAAGGCCAACCTCCTAGTCAAAAAGTATGAGTTGTTCAAGATGGAAGAAGATGAAGACATTGAAACAATGTTTTCCAGATTCCATACCCTGGTCTCAGGATTAAAGGTACTTGATAAGAGTTATACTACTGCTAATCATGTGAAGAAAATTCTCAGACGTTTGAGAAGCAAGTGGAGACCTAAGATCACTACCATTCAGGAAGCAAAGGATCTAAATACTCTAAAGTTGGAAGAATTAATTAGCTCTCTCAGATCACATGAAATTGAGCTTGCAGAGGATGAGCCCACGAAGATCAATCTTGAGTAAAACTTTTTAGTTTTAAACAGGAATTTTTAAAAAAGGGACAATTTTAATTCAAATCCCCTTCCTTATAATTGACATTATTACTTCACAATTGTCTCAGAACAAGGTGAAATTTGGATCTTGGTTTCACTAAAAATGACGAAAATGACCTAAATGTTCAACCAATGACACAAAATGACACAAAATCACATATTGGATGCACAAGATTGGTTAAAAACCCTAATTGGATTAGAATAATAAGCATAGGGAGGACGAAAATGACCTAAATGTTCAACCAATGACACAAAATGACACAAAATCATATATTGGATGCACAAGATTGGTTAAAAATCCTAATTCCGAGTCAATGGTGATGGTCATTGATTTGAATAAAATAGTGAGATCATATTTAATTAAATCCTATTAAATATGTTTTATTCGTGATACTTAACTTTTGCATGTTTACGTAATTTAAATTATCATGAAATTGGACAAAATAGTAAATATGAAACATCCTTGAGAAGACAAATTTGTGCATCATCTACTCAACACTCTGAATCCTTTATTTTTGTGAAGGTCTATCAGACATACTCTGATTATGATATTCTCTAATATTTCTATCTCCATATCAAGATACCCAAAATCAATTACAAGTACTATTTCTGAACAAGGTTTAACGGCGAATCAATCTCTGAAGATTTAATATGAAACTTCATGATACATGCTGATTTCTTGCGATCAGGGCAACAACCAAGCTTCTCCATAAGGAAGAGCAACCCTCATTGATCCTCAACAATGACAACGCACTACAATAAGCACAATACAATCGTCTCTACACTCTTTCTCTCTATCCTTTGTTTTGTCTAAGTGCTAAGAAACAGTTTATGAGAATATAACATTGTAAACACCCTCTTGTGAGTTTATTCAGAAAATCCTTAAACTTACTCTTTTGTAACATAGCCCAATAGTGGCTGCATTCCTCAACATCTTGACTGTACTAAGCTAGAAGGTTGAGAAGACTTAAACACAATTAGTTTAACTAGTAGCTGTTTAGTGGAAATGTGATTCAGTTGGTAAATTAGTAGATTAAATCCTTTAGCTAGAAGTGACTGGACGTAGCTGCCATGTTGGTGGTTAACACAGATAAATTGATTGTATTGTTCTATGTTTTTGCTTTATTTGCTCTTTTTCATCACTTTGTTTTAATCTTGATAAAATGTTTTTTTAAAATAAAACACAGTTCAACCCATTTTTCTTGTATTTTTTGTTCTACAGTATACACTGATGATGTGGTGGTCAAGTCCTTGATTTTCCAATATCACTTGGAGGAGCTGGAATAAGCTTTATAAAGAATGAGGCTTTATGGTTTGAATATGAATCCCGCAAAATGTGCGTTTAAAGTATCAGCTGGGAACTTTTTGGATTTTCTAGGGCACAACAAAGGAGTGAAGTGGATACGAATAAGGCTACGACCATACTGGAAGCCAGGCATCCCACGACAAAGAATGAATTGCAAAGTATGTTGGGCAAGATCAATTTCCTAAGGAGATTTATATCAAAATTGGCTAACAAGATGAAAGCTTTTTCATCTTTACTTTTGCTGAATGATTTAGAGGAACTGGTATGGGGGGAAGCACAATAGAAGGCTTTAGAAAAAATCAAAAAAGCTTTAGCTAATCCATCAGCGCCAGGTAAACTATGCAAGTTATACATTGGTATTGAAGGTGAATCTATCGACTACTTGCTTGCACAAGATGTCGAGTATGGTACATAAAGAGCAGTGTATTATCTCAGTCAAATCTTAAATTAGGTAGAAACTAGATACACTTCTATTGCAAAATTATGTTTGTCATTGTTTTATGCTTGTACTAAACTTGAATATAATTTATTACCAAGAGAAGTTTTAGTTTATTGCAAGATTGATATACTTAGATATCTATTCATTAGACCTGTTTTGTAAGATCGACTGATGAAATCGACCATCAACATCTTTGGCATGGGAAGAGGCATTGACCGTTTAGTAGGCTAAACTTTATCTATTACTACCTTGTGTAATCTTCATTTTAAAAATAAACAATCAATCAAACAAGTGTATTTTTGCATTATTTTTATCCATTTCCTTTGTATTTATTTTTACTTATGCATTCTTAGCTTAGATAATTTCCAAGATTACAACACTATACTTAATATTCTTTGGAGTAGTTAAGGAACCGATAACTGAAAGACAAAGTTTATTCCTCTGCGTAATCATTTGAAACAAAATAGACCCATTGTATTTATGTTATTATTCATCTTTTTATATGAAATCCAATCAATGTTGAATCATATCTATCAGTAGATTAAAATATATTAGTATTTGAATTTTAGACTAAAAAATAATATAAGGAATTTAAGTTTATTGCATTTAATAGTACTAAAAATAATCTCGTAGATATAGTTCAAATGACAAAAGACTATAAAGATATTTAATGAATTAGAGCATGAGTCCAAACTCACAATATTTCTCTTCTGTACATTTGTTGTGTATAAATTTTATTGTTAGGCGCTTTAAAACTTAAAAATAAGAAGATCAAATTTACCATGAATCAACATTTTAATAGATATTATAGATCTATTGAATATGACATAAAATTAAATTTATTTCTTATATAGAATTATCGTACATGTGAACACAAGAGTAATCACCTCCATTTCGACATAATAAAAGAATAAAATTCCCATTTCCCGTCAAATTCAACTTTTCATTTTTAAATCACTTCTTAATCGAAATCATTATTGTTCACTGTCTATTTTGAAATTTTAAATTTCACCATTGTCCATGAAACAATTTCACCATTGTCCATGAGGTTTCAGTTCATTTGATAGAGTTTCACATTATAGTCTCAACTTTCTTCCATCAAATATCTCTTTCATTACATTTCAGCAACCAAGCGTCGAATTATGTTCGGTAGCATGCATTGTGATGCCTACTAATTATGTGAACTGCAAGCGATTCAATAAAATGGAAATAAATTAAATCATTTAAAATACGATATCAACTATTGAATTAAATATTAAAAATTATTTCTTATAAAAAAACATGTTAAACTATTTAATATAAGAATACATACAATAGACTACGAAGGAAAGCATTTTATTTCCCCAAATGGAATGGAGCAAGCCTTCTAACCAAAGCCCTGAAAAAGAGCAACTTATTTTTTCCTTGCTAAAAAACAAAGTAGTAAGTTAATAAAAAAACAACGATAGTAATAACGATGATAATAATAATAATAATCATAGTTTATTTCACTCAGATTTTATTGATTCCATTTTATTAATTTAACAAAGTAAATTTTATTCCATTTTATTAATTTAACAAAGTAAATTTTATTTCATTATCATTAGATATTAGATATGTTTTTGGAACACTTAATTTTTTAAATGCATGAAAAGACCTCTCCAGAGACATTAGTATTTAGTAGAATTTTGACCTTTTAAAAATAAAGAGGTGAAAGAATTTTACAAGTATTTAAAGTCTAGAGATTAATCCTACAAAGATATATGGGACACAACAAGAAATTCATTTTTCTTGATAAAACATTTACATTTGCCCCTCTTTCTTTATTTGAAAAAACAGAAAAATAAATGGTCAAAGTTGTTGTTTTTTCTCAAAGTAATAAAAATCAATAAGGGAGAAAGATAGCAAAAAGGCAAAGTGAGCACTGGATGCAGAGGTTTATCGATCAGTTTATGAATTGTGTGATCATCCAAAACAAAGTTCAGAAAAGGATCGTTAAATCGCTGCATCCAGTGACTTGATTTCGCCTAATCTACCTTTATACACCTCAAACAATTTTTAACCAAAAAATATAAAAAAGAAGAAAAATAATAAAACCAAACAAGAAATTAACATTATAAGATCGAGCATGCTATAGAGAATGCATAATAAAATTGAAAAAAAAAATATAGATAAATATATATTTGTAGATAAAACAAAAGGACGAAATATTGTAAAGCAAAGATTTGACAAACTTTATCGTGAGAGAGATGAGAAGAGGGAGATGGAAAGAGAGAGAGGGAGAGATATAGAGGGGATAGAGAGTGATTGTGGGGAAGGGGGAAATGGAGAGCATATTATATAGGAAATACAATATGAACAAAGCTACCACATAATCACTTATTGTCAGTTTCGAAGGGGCATTTTGGTAAAAAAAAATGAATCATTCTTTCTTATTTTAATATGATATTGGAATTATACCATTTCACCTCTGTTTTGAATTTATTGAGTCAAACCTTGAGAAATACTTAACATAAATGAATCACTCGCTTTGGATTATGTGGACCCCAAATTTTTATGGTTAGAATTATCAGAGATTCATGCATTCACAAAATCACAACAACTCAATTAGGATTAGGCGGCTTGTATACTAACTTAACAAAATAGATTTAAAACATATAATTAAAATAAAGGTCTTTCGATGAAGATTGGACTATCTAGATGCACACAATCGGAATTAAAAGGAAATGTGGTATGATTGGGTCCCCCAAACTCGAACTCACTCCGCTTGTATAAAATATGTATTTTTTTTTATAACGTTTAGAACATTTTCCAAAAACAACATTAATATTTTTATTTATTTTCTTTTCAAAAGAAACATTATTTCGATATTAAATTTTATTTTATTATCATTTAATAAATATGAGTTTTTAAAATATTGTTTATATATATATATATATATATATATATATATATGTGTGTGTGTGTGTGTGTGTGTGTGTATGTATGTATGTATGTATGTATGTATGTATGTATGTATGTATGTACGTATGCGGGATGGATCGGAAAACTTGACCCTATTGATGTAACACATTTTGCCCATGAAACATAAATAGTGAAAAACTTCTAGATTATGTAACTTGTCAAACCATTTCATATGTTATAAAAATGTTATAGATTTTTTTCCTTGATGTTATATTGTCAAGCTCTAACCACTAAGTTGACACGTCGAGAACTAAAGTTGTCATAACTAAAAGTGATTATACTTTAATTTTGACAATGATAAAGTCAATTACATAACTCACACATTTCACATGGTGAGAGCCTAAAATTATATTAGACTTAACGAATACATCTCCTAAGTTTGAGGATGTCGCTATAATATCAAGCTGATATTTGTGATTGAAGGTGCAAACACGAAAAAAGGGGGGTTGAATTGTGTTTGACTATGTTGATAACTTTTTCATTATTTGATTAAATTGGTTCAGACTTGATGATTTACTAGAGTAGAAGCAATAACAAAACTAAGGAGTGCAGGAATAAAATGACACAAGTAATTTATCCTAGTTCACCACTAACTTGACTACATTCAGTCCCTTCACTTAGAAGATTTTAATCAACTAATTCAACAACTTGATTTACAAAGCACCAGACCCTCCAAGACAGTCTTCTCAAACAACCTGACAACCTCAGACTTTTGAAGAACACACACCTTAACTCTACCAACCAAGTCTTCTCCACAGAATCTAACAACCCTAGATTGTTGAAGACACACTAACACCACTATCGAGTTTGAATACAAATGTTTGGAATTTGAGTAGTTGCTTCTAACAAGATGATTATAACAACAACTATCACACTATAAGAAAAACACTTTAGAAAATATTTATCATTCAAACAAGTATTTCTCTCTTTAAACTCTAAGATGAATTTGGAATTTTTGAGTTTGAGTTTGAGTTTGAGTTCTTTTACTCTTTTATGATTTTTCGATGATCTTCTTCTTCAACCTTGAGTATATATTTATAGATAAAATTAGGGCTTCAATTTAGTCCTTGTTTGATTCTTAATTTTATCTTCATTCCTAGCTTGGTCAACAATGATCTTAATCAAAAATAATTCTAAACAAAATGTTTTTTGATAATATCTTCTTTAGTCAATTCTTTATTTCTAAATCCAATCTGAGCAGTTCTTCTAAATTGATTATGTTTGTATTTTGTTCAAATTGAGTTTGTAAAATCTTCAAATTGATTCTATTTGTATTTTGTTCAGATTGAGTTTTTAAATTCTTCAGATTGGTATTGTTCAAATTTTGTTCAGATTGAGTTTGTAAATTCTTCAGATTGATTCTGTTCGTATTTTGTTCAGATTGAATTTGTAAATTCTTCAGATTGATACTATTCATATTTTGTTTAGATTGAGTTTCACATATTCTTCAGATGAAACTTCCTTCCTATTGCTTACTTTGATCTAGGCGGGAACATAGTGTTGGACCGGTTTTTGAACTTTTATAAGTACGAATATGACTAACTCCAATTCAGTATTTTGTCATTTGTCAAAATCTGAATCATATCTATGCAAATAATAAATGTATCTTCTTGTGAGTGTTTCTTCTTGTAAACAATTCTTGATCGCATCTTCTTGTAAATAGTTTGTATCTTCTTGTAAATAATTCATATCTTCTTGTAGATAAATCTTAATCAAATCATCTTGTAAATAATTCATATCTTCTTGTGATAAATCTTGATCAAATCTTCTTGTAAATAATTCATATCTTCTTGTAGATAAATATTGATCAAATCTTCTTGTAAATAATTCATATTTTTTTGTTGATAAATCTTGATCAAATCTTCTTGTAAATAATTCAAAAATCTTCTTGTAAATAGATCATATCTTATTGTTGATAAGATGTGGATTATATCTTCTTCAAATCTTGACCATATCTTCTTTTCAACTTGGTCAAATATTTTCTTCAATTATAAATCTAAACCAAATCTTATTTTAGATTGTCTTCAAAAACATGAATCTTCTTTCACACTCTATGAAGTCAAATATATTGTCCTCATAAAATACTTTTGTTAACATCAAAAACCAAAGTATAAAACCAACTTTGTTCCAATAGTGACGCCCTAAAAATTAATAATAAATAAAATGTACAACTATCATTGTTAAATAGAAATCAGATCATGCCTATACAAAGATAAATAATTAAAAATACAAACTTGATCAATCGTGATACAAAAACAAACGAGACATGAGAATGTCTCCATATGAGTCTTATGTTTCCTCAATGGCATCCACTAGTTGTTCTACTACAAATAAAAGTATGTTATCAAACTCAGCGTCTTCTCTAATTTTTCAAATTTACAAAAACACAAACAAAAAATAAAGAAGGGAGATAAGAATATAAACACTATAAGAAGAGAAGAAAACATATTTATATACATATTTAAGGGTACACACAAGCATATAACAAAAATCTCCTAAGTTGTTCTAACAACATACATTTTCATGTCCTAGTGCACTTAAACATAGATTACATTATTGTATAATAGTCTTTAAGCTTAAATATATGTATGGTCCCTGTAAGTTATCGATTTTTTATTTTTGTCTATGTAATTTTTTTTGTTTCAAATTTAACCATATAAACTCAATTTTGTTTTAAAACCGTCTTTGCTGTTATTGACTGTTAAAAAGAGTTGGGATGGCAAACGGAGAAGGGACGTAAATTAAAAAAGCACGAACTTATAGGGAGGAAAATTAAAGAAATGCTAGCTTATAGGGACTAAATATATATGCTTTCATTTGATTTTCGTCCCTGTAAGTTCGTGTTTTTTATTTTTTATTTTATTTTCGTCCCTCCTCCATTTGTCATCTCAGCTTTTTCTAACAGTCACTAATAGCAAGGACGATTTTAAAACCAAATTGAACTTACAAATGAAAATTTGAAACAAAAACATTACAAGAACGAAAATTAGAAAAAACGCTAACTTATAGGGACCAAACATATATTTAAGCTTAATCTTTAAGACCATGGCCCCCACTAGGCCATATATTTCTTCCTCTTCCACGAGCCAGCATTCCTAAAACTACTATTTCTTAATATTGATAAGTAAGTGCATGTGAATTATCATAATCCGCTCAGTTTATACATTTGAGTATTATGACGTACATTCGCTTGTTTTTTTTATGTCACTGCTCGCACATGTATGTATGAGTTGTTGTCATACTTGTTGAGGTTGATGGAATCGAAGATGAAGTTGAGGAGTGATACACATGAAGATTACACATTACAATGTTAGTTTTGTTGTGTCATTTTGTCGAATGACTTTGTTTATTTACTATGAGATAATTAATACCAACTTTGATCTATGAGACAATTGGAGTTTGATTTGTTCAAATGTTTGATATTTTCGCATGTTTATATTTTGTGACCTCTTTTATTTTGAAAGTTTTTAATGGGATCGTGATATTGTCTAATTTTTGTTTTATTTTTTGCTTCAATTACTTTCGGGGATAAATGTGTCACAATCATTATTGAAAACAACACAATTATCTCTAAGTCTTTTCATACTCAACTTTTCACACACTTCCTTCTCATTTCTCTAAATTTCCTTTCACAATATAGAGTTTACATGAATATGGATTTAAATTACAGATTAATCAGACAAGGCATGCTTTCATATATAAATATTGTGAAACCTTAATAGTTAAATAAGCATGATATAAACATCAAGAACAAACATAAAGTATTGATTACTTTAGGATCTACAACATGTTGACTTATCAAAGAAATTAAGAATACCTGGATTTATCGCTTTGATAGTTTCTTGACTGTGATCCTGAATAGCCTCTAAACATTGATCCTAAAATACAAAGTGAGAGATGGATGACTAGCACCCGCAGACTTGTGGTTCTTCCTTAACCTAAACTCGTTACGCCTTAAGCACTTTTCAGATGGGGAGAAGAGCAAATATGTTATGTGTTCGGTATAATGGTACTATAGCTTATATATAAGGTTCCGATCAATTAGGTTCTCATTAATCCCAAATGGGCCATAAGTGACATCCACTCATACTTGACACATATCAATTAATTATAAAAATAGATATCTTATAAGCCTTATTCAATTTGATTACTAGTCATTTAAGGCTTCTAATTGGTAAATAGATAATAAAATTGATATACGATATTTGCTCATATAATGATAATGGAATATTAAAATATTCCAACAATCTCCCACTTGGACTATATATCTTAATAACTATATCATAATTTTATAGGTGTGTATCTAAATGCTATTTATCTTTAGATTTTTCATTTTCAATCTGATCCACCTCATACATTAATAATGGGACCACCTCGATTGTCGTCATTTACGTATAATATGACTAAACCTGGACGACCACCACATTAATGCACTTCATAACATAACAATGTGATCTCAATATCATGCTTATAACCAACTGGTCCAACTGAAATCTTTAGCGAGATCAAATTGAAGTTCTTGAAGTGTCAATACAATATTTGCACTCACAATACATAAACGGTTATAATAATAACCTCATAAACTTTATTTCTACATAAAATCATAACATAAAGTTTGTATCAAAATAAAAATATAGAACATAAAGGAAGATAGACTCCCACTAATCTAAGGCATCTTTAATGACAACCACCATATGAAAGACCTTTGTTTGTCAAGTCTTTTATTAGTGGGTCAGCTAGCACAAAGTATGTATCTATATGTTATATTCTTCAACAATTCAAACACGAATTGCTCAAGTATATACAAATTGATCATATTGTATATGTTATTTTCATATGCACATAAATAAGATGATACATAAGACTCCCAAGAACTGAAGCATAAAAAATACTTAATTTTCTGAAATTCTATATTTTATATTGAGCAAAATTTAAGACTAAAATAGTCTCCCTTTAGTGAGTGAGATATCCTTTAATTTATAATCTTTCATGTCGAGTTTACTTATAAATTTATTGATAATATATCTTTTGTGATAACTCAAGGATACTTTGAGAATGATCTCTAAGTATCACAATTGCAAATATAGTAGAAGTATCCCCAAGATCTTTCATCGCTAAACTTCTATTAGTGACATCTCCCACTGAACTTGTAAACTAAATACCACACATTATAATAGAATATAAACTTACTCCAGCTAACCTTGTAGTACCCACAAATCTCCACAATAGTAATCTAAAAATCAAGATTAGATGATTACTTTATGAGACATATTCATAAACTCGTAGGTGGATTACACCGGTTTGCAAATCATATATTTTGTGTCTATTGACATAAAGTTTCATTTGGTTGCACCATATTGTTTCATAAATGTTATCATTTAGAAATAACGTACCAACATCCATCTTATGTAGCTCTTAAAATCAAAATGAGCAATAAGTAACATGACTATCCTAGTAGAGTCTTTCAAGAATAAAAAATAAAATTTCTTTTTACAATCATTCTTTTCTTACATATGATGCTCTAGTTCTTGAGGATGTTGAGTTTGATCATCATAAATAAATTTTTTTAACTTGATTAGGAGGAAGAACAATAGAGGAAGAACAAAAATATCCTCACGATGATCTAAATTTGCTATATTAATAGCAACTATATGAGTTTATTCAATTTTGATCTTTTGACCATATTGCCCCTCTAAACTCAATATCCTAAAAGAACTCTGCAATTATTGCTCAAAAAATTCTTTAACTTGGGACGAAAAATTTATATTTCTCAAACATTTCAGCAATTATAGATTGTCTCAAGTCATAACTGAATTAACTCTAACAATATTTAATTTAAAAGACAAAATGTATCCATTGCATCATTAAAAACCCAAAAAATTCATTTGATTTGTTCAAAGAAAAACTTTAGTAAAATAATGATTCAACTAAATTGTCTTTTAAATATAAATATAAATAGTAAGGACAATCTAAAAAATACTCAAAATCTCAATCTTTACGGACTTTGCGCTCTCAAAGTTGTTGTATCTTTAAACATCACTAGGCATTTTTCGGATGATATTATATTTCCCTAACTTTCTTTGTTTATCTTTATCTTTTGAGGTATTTTTCAAATGAGGATTATTTTATTTTCTCTTGCTTCACCATCTTATTTCTTGTACACCTTATGAAATTATCTTATTAAAGGATCATTTTAAAATTTATAAGTTACCTACTTAATTGCGCAAGAGCAATACCATATGCTAAAATTTCGAATTGTTACCCAATGGTTAACAAATCTTACCAACATATAAATTTAAAACTAATAATCAATTTTAAAAATAATATTTTTTACATTCTTAAATAAAATATGAACGTTCTAAAAATAATTTATAACCATTTAATTTTTTTGTTTCCAATACTAAATATATAAAATACTAATCTATATTTAAAATGCATTACATATATACTAATTTGGTGGAGAATGGTGGAGAGTACTGTCTGACTTGAAAGTTATGAACAAATAGCAACTATTCGCGATCAATACAATAACACCACTATAAAAAAAATTAAATAATATTAATTAAGTAAATAACTTAAAGAGAGAAATAAAAAAGCACTAGAACCTTTTTTAACTAAGAAATAAGAAATCAATCTAATACGAGAAACATTAGAACCGTTTATCAATAAAAGTTGGAGAAAAATATTTGAAAATAGATGATTTAGAGAGAAGTTAGAAATAAGAAATGAGAAAAAGAATGGTGAAGATGTATATATAGTGAGAAAACAGTGCATTTGTTGCAGCACAGACGACCACAAATGCCAACGACTTTATTTGATGGTTGTGGTAGCCTATGTCGTCAGAAACGACAATGCACTTTGTGGTGGTCTATGTCGTAAGTAATCTGTAACGATAAGAATTTTGTAAAGATATATGCTACAACAAATTCCTGATGACATTTCAAATCAATCAAATCTATTGCAAAGGTCAATGCTGCCACAAATTCAAATAAATTTTTTCTTAAATATTATTGTGACTGTTTTTAGCCGCTATAAAAGTAACAATCAATCACAAATAATGTATTTGATTTTTGAGGGCTTTTTCAGCCACTAATAACAACCAATTTGAATTTTAGTATTTATGAGGATTTTTTTGAATAGTAGATTGTGAGGGTTTTTTTTAGCCATATATCAATGTTATTCTTGTAGTGGTAGAGAGCTTATTTGCTAGAAAACATGAGTAAGAAACCGATGTATTTCTACAGGTCGCCCTCGTTCCGTATATGAGTTCTTTCGAATTTCTCGTATCGTTTTTCGTGGATTAACATCTCGAGGTCCTTTGATAGGCATAATGAAATCGTTCTTTCGAATGTCTCTATATGTTCATTTTGGTGATTTGTGTTTGACTACTAACCGTAATATTTTGCCTAACTCTATTGATTGTTTTTGCAAGGAATTTGTAGATGTTGCTTCCTTCAATAAGATGCTTAGGGGAGAAGGAGCTTATGGATTGGAATTGTGTAATATTGTACACAAAGCAACCCCCTTAGAATTCTATTACATGAAAGAGAGAGCATTTCAAAACATATCTCTTGGTTTAGTTCCTTGTTTTAAATATACTATACTTTCTCTTGAAAACTATTTTGTTCACCTTCTCTCAAGTTGTGTCTGTTTGAACCAAATTGGTCCCTCAAACAATTCCATATGTGTTTTTATGTTAACAATGGTATTTTGTGAGAACAATTTATTGCACTAATGGTTTCATTAAGTGTGCAAAAATTAGAGTAGGAAAATCAGAGGAAACCACTAGAGAATACGACTAGAGGAAACCACCGAAGGATATGACGAGAGGAAACCACCAGAGGATATCACCAAAGGATATCACCAGAGGAAGTCACCAGAGGAAGTAAAAAGGTCCGAGGAAAGAATCAAATCAATCAAATCCATGCGTTGGAAAAGTTCGCGCATCTGCCTCCAATAGTGTGCTTCTAGTAGTTCAACATGTTTCTGTGTCTGCCTCTGAAGACTGAAGCGTGCTCCTGGTCAACATGCCTCCGATTAGTCTATGCGCCTCCCTCTAAAGAATTATGTGCCTATGAAGATTCAACGTGCCTTTGAAGAATTATGTGCCTCTAAAGATTCAACGTGTTTCTGGAGTTTTATGCCTCTGATGAACAGTAACTTCAGCATGCATCTGATGAACACTAACTTTAGCATGCCTCTGATGAACAATAACTTCAGCATGCCTCTGATGAACAATAACTTTAGCATGCCTTTGATGAATAGTAACTTCAGCATGCCACTAATGAACAATAACTTTAGCATGCCTTTGAGGAACAGTACTTGTGAGCATGCATATGAAGTCTGAAGTCACTGTTCAACTCTACAACTCGTTCTAGAACTCGTTCTAGAGTACTACCTTTGATACGCAACACTCTCTGAAGTTGCACTGAATTTAATAATGCAACAAAGGTGAAGTTACCCATGCCACTAATTCCAAGTCACGCATCTGCCAATGACTATGGTTATTCAAGCATCACAACATCTGATTCCAACAATCAAGTCAATGATTATGAAGAATAAAAGTCAATCATTCTGATGGAGAAAAGTCAACGACTCAGATGGAAAGTCAAATGCTCTGATAGATTGAGAAAAATACTAAATTGGACTTAGCCGTATTCTTACTTCTGAAGGTCCAAGAACAAGCCTTGAATTGTTCCCGCCCAAATAAAATTAAGCGTATGAAGGAAGACTCAAGTGAATCAATTTGCAAACGTAACTTGAACAAATACGCATAATATCTTTGTAGAAGTATTGCTCATATCAAATTCGAAAATAAAAAAATTGCCTGACGGTCTTATTATCAAGATCATAACAATCAGAAATATATTTGGAAGAAATCTCTGTTGACCAGGGTGAATTGAAGATACGATTCATAATTCACAAAGGACAAAACTTAAGCCCTAATTCTAACTATAAAGAGTGGATCCAAGTACAACACGAACCTCAAAACTAAGAAATCCTAAAAACCAAAGTTATTAAGAAAACCTTAGGAGCTCAATATTTTCTAAGTGTTTAGAGTTTAAGGTTTTAACTTCTATCAAAGGCACTCGTTCAACTGTATGTTATTTAGTGCTTTGTGATTCATTGTAAGTAAGGAAAATCATCGTATCAAATTTGCTTAGTAAAAGCAAAACCAAACTAGTTTCCAACTCATTATAACCCAACCCGATAGTGGCTTTAGTGTGCCTCAAGCAATCTGTGAATCTTAGGTTGTGTTGAAAAGACTTGACTTGTACGATCAAGTGGGTAGTTTGCCTCTAACAATATGTAGGTTTCAGGTTGTATAGAGAAGACTTGACTTGTAGGGTCAGGTGTTATTGTAATTCATGTTTTAGAATTAGTGGATAAATCCTTCTTTGTGAGGGGACTGGACATAGCTACCAAGTTGGTGGTGAACCAGGATAAAATCTGGTGTTATTGTTACCTTCGATATGTCTGTTTATTGCAACCTCTAATTAGTCAAAATAGTTAAGTCACATAACTATAAACAAAATTAAAATTATGAAAAGAATTTTTAAAATTAGACAAACACCATCCTACCCCCTTCTCGTGTTTGCGTACCTTCAATTGGCATCAGAGCTCGGTCTCAAGGCTGAGCACTCTACAATGCTTGAGGATTCAATATGTCTGGATTCGGTGAAGAAGTTGTCGGAGAAAACATCAACATACCACCTCTGTTTGAGTGAGAAAGTTTTGAATACTGGAAGGACAGGCTGAGGAGTTTCTTTATTTCAAAATATCCTGAACTTTGGGACTTGGTGGAAGATGAATACATTGGTCCAACAAAAGAAGATGGTACTTAAATTCCAAGAAATGAGATGAACGCTGATCAAAAGAAGATGTACAAGATGCATCATAAGTCCAGAACATTCATGATAAATGCAATCACTTTCAAAAAGTTTGACAAGTGCACCAACAAGGAAACAGCAAAAAAACATTTATGATAATCTGATTCTGACTTATGAAGGAAGCAAACAGGTTACAGAGGCAAAAGCAAATCTTCTGGTCAGAAAGTATGAGTTGTTTCAAATGGAGGAAGACAATAATATTGAGACTATGTTTTCCAGATTTCAAACCCTGGTATCAGGGTTAAGAGTACTTAAAAAAAGCTACAAAACTGTTGATCATGTCAAGAAGATCCTAAGGAGTTTGCTTTGCAAGTGGAGACCCAAGATCACAGATATCAGAGAAGCAAAGGATCTGAATGCTCTTCAACTTGAAGAATTAATCAGCTCTCTCAGATCACATGAAATTGAGCTTAAAGAAGATCAGCCCAAGAAGAAGAACAAGACTTTGGCTTTGAAATCCAAGCAGAAGAAAACCTTACAAGCAACAACTTAATCAGACAATAACTTAGAGGATCAGAATGGAGATTCAAAGGAAGATGAGTTTGCCTTCATATCCAAAAGAATTCAGAGGATGTGGCATTACAAGAGGAAATCAATCCCTCAGAAAATATTCCAAGTAGTCCTGTAGAGGAATAGATGAAAAATACGATAAGAAAATCATCATCTGCTATGGATGCAATGAACCTGGACATGTCAAGTCAGAATGTCCAAAAATTGAGAAAGGGAAGTTATAGAGGAAAGATTCAAAGTCCAAGAAGAAAGTTCTAATGGCCACATGGGATGACTCTGATGAATCCTCTGATGATGAAGAATAAGCCAATATGGCTCTGATGGCTGATGTAGACTCTGATTCTAACTCTGGAAGTGAATTTGTAGACGAAGAAATTGAGGTACTCTATAATTTAAACTCGTTTTGAATTAATTACTATTATAAATGACTTCTTAAACAAGAATCATAATATCACTTTGAAGCTGAATGCTCCTAGGAAAATAAATGAAAATCTAAATGATAAAATTGACACTTTAGAAAGTAATATTGCTTAACTTATGACTGAAAACCTAACTCTGAAAAGTAATCATAAATCAACATCAATTGACATAAGTAAGTTTGCATCTATGATTTATGAAGTTAGTAGAAATGGTAAAAAAAGGAATAGGATTTCAAGAAACAATAACTGAACCTAAGTTTACTCCCTTTGATAGTTTATGTACTGTCTGCTCCAAGAAAGGTCACTCTAAAACATCTTGTCCATGTGGGTACCCAAAGAAGCCTTTCAAGGCTAACAAAACACATGGAAATACAAGAAACCTTTCAAGGCTAACAAACCAGGACTCAACCAAATGTGGGTACCCAAAGATAAAATTGTCCATGTTGTAGATGTTCTCAGCAGCCAAGTTGAAACACCAATCATGGTACCTGGATAGTAGATGCTAGCGACTTATGATAGGAGAAAGGTTTATGTTCCAAGACCTAACTTTGATGTACAAAGGCTTAGTCACTTCTGGAGGAAGGCAGAAATGTCAGATCATTGCACACAACACAGTTGGTTAAAATACCTTAACTTCTATAAATAATGTACTATTAGTAAAAGGACTAAAACATAACCTACTCAACTAAGTCAATTAAGTGATAGTGGTTATGACATAGTCTTTAATCAAAAGTCCTGTAGAGCTATAAGTCAAATGATGGTTATGTTCTATTTACTGGCCAGAGCCAAGGGAATCTTTATAAAACCAACATTTTTAACTTAGCAGAACAAAAGGTCAGATGCTTTGTGTCTGTGAGAAATAAGCAATTGATTTAGCACAAGATATTAGGCCATGACAATTTGAGGTTAATCTTAAAATTAAACACATTCCAACTTGTTAGAGGCTTGTCAAATCTCAAGTTCAAATAAGAAGTTCTTGTGAGGCCTGTCAAGTAGGGAAACAAACTACAAGTTCTTTGCATCAAAGAATATTGTTTCCACTAGCAAACCTTTAGAGTTTCTGCACTTTGACCTTTTTGGTCTAGTTAAAACTGCCTTGTTGAATGGTAAAAAGTATGGACTGGTCATTGTTGATGATTACTCTCGATGGACATGAGTTAAGTTGCTTAAACACAAGGATGAGTCTCATAAGGTGTTCACTATCTTTTGCAAACAAGTGCAAAATGAGAAGCAATTCTCTATTATAATTATCCCGTAGTGATAATGGCGGAGAGTTTGAGAACAAACTCTATGAGCAATTATGTGAAGAGAGTGGTATATTACACGATTTCTCATCCCCTAGAACATCTAAGCATAATGGTTTTGTGGAAATAAAGAATCATACTCTTCAAGAAATAGCCCGTACTATGATGTTCAAAATGAACATTGCTAAGCAATTTTTAGCAGAAACAATCAATACCTCATGTTACGTTCATAATAGAGTCTATATCAGACCTATTTTGAATAAGACTCTTTATGAATTGTGGAAAGATAAAAAGCCTAATATTTCTTAGTTTCATCTGTTTGGTTGTGTATGTTATGATTTAAATACTAAATATAATCATGGCAAGTTTGACCCTCGTTCACAAAAGTGTACTTTCCTTGGATACTCTAAAAGATCCAAAGCTTATAGAGTGTTCAATATGGAGACTCACCTAGTGGAGGAGTCAATACATGTTAAGTTTGATAACAAACAGCTTGACCTTAAAGCAAGTTAAGGATATTGCAGGTTTACTAGAACCAGAAGAAACTGATAAATCAGAAGATAAAGAGAAACTAGAAGAACCAGACAAATTAGAGGATACAAATAAATCAGAGAAACCTGACAAAACATCACAAGATGAATCTGATCAATTCAGAACCAGTCAAATCAATAGAGAAGCTAAAACTAGATGGAAATACAAGTCATGTCATCCAGAGACTCTGATTATTAGAAGTACAAATGATCCTTTGAAGATCAGATCATCCCTAAAAGACACAACATTATTTGGTCTGCTCTCATCAATTAAACCTACCTCTGTTGATGAAGCACTGGGAGATAATGGATGGATACATGCAATGCAAAAATAGCTTAGTGAATTTAAAAGATATGATGTTTGGGATCTAGCACCTAGACCACAGGATAAGAGACCCATTGAAAGTAAGTGGGCATTTAGGAACAAATCAAATGAAAAAACAGAAGTTTTTTTGTCAGGAACAAGGCCAGACTGGTTGCATAAGGTTACAGTCAGCAAGAAGGTATTGATTACACTGAGACATTTGCTCTAATGGTCAGGTTAGAGGTAATACGTATCTTATTCTCCTTTGCTGCTTATAATGATATCACTTGTTTCAAATGGATGTTAAAAGTGCATTCTTAAATGGTTACATTAATGAAGAAGTATATGTTAAAGAACCCCCAGGATTTGAAAACCTAGAGTTTCCTAATCACGTCTGTAAGCTTAAGAAATCGCTATATGGTCTAAAACAAACAACTAGAACTTGGTATGATAGGTTAAGTAACTTCTTACTTGAAAATGGTTTTGATAGAGCTCAAGTTGACACCACTTTGTTTAAGTAATCAATAGAAAATGACATTCTTGTTATTCAAATTTATGTTGATGATATTATATTTGGTTCTACTAATAGCACCCTTTGTCAAGATTTTGCTAAGTTAGTGCAACATGAATTTCAAATAAGTATGATGGGAGAATTGAAGTTCTTCTTAGGAATTCAAATTCAACAAGGTCAGAATGGGATATACATTCATCAAACCAATTATACATAAGAGCTTCTCAAGAAGTTTAAGATTAATGATTGCAAACCTATGGCTATACCAATGCATCTCACCTGCTCACTTGATAAAGATAAATCAGGAAATAAAATGACCAGAAAATATACAGAGGAATGATAGGGTCACTTCTATATCTTACTGCTTCCAGACCTGATGTTTTATTTAGTGTGTGTGTGTGCCAGATTTCAACCAAATCTAAGGGAATCCCACTTAACTATTGTTAAGAGGATCCTTAGATATCTGAAAGGTACTTCTAACCTTGGTTTGTTCTATAAGTTGTCAACTGAGTACAGATTAGTAGGATATTGTGAGGTTGACTATGCTGGAGACAAACTTGAAAGAAAAAATACTAGTGGAAACTGCACCTTCCTAAGTGAAAATTTGATCTCCTGGTCAAGCAAAAGACAACACAATTGCAATGTCAACAACAAAAGCTGAGTACATTTCAGCAACAGGATGCAGCTCTCAACTATTATGGACGAAACATCAATTGGAGGACTACAAAATAATCGCAAGTAACATACCCATATTATTTGATAAAACATTTGCTATTTGTCTAACTAAGAATTCAATTCTATATTCTAGGGCTAGATACAAAGAAATAAAACATCACTTTATTAGGGACTAATGTTCAAAAAGGTATGTTAAATATCCAATTTATAGACACTAAACATCAATGGGCCAACATATTCACTAAACCACTAGCTGAAGAAAGATTTGAATTTATTACGAATCTGAACCTCGTATTTATATCTAATTAACGTTCTTATCTATATTCGTTTGATGCTCTGATTGTTATATGCTTATAGGAGTTTAAACTTAAATAGATGTATATTTCAAGGCTTAACTCTGATCTACTGAATGGTGTTAACTCATTAGTCAATTGCCATTCGAATTTCTATTCTTTTTGTCTGATGACAAAAGGAGGGAGAAATAGATTTGAGAACAATTTATGTTTACATGTTTGGGGAAGATAGAATATGCATGTGGGGAGAAAGAGTTTAAGTAAAATTGTTCCAAGTTAGGGGGAGCCCTATGTTAGGGAGAGCCATGTCTGTTTGATTATCTACATGTTGGTGTCTTTGCATGATCTTTTATTTACATGTCTGCTTTGTTTGTGGTCTTACTTTATTTTTGTTTAAATAAATTGTTATCAAAAGTATTGTTTTGTCATCATCAAAAAGGGGGAGATTTTTGGAACCAATTTGGTCCCTTGAACAATTCTTTGTGTATTTTGATGTTAACCAAGGTATTTTGTGAGAACAATTTATTTCACTAATGGCTTCGTTAAGTGTGCTGAAATTAGAGCAGGAAAATTGGAGGAAACTACTAGAGGATACGACCAGAGGAAACCACCAGAGGATACGACTAGAGGAAACCACCAAATGATACCACCAGAGTATATCACCAGAGGAAACCACCAAATGATACCACCAGAGCATATCACCAGAGGATATCACCAAAGAAAGTCACCAGAAGAAGTAAAAAAGTCAGAGGAAACAAAATCATATCAGTCAAATCCACGCATTGGAGAAGTTGGTGCATCTATCTCTGATAGAATGCTTATGGTGGTTCTGCGGGTTTCTACATCTGCCTCTGAAGACTGAAGCGTCCTCCTGGTCAGCATGCCTCTGATGAGTCTGCGCGTCTACCTATGAATAATTATGTACGTATGATGGTTCAACGTGCTTCTGAAGATTCAGTTTTCCTATGAAGAATTTTATGCCTTTAAAGATTCAACGTGCTTATGGAGTTTTATGCCTCTGATGAACAGTAACTTTAGTATGCCTCTGATGAACAATAACTTTAGCATGTATCTGATGAACAGTAACTTTAGCATGCCTCTGGTGACCAGTAACTCTAGCATGCCTCTGATGAACAATAACTTTAACATTCCTCTAATGAACATTATTTTTTAGCATGCCTCTAAAGTCTGAAGCTATTGTTCAAGACTGCATCTGAATCATATATTCCACTGACTCTAAGGACTGTAACTCGTTCCAGAGTGATTTCTCTGATACGCAACAAGTTCTGAAGTTGGACTTACTCTGATAATGCAACAAAAGGTGAAGCTGCCCATGCCAATAATTCTAAGTCAAGCAGCTTTGCATCTGCCTTTGACTATGGTTATTCAAGCATTACAAAATATGATTCCAACAATCAAGTCAATGATTATGAAGAATAAAATTCAATGATTTTGATGGATAAAAGTCAATGACACAAATGGAAAGTAAAAACTCTGATAGATTGAGAAAAATACAGAATTGGACTTAGCCGTATTCTTACTTCTGAAGGTTCAAGAACAAGCCCTTAATTGTTTCCGCCCAAATCAAATCAAGTGCTTGAAGGAAGACTCAAGTGAATCAATTTTCAAATGTAATCTGAACAAATACGCATAACATCTTTCTAGAAGTATTGCTCAGATCAAATTCGGAAAATAAAAAAGTTGCCTAACGGTCATATTATCAAGATCATATCAATAAGAATTATATTTGGAAGAAATATCTGTTGACCAAGGTGAATTGAAGATACGATTCAAAATTCACAAATGACTAAACTGAAGCCCTAATTCTAACTATAAATAGTGGATCAAGGCTTAAGAAGAAAAAGTACAACACGAACCTCAAAACTCAGAAATCCTAAAAACCAAAGTTACTAAGAAAACCATAAGAGCTCAATATTTTCTAAGTGTTTAGAGTTTAAGGTTTTAAGTTCTAGCAAAGGCACTCGTTCAACTTGATATTATTTAGTGCTTTGTGATTCATTGAAAGTGTGGAAAATCATTGTATCAAATCTGCTTAGTAGAAGAAAAACCAAACTAGTTTCCAACTCATTGTAACCCAATCCAATAGTGGCTTTAATGTGCCTCAAGCAATCTGTGGATCTCAGGTTGTGTTGAGAAGACTTGACTTGTAGAGTCAAATGGGTAGTTTGCCTCTAACAATCTGTTGGTTTCAGGTTGTTTTGAGAAGACTGACTTGTAGGGTCTGGTGCTGTTGTAATTCAATTTTTGGAGTTAGTGGATAAATCCTTCTGTGTGAGGGGACTGGACGTATCTACCAAGTTGTTGGTGAACTAGGATAAAATCTGGTGTGTTATTTTTACCTTCGCTCTGTCTATTTACTGCAACCTCTGATTAGTCCAAACATTTAAGTCACCAAACCAGAATCAGAATTAAAATTAAGAAAATAATTTTAAAATAAGACAAATACAATTCAATCCATCTTCTTGTGTTTGCGCACCTTCAGTGTCTTCTTCAATTTTTCTTAGCTTTGTAATTTCATTTGTTGAGAGGATTAGTTTGTCATGCTATCCTTGGTTAGTTTTACATAATGGATTCATAAAAGATTTTAATACTAGAAAACATAACTTGATTAATGTTTCTATGGATACATACAATGTTGTTAGGAATACTAAAAGGTTTGTAAAATATGAAGCATTCATTGGGATAGTTTCTTTGCATGATGATTTGAACAATTCCATTGTTGCTCATTACAATTCTATTTCTTTTGGGTTTGATGAATTTCATTTGCTTACAAATGACTCTTTTGTTTCTTTTGATAAAAGAAGGGGATGTCTTGAAACATCTTGCATGAGAACACATTTGAAGGTACCAACTTACCACCTTATTGAAACATCTTCTAAGCTACATGAAGTATGTGTAGTTTTGGATGTCTTACCAAATCGATATGATTTGAAACCGTTTCCAGTTTTTCTACTTCTCAATGCACTTACTGCCTCATTTTTGTGTGTTGATCATGTCATTCATATGGGTTATTTCTCTCAATATCCATTGACCCCAGTTGAAGGTATATATTCTTCTTCATGTGATAGATTTGTGTTTACTCCTTGTAGGCTATGTTGTCATTAAAATTCGAGAGCAAATTATTTTGAAGAAGGGGAGCATAATGAGGACCAACATGATCTATCCACACTAAATTTGAAGACACATTTCCTTTTAATATTCATTTGTTTTTTGTAATAATGTTTAGTTTTGAGTTTAGATTGCTTTATTTTAGAGTTGTATTTTGTTCCATGCTTACTAGTGTGTTGCTATGAGATTTTCATTGTTGGACTTTGCCCAACCTTGCTAGTAGTTATGCTTATGTATGAATAATTTTATTGTAGTTCATTTATGGAGTTTTGAATGAAAATTGAATTTCAATCATTGATTGAAAAGAGAGAGTTAGTATTGCTTCTCAAAGTTGTTGCTTGAATCATTTCAAGATCTTTATCAAGAGCATTCTTACTCTCGTGGTAGTTCATCACTAAATCTTATCATTCATCTTGAATATGACGATCATTCTTACCATATCTCATATAATTTAATTTGTATGTTTTCTTTCTCTTTTTAAGTGTAGAATTTTTCATAAATTTTCCTTCATTTTCTTACTAATTTGTTCAAGAAATTTACACCAAGTACAAGAGCTGGTATTGTGAATCCATTAGAGAAATGGATAACACTTTGACAATCAATACACTAACACTGATTTGTGTTATCACAATTTAACCAATTAAATCTTTAGTCAACATTTCTTCTATAACACCTTATGCGAGAGCTACAAGTTCAACTTTAATTGTTGAAAGAGCCACCACTAATTGTAGGACATACCTCCAACTAACAATAGTGTGGAATAAAGTGAAGACATAAACTAAAAGGGACTTCCTTATCTAAACTTTATAGTATAATTAGAATCCAGATATTCGTTGATTATCTTTTCAATTTCTAGCTTCCTTTTAAACCTCAAGCTAAAAGATAAAGTACCATATAAATACACCTCAATGCTTCCCAATGTGTTAATCTAGGTTCAATCATAAACCAGCTCACCACATTTACAAGTTACAACATAAGCCAAGTCTAGTTTGCTGCACACTATACCATACATATTGCTGCTACACCACTTGCAAATCGAACTACTCTCTTTCTATTCCTTAAAGGGAAGTACGAAAGTAGAATGGCCCAATTTATATTTCGACAAAGCCCAAATTTTATTTCTTAAAAAGAAATATATTTATAATTAAAAAACATTCACAATTGGCCTGATTATTTACATTTAAGCCTGGCAAAATTACATAATCGTCCTCGATTTTGACCTATTGAGCTGCTATATAAATCACCCTTTGGCCGCTGACATTTCATCATAATTGGGGTTTCGTTTTTCAGTTCGATTTCTGAATTCCTCTTCACCTGCGGAACCTGACTTGCCTCTAGGCTAGTAAAATTGATACGGGTGTCTTCACCTCTGAACTATGATTCTTATGTTTCAATATTTGATTCATTGTTTAGATTCGGATGTGTAGATACCCGCATCTGTTTTGCTAGCTATCTATTTCTATGTTCCTCTTCTTCGATTAGAGGGAAGTATCCAACAATATTTTCCCTTTAAATTTTATGCTCCTGTGATTTTTTTTTAAGTTTTGCATAATTAAATGAATATTTTTAATTTTCCAAGATTTGTTCGTCACAGATCTAACATTTTGAATCGGATTTAATGTTTGGATTTATGATTTATAAAATCTTGTGGAATCAGTTTGGAGATCGTTGTTTGAGGAATTTATATTCTAAGCACGATTCCGTTTTATTATTGGTATATGAAATATGCTTTTAAATTGAAGATTCTCAACCAAATTTTGGATCTAGTGATTAAACAGCCTGGAGTGTAATGGTTGCAAAAATTCGAATGTATGTGTATAAGAATATTATCGTATATTAGCATGCCAAAGGTCAAATAAATTGCCAATCTATACATGGTGGATGTATGCATCTTTTAATTATTCACATTTCGCTCGAAGTTCTAATATTTTGATCTTTAAAGCTATGGTCTGGATCACACACACCATAGATCTTTGAATCTTTAGTGGTCAACTATAGAAAAGTACATAAGATGTTCTAGGTTTTTTACTGTATTTTGTGCACGAGGAAACTGGAACTTGCTTTAAATTGATACCCTATGTAATCTTGCATCTTTTATTCACTTTGTCGTTATGAGAATCCTGCGATTTTTCTATTTAATCTTGCATCTTTTATTGTTCAATTTATTTTTATGTATTTGTCAAAAAATACTCATTTTTATGTAAATGATTTCAAAAATAAATTATTTTACATTTAATTTACTTTTAATTAAAATTAATTTTATAAAATCTAATAAATATATTTAAAGATAAACTACTTTGCATTTAATTCTAGAGTTAAGCTTATAGGAACTGTCGATATCATTAAAAACCTTATAGTCCTCTCTTGTTACAATCAAAAACACATGAAAATCATTAATTCTAGTCCTCTCTTGTTTTACCTTGTAGAAAATAGTAAGCTTATAGGAACTGTTGATATCATTAAAAACATTTTCAATACACCAGCTTTACAGGGTCATGACTCAAAATACAATAACTCAATAAAAAAAAGTGATGAGGAAACAATGGTATATAGGACAGAGAAGATGTCAGAAGAAAACGGGTTTAAAATGACGATGGCCAATCATGTTACAAGAAAAAATAACAATGGTAGAGCATAGACCTGGTATCGTAATTTTTCAGGCCATTGTGCAGTAAATGCTCTCTTAAATCCTGGTTTTATCTCAGCTGGTTTTATCACAGTCAAACCTGAACATAGACATATCAAATGAAAACATCTATCCAAAATGCATAATAAAAGAAAAAATGTTAATAAGGGGGTGTGGGTGTGACAATATAACAACTCTTATTGATGTGTATATTTGTTAAGAGCCTCATATTAGATGCATCTATAGTAAGAGTATGTCACTTTACAAACCGATTTTAACTAATAAACTGTACAAATGATAAGTCTTTTTTTATAATTTTTACCTTATCTTATTTTTATTTCTAATTTCTAACATATTTGAGATAATCACAGTAGAACATTCTATTATTATTATATCGTATTAGGCTCTATTCGACAAGACTAAGGTTCAGTTTGATAAGTCCAAACCGCTAGCTTATAGCGTATAAAATCATATGATCAAAATAGAATTGTTTGGTAACAGTTTTTTCTCAACTATATAGTGTTTTTTCACTATATGCAAGCTAGTTGATTGTACCACACTATTTAATTCTTTGGAGTAGATAGACAAGGAAATCTATGCAGCAATATTTCAATGCCAAATTCCATAGTCTTTTAACTTTGATTAGAAATAAAATCATGTTGAGCTTTTTTATTCCTCACAAGAATCTATTCTTCATGAGGAACAGTTTATTGGATTGACATTGCAAAAAATACTAAATTTTAAGAACTATGAGATTCAATGGTTCTTCGCTAGGTCTCAAAGAAAGTTGACGACTTTGCACACGACTTACAAACAATTACTAATATTTTGTTACTAAATAACGAGAGAATCACTACTAGAAAAATTGATTTTAGCGTCAGCTAAAAGTGCATGCTAGCAAACAAAAAAAATGACGCTAATATAGATCATTAATTCATTGTTGAGGCTAAAAGGTTTTTTGTCATTAGCGTCGGTCTGACCGACGCTAAGTGAACACGACGAGACTATCTGACGCTATATAGCGTCGGCTCTGCCCACGCTACTGTATAATTTTCAAAATAAAAATTGCTGCACAAAATCACCTACTATAAAAGCAGTATTAATAAAGTTCACAATACAGATTACAAATAATTTAGGATTGAAGGGTTAGTTACTTCCATTCTTTTGTGAAAAAAGGAGTATCTCTCATTTACAACTAGCAAACATTAAAGCATAGTTAGCTCCAAACTTATATTCTTTGAACCTTCATCTTTATGCTTTTAATGTTCATCGATTCTTTAAGTTGGTCCAAATACCAAAATCTTCTAAACTAAACAACCAAATATAGATCCATAAATGAAGCAACATAATAATAACCATACACAAAATAAACTAGAACGCAAATTCCAACCTCATAAAGGAAAGAAAAAATTCTAACACAAGTATCTCTAGCACAAGTAGCAATCAGTTCCAACCACGGGAGTGACCTCCTGGAAACTCCTGCCACAATCTCGGATCAACTTTCAAAGTTAATGCTAAGAAAATGAGACCAGTAATGCAATTTTGCATCATATCCTTAATGAGTTAGTGACAATTTATAATTCTATTTTACATACAGACATAAATATATAACATTATTAGATGAGAAAAACGGTAAAGAAACAGAGGTAAAGATTTCAGATTCATAGGAAAATATATAATTGAAACAATGAGATAGAGGAACAATGGAATAAAAGAAATCATCCTATAGAGACAAATAACTTTAGAAAACTTTAAACAATTGATTATATAAACTTTTCATTTTTCAAGTTTCAGAAACTTTATAATTAAAAAGCTTAAGATTTTCAATCAGAGAAATAAGATAAACGCAAAAATGATAAAGTAGTATAAAGTTATTAATAGTAAAGAAAAGTAATAGATAAATCAGAAACATAAAGATATCAAATTAGAATTAAATGTTCAAAGAATAAAATTGAAAATAAATATATTCAATTCATAATTCGTATTACAACTCTATGTCGTTAAGGCAGGACCAGATGCAACAATAGTTTGGTGTAAACTAGTATAAAAATACATGTGTCCCTTTTCTATCTCCACTTTGTTATTTAATTTAAGTTCTTTATATTTCAATTTTATTTTACTTAAACAATTTTATAATCATAAGGTGAATGATTTGATAAAGAACATATCATTTTGTTTAAGCAATTCAAATAATTTTTAAAAATGGCAAAATACAATCCAAACCTCTCATTTTTTGTGTTTTCCAGCACATCCTTAAATATTAAGATTATAAAAATATATTCAAATATATTTTTTGTTAGTTATTTTGGTCTTGAAATTTATATTTAGTTAATTATTTTAGTAATCACGTAAGTTTTTCATTTGTTAATTTTGTCTATAAAATTATTAATGAAAAAGATACTTGAGATTGTAATTACAATTTTGATATCATTATGACTATAGTAATTGAATCTCACACATTTAAAAACTAAATTAGCTTTTTACTCTTTTTATTTTACGAACAGTGATTTGTTTATTTTTGTTTTGAAAATAAATTGATTTATTTTATTCATATATAAAAAAATAATTGATAATATACATTGATATAATTAAGTTTAACTATTTTCTAATAAGTCGGATAAATATATATTTGTTGATTACATTTTGATTTTATAGCGAGCCCTCATAGCTTTCTAATTATGGTTTCGCTCATATATTTTAATATCTTTAATTTTTATATATTTATTCAATTTCTTATTTTTTCTCTATCTCTCTTTCTATTATATTATCAATATATCATATCTATCAAATCATCATTTCTATTTTTATCTTTCTCAAAGTGTGAAATGAGTTTTGAGTGTATTAATTTATCTCGGTTTAAATATGTATTTGGTTTTTGCAAATATATCACTTTTTGATTTTAGTCTTTGTAAGTTTTTTTGTTTGGATTTAGTCCTAGTAAAATCAGAGACGATCGACTTTGGTCCGTCAAATCAACATTAAAAGAATGAAAAGTTTTCCAAAAACCCCCTAAACCCTTCTTTTGATTTTTATTCATATTTTCTTTATAAAATAATACTAATTATTAAATGATCAATAAATAAATTTATTAGTTAATGATATAAAATATTTTAATTTTTAATATATCATAAAACATGATGGGTTGGTGTGTATTTATAGACTCACGTGTCATGACAGTTTATCGGCTTGTCTTTGATTTTAGGAGGACTAAATCCAAAAAAAAAAAAACTTATAAGTACTAAAATCAAAAAGTGGTATATTTGCATGGACCAAACATATTTAAACCATTTTTCTTACATTTTCCTTTTCCTAATGCACAGTTGACTATTCTATATATATTAATAAATAAAATAAATAATATATATTTAGAATCTATTATAATATATTAAAATAGACTCTTACATACTATTGTGACACATCATCCAATATTGTGCTATTTTATTCAAATATTGATACCTCAACAAAAATCTCATGTGGCACATCTAAAATAAGGTACTATTTCATCCTCCCTCTTCCATCCTCCTTATTATTCTACTTATAATTTACTTTAACACACATTTAAATACTATTATTACTATTTAGCATCTAATATTACGTATAACTATTCATGTGTCATGAGTTACAAATTAAAGTACAGTCAATATTAGTTACTCAACACTCCTTGCTCATACAACATTATTGGTAACAATTTTTCTATGGCTTTAACTCCAATTAATATATTGGTCATTTTAAATGCTTCTCAAGAAATATATAAATGACCACAATTTGTGAAAATTGTTTATTTAGAAATTGGAAGACTATGACACATATAATTTGTGAAAATTATTTTGTATCATATATTATTTAAATGGTAAATTAAGAAATTATTTGTTTTTTTTTACAGAGATGTTTTATATTGTCAAAATTTATATTAAAACAGGCTCTTAGATACTACTATGACACATCATCTAATATTGTGTCATTTCAATATTGACACATCAACAAAAATTCCATGTGGCACATCTAAAATAAGGTGCTATTTCATCCTCCCTCTTCCATCCTCCTTATTATTCCACTTCTAATTTGCTTTAACATACATTTAACTACTATTATTACTATTTAACATATAATATTATGTATAATTATTCATGTGTCACGAATTACAAATTTAAGTACAATCAATATTAGTTACTCAACACTCATTGCTCTTACATCATTATTGGTAACAATTTTTCTATGGTTTTAACTCCAATTAATATATTTGTCATTTTAAATGCTTCTCAAGAAATATATAAATGACAACAATTTGTGAAAATTATTATGTATCATATATTATTTATGTTTATTTAGAAATTGGAAGACAATGACACATATAATTTGTGAAAATTATTTTGTATCATATATTATTTAAATGGTAAATTAAGAAATTATATGTTTTTTTTTACAGAGGTGTTTTATGTTGTCAAAATTTTTAAAAATACTATCTATTTGAAGTTTCTAAATCTGTTTTACTTTTACTCAACCGTACATACACGAGAGTTATTTGTGAAAATTCACAAGTCAGATTGTATAGAAGTCTCACACGGATAGAATGAAATGAATACCAAATTAAAAAAATCATATATTTATTTTTCTAACAATATTTTGACAATCAGTTTAGATGTGTTCTTCCACTTTTTATATTTTATAATAAGAGAGCAACTAAAGTTAAATTAAAATGTTGGTTACAACCATTTTTACTCCGATTAAAATAACACTTATTTTTTCTTGCCATTTTTAATTCTACTTTTTACTTTGTAGTATCCATTTTGCGTCATCATCTGAATGTCCCAACTTAGATCAATTTCATGTTCAATCATTTTAAAATTATAATTACATGACAGCACGAGTAAAAAAAAGTATGACTAATCTAATTTTACGGTAGATAATTACATATATTTATATTTATTAAAATACTTTTAAGATTATTAATACTAAATATAATTATTTAGAAAAATGTAAATTTTAATAGACTATTGATTAACATATTAATTTTAATAGATTGTTTGATCTATCATTTTAATGGTTATATATTTTTTACATAATACTCTTTTTGTTCTATTTTCTCATAATCTTTAATGAATGAAATGTGATATAAAACATTAAATTATAAATCGGTGTATCAAACATTTTAATATTTTTTTATTACTTTCAAATCCTATTCATTTATTAAAATATAACTAAAATTTTAACAATAATAATTCAATGAGTAAAATTTAATATATGAATTAGTTGCAATTACGATCTCCAAAACAATCTACATATTCTCAAATGTGTTTATAAACTCATATATAATAATTACTCAAATAAATTCACTTGAAAAAAATAATCTACAAACAAAATTAATAAATTATATTATTTTTAAAATTTTAAAATCTTATTCACAATAATACTAATATCTTAAAGTCTATGTATATCGCGCAACGCGCGGACTATATTTTAGTTTTAAGCAATTTTTGAGCATGAGTAAAACGTAGACTAAACACGACGTTCTCTCTCCTAATTATAATTATCTAAATTAAATCCTAGTGTTTTTGTCAAATATTGTTACTTTTTAGATTCTTTTAATATTTTTAAGAATGACATTGCTGGTATATATTAAACTTCATATGAAAATGTTACGGTGAACTATCTCCATAGACGATTCTTGTAGACCAATATTTAAAAATCATTCAAAATATAATGACTATTAATAACACTATTCAAAAATAGAATTTAGCGGTTTTCATCGTCTTTATATATAAAATTTTGACAAAATTGATGTCAGTATGAAACAAAATTAACTTTAAAGAATACATTCATTTTTCTTTATTTTTTGAATTAACATCAATCGTTTATTATCTCAATCATAAAATCCATAAAGAACATTAAAAATATATTTTTGAAAAATATTATCCATCATCGTATAATTATATTTCAAATCAGTTTCATGCATTAGTCTAGATGTTGAATTATATAAATAAATTTTGAAGATATAATTTTTTGTTTATATTTGGTTTAGGAGGTAAGAAGAGTAAAAAGAAAGGGGAAAAAAATAAATAAAGAATAGTGAGAGAGTGATAGAGAGAAGAGTTGATTCCGTGCACCATAAACCTATGTTCCCAAATATTGATCGTGAGTAGAGTAGGTAACTTGTTTTCTCTCCCTCGATTTGATCGTTCCTCACACACTCACTATTTATTAGCAGTAGTAGTACACTACACTCTCTCTCTTTCTCACTCATAAAACTTACTTTTTCTCTTCTCTCTCACTCCACTAGTGTAATGTAAAGTTTGAACTTTGAACACATTTCACATATTCGCAATGCAGCTTCGCCGGCGAAGTTGTGTACGGTCATCGGCACCGGAGAAGGAATCAAAACATTTTATGAAAGCCATACTTCCCTCACCCATTCATGCCACTCAAATAGTATGTTTCACTCACTCTCTCTCTCTGTGGCTAAGCTTATGACTCTGTAAACTAAACTGTGTCATGTATGTAGCACTAGCTTGTTTTGTACTTTTATTATGCATGCATGTCAATCAAATGTTATTATTAATTACAAAATGATTAATTCTATTTGTGCTACAAAGTCTCTTTGCGATTGTTATGCTTTGTGACTCTTTTATGTTTGCTTGCATGTTGATCACTTATTCTGTTTAGCGTGTCTTTCATTCAAAGGTTGTGAAAATTTATTTTGAATCTTTTATTCAGATTTTTTTTTATGAGCTGATTCTTTTATTGAGAGTTAGTGTATGTTTGATTTCATTTTTAGATGACACAAAATTGATTCTAGAAATGTGGAATTGATTTTCACATGTTTAGATTTGCTCGAGTAGAATTGATTTTAGCTTCAGAATTAATTCTAACTTAGAAGAAAAAAATTAAGAGTTTTGCCTCTTTAGTGACTTATGTTTAATTACATTCCGTTAGTTGAACGAAAAGTGATTAAATACTACATACTTAGTTGAATCGGAAGTGACTTATGTTTGATTACATTTCTTTAAAAGTGAGGCTAAAAATCACTTTTAGAGCAGAAAACTTCAAATTAGAATTTATATTAAAGTCAAAAGCAATTCTACTCAAAGGTGTCAAAATAAATTTTATGATTTTGAAATCACTTTTGCCTCCCACAAGAGTGAATCTAAACATGCTCTAGCCATAGCCCTTTATTTATGAGAGTAACTTAAATTGTTGAAATCTCATAAAGTGTATCTACCCTCTTCTGAAGGTAATTTGGTCTTATAGTATAATGAATGGTGTTATCACTTATCATCAATGCAGAGAATTCCAGATGAATTTATAATAAGATTTGGGAATGAACTCAAGAATGTTGCTACAATTACTGTTCCAGATGGTTGTGTTTGGAAAATGGAACTGAAGAAATGCGGCGACGACGTGTTCTTTTGTGACAAATGGCAAGAGTTTGCAGAATACTATTCAATAGGATATGGTTGCTACCTGTCTTTCAAATATGAAGGGAATTCAGAGTTTAGTGTAATTATATTTGATATAACTTCTGTTGAAGTTTGTTATCCATTCAAATCTAAGTGTACTAGTCCTAGGAAAAGGTCCAAGGTTGAAACAAGTGAGAAACATGTCAAAAACATATCCAAATATGCTTCTAAAAGAGCATTTGATGCTGCCAATGCATTCAATCCAAAAAACCCTTATTTTATTTCAAAATCCACAAAGGGACAATATGTGGTGAGGTTTTACTTTTACTTTGTAGTTTTTGGTATAAAGTAAATGTTGAGTTATTTTTGTTGCCACTTAAATTGATCTCTTATCCATTGTGCAGTATGTTACTCCTAAATTTGCTGCAAAGTATCTGAAGCCAAATGTTCCTATAAAGCTCCAAAATTCTCATGGAGAGCAGTGGGAAGTTTTTTGTATATTCTATAATGCCAAATCATCAGCAATGCGAATGAGGAGGAGATTTAGTAAATTCAAAAGGGACAACAATTTGTCAGAGGGAGATATTTGTGTTTTTGAGTTGATCAAGAAGAAGCCGGTTGTGCTAAAAGTCACAATGTTTCGCGCGATTGACTATGACAATTAACAACAACTTATGTACCCTCTCTACTGTGATGATGAATGAGGCATGATTTTGCATGATATATGTTGTTTTGGTATTTGATAATTTACATGGATTGCACCAACTAGTAATAGCTAGGCACTTATGTATTCTGTGTTTGATTGCTTTAATGGATGTTTTTGGCTTTTGGATCATGAAGTCGTACCAGCAACTCGAGGAATTGTTGGACTAGATGTGTCTTCAACCTTAGATGACAGTTGAAAAAGCACAATTATGAGAAATTACATTGGGTTATTTGAGTATTAATCAGTTAGATTTAAATAACTTGTGAAATGAGTTTCCATAGTGCTACTATGAGTCTTTATACTACCTGTTAAAATTCTAATGTCACTTGGAAAGAATGGCACTTTATTCTTCTTTGTAGATTTCTATTCTAATCACCAAAGTTCTCTTATCATTATTTTATGAGATCGATATTCCATCAACTATACTTTGTTGAAAATAAGAAAGTCGACCTGATCTCCACAAATAAGGCAACACCTTACACACGAGTCTAAGACATTATTAAGGAAAGTTTGAAAATCCAAACAAATAATTCTCTTGATTATGAAAAGAAAAGAAAAGAATGAATGTTCTCTATGTTAGAAAAAGAATAGAGTCAAAAAAGAATAGAGTCAACTTGCAGTTGCTAGACTCCTGTTACAAGAACTTGTGTGAGGTCAAGGGTCTGCTTCATAGACCTATGTCCTATAGAGAACATTTCAATAAAAAAAAAGGTCTAAGGACAAATTGTAATGTTATTACCTTGGAGTGTTGGAAACATGGAATTAATTTATAATTAACCCCACAAGAAACGCTAGTATAAGAGATTATAACTATAATCATGCAATGCTAGTATAAAAGATTATAACTATAATCGTGCAGACATCAAAAACGTATGAGCATACATAGTTTATGATCTACAACATATTTGATCTATTAAAGATAAGATTTTAGGAATACATGGATTCGTAGCTAATCGTCTTTTGGAGACAATCCAAAATAGTCTTTAAAAATCCTGAAAGATGACGGCAACCCGTTGGCTTGTGGTTCTTCCTATCTGAAACTACTTATGCCCTAAACACTCTTCATATGGAGAGAAGATGCAATATTCAATGTATCCGATATATTGGGAACCATTATTTCCATTATTTCAATTAGGATTCCCATAATTTCAAAATGAGTCATCAGCACATCAACTCATGTTTGAACTCATATCAATTAATTAAATAATTAATTATTGAAATAGAAGTCTAATTAGTTTTATTACTTAATTTGATCACTAATCAATTAAGCATCTTAATTACCAAATAACTAATATAATTAATATAAGATATTTGTCCACATAATGATAATGAGATATAATTATATATTAAAATATTCCAACAATCTCCAACGTAGTCTATACATCTTAATAAAAGTAAGATAGAATTAGATGAAGAGAATTATTGTATTATTTGATATGAAAACATAAGATGATTCCAGAGCTAATGCTCCTCAGTTAGAGAAAACAATTCTCTCACTGCCCAACCTCTAAGGTGTAACTGAAAAATGAAAACACCATCCAACTACCTCCCCACACACTCCTATTTATTAGTGGAATATTAACTCACTATGCCAGCTAGGCAATCACACTTTTCCTGCATTCCCTTTCTTTTTCTTTCTCACATATACTCGCCATTGCTTAGGCCTTACCTCATCTCTGTTAACTAAGAGATCCCCCTCATCACTCGTGGGGCCTCGCCCATTCCTATCACCACCCCCACCTTCAACAGTAGCCTTGTCCTCAAGGCGCAAATCAGGGAATTGACTCTTCAACAACAGTTCCACTTCCCAGGTAGCATCTCCAACATCCATGCCTTCCCATTGAATCAACCATTCTCGCTTATGCTGCCCACCATCAAACTTATCCCTCCATGACAAAACCTTAACAGGAATAATGTCCCCCGTGTCAGACTCCAAACTGGTTGGTAATTGAGTTGTAGCAGTATAATTGCCTATAGCTTTCTTCAATAGAGACACATGAAAAGTAGGATGTATTTTAGATGTTGCTGGTAACTATAACTTGTAAGCAACCTGTCCTATCTTCTTAATGACTTGATAAGGACCAAAAAATCTGGGAGCCAATTTTTGATGAATCCTATGCACAACAGATTGTTGTCGATGAGGACGTAATTTGAGGAAAACCCAATCACCAACCTCAAATTGCACTGCCTTGCGTTTCTTATCAGCTTGGTATTTCATGTACTCTTGAGCTTTGAGTAAATTAGCTTTCAGTTGACGCAAAGCTTCATCCCTGTCTCTTAACTCCTGGGCTACAGCTTCTACTCTAGTTTCTCCCTCCAAAAAATGCACCAATACTGGAGGTCTCCTGCCATACACCACCTCAAAAGGGGTGAACCCTGTGGAAACATGGAATGTGGTGTTGTACCATAGTTCTGCCCACAGAATCCAATGTGCCCATGTCTTAGGTTGATCTGCAATAAAGCAACGTAGATAGGCCTCTAAACAGCGGTTAATCACTTCTGTTTGGCCATCAGTTTGGGGATGGTATGCCGAAGACATTTTAAGCATCGTGCCTACTAGCTTGAACAACTCTTTCCAAAAAATACTCACAAACAAGGGGTCACGATCACTCAGAATCGACTCCGGAATTCCATGTAGTCTAACCACGTCCTTCACAAAATAGCAGCAATGGAGCGAGCAGTAAATGGAGGTTTCAGAGGAATGAAATGACTATACTTGGAGAGACGATCCACCACCACCAAAATAGCTTCAAATCCATTACTTTTGGGTAAACAAGTAATGAAATCCATAGATATCTCACTCCACACCAAAACTGGAATAGGTAGTGGTTGTAGTAACCCATTAGGCGTAGTCGCGGCATATTTTTGGCGTTGACAAGTGCCACAAGCTTTCACAAAATCTTGCACCCTTTTCATCATCCCTTGCCAATATAACGTGCCTGCCATTCTCCTATAAGTGCGTAGGTAGCCGAAGTGACCCCCACTAGGGGAGGAATGAAAATCCTTAAGTAGATCCTCAATAAGTGGTGAGTTAGCCGGTATAACTAACCTATTTTTGTAGAATAAGATGCCACCTTTTAAGGAAAACCCAGGTTTAGCAGTAGGATCCTTTTGAATAGCCTCCACAATGCTTTTAAGCCAGGGATCCTGCGATACCTCTTGTTGCAATTGGCTGCTCTGCTGCCAAATAGGATAGGATTTAAGAGCATGAATTTCAGCATCCTCATGTTGTCTAGATAAAGCATCAGCCACCTTATTTTCCACTCCCACCTTATACACCACCTCAAAGTCAAAACCCAGCAACTTAGCCATCCATTCCTGCTGATTTGCTGTGGTAATACGTTGCTGTAACAAGTGTTTTAGGCTCTTTTGATCAGAATAAACCACAAATCGTCTTCCTAACAAATAATGTCTCCAATGTTGAATAGCTAACACCAAAGCCATTAACTCCTTATCATAGGCTGATTTAGATAACCTAGATGATTCAAAAGCCTTGCTAAAATACGCAATGGGATGTTTAGATTGCAACAAAACAGCCCCCACCCCTTTTCCTGAGGCATCACATTCAATTTCAAAAGGAAATTTGAAATTAGGCAGGGCTAAAAATGGGGCAGTTGTAACAGCTACTTTCAATTTCTCAAAAGCTTCGGCAGCCGCATCATTCCATCTAAAACCATCCTTCTTTGTCAACTCAGTCAAGGGTTTAGCAATATTCCCATAGTTAGCTATAAATTTTCTGTAGTAACCCGTTAATCCCAAAAAACCTCTCACCCCCTTGACGTTCTTAGGGATTGGCCATTGTAACACACTGCTAACCATGGCAGGATCCACAGCAACCCCTGCTTTGGAAATGACATGGCCCAAGTATTCAACTTGGTGATTACCAAAAGCACACTTCTTTCCGTTAGCCACAAATTGATGTTGTTTCAAAATGTTTAGAACCATCTCCAAGTGCTGCAAATGAGCAACGCCTCCCAAGACAGATCCTCGGTCCCAAGACAGATCCTACCAAAACGAACTATCAACGCCTCCGTCAAACTCTCCCAAGACAGATCCTCCGTAGAATCATGCCATAAATTGAACCAATGAATTGTAGGACCTTCCATACTAAGCTTCGTCAATTGAATCCTCATGTCTACAGAAATGCGTTGTACGTCGAAATACGTTTCTGCTCGAGCGATCCAAGCAACTGGATCATCACCGGTAAACGCCGGCAATTCCACCTTCTTCGTAGCTAAACAGAATTCATCTAACGGTAAGGGGACCGCTGCAATGTTGTCCTGAGACGTGTCACGCAGCGTCAAAGCTCTCTGAATTTCAGAACCAATGAAGTCACGTAACGACTCAATGCTGGCCTCCACTCGTCCCAAACGCTCCTCCACTCCGGTGATTCTTGCGTCCATTCTGGTTCGCATGAACGTAGCAAGTCGGACCAATTGATAGAGCAGAAGTAAGATAGAATTAGATGAAGAGAATTATTGTATTATTTGATATGAAAACATAAGATGATTCCAGAGCTAATGCTCCTCAGTTAGAGAAAACAATTCTCTCACTGCCCAACCTCTAAGGTGTAACTGAAAAATGAAAAAACCATCCAACTACCTCCACACACACTCCTATTTATTAGTGGAATATTAACTCACTATGCCAGCTAGGCAATCACACTTTTCCTGCATTCCCTTTCTTTTTCTTTCTCACATATACTCGCCATTGCTTAGGCCTCACCTCATCTCTGTTAACTAAGAGATCCCCCTCATCACTCGTGGGGCCCAACCCATTCCTATCAGAACATTTCAATAAAAAAAAGGTCTAAGGACAAATTGTAATGTTATTACCTTGGAGTGTTGGAAACATGGAATTAATTTATAATTAACCCCACAAGAAATGCTAGTATAAGAGATTATAACTATAATCATGCAATGCTAGTATAAAAGATTATAACTATAATCGTGCAGACGTTAAAAACGTATGAGCATACATAGTTTATGATCTACAACATATTTGATCTATTAAAGATAAGATTTTAGGAATACATGGATTCGTAGCTAATCGTCTTTTGGAGACAATCCAAAATAGTCTTTAAAAATCCTGAAAGATGATGGCTACCCGTTGGCTTGTGGTTCTTCCTATCTGAAACTCCTTATGCCCTAAACACTCTTCATATGGAGAAAAGATGCAATATTCAATGTATCCGATATATTGGGAACCATTATTTCCATTATTTCAATTAGGATTCCCATAATTTCAAAATGAGTCTTCAGCACATCAACTCATATTTGAACTCATATCAATTAATTAAATAAATAATTATTGAAATAGAAGTCTAATTAGTTTTATTACTTAATTTGATCACTAATCAATTAAGCATCTTAATTACCAAATAACTAATATAATTAATATAAGATATTTGTCCACATAATGATAATGGGATATAATTATATATTAAAATATTCCAACAATCTCCAACGTAGTCTATACATCTTAATAACCATATCATTATTCTTTAAGCGCGCATTTGAATGCTATTTATCCTTAGATTTTTCCTTTACAATCTAGCCCACCTCGTACATCAATAATGGGACCGCCATGGATATCACGTATAACGTAACTAAACCCCCGACCACCAACACATCAATGCACTTGATAACATAGATCGATATGGATGAGTGATATGGAAATTTCATGCAAATGATCAAATGATCGATATAGTTTGGGAAGTCAAAACTGTAAGCTAAGCATGTCAGACTCACACATAAGACTGCTAAGATCAAATGAACAATTAAGAGACTCAAATTGAAGGCCCAAATGATTAAAGTAGTCTCTAGATTGCTCTCTAGATTGATGAGTTGTGAGCAAGGAAAAAAAGACATAAGTACATTGTACTAGCACTATTTACATAAAGTTATGCATGTTTTTGATCACACACAATGTCAAATGACCATTGACAGCTCATTATATTTACGTTTTCCTTCATACTCAATAGCAAGAACGTTTTGGGTTGGTCAAGAATGTTCTGGACAGTAATATATGTACATGTGTTTAATATGTCTAAATCAGATCTAACTCTTGGCAAATGTGTCTAACGACTATATTCAACTTTATATGAGTTTTCAAGCTTCTTTCCATCTATAAAAGGAAGATTAATCCGAAGACAAAGGCAAGAGTTTGATATACAATCAATATTCACTTGTTCAAGTCAAAAAACTCTTCAAGCAAACTCCAACTCTCTTCGTTATATATTTGGATCATTCTTATTGAGTTTTTCTTTCAGTTAATCTTAAACAAAGAGTTGATAATCATTACTGTTGGAACCAAGTTGATTCCAAGAAGAATTTCTCTATGTGGTTTTGATGTTAACAAAAGTACTTTGTGAGAACAATTATTGCACTAAAAAATTTCACTAAGTATGCATAAATTAGAACAGTAAAATCGGAGGAAACAACTAGAGGATACCACCAAAGAAGTCACCAGAGGATATCATTAGAGGATACCACCACTAGAGGAAGTGAAAAGGTCAGAGGAAACGAAATCAAATTAGTCAAATCCATGCACTGGAAAAATTCACAAATCTTCCTCTGATAGCGTGCTTATGGTAGTTCGGCGTGATTTTGCGTCTGCCTCTTAAGACTGAAGCATGCTTCTAATTTGCATGCCTCTGATGAGTCAGTCTGTGCGTCTGCCTTTGAAGATCCAGTAAGCCTCTGAAGATTTTGTGTCTGCCTCTGAACAATTTTGTGCCTCTAAAGATTCGACGTTCCATTGAAGAATTATGTGTCTCTGAAGATTCAACATGCCTCTGATGAACAGTAAATTCAACATGCCTTTGATGAACAATAACTTTAATAAGCCTCTGATGAATAGTAAATTCAACATTCCTCTAATGAACAAGAACTTCAACATGCCTTTAATGAATAGTAACTTCAACATGCTTCTGATGAACAATATATCTACATGCTGTGATGAACAATATTTCTACATGCTCTGATGAACAGTATTTCTACATGCTCTGATGAACAAGAACTTATGCATGCTTTGATGAACAATATTTATGCATGCTCTAATGAACAGTATTTAGCATGCCTTGGATGAACATTATTTAGCATGCCTCTGATGAACAGTATTTCTGCATGCCAAAATAAAATAGTCTTTTTAAAAGTGCTTGACTTTAGTTATTTAATTTTATTCCTTTAATTTAAGGGAAATTACATTTACCTCCCCTGAAGTCACCTTAAATGACATTAGCATCCCCTTTAGTTTTGGAAAAACATCCATTTATCCTATACTCACTAAAAAAATTGAACATAATATTTGTTATATGTCACTCTTTCAACTTTATTTGGTATTCATAAAAACACACTAGAATACACACTCTGATTGTGCTACTAAGAACACAACCATACCTTTCAAAATTGAAAATATCAGATGTATAGTCGTACCTGTACAAATTAAAGCAAAAACTCTAGTTGTATCATATAGTAAATGACATGAATAGATATAAGTGTGACAAAAAAATGTTTGATACAATTTTTTTTAGTGAGTATAGGGGAGGTGGGTGTTTTTTCAAAACTAGATGGGGTGTCAGGGTCATTTAAGGTGACCTCATGGGAGGTAAATACAATTTTCCCTTTAATTTATGTATCAAAAGTGTTTGGCTTTGGTTCTTTCTCTTTGTGAACATAAAATATTACTTGTATTAATTGATAGAAACTACCAAGTGAGAATGCTCTTCAAGATAATAATCTTGATGTGACTGTCAATGCTAATACACATAAACTACAAAATCTATCCACATAAGCCTTAATCACAGTTCTTGGGAAAAGTGATCCTGCCATAGGAGCATTTTGCATATAAAAAAGATGAAAAAACTAATTTGTACACCTATCTTCATTGTGGATTAACTTACAAAGGAGATGACATAACTAGAATGAAACAACATCTTGTAGATGTATCAGGTAATATAATTGCATGCAAAAAAGTCCCTCGCGATGTCAGTCATCAAATGCTTCAGCCATTAAAAGATATCCAAACAAGAAGGAAGAATGAGGACCTAAGTGAAGTATATGATGACCAAAATAATGAAGAGGAAGTGCAAGAAGTTTAACCTTCTCCAAGGGGAATTTCTAATAAATTGAAAAGGAAAGCCTTTATTCCAATTGGTAGTTATTTTGCTCTAAGGACAACTCCTAGCTCCCAACCAACTCTGAAAAGTGTTTTCTCCAACAAAGAGGCAATTAACAAAGCTAAAATAGAAATTGCTCGATGGGTTTTTGATGCTTGCATTCCATTTAATGCAATACAATCTTCATACTTTCAACCTGCTTTGGTTGCTATTGTAGCTATTGGCCCTGGTTTTAAAGGTCGATCATATGATGAACTAAGGGTTAACTTGTTGGGAGACTGTAAGAAATAGTGTCAATTACTTGTGGAAAGTTATCGAGCAAATTGTGGTAAGAGTGGATGTACAATTATGGTTGATGGATGGAGTGATCAAAGGCAAAGAACTCTAATCAACTTTCTTGTGTATTGTCCTACATGTATATCACATATGAAATTTTCATAGTCCCCGTTGCACTTTACATTTCAATTAGTTGCACTTTGATAAATTGACTAATTTAACATCATACAGGTATAAATTTTGTGAAATCAGTTGATGCATCAGATGTTGTAAAAGATGCAAAGACATTGTGCAACTTGTTTTCTGAAGTTATAGATTGGGTTGGAGTTTAAAATGTTGTTCATGTAGTGACAGGTAATGCAGCTAATTATGTAGCGGTTGGAAGATTGATACATGAAAAATATGAAACAATTTTTTTGGTCTTCTTGTGCTGCTCACTGTTTAAATCTCCTCTTAAAGAACATTGCTAGTAAGTCATATGTTGCAGACCTTGCATCAAAGGCTTCAAAGGTAGTGTTAGTGTATAATCATATGACTATGTTATCTTGGCTTAGGAAAAGAGAAGGTTGGAAAGAAATTGTATGCCTAGGAGTGACTCGACTTGCTACTACTTTTATTACATTGAAAAATATTTATGATTATAAACATGATTTGCAAGCTTTAGTCATGGACAAGCATTTTACTAGTCATAAGTTAGCGAAGACAGTAGCAGGAAAAACTGTTAGTGCTATCATTTTGGATAACAAATTATGGAATGCTTGTTTTATAATTACAAAACTTTTTGCTCCTATCATTTGCTTACTATGAATTGTAGATGGAGATGAAAAAACCTTATTTGGAATATATATATATATATATATGAAGGGATGCAGATGGCCAAAAATGCCATTAAGGAGATGTTTAGGAATAAAAGAGCTATGTATAAGCCTTACACAAATATTATTAAAGCTCAATGGGATAAACATTTCAAGTGCAATCTTCATGGAATGAACGTCAGAATTATGTATTGCAAGGTCAATTCGTAGAAGGTATTTTACGCCACAGTAAAGAATATATGAATTGGTTCAGAAATCACACCAAATTATATATATCTATGGAAAGATATATGCGTGATCCACGTTTGCAACCTTCAACATATCCTGATATTCACTCAACCCCTCAATCAACCCCACAACAACATACCATGCACCAAACACCGTCTTTATTATCACCACCACATCTACATGAATTTGCAGATATACCGACTCAGTACTACGTTCCTTTAGTGCCACCAATACCAACCCCTGTTCATCCGACAGGGAGTGAAATTTTCTTTAATTTGTTTGGTACTCAATGCACAATTCCTGAGTCGGTTTATGCTGCTTTTGATTCTTTGTATAACGTTGAAACTCAAAAATTACACGGAAGCAGGTAGTAGTGGTTCTAATCCACATACAGATTATAACGAGGATAATGTTCAAATTGATGATCAACCACAAGCACCTCAAGCCGTACAAATGGCTAGACGAGTTCGACGACCGCGTAGATGTGGAAATGGAGGACATTTGGATGGAAATAATTAAATTAAATTTCATGTTTTTTTTTTTCAATTTGTGGTTTTTTTTCTTTAAATTAATGTATTTTTTTCTTTCAATTTAATGTATTTTTATTTTATTTTATTAATATAATTTTTTTTTTATTATTATTATTTAATAATGTATTTTATTTTATTATTAGTATTTTGATTTTTTAAATATTTTAATTATTTATAATTTATTAAATAATAATTAAACCTATAAATAAAATGCAATAAAAAAATCATACTATTACATGGTCGCATTCCAAGGATGCGACCTTCTATTAGAATT
>JBBPBQ010000003.1:35131997-35167944 GCA_037974755.1 Cicer yamashitae
TTAAAATTAAAAAAAAAAAAAAAAAACTCTTCAAGAGGTCGGTTGTGATCAGCAAACTGAGATTAAAAAGTAGGACATTACTATATTTTTTGTTTTTTTTACAGTGTAGAAAATTGGTCAATTTAAAAAAAAAGGATATAAATAAAAAATCCAAATTTCAAGTCAGTTTCATGCATTAGTCTAGACGTTGAATTATAATAAATAAATTTTGAAGATATAATTTTTTGTTTATATTTGGTTTAGGATGTAAGAAGAGTAGAAAGAGAGGGGAAAAAAATAAATAAAGAATAGTGAGAGAGTGGTAGAGAGAAGAGTTGATTCCGTGCACCACAAACCTATGTTCCCAAATATTGATCGTGAGTAGAGTAGGTAACTTGTTTTCTCTCCCTCGATTTGATCGTTCCTCACACACTCACTATTTATTAGCAGTAGTAGTACACTACACTCTCTCTCTTTCTCACTCATAAAACTTACTTTTTCTCTTCTCTCTCACTCCACTAGTGTAATGTAAAGTTTGAACTTTGAACACATTTCACATATTCGCAATGCAGCTTCGCCGGCGAAGTTGTGTACGGTCATCGGCGCCGGAGAAGGAATCAAAACATTTTATGAAAGCCATACTTCCCTCACCCATTCATGCCACTCAAATAGTATGTTTCACTCACTTTCTCTCTCTGGCTAAACTTATGACTCTGTAAACTAAACTGTGTCATGTATGTAGCACTAGCTTGTTTTGTACTTTTATTATGCATGCATGTCAATCAAATGTTATTATTAATTACAAAATGATTAATTCTATTTGTGCTACAAAGTCTCTTTGCGATTGTTATGCTTTGTGACTCTTTTATGTTTGCTTGCATGTTGATCACTTATTCTGTTTAGCGTGTCTTTCATTCAAAGGTTGTGAAAATTTATTTTGAATCTTTTATTCAGATTTTTTTTTTAAGAGCTGATTCTTTTATTGAGAGTTAGTGTATGTTTGATTTCATTTTTAGATGACACAAAATTGATTCTAGAAATGTGGAATTGATTTTCACATGTTTAGATTTGCCCGAGTAGAATTGATTTTAGCTTCAGAATTAATTCTAACTTGAAGAAAAAAATTAAGAGTTTTGCCTCTTTAGTGACTTATGTTTAATTACATTCCGTTAGTTGAACGAAAAGTGATTAAATACTACATACTTAGTTGAATCGGAAGTGACTTATGTTTGATTACATTTCTTTAAAAGTGAGGCTAAAAATCACTTTTAGAGCAGAAAACTTCAAATTAGAATTTATATTAAAATCAAAAGCAATTCTACTCAAAGGTGTCAAAATAAATTTTATGATTTTGAAATCACTTTTGCCTCCCACAAGAGTGAATCTAAACATGCTCTAGCCATAGCCCTTTATTTATGAGAGTAACTTAAATTGTTGAAATCTCATAAGTGTATCTACCCTCTTCTGAAGGTAATTTGGTCTTATAGTATAATGAATGGTGTTATCACTTATCATCAATGCAGAGAATTCCAGATGAATTTATAATAAGATTTGGGAATGAACTCAAGAATGTTGCTACAATTACTGTTCCAGATGGTTGTGTTTGGAAAATGGAACTGAAGAAATGCGGCGACGACGTTTTCTTTTGCGACAAATGGCAAGAGTTTGCAGAATACTATTCGATAGGATATGGTTGCTACCTGTCTTTCAAATATGAAGGGAATTCAGAGTTTAGTGTAATTATATTTGATATAACTTCTGTTGAAATTTGTTATCCATTCAAATCTAAGAGGACAAATGGAGAACCAAACATAAAGTGTCCTAGTCATAGGAAAAGGTCCAAGGTTGAAACAAGTGAGAAACATGTCAAAAACATATCCAAATATGCTTCTAAAAGAGCATTTGATGCTGCCAATGCATTCAATCCAAAAAATCCTTATTTTCGTTCAAAATGCACAAAGGCACAACATGTGGTGAGGATTTTATTTTTACTTTGTAGTTTTTGGTATAAAGTAAATGTTGAGTTATTTTTGTTGCCACTTAAATTGATCTCTTATCCATTGTGCAGTATGTTACTCCTAAATTTGCTGCAAAGTATCTGAAGCCAAATGTTCCTATAAAGCTCCAAAATTCTCATGGAGAGCAGTGGGAAGTTTATTGTATAATCTATAATGCCAAATCATCAGCAATGCGAATGATGAGGGGATTTAGTAAATTCAAAAGGGACAACAATTTGTCAGAGGGAGATATTTGTGTTTTTGAGTTGATCAAGAAGAAGCCGGTTGTGCTAAAATTCACAATGTTTCGCGCGATTGACTATGACAATTAACAACAACTTATGTACCGTCTCTACTGTGATGATGAATGAGGCATGATTTTTCATGATATATGTTGTTTTGGTATTTAATAATTTACATGGATTGCACCAACTAGTAATAGCTAGGCACTTATGTATTCTGTGTTTGATTGCTTTAATGGGATATGTGTTTGAGAAATTACAATGGATCATTTGAGTATTAATCATGTCAAACTATAAGCTAAGCATGTCAAACTCACACATAAGACTGCTAAGATCAAATGAACAATTAAGAGACTCAAATTGAAGGCCCAAATAATTAAAGCAGTCTTTAGATTGATGAGTTGTGAGCAAAGAAAAAAGACACAAGTACATTGTACTAGCACTATTTTACATAAAGCTATGCATGTTTTTGATTACACACAATGTCAAATGACCATTGACAACTCATTATATTCATGTTTTCCTTCATACTCAAAAGAAAGAACGTTTTGGGTTGGTCAAGAACGTTATGAACAATAATATATATACATGTGTTTAATATGTCTAAATCAGATCTAACTCTTGGCAAATGTGTCTAACGGTTATATTCAACGTTATCTGAGTTTTCAAGCATCTTTCCATCTATAAATTTGGATCATTCTTATTGAGTTTTTCTTTCAGTTAATCTTAAACAAAGAGTTGATAATCATTAGTGTTGGAACCAAGTTGATTACATGAAGAATTTCTCTATGTGGTTTTGATGTTAACAAAAGTACTTTGTGAGAACAATTTATTGCACTAAAAAATTTCACTAAGTATGCATTAATTAGAACAGTAAAATCGGAGGAAATAACCAGAGGATACCACCAGAGGATACCACCAGAGTATACCACCACCAGAGGAAGTGAAAAGGTTAGAGGAAACGAAATCAAATTTATCAAATCCACGCGCTGGAAAAATTCACAAATCTTCCTCTGATAGTGTGCTTATGGTAGTTCAACGTGATTTTGCGTCTGCCTCTAAAGACTGAAGCATGCTTCTAATTTGCATGCCTTTGATGAGTTAGTATGTGCGTCTCCCTCTGAAGATCCAGTAAGTCTCTAAAGATTTTGTTTCTGCCTCTGAACCATTTTGTGCCACTGAAGATTCAACGTTCCTTTGAAGAATTATGTGCCTCTGAAGATTCAACATGCCTATGATGAACAGTATATTCAACATGCCTCTGATGAACAGTAAATTCAACATGCCTCTAATGAATAGTAACTTCAACATGCTTCTGATGAACAATATATCTGCATGCTCTGATGAACAATATTTCTACATGCTCTGATGAACAATATTCCTACATGCTCTGATGAACAAGAACTTATGCATGCTCTGATGAACAATATTTCTGTATGCTCTAATGAACAATATTTAGCATGCCTCTGATGAACAGTAACTTTAGCATGCTCTGATGAACAGTATTTCTACATGCTAAAATAAAACGGCCCCTTTAAAAGTGCTTGACTTTAGTTATTGAATTTTATTCCTTTAATTTAAGCGAAATTACATTTACCTCCCCTGAGGTCACCTTAAATGACAATAGCATCCCCTCTAGTTTTGGAAAAACATCCATTTCTCCTATACTCACTAAAAAAATTTATTATTATCTGTCACTCTTTCAACTTTATTTGGTATTTATAAAAAAAAAACACATTAGAATACACACGCTGATTGTGCTACTAAGAACATAAGCATACCTTTCAAAATTGCAAATATCAGATGTATAGTTGTACCTTTACAAATTAAAGCGAAAACTCTAATTGTATCATATAATAAATGACATGAATAGATATAAGTGTGACAAAAAAATGTTTGATACAATTTTTTTTAGTGAGTATAGGGGAGGTGGGTGTTTTTTCAAAACTAGATGGGGTGTTAGGGTCATTTAAGGTGACCTCATGGAAGGTAAATACAATTTCCTCTTTAATTTATGTATCAAAAGTGTTTGGCTTTGGTTCTTTCTCTTTGTGAACATAAAATATTACTTGTATTAATTGATAGAAACGACCAAGTGAGAATTCTCCTCAAGATAATAATCTTGATGTGACTGTTAATGCTAATACACAGACACTAGAAAATCTATCCACAGAAGCCTTAATCACAATTCTTGGGAAAAGTGATCCTGCCATAGGAGCATTTTGCATATAAAAATGATGAAAAAACTAATTTGTACACCTATCTTCATTGTGGGTTAACTTACAAAGGAGGTGACATAAATAGAATGAAACAACATCTTGCAGGTGTATCAGGTAATATAAATATTGCATGCAAAAAAGTCCCTCACGATGTCAGTCATCAAATGCTTCAGTCATTAAAAGATATCCAAACAAGAAGGAAGAATGAGGACCTAAATGAAGTATATGATGACCAAAATAATGAAGAGGAAGTGCAAGAAGTAAAACCTTCTCCAAGGGGAATTTCTAATAAATTGAAAAGGAAAGCCATTATTCCAATTGGTAGTTATTTTGCTCTGAGGACAACTCCTAGCTCCTAACCAACTCTAAAAATTATTTTCTCCAACAAAGAAGCAATTCACAAGGCTAAAATAGAAATTGCTCGACGGGTTTTTGATGCTAACATTCCATTTAATGCAAAAAATCTTCATATTTTCAACCTGTTTTGGTTGCTATTATAGCTATTTGCCCTGGTTTTAAAGGTCGATCATTTGATGAACTAAGGGTTAACTTGTTTGGAGACTGTAAGAAATAGTGTCAATTACTTGTGGAAGGTTATCGAGCAAATTGGGGTAAGAGTGGATGTACAATTATGGTTGATGGATGGAGTGATCAAAGGCAAAGAACTCTAATCAACTTTCTTGTGTATTGTCCTACATGTATATCACATATGAAATTTTCATAGTCCCTGTTGCACTTTACATTTCAATTAGTTGCACTTCGATAACTTGACTAATTTAACATGTTATAGGTATAACTTTTGTGAAATCAGTTGATGCATCAGATGTTGTAAAAGATGGAAAGACATTGTGCAACTTGTTTTCTGAAGTTAATATTGGGTTGGAGTTTAAAATGTTGTTCATGTAGTGATAGGTAATGCAGCTATGTAGCGACCGGAAGATTGATACATGGAAAATATGAAACAATTTTTTGGTCTCCTTGTGCTGCTCAATGTTTAAATGTCCTCTTAAAGGACATTGCTAGTATGTCATATGTTGCAGACCTTGCATCAAAGGCTCAAAGGTAACTGTGTTAGTGTATAATCGTATGACTATGTTATCTTGGCTTAGGAAAAGAGAAGGTTGGAAAGAAATTGTATGTCCAGGAGTGACTCGACTTGCTACTACTTTTATTACATTGAAAAATATTTATGATCATAAACATGATTTGCAAGCTTTAGTCATGGACAAGCATTTTACTAGTCATAAGTTAGCATAGACAGTAGCAGGAAAAACTATTAGTGCTATCATTTTGGATAACAAATTATGGAATGACTGTTTTATAATAACAAAAACTTGTTGCTCCTATCATTCGCTTACTAAGAATTGTAGATGGAGATGAAAAACCTTCTTTGGGATATATATATATATATATATATATATATATATATGAAGGGATGCAGATGGCCAAAAATGCAATTAAGGAGGTGTTTAGGAATAAAAGAGCTATGTATAAGCCTTACACAAATATTATTAAAGCTCAATGGGATAAACATTTCAAGTGCAATCTTTATGTTGGCTTACTTTTTCAATTTTGCATTCTTTTATGATGATAAGTTTTGTGAAAAGAATTGGGTGGTGCAAGCACTTCTTTATTTGTTTGATAAAAAAGCTTTTTGTAATGACTTGGCTAAAACCATTCAAAAGATGCAAGTGTAATGTGATCGGCAAGGAAGTTTTAGTTGAGAAAGTTCTCTTACAATAACGAATACAATACGACCTAGTAAGTACATATTTTAACTTTTATTTAAAACTTATATGACATGCATATTTTTTGTTTTTATGGTCCTATAACTTTTTTTTTGTAAATCAGTGGTAGAAATTGTATCGTGCTAGGGCTCCAACTTTGCAAAATTTGGTAATCCGTCTTCTAAGTCAAACTTCTTTTTCTTTTGGCTGTGAGAGAAATTGGAGTGTTTTTGAACGCATCCATACAAAGAAAAGAAATACACTAGAACATCAAAGACTAAATGATCTTGTTTATGTTACTTATAACGTGCGTTTAAAGAATAGGTATATAAATTTCTCTAAGCCAAAAGTTAAAACATTGTTTAATTTATTTTATTATCTTAATTATTATTTTTAAATTTTGTGATGTTTTGTTTTAGGTAGAACCACAAGAAGAAATATGGTGATCCTATTGATTATGAATCTATTGACAAAGTTGATTTTTGGATAATTGAGGAAGAAAGACCTTATAAACTTGATGACATTGAGAATGTCATTTATCATGAGAATGCAATTCCAATTGATGAACCATCACAAGTTAATGAAGGTTAATGTTTGTTAAGTTGTGTAATAAATTATATGTTTCATTTGTTTATTGTTCTAGAACTAAAAAACTTATATGTCTACTTTTGGTTATTTAATTAGGTGATGTAGATCTAGACACAATCCAATTTGAGCATGAAATTGGTGGAGTTGGGCATGAAATAGGTGGTGGAGGCTCAACAAATGAAGATGTTATTCCTAATATATTTGACCACGGAGGATTTTGCCTCAACGAATATTATGATGATTGATTATTAGTTATAGGTCTAATTTAGGTTGATTATGTAGTTTCTATTTGATGTTGAAATGTATATTATATATATTTTTTGGTGAATGTTGGATACGAATATTAAACTATCAAGTTATGTAGTTTTTTAGATTTTATGTGATTTTTAGTCTTATATTATTTAGTATATTATATTTAAATATTAAAAAGCATTATTTAATTATCATCGGTTCGACTGCAGTTAAACCTTGATTGAACCATTGAATCTTGAACGGTTGTCTCTACCAGTTTAATGGTTGGTCTGATTTTTGGAACATTGATATTAATTAGGAGCTCAAAACTATCATATGATTCAAAGAGATACAAGTGTACAAAATTTATTTTCAAATTTTTTCGTAATTTTTCACTCCTTTGATTTCAATTCAACCTTATTTTTTCTCGCAATGTCCAAAAAATTAAATTGATATTGGAATTTACAAACTGTGTTTGGATTTAATTCTTGCTTAGTTTTCTAGAAATTTAATGAATATTGTGGAGAAGAAAAATAACTCTAATTAAAATTAGAAACTTATAAGAAAAAAGATGAACATATCGTCAACTTTAGACATATCACATTTGTGTAACATTAAAAAAAAATGAATATTTTAAAGATAGAGTGTAATGTTTATGCACTATCATATAAAATGATTTTATACCATCCTTCAACACAAATCAATCCTCTTACTACGTAGGTATATATTACATGTAGGTATATATTATAAACGCTTTTTTAAAAACAAAAACTACCACATAATCTATTTTTATTGAACTTTAGTAAAATAAGTTTCCACCAATGCGTATTATTTTCTTTCTAAAAGATAATAGAGTTAAAGGACATGCACCGTTAACGTAAAATTGTTTTACATTGACAATTAATAATAACTTGCCACATCAACAAAATATAAATATGTACATTTGATGTAGTAGATTGAATGATTATAATTGAATGAAAGTATAAAGTTGTTTTGCACATTGTCAATGAACTCAAAGATAATAATTCACCAAAATCAATTAAGTAGACAAAAGACAAAGTTTTATTTTTGAGAAAATTATATTGATCCCCCTTGAGGTCTTTCTAAATAGCACAAACACTCCCTCTTATTTTCTAGCAAACACTAACCTCTCTTATTTTTCCTCCCAAAGTGACACACCTCCCTTCAATCTTAACATTCTATATCCTCCGTTAACTCCCTCACTCTTACTCGCTATTTGTCTTATGACCATAAGGTAGATAAAATAAAAGTTGATATATTTAGAAGCATTAAAAACATATTTATCTCTTAAAATAAATTGTTGAACTTTGGTATGAGCAACGAGAGAAAAGAACATCTAAACACTTTTTTTCAAGAGATGATAGCAAAATTTATAGGGCTTTTATTTATTTATGGGACAATTGCATTGAACTCCCCTTATGTCTCTTTAAATGACATTCACACTTCATCTAGTTTTTAAAAAGCAGTCGTCTCCCTTATACCAACTAAAATAACCACATCAGACATAAATCTGATATATATATATATGCAATTTAAAATGTATGGTTTTGCTCCTAATGGCGCAACTGAAGTGTACATTATAATTTTGTTTTAATGATAGGTAAAGATGTACATAGGGTTGAGTTTGATGGACTCAAGATATTGGGAATCGATGAGAATAATTACTTAATATTAAATGTTAATTTAATTGGCCAGTCTATAATAGTAGTAGTAGTATGTTGGTTTTCTCTAAACATTAGGAGTTGGAGTAAATGAATGTTTCGTGACTAATGATGATTTCCGAGATATATGCTAGAATGAGTTACATTTTCCATTGGGGTAAGCATGTGGTTCGTTGAGATCATTGCTACGTTGATGACATGTTACATTAATTATTTATTATGTTAATTATACATAGTGGGTATAGAAAAAATTTGTGTAGATTAATTATAAGATTAAGAAAGAAAAGATTTCATTTCAATCTTACACGTGGTCACTCTTTATAGTTTGTTACTATACAACAATTCTTGAGTGGATGTATTAATCGTACCTAGTGGATGTAACGAGTTGGTTTTGTTCGATTTTTGAGATAAAATAAATCCAAACCAATAAAAATTAATTGGTTTGGTTTTGTCTGATTTTGATAATCTTTACTCACGAAATCCGACCTAAACTGATGAAAAACAAGTTGATTTGCTTTTGATTCGATCATATTGATATTTTAATTTTTTTTTAAAAAAATTGAAAATAAATTATCTTTTATTTACACACTATAGACTTTTTATACAGTTAAAATAACTATATAAACTACAACGAAAAAAGATAATATATAATTATAAAATAACTATATAATCTAGAACGAAAAAAGATAATATATAATTATAGCAAACAACATAAATAAAATATATTTTGAAATAAAAGATATAATAATTTGGTTCGAATTTCTAATAAAAGATTTTGAATGATGTAACCAAACTAATAAATATTAGACTTAATTGATTTGTTTTGATTTAAACTCGATCAAATAATAAAATCAAACCAATTTAATTAATTTGATTTATATTCTCGAAATTAAATAATTGGTTTACTTCTTATGCCCTTAATCTTGTAAAAAGACTGATTCCCACAAAATAGAAAACCTTGTAGAATACTCTTATGTTCCTGAAGATGCCCAAATTGCCGAAACTATACCACCTCTTCTGAGCCCTTATAATATCTTTAAAAGACAAAGATCTTTCACCAGATCTATCAGAAACCTAATCACAACTCACCGTCCTCACATGAAAGAATATGTTCAGTCCTCACGACTTGATCAGTGTAGCCTTAGGGCAACAAATCAAGAGCAGTATGTTGATTTAGAGATTCCTCAGAATCTTATAAATCATTGGAAAAGTGAAGGATACACGGCTCTACACTTTGGAGCTGTCAGATTGATCCTTTCCCTCCATGGAAGGAAAAATCTCCCTGTTTTCTGTAAGATAGCATTGTTAGACTAGCTATCTTCACTATGAAAACGCCGTGATCGGAACCGTCCTGACTTCATTACATGCAGGAAGTGTAGTTCTCACTATCTTCCCAAACTACAACGTAAGTCTTAATGACAGTACTTTGTCCACAAGACTGAAGGTCCAAGTTCAGATCACCGGAACTGACCAAGTACCAGAAGCCATGTCGGCCACTCTACATCACCAGATAATCTATCGACTTCAAAATCATTCGATAGATTTACCACTCACAGGATGCTCTTCGGATTCGTTATTAGTAATCACCAATAAAGAAGAAGAGACACCCTCCATTGTTCAGATTCCTAGGAGAATATCAAGAGAGGAACTGGCACAGTTAATTCCTCTTGAGTGGATCACCAACTATGAAAAAATACACCAAGACAGAAGGCCCATCCAGTCTCAGGAAGCTACTTTCAAGAGATCATCTGTTGACAAGGCAGTCAAGACGATCTTCAAAAAACCAGACGAAGGAACTAGCTCATCTTCTCCGATCTTCCAAACCTTGATGATTCAATCAATACTCGAGGAAGATTGGTGTCCTATTCACGCAGTTACAGCAGAAGGAAAACCCATCTACACAGACAAGATAGATGGACACTTCATATGGGATGTAGATCCCAGTAAGTGTGACCCAGACTGTGATTGCTGGATGCATGACGACGAGACGGATGAGGAAGACATCAGCCCTAAAAGAAAAAAGAAAGGTAGGTGTAAACCACCACCACCTCCACAAAGAAGGACTGATCCGGATAATGGCCCTTGGGTAGGAATTCGCAAGAAAGCTCCACCACTCCCAATTTACAAGGAAGCTCTTAGAATTCTTAGAGAAGAAAACCTTATTCCACCAGATGATCCTGACCTTGTCTCACGGTCTCCCTCAGACCATTATCACCCAATAAAGCCTCCCAGAAACATTGAACCAATTCCTTGCTTCATGATGACAACACCAGCCTCAGAGTATGATCAACATTTTCCTACTTTAGAAAGGAAAACTGATCCAATCACAAATAGATTGTCCAAACCTTTCATACAGCCCAATGAAGTCAACCCCGATGGAAGACTTAAACCTTTAACCCAGGCGGAGGAAGTTCTAAACTGGCAATCAGAGAATATGGTTGCTCAAAATGACCTTCTCCAGAACCTAGACAAGAAAATGGACAAAATCACAGGAAAGATAGAAGAAACAGAAGAAGATCTTAGATTTTGGTCCCAGAAAATGCAGAAGCACTATAAGACTTTAAAAGCTCAAGTCTCTCAACTGGATCGTGATTTGAGAAAGATGTTGGAAGACAGAACTTTTGGTCAAGTTTTTGACCATAAGGAAAGAGAAATCAGAAGGTTACAAGGCCAAGTAAAAGAAATTGATGATTTCTTGAGGGCTTCCAAAGAATACGAAAAACATAAGCCTGTTGAAGACCCTATCTTCAACCCTCTTACTTTTCCTAGTTACTTCGCAAGACCACAAAAGCCATCTCCTTTCTATCCTACTTTATATCCTACTTATGCTTCATCACCACCAGATTATGCCAAATATATACCTACAGCTTATAGACCAAAACCTGCCAGAGATACAAAACCCTCAACCTCCAAAACCAGAGAAAAAACCACTTGTTTGAGTGAGTCATCTTCTAACACTCAAGATGCTCCAGAAACACCTCATTCAGAATCTCAAACGGAAGAAATTCCCAATTTCCAAGCCATGACAATCACCGCAAACCATGACTCTCCTGCACAAATTCCAAAAGAAGGATCTGAGTCCGACTCCTCCTTTGGGAAAGATGATTCTGCACAAATTTCGGAAGAAGAACCTGAATCCGATTCCTCCTCTGAAAAGGATGATCCCTCCGAAAATACACTAGTTGATGTAAAATCTGAATCCTTTTCATCAACATCCGAATAGCAATCAGAATCGGAAAAGAATTACATGAACATATCCAGACTTTTTATGGTAAACATAAAAGAGGAAGGATCATTTTATGAAGAATCATTTGAAGAAAGTCCAGTCTCCGGGAAAGCAAAGATAAACAGTGGACCATGGTTCACGCTTGATGATATACCACCCAGTCACTGGAGAAAAAGACTCCTTGATTTTGGCCCTTGGCTGGACACCCAGATGATGAAAACAGGTGCAGACTCATATAAGGTCATTGAAGAGTTTTGCTGCAGAATGACTGGCACAATGAAAGAATGGTACCATAATCTTGGTACGTTCAGACAGGATGAATTGCACAGATTGGGAACCACTGCTGCTATCCTTGGAACTCTTCACAATGAGTTCATCGGTGATATGGAGATAATCGATAGAAAAAGCAGACAAGAGTTCTTTGAGATGAGATGTTGTTCGCTCAGAGTCAAAGATCTTGATAAACATTACCAAAGAATGGCTCAGAGATATTATGTCCTCAATGGATTTAATGATCATAGCCTAAAAAATACATATATCTCCTCACTGCCCCAAGAACTCCAACCAGAAATTCATAAGATGATAGCAACAGCCCAGAAAGACATCAAAGCCATGAGCCTTGGCCAGATACACCAGATAACATTGGAGGCATTGGAAAAATTATATAGATTGCACCAACATTTCTCAGAGATAATAGAACAAAAATCCAAGTTCTCCAAAGCATGTAAAAAACCATATCTGGAGATCAAGTGCAAGGAAAACAAATGCAGCTGCCCAACCAAAAAGAAACATTATCGGCAAAGAGACACTAGACCTTCGAGAATTTTCAAGAAGGTAAAGAAAAAGAGAGCTTTGAAGTTCTTTAAAAGAAAGCCATTCAGAGGGAAAAGGAGAAATCAAAGATGCTTTGTATGCGGAGAAGAAGGACATTTTTCTAAAAGGTGTCCCAACAAAACCAGTAAAGCGGCAAAAGTGATCAACTCTCTCCAACCTCTAGAAGGAGATCTAGAATCCTTGTATTCTGAACAAAGCTCTGTCGATGAAGAAACAATATTTGCTCTTCAAAACTCTTCCTCAGATGACTCTTCCTCAGAAGAAACATCGTTTGTTGAATCAGAAAGTAATAAAAGTTTTCCAATTTATTCATTCAAGGAAGTAGGAAGTACCCTACCTACTCCTCCTCTGCCTTGTGTCGAAATCCATGTTCTTGCTTCAAAATTTTCTCATCCCAAGAAAGTCATAGCCTATATGGATACTGGTGCCCAAATAACGATGATGAACCCAAGCATTCTCCCTACAGAAGCATGGGTAAAACATGTTGCATACTTCGTAGCAGCAGATGGCAAAGTTTTCAGAACGCATCTCATGACAAAGGAGAAAATTGGAATCAGATTCTTCCCATAATGCATAATTTGGACAAAGGTCATTGGTAGCAGTCTCCCAAACAAAGATATTGTTGTGGGCATGGATGTTTATTCAGTAGCAAGTAGGCTCCAAATTCTCCCCACAGGAATCAAATTTAAGCGAGAATTTAAGCCATATTCAGGAGTACTAAAGTTGTATTCCCTTTCTGAAGTTCCTGCTGGATATGAAGAAATTAAGTCTAAATTGCTCAAACTTTGCGCAGACAGTCATGAGAACTTCTCCCATCCAAAACCGTTATGGACGAACGAAGACTTTTTTGTCCAACTTCCCTTCAAGCTTAATGAGGACATTAATCCAACCAAAGCTACTTTGTCCAACTTCCCATCAGATTTAGCCTTGGCCCGGGAAGAATGTAACCAGTTACTTAAACAAGGTCTGATAGAACCCACAAAATCTGAGTGGGCTTGCCAAGCCTTTTATGTTGAGAAGAGGTCAGAAAAAATAAGAGGGAAAAAGAGGTTAGTAATTGATTATAAACCTCTTAATCATTTCCTAAAAGATGATAAATTTCCCATTCCAAAAACCTCTTCATTAAACATCTTCCTCAAAGATGCTCAGATCTTTTCAACATTTGATATGAAGTCTGGATTTTGGCAACTAGGCATTGACCCTAAGGACCGTTACAAGACGGCGTTTTGCATTCCAAATGCCCAATACCAATGGATAGTATTGCCATTTGGGCTTAAGGTAGCTCCATCACTATTTCAAAAGGCCATGACAAAAATTTTTGAGCCCATCCTAAATAGTATCCTCATCTACATAGATGATGTGCTATTATTCTCAAAAGATGAAAAGGCTCACAAACACTTATTGGACCAATTTTCCCAAATAGCCCAAAACCATGGGATGATGCTCTCTGAAAAGAAAAGCCAATTAGCCCAAACAGAAATAGATTTTTTGGGAATGCATTTTTCTGAAGGAAAATATCAACCTCAACCTCATATTGCTCAAGAACTGTTGAATTTTCCTGATGAGAATCTCACCATTAAACAAATCCAGCAATTTCTTGGTATAATCAATTATATCAGGAATTTCATACCAAAGCTTGCAAAGTATACTAGTCCTCTGTCACAATTACTCAAGAAAGATCCTCCACCATGGGAATCAAAGCACACTGAAGCAATCAGAGCTCTAAAAAAGATTGCACAAACTCCACCTGCCTTAAAAATTCCAGGAGATGGAAAGAGAATCCTACAAACGAATGCCAGTGATCATTATTGGGGTGCAGTCTTGATAGAAGAGATTAATGGAGTGAAACATTATTGCGGTCATGCTAGTGGTCAATTCAAAGAAGCTGAAAAACACTACCACACCACTTACAAGGAAGCACTTGCAGTCAAAATGGGTATCCAAAAATTTGATTTCCACCTGAGGGGTTATCAGTTTGAAGTCCAAATGGATAATTCTTCTTTCCCCAGGATCCTTGAATTCAAAAACAAAATGCCTCCAGATCCACAAACTCTTAGGCTCAAAGATTGGTTTTCAAGGTATGATTTTACAGTAAAACATATCAAAGGAAATCAAAACTTGATTCCTGATTTACTTTCTAGACCTATGAAACCCATCCAGATAATCACTAAAACACACACTTTTCCATTGATTCTCATGATTAAATCCCTACCAGCACATGCCTCTAAGGTCAAAGATTTTCCTCCTAGAGTTGATTCGTCTTTTTCACCATCCCAACTTATTGAATACGCCAGAAATAATCTTTTTTATTTTATGGTAAAAATTATGAAAAAGATGAAGAAGTTTCCATACAACTCCCCTTTTCTTCTTGACACACCCTATCATATGCCATTCATGATAAATCCGAATTCAAAATTTACTGAAAATCACTTATGGTATATTTGGTGTGCAAGTAGTTTGTATGTCATGCCTGTTTATGTCCCAACTGAAGCAATGTACAAACATCTGACCGATCCAAAGAATCACAACACTTTAATTTGGACTACGCTAGAACTATACTCTCAACTAGAATGGTGGAGAAATCAACTGAAATCAATCTTAGATGACGTTAAAGAAAGACTGACACAAGAAGCTGTTGGCAAACTTAAAACGGTGTTCATGTTACACAAGCCATATCAGACAGATCCCAGGACCAAACTTCTCATCTGCACAAATTATGCTGATTTATGGGAAACCATTGATGATTATCCTCCAAATTTAAAAGTTGAGAAAGAATTATTGGATTATGTTAATCTTATTAATCTCCATGATCGAGGAAAAGCCCCAGCTGATACGACTTGCATAAGCCATGGAGACCTTCCACCACAGTGGCAACCGGTTAGTTCACAAAAACTTTCGTGGGCAAGTCACGAAATTGGAGAAAGCTCAGGTCAAGCTACTCAGCCGGAACCACACTCTCAAATAGAGATTGAACAACAGTTTGCTACAATGAATTTTGAAGAAAATCCCATGGATATTGATTCTTCAGCAAATCCTAAAGAAGAAACTGTGAGAGAAATACTGGAAGACATCTGGCAGTATGATCCACATTATTCACCTAGCCTCTCTGCAGAGGAATACGTGTCTGATCAGAATTTGTCTCCAAGCCACGAGCCTATCCTCAAAGAGTAACAAGTCCAAAGTGTCATAATTACGTCTTGTATAATTATTGTGTGGAATTATTGTACTTTTGTTTTTAGTCTCCAATAATGTCAAAAGATGTCATAATTAGGTCCAGATAGTCAAAAGGTATCATAATTATGTCACCATAGTCAAAAGGTGTCATAATTGTATCCATATAGTCAAAAGGTGACATGATAATGTCTCCCACTATGAATAGTAGAAAGTTTGTCCACATATGTAACTCCTTGGCTATAAAAGGAGGAAGCTTGTATCATTTGTATTCAGAGGCAAATTGAGAAGCAATCAAAATAAAATCTCTTTGTGTGCTTGAGTATAAACATGTTCTAAATTCTCTCTTCTCCTTCCTGAAAACTTGAAGTATCATGTTCATATCATAATTATCCCCATAAGAGATGCAAGTATGCTCTACACTCGCCTCAGTTATGAGGATCTTGTGTAACAGAAAACATCTGACTATTGATCCTTGCTACGGTCCTTTCTACCATAAGATTTTAGTTTTAATTGATAGTCTGTGGCTTGAGATCTGTTGGCCCGTGGAGAGGCTGTTTGTGTTAAGGGAGAAGATGAAGTTCTGATTAAATTGGTTTTTGAGCTTCCCTTTTTGTTGAATTGCAGTTTGGCTCAAGTTCTCCAATTTTGGTTCATTCTCCCCTACTTCATTGATTGAGTCTGGTTTCTATAAGTGTAGGGACAGATTTGGACATGCAAGGTTTAAAAGCGGTTTTAAAGAACTTTAAGAAGCGTTTGGGTTTAGGTTTAAAGGATATGAAAAATTAAGGAAAATGAGAGGGTTGGAGATTGGGATGATGCTGGGGTTGCTCATGCTAACTGGAAGAAGAAAAGGTGTTTTGAGAAAAAAATGGAGAATTCTATTTTTGTGTATAGGAAATGATATTTAAGGAAGTACAGTGGAAATTATCTCCTGCCCTTCATTTATCCAAATATTACGTCAGTCCCCTTTTTTAATTAATCAAAATTCAAATTAATTATTTTATTTTTAAATTAACAGTTTCATTAATTAACTTCTAGACGTAATAAAATAGATAAGTTGTTACAAGAATAGTATTTAAAGTCATGGACGACAAAGACATGATTTCAAGACATATACATTAATAACTTATGTGAAATTGATGAAGTGGTTTTGGTAACAATGAGTAGCATTTAAGGTATTAAATGACATATGCATATTTTCAAGTCATATGCATTAATGGCTTATGTGGAATTGATGAAGTGATTTTGGTAATTGTGAGTAATATTAAAAGTCTTGGCCAGCAAATGCATGTTTTCGAGACTTATATATTGATGACTTATGTGAAATTGATGAAGTGGTTTTGGTAATTATGAGTAGCATTTAAAGTCTTAGGCGATAGATGCATGTTTTCGAGGCATATGCATTGATGACTTATATTGAATTGATAAAGTGGTTTTGATAATAGTGAATAACATTTAAAGTCTTGGGTGACATATGCATTAATGACTTATGTGGAATTAATAAAGTGATTTTGGTAATAGTGAGTAACATTTAAAGTTTTGGTGATAGCGAGACGCATGATTTCAAGGCAATAGAATAATTACATGACTTGAATTTCTACCATGAGGATTAAACAAAAATTATTGCTTGGAAGGTAGCATAATGCTTGAAGAAACTATTAAGTTTCACCACACATTATAAGTGTCGTATTTAATTATACTTAAAGATTCGAGAATAAAGAAGTGAATGATATTAAATGCGGACTCTTGATTTCTGTTAGTCATTGGGAATAAATTATATTAAATGCCATATTTAAACTATTAGAATACATAGGGTTGAGTTTGATGGACTCAAGATATTGGGAATCGATGAGAATAATTACTTAATATTAAATGTTAATTTAATTGGCCAGTCTATAATAATAGTAGTAGTATGTTGGTTTTCTCTAAACATTAGGAGTTGGAGTAAATGAATGTTTCGTGACTAATGATGATTTCCGAAATATATGCTGGAATGAGTAACATTTTCCATTGGGGTAAGCATGTGGTTCGTTGAGATCATTGCTACGTTGATGACATGTTACATTAATTATTTATTATGTTAATTATACATAGTGGGTATAGGAAAAATTTGTGTAGATTAATTATAAGATTAAGAAAGAAAAGGTTTCATTTCAATCTTACACGTGGTCACTCTTTATAGTTTGTTACTATACAACAATTCTTGAGTGGATGTATTAATCGTACCTAGTGGGTGTAACAAGTTGGTTTTGTTCGATTTTTGAGATAAAATAAATCCAAACCAATAAAAATTAATTGGTTTGGTTTTGTCTGATTTTGATAATCTTTACTCACGAAATCCGACCTAAACTGATGAAAAACAAGTTGATTTGCTTTTGATTTGATCATATTGATATTTTAATTTTTTTTTTAAAAAATTGAAAATAAATTATCTTTTATTTAAACACTATAGACTTTTTATACGGTTAAAATAACTATATAAACTACAACGAAAAAAGATAATATATAATTATAAAATAACCATATAATCTAGAACGAAAAAAGATAATATATAATTATAGCAAACAACATAAATAAAATATATTTTGCAATAAAAGATATAATAATTTGGTTCGAATTTCTAATAAAAGATTTTGAATGATGTAACCAAACTAATAAATATTAGACTTAATTAATTTGTTTTGATTAAAACTCGATCAAATAATAAAATCAAACCAATTTAATTAATTTGATTTATATTCTCGAAATTAAATAATTGGTTTACTTCTTATGCCCTTAAACATAACTATTTTAAATTCAAATAAAAAAATGTATCCATTTTTATAGTCTTCGCAGTCCTTACCTTACTTACCTCTCCCCTCAGTTTTAGGGTTGAAAATTTTCCTATTCTAGCCGTCAAATTATGCGATACTCCTTCTGCTATGGGGCCAGCAAAATTGTAGCGAGTATCTGTGCCTCTGATTCTGAGCTATGCCTATTATGGCTTATTCATCAGAGGCCTAATCCTCGCAACACTTTTTCTCGCCATCTTTACACTGCTCTTCTTTAAAATCTCATTTCTCTAACGTTTTTTTCCTCTCAATTCTTAAAAGATGAAAAGAAGGCTTCTTAGCCTCCATCAAGTGAATTCATCATACATCAAATACTTGTTATATCGTCCTAAGGTATAGATCTATGAAATTTTTAAGTTAATGTTGTTAAACTAGGTTATATTTGATTGCTGATGAGAAATTACCTTACTATGAATACTGTGAAGGAAATAGATACTTTACCACTATTAATTGAAATGGTAATATTTGAAAGGTTGTAAACATATTGCTAGTAGATTAAGAGTCCTACTATGTTTGGGAGAGTTTGTAGAGAGCGCTTTTTTACAAGTCATATCTAATTGCATAAGCACTTATCAAAGTGTTTGATATAGCTTATGAAAATAGTTTTATGACATTATGAAAATAGCTATTGCTTATATGAAAATAGTTTGATCACATTTTATCTTTTGACCATAAAAATAGCTTATATATAAACGGTAATATCAAAGAAGAATGGTTACTTGACTTGTTCATCCAAACTGATTACTTGAAAAGTTTGAGTAATTTTTTTTTTCTTCTGTTAGTACCAGTTTTACAATATAAAGATAATACATTAATTAAAACAAAACCATTTGTTATAATTTATAAAGATTTTCCTTTTTGAGCCTAGACATATATACTTTAATTGCCAGTGAGGCAAATACATGGTGTATAAGCATGAAGAATAACCTAGAAAGAAAGTAGAAGCTCATAAAGGAGCATGCATCCAAGCTTTATGAGTCGGAAGGTTTGCTTAAATACTCTACATTTTTCATTTCTTCTAATAGGTTCATCATTCATTTATGTCCAATTATTCACAGTCAACTGTATGAAAATACATACCAAACTTCTTGTTAGTTAGTCTTCTCAAATTTGTTTATTGCATATGACAAATTTTCTGTAGACTCATGTCCCTAGGTTGTCTTTTCTTCTTCTGTTCTTGATATGCACTGCATGTCATGCGATAAAAACAGGTACATAATGAGGGGCAAGATCTTTTAAAGAAGCCTAAATCAACAATTATTTATGAATGTCTTCATGAGATGATAGTGATATATAACTATTTTGGGGAGTGTACCAGCAAATTCAAATTCATATAGTTTACTCCATAGAAGGAATTGATCTTTGTTCTGTAAGATTACTCTCACAACCCACGACTTTCCATATTTAAATGTTTAAATCTATGAAATACAATAGACACCGCCAGACACTACACTAACACTGACACATCAACACTGGTAATAATTTAAAAAGTTGAATGTGTTGGAATTGCGTCCATGTCTGATATCGACACATTTCTGACACTAGACACGCCTTTAATCTAAAGTGTTGCTGCTATATAGGTTTAGATACAACAGAGCAGTTAGGAGGGCGGCAAATAACTATATCTTTGCTCCATTAGCTGAGCATGTAATCATATGATATGGTTTTGATATTCTAAAATGATTTCTTTACTTTTTCATCTGAATGAGGTTGAGTTTATGCAGAAAGAAAGGAAGTAGAATTCGGGTGAGGGCAGGGAGTTTCTAATGGATTTATTTTATCTGCCCCTTAACCTCCCTGAGTAGCACAATTTTTATCTTGGACTCGATCTTCGACAAAATAGTGCTGCAAATGATTAGAAGATCAATGAGGTTTTTCTAGTTCTCTATCATAGTATCATACATGGATCAATAAATTCTGTATTTATTTTATACCCTTATATATACTCTTATTACACAGCAGCGGCGAGGGAAAAACTAGAGTGTGAAAATGTTAGCATAGGATTCATGCAACGACGTAGCATAGAGTTTTCCCTCAGATTCTTGAACTTCACTGACTGATTCAGTGCTAAACTCCTCAACAAGAGGCACAGCCTGTATAATTAAACCTTGTTCATTTACTCTGAGTCCTAGAGGCAAAACAGGAGGTATCGGTGGTGGCGGCGAACCAAAAGGATAGTTCACAGCCACCCAAAATTCGTTCGCCAAGTTTCTTTTGATGTTATCTGGTCTTCCTGGAAGCCGCAAGAATATATCTGAAGTATATGCATTAGGTCCTGTAAGCCAGAATCTCTTGATTCTGTTTGCCATGTACTCACTAACAAGGACAAATGAACCATTGTTGCTTACTGCTACCCCTGCTGCAACAGCTAGATCACTGAGCAACAATGTTGTTTTGTTGGTTGTTGGATCGTATCTGAATAGTCTTCCAGAATAATCCATCGTGCCATTTAGCAATTTATGGAGATCCCTGCAAATTTTTTAGGTCACAATTCTTATTGGCCAAGAGCCCAAGATTAGACAGAACATTTTCTACTATGAACAATTCTTTTCTGGACACATTACCATCAAATAAAAATGCAACATAGCATTAAAATGACTTCAGTAAGGACTTTTTTATCTTTTCTCTTTTGTTTTCATCATCATCTTTGTGATTTATGTTGAACTTTGAATAAGTTGTGTATATAAAGTGTATGTTTAAGAATTGACCATGAAACATTATCCATGTTTTTCTTTGGTAAAGGCTTAGGGAATCTATTAATTCCTTCAGTATACAACTTTTTTGCTTTTAGTCATTGCAAATAATGTGTAGCCAAAGGATAGAAACATTTCTTTTGGAGATTGTTGTGTTTGATTTATTATCACGTTGCATTGAATTATTTTCAGTAAATTAAGTCATGTTCTAGTGACTTAAATAATTAAATTCTATATATATTACAAGAACTAATTCAACATAGACTAGATCACATGACTAAAATCCAAACAATAGCACCAAAAACAAATGTTTCTATTGTCAAGATATTAAACTGAAAGTTTTATGTTTCTAATTGGAAAAAGAATATTACAGGGTCTAAAAGTTATTTATGCAGATCAGCTACAACCTTATAATTCATTTCAATGGTAACTCTCCCCAAGTTGGTGAGATCAGCTTCGTTTACGGGTAGTCTCCAATTTTATAATCAGATTCCACATTGTATTGCTTTTTAATTCTCAATGAATTGTTTCTTGTTTACAGAAAAGTTTATTTATGCAAACTTAAAGGTCATGATTACACTCCATTTCTGAAGATTGAGACCATGCCTAATGAGATACAACAATATAGAAAGTTTACAAACTCAATCACATTGTCCATTTCCCACCTCTAACATCACCACCAGCTAGAAATGCAAAAAAGGTATGAAAAAAAAAATCCTGAGATAGAAATATGGATTACCTGATCTTGTAACCAGAGCTAGCTTCCGTGAAATAAACGATTCCAGTTTGAGGGTCTACATCCAAACCAGCAAGAAACCCAAAAGGGTTGCCTTGTTCATTATTAGCAACAAGTTGTGTTGCAGTACCTCCATCATAAGGAACCTTCACAAGCCCATAATATGCATCGGCTATATATAATTCCCCTGTCTTGTAATTGAAACTCAACCCCATAGGCCTCCCACATGTTTCTTGGAGTTCTGAGAAGTCAGAAATTCCATCACACATTGTTTTGTCCCTGTACCAACAATAGCATAGTTTAACCTAAACAATCTTTAGTTACATCAAAAGAAATATATATATTTTGAAGTGAAACTACATATGTCTCCTCGTATCAGAGTTTTTTTGAAATGACAAATGTTGGTTGTTATCACTAAATTTGTGCATTTCTCTCGGCAGATATTGGAATTTTAATTCAACACATTGTGGGGTCTATATCCTTCTACTATAAATTATATAATAGACAACTGTTGCGCATTAGTTTAGATGATACATACATGACCGGTGAAGCTGAACAATAAATATGAACATTTCTCTTAGCTGAAACTTGAACCATAGTTCAACATATTGTGGGGACTAAACTCTTTTATTATAAATTCTATAATAATAGACAGCTTTTACGCATTAGTTTAGAGGACACATACCTATCTGGTGAAATGTGAGCGAATTCAAGAAAACAAGAATTTGGTCTATCATATTTTAGAATTCTTCCATCAGAAACACCAGTGTAAGGCCCTCCACCAATGGAATCAAATGCTAGGGACTCAGGGCCTGTCAGTGATGATGGAAGATAGAGTCTGTTCAGCAATCTGCTATAGGCAACTATAGATGATGAATAGAGGATCAGGGAGATTAAGATGGCAATGGTAGCAGCTCTGTTGCTAGTTTTGCTCAACATGATTTGTAACATTGGTGACCTAAATTTAGTATCTTATGTATGTTTAAAAACATGTTTGTTAATCTTGTCATTATTTGAACGAGAAAGGTTCCGTGGCCCATCTTCCTGCAAGAACACCAGGAAAAGTTTAATTATCTCTCATGGTTTCTTACAAGTTAGGAAAATTATCTGAGAAGTTTTTTTTTTGGTTCTTAAAATTAAGAAAGTGATAATTTATTTTACAGAAAATTATTTATCTAGCTAATATGGTAATCTTTTAGCTCATCATTTTGATCAAATGAAAACAAAACCCAAAATTTATATTGTTTCTGTCTTACTGCAAATAATATTAAGCTGCCTTGATAATATATACTATTCTTGACTAGGCCAAAGCCTATATGAATTGGACTTTCTCACTGAAGACCCAACATCACAATTCACAAGCATAATATTTGTCTGAGGATCAACGACCACATGATCACGATCAGACATTGATCCGCACTTAATAGCGAGAAGTCACTATGTAAGGAATTCCTTCCTTCAGAAGTAAGGTACACACTATTTCAATTACCTCTCACTCACCTCGATCTTCTAGTAATTTCCACGTTGCAATGTTTTCATAAACACCACCTTTGGAGATCTGACTCATATCATATACCTTTGTCAGTCCGTGTAATAGAAGTCACGCTCTTACAACTGTTTTTCTTTCTCTTTTATACAAAGTGTCAATCTTCAATTGTTTGAGCCTTGAGACATCCAAAACATTAGAAGTATGCCTTCCCTTTATACGTGGGACTAAAAATAGATAAAGTCTAAGTACATTGGTTAGATTAAATTTTGAATAAACTTTGAAGTGGGCCCTCCCTCCCCACATGATAAATAACACATTGATCTTCGTATTTGTCCCTGAAAAAGTGGCATTCGCATTATGCAATTAGTACATGGTTGGGTTCCTTGTATAAAGCTTAATGGAAATTGATCGGTGGCACTTTAAGTGTTAAACTTGATAATCACTTTTTACACATAAACGAGACTAATACATTTGGGTTGCTTCTTTACATTTCTAAAGTTGGTTTGTTGTAGGATTTATTAATAGTTGTTCACATTTAAATTGACTTCTAACCTCTAGCGTAGAGTCCATGAATAATAATGTGACATGACTTTTCGATGTCATAACACTTCAAGTTTAGCCTCAAAGAAGTGATTTTAGCCTCAAGCAACGCCTATCATTTTTGCTAGCTCAAGAAAATTCATTTTGGAAGCAACATGCATAAGTTTTTGGATGCACTGCAGTGATATGAACTCTAAGTTCTTCCATGCGACAATAACATCACATAACAAAAACATAATCGGATTCAGCAGCTTCATCGCAATGATCATACTTTGGTTGATAATGACATATGTTTATGCAAGTTCAGCCATCATTATTTCTCCACTCTCTTTGATGCGTCTCACTGATGTCGACAATCAAATGCTAACTTCTCCTTTTAAGGATGATGAGTTCAAAACAGCAGCCTTTCAAATGCACTATGACAAAGTATTAGGACCAGATGGTTTAAACCCAACTTTTTACAAACGATTTTGGTCCTTATGTGGAATTGATATCATTCAAGCGTGTAGAAGATGGTTGCAGGATGGATCTACGTTAGACATCACGGGATTGAAGAGTTGAAGATTCATCTCATTAAAAATAAACTTGAGAGTTGATACAAAAAAAATTCTTTAGAATATTTCATATCGATGAATAAAAGATACAAGAAAAATATGTAATGCTCTATATATATAAAGCTAGTTAATACTTAATAAACTATTACTAACTACCTTTAACTATCTCTAATTAACTTTATTATCTATAATACCAAATTATAGCTAGTAGAGACTTAATAAACTAACTACCTCTAACTAAATTTATTATTTCTAATTATCTATTCATAGTTCATGGGGAACTAATATTGTCCTTATACGTAAGTGTGATTGTCCTATGTCTATCAAGGACCTTAGGCCAATTTCTTTATGTATCGTGATTTAGAAAATTCTTACTAAAGTATTGGCTAACGAATTGCAAAAAGTTTTATACAAGTGTGTCCCTGTTGAACAATTTGGCTTTGTGGTAGATTGATCTATACTTGATAATATGATGGTTGCATCAGAAATTATTCATTACTTAAAATGTAAAAAAACCCGTGGTAACAAAGGGGATGCAACATTAAAAATAGATATTAGTTAGGTTTATGATCGAATTGATTGGAGAAATCTTTTGGCAGTGCTGCACTGTATGGGTTTTCATGCAAAATGGATTGAGTGGATGAAAATGTGTGTCACCAATGTATGATACACGGTTCTTGTGAATGAGGACAATGTGGGTCATATTATTCTGAGCAGGGATTTGAGAAAAGGAGATCTCTTATCTCCTTATCAATTCGTTCTTTGTGCTAAAGGTTTGATTGCCTTTAGTAAACAGGTCGAGAATCAACGTCTTTCCCATGGTGTGTAGGTATGTCGTAGAGCACCTATCATTTCACATTTTTTGTTCGTAGATGATAGTCTGTTATTTTTCCGAGCTAACAAAAGGGAGGCTAGAGTAGTTCAAAATATTATACCCACTTTTGCTTGGGCATAGGAGCAATCTATCAACATGAAAAAATAAAAAATCTATTTTAGTTGGAACGTGGATGACACGATGAAGACAACTATATCGACTATTTTGGATGTTTGAATTAGCCTTGGCATTGGTAAATATTTTGAACTTACCTCCATGATTGGCGGAAGCAAAAAATCTATCTTTAATAAGATAATAGATAGAATAAGGAATAAAATTACAAGTTGGAGCAGCAAAATGTCTTCTCAAGCTTGTAGAGAAGTTCTACTTAAATATGTGGTACACGCTATCTTGTCTTATTGCACAAATGTTTCTCTTCTCCCTAATTCAATAGAAGAGGATCTTCAGAAGATGATGAATTATTTGTGGTGAAGTTCCAATAAAGGAGGTAGGAGAGAAATTAGTTGACTATGCTGGGATAAATTGACCATGAGAAAAGAGGTGGTTGACATGCGCTTTTGTGATCATATGGTTTCAATCTAGCCATATTGGGAAAACAAAGTTGGAAATTGTTGACCAACCCCGATACTAAAGTTTCAAGAATCTTCAAAACCAAATAATTTCCTATTTGGAACTTCTTGGATGTTGTTATGTGGCATAATCTAAGCTATATCTGACATAGTATATGGTCTTCCGGGATATTGCTAGTTGAAGGAAACCGTTGGAAGATTGATAATTGTGTTGAGTGGTTGGCTTCTTATAGGCTAGTGTTCTTTCTGAAATACGCCAAAAGCATAAGGAATAGTCTGATGTGTCTTTTGCTTGTGATATAATGTTGAGAATATTCCTTGTGTCTTCATTCCTTATTTATGCTGTAAATATTTTGAATATTTTCATGTTTCTTTTAGACATTTATAGACTAGTATGAGCAGAGTAATTGATGCCTTTGTTCCTTGTCGAAATAGCAATAGTCGAAATGATCTTTCCATTTACTTTGTGTATGAACATTCTGATGTTTGTTCTTGTTTGAAAGAACTTCGGAAGTCTTTCATGAACTTTCTAATGCCTATCATAAAGTGGTTTTATGCTTAATGGTTCTTGAGATTAATATGATTTTGCTTAATCCTTTTGAGATATATTTGTCTTAATTAAAACACTCAAGAGCACACATTAAATAACAAAATGAATCAAAATCTATCAATCATTTAATCATTAAGGTTTGTTGTCATTAAAACATCATTAGAGATTTTGACTCAACAACTCAAACTAGGTCACTTCTTATACTGAGTACTAGTTGGTCCCCCTCTTCTTGGCATCTTCAAATGTAATGTTGATGCTGCAATTTGAAAAAAACAACAAAAGACAGTTATTGGCATGTGTGCGCGTGATAGCTATGGTCGATTGGTTATCGATAGAACAAATTGGTGTCAAAAGAAGATGAAACTGGTGGAGTGTGACGCTTGGGGCTTGTTACACGCCATTTGTTGGGTCCCAACGTCTGGTCTATTAAATGTAATTTTTAAAATGGATTGCAAACAAGTAGTAGATGATATGCACATAGCCAAATCTAATAGGTTTGAGTATGGTTCTATAATTAAAGATTGTAAACTTCCTTTAGCGAATCACAACAATTTTCTATCTTCCTCCGTAACGGAAAAATCCACATCATTCCTTCATTGATTCTCTCAACTTCCTCACAAATTCTGAGTCTGAATTGCAAGCCTCTAATCATGTTCAGACCGTGATTATGAATCGGATCAAATATTATCCAAACCGATCTAGAAAAAGCATGCACAATGTTAGGGTTAGGGTTCCAATGTCAGTTGCAAAGGTTCTTAAGCACGAGTCGTGCTTGATTTCGCTGGTTGTGGAAGGTTTCTACGACAGGGATATTGATGGTATGAAATTCGCGGCAAAGATGGAGAGGTTCTTGGAGAAAGGGAGGGAGGAGGAGTTGGTGTGCGTTTCATTGAAGATGTCGAGGGTTATGTATGCGCAGCTTGTTCAGCAAACGTTTAGGGCTTTGAAGGTTTATCTGGAGCTTCCGTGTTGAGACCAGAATGAGGAGTATGTGGAGGTGAAGCTTGGGTTGAAGATTTCTTGTGGGATGGAAATGATGTATCAGCAGCAGAAACGTGATGGGGTTGAAGGGAAGGGTTCTACTTGGGAAGCGTTTTTGCAGAGCTTAGAGAAAAGTGGTTACTTTCGAGGACTGCTTCTAGGTTTTAGTGAGTATTAGAGATTTGAGTGAAGTAGCTAAATATCACTAAAAGGGGGGTTGAATAGGGATTTTGGCGTTTAAAAATGTTTTAAAGAGTTTTTGAATTGCTGACCTCTCTGAGAGGATGCGAACTTGAGGACAGAAATTTAAACCTTTAAATAAGAACAGAATAAATGCTAGGAGAGTATAAAGAGAGAGACACGCAACTTTTATACTGGTTCACCCAAAGATGGCTACGTCCAGTCCTCACACACTTGTGAGATTTTACTAAAGATCAATCAGATCAACCTCTTGCTGAGGATGATTACACTTTGTGTATTCTTAAGCTTCACCAAGCTTACAACCTTGTTCCTTACAAGTTTCAAATATTTTCAAGTACAACTTACTTGAAAATTACAGAGTGATATGAGTATGATTTCTTTCTCTTTACTTAAACACTTTCTAAAAAGATATTTCAAAGATCCAGTGTATGAATGTAGAAAGTATAAAGAGAGGATAGATATTGTTTTTGATAAACTTAAGATTCTTGATCTTTTTCTGCAATATTGTTGTGTGTTTGATGATGAAGAGCTTGCTGCCTTTTATAGAGGTCTTGTGGTGCTCTTCCATGTGTTAAACATTTTTATGACCGTTGGGGACTTGATCAAAGAGTCCAATGGTCTTTGAGCTGAATTTACAAAACTGCCATCCAGCTGTCTTGAACAGTTATAGTCCATCCTCAGCCTTGAGGTTCAAACCTCTTACGTACTTGGTCCTTTGTAGTCCTTTTCACTTTTTCTTTCTCCAAGACATGAAGTCTATTTCTTTGACCATGTGAGCTACAGCCGTCTGAGAGTTGTAATACTAGGTTGAATTCAACTTTTGGAGAATGATGTGACAATTTGTCCAACCTTTTACTTAGTACTGACGGTCCTCGTGCCTAGTACTTCCCATCCTCATACTGGTTCAAATTTGCTTTCTGACCTCTTTGAATAATGTGCTTTATTTGGTCATTCTTGGTTGCTGTTTTGACTTCTCAGCATGATTAAAAATCATGGTTACTGTGCTTAATGAATATTGTGCATTTAGGAGGTCATCCTCTAACAGATTCATCCCATCCTCCAGTTTGCAAACATGGTGATATTGAGTCAGATTTTCTTCCTTTTAGTCTTTATGATGAGTAACCTGTTTTCTACTATAAATCCACTCAAGAGCACAAATTAGTCATTAAATACAATCATAATCTCTTAAGTAATTTTGTTATCATTAAAATCATTTGAGAGAGTAACTTTTGCTCATTCTGCAGCACTAAATCTGTATGCAAAGGCCACGTTACCTACATGCTGCTTTTTTTTTTTCACTGGCATTGACCTTAGGCTACGACTGCGCGTAATATTCACTTATCTCTCTTGCTTTTTTTTTTTTAAAATTATTTTTTCGGTATTTGTAAAATCATTTGTATTGTCACCGTGACTTTTTATTATGGACCTTTTTGTACTGAAACTAATGATCTTTTGTTCATTTTTGTTTTAAAAAGTTTACCGTTTTCTTATTATTTGTATTGTTAACTAAATAAATTTACTTTTTCATGATTAAAAAATTTATATTTTTTTACAACAAATTAATTTTAAAAAAAAAACAAAAGTGATAATCTATTTTAATCCCTAAAAAAACTGCAAAACTCAATTTAATTTATGAAAAAGTAAAAGCAACTTCTTTTAAAAATAAATTGAGATAATTCAATTTCTGTATGAACCACAATAAAAAATAATTAAGTAGGTAATAATAGTAATTTAAAAATGACATTTTAGTATTTGTTAATAATTAAAAAGAAATAACTTAATCTCTACAAAAAATAAAATTTATATATAACTTGTAAATTTTTGGGACCTATTTTTTTTTGTGTTGTAAGGATAATGAGACTGAAAATTACAACCAAACCTTATTCCTTTAAATAAGGGTCTAAACCAAATAAAATTTAGTAATCAAAAAAATATTTATTTTGCTGATGATTTTTCTAAAAAAAACATTATAGTTAAATATATTAATCTGTCTAAAATACCTTTCTATCAAGTTTAGTCCTACTTTAGAAAGAAAACAAATTTAGAATCTACAAAAAAAATTCATGAATTTAGACTTTGATAAACTTTTATTTATATTTAATTGTAATACAAATTCAAAAGGAGAACTGAAAATATATTTAATACTTATTTAATTGAAAGAATAAATGGTTGTAGAAATGAACAGATAGATAAATTGAGTGGGAAGATACCTATGTAATTTAAGCAAGTGTGTAGAAGTTCGATTCATTGACTTTCTCATAAGACAGTTGACTTTCTCATAAGACAATAAGATCCTTACAATATAAAAAATTCACTCAAATTTATAGTTATTGAATGATTTCTTTTTCGCAGGGATCAATTTGTTTCCTGTTAATTATTGACAAAGACCAAAGTATCATTTTTTTTAATTATTGTTAGAGTAATCATTTATTTTTTATTGTAGTTTATGTAGATACAGAATTGTTTAAGTTTATTTGTTTATAAATCAAATTAAATTTTATGACTTTTTTCGGAGACTAAAATAGATCATCATACTTTAGAAAGATACATATTTTATTTCCTAAAAAGTATTGTTGTAAAAAAAGTAACCTTTTTCAATAAAAAACAGTAAATTTATTTGGTTAACAATACAAAGGATAAAAAGAAAGGTAGACTTTTTAAAACTAAAATAAACACAAATTCAGTAGTTTCAGTGCAGAAAAAAGTCCAAAAAATAAATTCATTGTGACATTAATGATTTTCAATCACCGAGAAAAAATTAAAAAAACAAAAAAAGTAAGAAAGATAAGTCAGTATTATAAGACAGCATAAGGTTAATGCCAGTGAAAAAAGCGGCATGTGGATAACGTGGTCCTTTATATTGATGCTGGACAGATAGATCTAATGGTGCAAAATGAAGTCTAGTATTTTTAATAAATAAGAAGGGGTGTGGGACATTTTAATTTCTCTAAAATAAATAATTTACTTTAAAAACGAAAATCAATAATATATCAACTAATCGATAAAACTTTTTCACTTTACAATTTATTGACGAGAATCTAAATACATAGTTAAAGACTAAAATGGCGCAGGAAAGCAAAGAGCCCTGCAAGAAAGAGGCTTGTGCCATTCAAGCTTGCCTCTCCAAGAACAACTTCCTCCCGCAAAAGTATGCCACCTTAACCCTATCTCTATGCACTTTCAATCATTTCGATTTTTATTTTCTTTTCATATTCTTCCATGTAGCGATTGAGGAATCAATCAATCTTTTCCTCATCATTGAATCGCCATAACATCTTTGATTTCGTGTTTGTATTCTCTTGCTAGAATTTCAATTCTTCTGTAATCACTCCAAGAACACACGTCCACTAATTTTGATCAGAAAAAAATCCCTAATAAACGGCGTTCTGCTAATATGATTTCCTAAAAGAAATCAGATTAAATATTGCTTCATAGTCAGTCCCTTTGAATGACAATGGATCAGAAGTGAAAAAACCCATGGAGAACTGCTAAAATATGGGACTCGCTAACTGTTCCAGCATAACCTCTGTGACTTTTTTGCACTCCATCTCCGAGAAGTTAGATGAAGAAATAAAACTTTCTTCGGCGGCGCCTTATGAAAAGTGTGAATTGGAACACAAAATTTATTTTTGATTTCATGAAAATGAAAAAAAAAATCGATTGGTTTTGCATTAAAACAACCACAAACATCACAAATAGTTATCAACGGCAACCTTGTGCTTAAAAGCTCTCTTTATAGTGAGTTAAATTAAATACGGAATTGTTGTCTGAAGTTTCTTTTAACTCTGCCAGGTGCCTTAAAGTAATTGAATTGCTGGACTTCTGCTGCTCAAGATGCAATTATAATTCAACTCACTGTGCTTCGCTCTCTGGATTATTGAAGCAAAACTCCAAGTAAGTGATGAGTTATACTTTCATTTTTCATTATTTCTGATTCATATCAATGACTGGCTTGTGTATTCTTGTGTTGTCTGCAGATTACGAGACTCAGCCAAATAATTGCATAGTAGTTCAGGCGCAGGAAAGAAAAAAGGTTATACACACGCAATAATTCCTTAAAAAAACTCAATAATATATTGATTTGATGACAAGGGGATGAAAAGGGAATTGATATCAAATCCTAAGTTATTTTCCCTGTTTATTGAACAAGAATTACTCCTAATGTTATTTGCAACGAACTGCTCCTAATGCCTGAAAATACTAAGCGCCTAATCTGGTTAATAATCCCACCTATTTGCCATTGAGCCCGTCTAAACCCTTCAACTTCTTCCCTCCACTTTGGAATTTTAATTGAGGTTCAATAATTTTTGTAACACATTCCAATATATTGTCTATCCTCCCAATATAGAAAATGTATTTTGTTAATTGAGGTTCATTTCTCTGTTGAAAAGTGTAGTACTTTACTTTGAACTTCTAATGTACATTATTTTGTAGAAATAGAAAATAGTATTGTCATGCATAATTGTGTTATTCACAATAGTTTTTGAGAATGGTTCAGTTGTTTGTTTTTTCTATTCGTTTTTAAAATCAATTGGTTCCTTCCCTTGAGTAGTGGTTATTTTTGTTTGTGTTAGCATTTGATTGAGTAGTACTACATTTCTATAAATGCCTGAACTTCTTACACTAATTTAGTTTGACATAATCCTTCTAATAGGTATTTATATTTTGTTTTGTTCCTAGAATAGTTCTTGAGAAGAAGAACTGGCCACCATTCCCCCAAGTTTGAATATTTTGTTTTGCTCACCTATATTTTTGTTCCATTTCGGGATACTTATTTTGTGTAGTCAAAGTAATTTAATTAAATAATAGAGATGTCACCATGTTTATGTGCTGGACTTTTTTGCTAACATATAGACTTTTGACAATGTTTAATTGAGGATAGGGAGACCGGTTGTATATTTTTCTATTTTTTATTTGAGTATGAACCAAACTATTGAAGTATGTCCTTTTAGTAGACTGGTACCTCTATAGATGTTGATATTGTGATTGATCATGTTGATGCCTATTTATCTACAGTTGACATCTCAATTTTTTCAATAATTAAGGATTTGGTATTTCAAAATCATTTACTCCGTTCTCTTTAGTACTTCCATTTACGGAAAATTCTGAAATTAAGATTTTTCAAACATTTACCTGTCATTCTAAAATTAAGATTTTTGGAATATTTACCTGTCAACCATGGAGATTTAATTTGGAGCTCTATGGAGAAGACTGTTTCCACAATGAGCATATGTTTATATATATTCATGGAATATCAATTAGGTTTGTTTTGTAAGTTTCAATGACATTGTTTATTAAAGCCAATGTATGCTATAGGATGAGACTCAGAAGGATTTCATGTTGGCTATCCAAGATAACGAGAGATAGTGGGAGAAAGTGAAGGCAGTAGAGAACATGAGATTAATCGTATTCTTTTGTAGAATTTTGACTTTTTGTTTACTCATCTGATGTCAGTTATATTTCATATTTTTGAACTGTTATGATGCTTTCTTTTGTCTGTTTGTATATAACTAGAACTATTTGTTTCTCTTTCATTATTCGTGTTTGTTTATTTTTTTCTGCAATATTTACCTCTCCCAAGTTTAATATTCACGGTGTCGAACACAATGTATTGGAGTCTGAGTCTGGCTCCAGTAGAAAATTACCTATGCCTATGTTCTGGTGTGTTGCATTGTTGGATCCACAAAAGATTGATTAAACAGTGGCTAAACGGTGCCTTCTCACTGTTTTGAGTTGTGTTGTTGATGAAGGTAATCTTGGTATTTTGATATGAGTAGAATGAGAAAGTGTACGTGTCTTTTTATTGCAATTCAATACATTAATCTATCCAGTGAAATGTAAGTGTTTTTTTTTAAGATGATCGTCTGCTTTCTTATTGGCTTTATCATAAATTTGTGCATAACCAGCATATTAATGTTGAATAGCATTTTTTACTTAGAGATGATATCACATGGCATCCATTAGAGTCATCAATCACTCAAGCAAATGACAGTTGACTTTCCTAACTGAAGTTTTTGAGTGCTAGCTGCTATTTTACTATGAAAAAACTTTAGTAGCTACATGGGTCTGTTGTAGCTCTCTTTGACAGTCAATGGTGTATCTTACTTTACATCTACCTTATCTTTGTTTTTAATTTCTAATTTAGATTTGGATGTATGGGTATGTTTTAGCTTCTTTGAGCTCTCAATCATGTATCAATAAATTATTTAATAATTGTCTAATAAATATTTAAGTATATAAATTATTAAATAAAATATTAAATTTATGTACAAAGAATAATATTTTTCATCGTGATTGTTTTTTTCGGATTTTTGCACCTAATTAAGCAATTTCTTTTGAGCCAAAATAATTTAAGCCAAAAGTTTAAGAAATTGAAATTTGACACAACTTTGATATTAAATTTTGATATTAATTTGGATGGTTAACACAATTTAAAGATGCAGTTAATTCAATTTAGCTATATTTTGTAAAATTAGATGATAGTTTATAGTTGATAATTATTAAGTTAATTGAAGTGTTAGGTAAAATTAGTGGTTCAATTAGTTTAAAGATGTAAAATAATATTCTTAATTAAAAAGTAAATTTTATCAACTAATGCTTAAACTATTTTAAAAGTAGTAATTTAAAATTTATCAATATATTTATTTATCTTTTTTAAATTAAAATATAAACTATGTACTTTAAAATATTAATTATTTTAAAATTTAAATTATTTATAAATAATTTTAAGTTATAATAAATAAATTATTTAGTAATTTGATATATTTTTTATTTATTTAACTGGTTTATTTATTTTAAATTATTTACTCTAAATTATTTATTTAAAATTATAATAAATAAATCATAAATGGTAAAAAAATATTTTAGTTACAATAATAAAGGTAAAATTGAAATAAAAAATAATAAGATATAAACTCATAACATACTTCAATTAACTTATAAAAAAACACTATAAACTGTAAGCAATAAACTCAAATGATTGTCACCAAACAAAATTATAGTTATAAGATCGTTTTTTAGTTATGTCAAATCAATGTTTTAAAATTCGAACCGGACTAGCCCGTTCAATCATGAACTAGACTTTAATCCGGTATGTGTTGGCCATAAGAACCATCAGCCAATTAAAATTGGTTAAAGATCAAAAAATTGGATGAAAATTGATACAAATCGAACTTCGAACCGATTCAGAGACGATTTCTAAACACCATCTGGTTCGGTTGTTATAGCTAACAAACTTTTTTATCCTTTTTACTTTTCGAAAAAATACAAAAATTTTATTTTAGATCTCATTTTGATGTACAAAGAAGATGAGACTTACAGAACAACTTTTACTCAGAAAAAAATTGGGAAAAATAATAGATGCATCCTACTTTAGTAAAAAGTATTCATTACAAATTTGAGATAAAAGGAAGAAAGTTGGAGTAAGATAAATAGGATTGGTGATAGTAATGAACAAAATTCTTTTTCTTTTTTTTTGACGTAAGTCAAAACAACAAAAATACAAGATCTAGTCTCTTCAATCTACATACAATTCAGATTATAAAGAGAACATTTAGTTAAATAATGTACAACTTGGTTGGTCTCACGTAGTCATGTCTAACATGTAAAAAAATTAAACTATGAAAGCAAACATTAAAATTAATACAATCTCTAATAGAACCAACATAAGTGGAAGATTGTTGATGAACATTAAATGCCACAACCACATTTGAAGCATTTGACTTCGCTATAAGATTCAAGATAGATATCTCTAGGAAATTACAAACCCTTCTACATAGCTAAAACTTTTGCTACCTCTGAATCTGGTAATGAAATTACTTGTCAACAGCTAGCAGCAACTACTACACCATCAACATGTCTCACTATAGCACCAATACCCCATTTATCCCCAGCTACTGGACCTGCTGCATCATCATTAAACTTATAACAACCACTAAATAGACGTGTCCAACGAACATCAGATATAGGCAAATTGGGACCTTCGCTTAGCGCCTCCATCAACACCGCACTAACACTATTAAAATTAACAATAGATCTGTGTGTCTTTTGAACAATGGTAGCCATATCAA
>JBBPBQ010000003.1:35168153-35235024 GCA_037974755.1 Cicer yamashitae
ACCAAATATTTAAAATGAATCAATAACACAACAGGTATATCTCAATAAAAGTTAAACAAAATTAATATGAATCAAAATATGAAAATAGGATAATATAGTATATTTTTTAGGATACATATAGGATAATATGAATTAAAATATAAAATAGGATAATATAGTCTAAAAAAAAACCTTTAAGATTTTCCAATGAAATCCTAAAATAAAAGTTGTTAAATGCCATCAAAAACTGAAATAAGGAAAAAAAAAAACTAAAATTCTTGACCAATCTGATGCATGTGTGTGTATGTGTGTGTATATATATATATATGGACATGTACATTTTTTTATTGTGAGTTCGTGTAGATTATGTATGAAAAATTGAACCTAAAGATTTTGAGTGATGAAGATATTTTTTCTCGAGGGAGAAAAACTATTGAACAAATTGATGCATATTGGGAATTCAAGTAAGCTAATATATAGAGATATGCACTTAATAAACTGAGGCGGCAAATACATATTTTTGAGGCATATGTATTGAAGGTTTATGTGAAATTGATGAAGTGATTATGGTAATAGTGAGTAGCATTTATAAAGTCTTGGACGACTGATGCATCTTTTCGAAGCATATGCATTGATGACTTATGTGGAAACGATGAAGTGGTTTATTTTGGATGTTTGAATTAGCCTTGGCATTGGTAAATATTTTGAACTTACCTCCATGATTGGCGGAAGCAAAAAATCTAATAATATAATAGATAGAATAAGGAATAAAATTACAAGTTGGAGCAGCAAAATGTTTTCTCAAGCTTGTAGAGAAGTTCTACTTAAATATGTGGTACACGCTATCTTGTCTTATTGCACAAATGTTTCTCTTCTCCCTAATTCAATAGAGGAGGATCTTTAGAAGATGATGAATTATTTGTGGTGAAGTTCCAATAAAGGAGGTAGGAGAGAAATTAGTTGACTATGCTGGGATAAATTGACCATGAGAAAAGAGGTGGTTGACGTGCGCTTTTGTGATCATATGGTTTCAATCTAGCCATATTGGGAAAACAAAGTTGGAAATTGTTGACCAACCCCGATACTAAAGTTTCAAGAATCTTCAAAACCAAATAATTTCCTATTTGGAACTTCTTGGATGTTGTTATGTGGCATAATCTAAGCTATATCTGACATAGTATATGGTCTTCCGGGATATTGCTAGTTGAAGGAAACCGTTGGAAGATTGATAATTGTGTTGAGTTGTTGGCTTCTTATAGGCTAGTGTTCTTTCTGAAATACGCCAAAAGCATAAGGAATAGTCTGATGTGTCTTTTGCTTGTGATATCATGTTGAGAATATTCCTTGTGTCTTCATTCCTTATTTATGCTGTAAATATTTTGAATATTTTCATGTTTCTTTTAGACATTTATTAGACTAGTATGAGCAGAGTAATTGATGCCTTTGTTCCTTGTCGAAATAGGAATAGTCATAATGATCTTTCCATTTACTTTGTGTATGAACATTCTGATGTTTGTTCTTGTTTGACAGAACTTCGGAAGTCTTTCATGAACTTTCTAATGCCTATCATAAAGTGGTTTTATGCTTAATGGTTCTTGAGATTAATATGATTTTGCTTAATCTTTTTGAGATATATTTGTCTTAATTAAAACACTCAAGAGCACACATTAAATAACAAAATGAATCAAAATCTATTAATCATTTAATCATTAAGGTTTGTTGTCATTAAAACATCATTAGAGATTTTGACTCAACAACTCAAATTAGGTCACTTCTTATACCGAGTACTAGTTGGTCCCCCTCTTCTTGGCATCTTCAAATGTAATGTTGATGCTGCAATTTGAAAAAAACAACAAAAGACAGTTATTGGCATGTGTGCGCGTGATAGCTATGGTCGATTGGTTATCGATAGAACAAATTGGTGTCAAAAGAAGATGAAATTGGTGGAGTGTGACGCTTGGGGCTTGTTACACGCCAGTTGTTGGGTCCCAACGTCTGGTCTATTAAATGTAATTTTTAAAATGGATTGCAAACAAGTAGTAGATGATATGCACATAGCCAAATTTAATAGGTTTGAGTATGGTTCTATAATTAAAGATTGTAACCTTCCTTTAGCGAATCACAACAATTTTCTATCTCTCACACTTCTCGTAGTGACTTTCAATACGTTCTTAGATGTATTTTGGAAATTTTATGCAATGAAATGAATTAGCCTAGTTTGAGTAAACTATTTTTATTAGATGTTTTGCACATAAAATGTAGAGTTATTGCAATTACCCGATATAAGATTAGACATTTTAAGCAAGAAGATGTTGATTGACTTATTCTAACTATTGATCCAATCCATCAACTTACGTATAGAATTAATATGAAATCAAAATAGAAAAACTTAACAAAAAAAAAACCAATTTATGATTGTTGAAACCATTGAAAAATAGATTTTAACACTAATGCTCAAAATCATGAATATGTTCAAGTACTAATTTGAACGAATAGAAAATAGTTTTAATCGCCTCCAAACACCATGAACAAAACTAATTTGAAAAAACCACGTACAAAGTAAAAAGACAAAGAAAAGTAAAAATCACAGTAATATTTATATTGATACCATTACTTGTACTCAGTATGTAAAATACATCATGTCCTCATTCATCAAGAATAAAAGTTTATTCCTTTATATAATATGAACGTTTACAAGATCCGTCAATAATTGATTGCAACAAGATCCATCGACAGTTAATTACAAGATATGGATAAACAATTCATTCTTCCGTAAAGGCTTAAGAACCAAAATTTCTATAAAAAAGCATTCAAGAGAACCATATTGTCTATAAAAAAAAAGCATTCAAGAATAATATGAACTAACACCTTCAAGATGAAGACACCCTTAAACCTTGAAAGTATCAATCTCCCTAGAATAATCACCAATTCTAGTACTGAAAAGCTTCTACTTTCCTGCTGTTACATGGTGCAACCAATTAACACCTCAATTTTTCTCTAATGGATCACTCTAAACAACGAATACTCCACCTTTGATATTTATCTTCGAAGAACTCAATCACATAATACTTTGGATCAGATAAAGTGTTTAATTTTTATTATTTTCTTGAATGAATGAATGATGTCACATGCCAATATTTAAATTGACATGGTTCAGTTATTGGAGTACAATCCAATGCAACATTAGTATCTACTTTTTTAACCGTAAAAATTGAACTCTATAGGTCGTATGAATCAATTCACATGTTGCATGAATCGTTTATGCACTACATGAGCTGACTCATCAGCTTCTAGAGACTTTGGTATGTCGATTTACACACAAGGTAAACTTACTTGTTCAAAACATTCTAAATTGATTTCAAGGCCTCTATAAATTGATTCACACATATGCGAGTCAATTTAGTATGTAGTTAAAATCACTTTGAAAATATTTTTAATGAATTGCATGACTTTTAAACATGGTTCTAACATGCATCTAAGGTTATGCATGATAAAATAAAGTTTGTAACATGGTTTTTCTAATTCAAGAAATTTAGTGAATATTAAGAAATGAAGAATCAACAAAGGCACACAACACCTTCTAAGATTTATGATCAAATTGATTGGAGAAATCTTTTGGCTATGCTGCACTGTATGGCTTTTCATGCAAAATGGATTGAGTGGATGAAAATGTGTCACCAATGTATGATACATGGTTCTTGTGAATAAGGACAATGTGGGTCATATTATTCTGAGTAGGGGTTTGAGACAAGGAGATCTCTTGTCTCTATCAATTTGTTCTTTGTGCTAAAGGTTTAGCTGCCTTTAGTAAGCAGGTCGAGAATCAATGTCTTCCCCATGGTGTGTAGGTATGTCGTAGAACACCTATCATTTCACATTTTTTGTTCGTAGATGATAGTCTGTTATTTTTCAGGCTACCGAAAGGGAGGCTAGAGTAGTTCAAAATATTATATGCATTTTTTCCTGGGCATCGGGGCAATCTGTCAACATGAAAAAAAAATCAAAATAGCTAGAATGTGGATGACACGATGAAGACTACTACATCGAATATTTTGGATGTTTGAATTAGCCTTGGCATTGGTAAATATTTTGAACTTACATCCATGATTGGCTGAAGCAAAAAATCTATCTTTGATAAAATAATAGATAGAATATGGAATAAAATTACAAGTTGGAGCAGTAAAATGTTTTCTCAAGCTGGTAGAGAAGTTCTACTTAAATATGTGGTACAAGCTATCTTGTCTTATTGCACAAATGTTTTTCTTCTCTATTGAATTAGGAGGATATTTAGAAGATGATGAATTAATTGCACAAGTTTTATTGCACACGTATTTTGCACTTTTGATCACACACCTTTATATAGAAAACTCCAAAGCAATTAGATTTTCTAACAGTTGCAGTGATTTGCATAAATTTCGTACGTAAAATATGGATTGTATCATTCTTCATAAATCTTTAGTCAACATTCAATACTTGTCCACATTTGTCTTCTGAATTGATTTAGTGTATCTTGATAAAAATGGAAGTAATACTAGAGGTTGATCCCATCTTAGAATGTCATTATATTTCTTTAAATAGAGGATAAGTTTAACTTTGATGTGTAGAGGATGTTGAGTTGTAGACTTCTTTAAAGTTTTGGTGATTAGAGGATTTACTTTTACTTCGTTGACTTTAAGCAGAACATTGACTTTAAGAATAGTGACTTTGGAGATCAAACTTGTTGGAACCAAGTAGGATTTATATTTAGAATTTTGATGTTAACAAAAATATTTTATGAGAACAATATATTTAACTTCATAGAGAATGAAAGATGATTCGTGTTTTTGAACACAATCTAAAATAAGATTTGATTCATATTTATAATTGAAGAAAATCCTTGACCAAGTTGAAAAGAAGATATGGTCAAGATTTCATGAAGATTTGATCAAGATGTATCTAAAAGAAGATATGAATTATTTACATGAAGATTTGATCAATATTTATCACTAGAATATATGAATTATTTACAAGAAGATTTGATTAAGATTTATCTACAAAAAGATATGAATTATTTACAAGAAGATTTGATCAAGATTTATCTACAAGAATATATGAATTATTTACAAGAAGATTTGATTAAGATTTATTACATGAAGATATTAATTATTTACAAGAAGACATGATCAAGAATTGTTTACAAGAAGAAACACTCACAAGAAGATACATTTATTATTTGAAAAGATATGATTCAGATTTTGACAAAGGATAAAATACTGAATTGGATATTCTTACTTGTGAAAGTTCAAGAACCGATCCAACACTATGTTCCCGCCCAAATCAAAGCAAGCATAAGGAAGGAAGTTTCATAAGAAGAATTTGCGAAATCAATCTTAACAAAATACAAACAATATCAATCTGAAGAATTTACATACTCAATTTGAACAAAATACGAACAGAATCAATTTGAAGAATTTACAAACTCAATCTGAACAAAATACGAAAAAAAAATCAATCTAGAAGAACTGCTCAGGTTGGATTCAGAAATAAAGAATTGACTAAAAAACATTTTATCAAAAAGAATCTTGTTCAGAATTATTTTTGAATAAGATTGTTGTTGACGAAACTAGGAATGAAGATACAATTTAGAATTAAACAAGGACTAAATTGAAGCCTTGATTTTATCTATAAATAGATACTCAATGCTGAAGAAGAAGATCATCGAAAAATCAGAAAAGAGTAAAAGAACTCGAGCTCAGAATTTCAACTTCATCTTAAAGTTCAAAGAGAGAGACACTTATTCGAATTTGAAATATTTTCTAAGTGTTCTTCTTAGAATGTGATAGTCATTGTTATAATTAGATTGTTAGAAGCAATTACTCAAGTTTCAAGCCTTTGTATTCAAACCCGATAGTGGTGTTAGTGTGCCTTCAACAATATGAGGTTGTCAGATTGTGTGGAGAAGACTTGGCGGGTAGAGTCAAGGTGTGTGTGTTCACCAAAGTCTGGGGTTGTCAAGTGCTTTGTAGTTCAAGTTGTTGAATTAGTGGATTAAATCCTTTTGAGTGAAGGGATTAGATGTAGCCAAGTTAGCGGTGAACCAAGATAAACTACTTGTGTCATTTTATTCCTGTACTCCTTAATTTTGTTATTGCTTCTATTCCAAGTAAATCATCAAGTCCGAACCAGTTTAATCAAAGAATGAAAAAGTTATCAACTTAGTCAAACACAATTCATCCCCCTTCTCGTGTTTGCACCTTCAAAATTGAGTTGCCAATTTTTTCAGACGCAAATGTATTAGAGTGAGCTTTTGTTAACTAGATTTAATAGTGGCACGTGGTGAGTGCGTTGATTAGAATCAAACAAATAATAACATAGGTGTGTTGAGATTGCCTTGAGAGCACATTGATCAGAATCAGACGAATAGTTCTATTTATCAGATTCATAGAGCATTGCTATTGATTTGATGATTTTATTTCTTTGTACAACGTATGATCCAAATAGAAGTCTTTAAAAACATACTTTAGAGAGTCTGCCAACTTAAACAAATTCGTTATAACATAAATTGTTCTAACAAAATGATTTTGTGATTATCAAAATAATTGAGAATCATTGTTCTTTAAACTAACCTGGTTTTGACAATCTCCCGTTTATCAAAACTATTTGTTTGACTAATTGCTTTACATGACATTTAACTGAAGACAACATCATAACCACTGTTACTTAATTGATTTATGGTCAGTAGGTTATGCATAGTCCTTTTAAAGCATAACATTTTCAAGAGAGGGTAAGAAGCCATTACCTACTATACCAATTATATTACCTTTCTAGTTTCCTCCAAATTCTACATATCCTCCTTCCTTGAGTGTTAGGTCTTGGAACATAGACTTTTCTCTTGCCATGTGTCGTGAGAATCAGCTATCTAGGTATCATGATTGGTGTTTCAACTTTGTTGCTAAGGATATATTGAAGGTTTTGGAAAACACAAGAAAATGGGGGTTGAATTGTGTTATGCCATTTTCAATTTATACTTCAATTTCTATGCACAAATACTTTCTTTATCAAAACATTCAACTTACTCTTATAAATCAGGTTTAGTGAAAATAAAGTTGAATCATAAAGAACCATGATAAAGGAAATAGAGAAAGAGTAAGACACATATATTTTTATATTAGTTCACAACACAACAGTTGCTACATCTAGTCCTCCCCTTACAGACATATTTTACCTCAGTACCGTCGATGACTTAATCCAATATTTTAACAATAACATACAAGTATTATTTATTTTTCCTCTTCAAGCTTTGAGTATTCTTTCTCCAGCCTTTACAAGTATTATTTACTCTGCCTCTTCAAGCTTTATGTATTCTTTCTCCAGCCTCTCTAGCCTGTTGTCGTCAGAACCATTCTTCAACATTCTGGCAAACTGCTGTTGAGGTTCATGAGTGTTGTTGACACTAACGGAATGATTTACATTAGTCCAAGTTTGTGTCTAAATTGACACAAATTTTTTTTCTAGGATTCTAACTCTCATTGAGAGGATGTTACATATTCAATCCTATATCCGTTCAAGTGTATGAAAACACTTTGAATGATTTACATCAATTATAGTTTGTGTCTGATTTAACATAAAGTTTGATTCGAGGATTCTAACTCTCATTGAGAGGATGTTACGTATTCAATCATATATTAGTTCAAGTGTATGAAAACACTTTGACTGATTTACATCAATTCTAGTAACTCGCTACTGAAATGATTTTTCATTCATACCCTTTTGATGTGTTTTTCTTGCTCTGTTGTGTTTGTTGCTCTTTTAAAATGTTGCAAGTTATTTTTCCACTTTTTCATCTTAGAATGCTTGGTCTTTTATAAAAGCAGTTAGAACATTGTCTTTGTCCTTTAAGGGATGGCCTTGTGTCCTTCAGCATGGTGTTTCATTTGAATTCAACAATACACCCGTTAAGAATAATTCTAACCGTTGAGCATAAACTGAAACTTAGAATTTCTTTTAGTATTTTGATTTCAGTTTGGCTGAAGTAGAATGTTTTTGATTAGAGGCACAAAACAACCAGAAACATAATTTCTTGACTAGAGGCAAGAACATCATAAACATGATTTCTTGATCAGAAGCGTGGGGTTACTAAGGGAAAACTTATTGGACCAGAAACAATGATTAGAGGTAGGTTTACTAGACCAGAAGCAATGATGAGAGACAAGTTTATTGGACCAGAAGCAATGCTCAAAGGTACAGAACAATCAGAGGCAGAACTATCAGAGCCAACAAATTTATTTGAGACAACAGACAATCAGACCCAGCAGATTATCAGAGGTAGATTTACCAGAAACATGAAGTAACAATGTCAATTATAAGGAAGGGGGGTTTGAATTATAGTTTCCCCTTTTAAAAAATTCCTGTTTGAAACTAAAAGTTTTATTCAAGATTGATCGTGGTAATACGAAGAACGATCTTGGTTAGTGTAAAAAAAACAATATTGATTTTATCAATGAAAAAACTGATTGCAATGCATGTAATAAATAGAGATAGAGATAGAGAGATTACTCAAGCATATATCCTGGTTCACCCAACTTGGGCTACGTCCAGTCCTCACAAATGTGAGATTTTCCACTAAGTGCTCAAGGCAAGATTGTTTTTGGTTGTTACACAACTTTTCGTTGATCAATCTTGATTTTTACACAACTTCCACCTTTCTACTTTAGAATGGAATTTCACAGATTTACCTTAACCTATTTCAGTAAGGATTTCACGAATTACATTTTACAACATAAAAGGATTTCCACACACTTCTCAAGCTATGATAATACACTAGCCTTGAGTTACAAAGTAATGATAATGAAGATGTTTAGAATCTGAATATAACTCAACTCTTGTTTGAGAAATAGATTCTGTAACTTAAGACTTAGTTGTTACTGATTGCAACACAACACAAAGAAAACGATTTGCAAGCTAAAGAATGATATTTGAGAAAGCTCGAATATGAATGTATGATTGATGCTTTGCTTGGCACTTTGAGTTGTGATTTGTTCTTCATCTTGATGCTGTATTTATAAGCTTCAAGAGAGGTTAGGACATCTCACATAACCGTTGAGATGAAGCCAACTGTCATAGAATAGTGAGTAGACTGAAGCAGGCCAAAAGCAAGAGTGAACAAGCTGAATCCAAGAGCATTCTTGCAATCAAGGATCGATCCTCAGATGAGTTAAATATGATCTGACTTGTACTCGATCCAGTACCTTTTCTGTGGTTTCTTGCTTGCTTTGAGTCAGTGTTCAGGCTTGATTTGACAGTACAACTGTGGTGTACTTTTACAGCTTGTACTATTGTACTTGCATTTGTTCCAAATGAAGAATGATCTTGCTTTTATATTCCTTCATGAAGCTTGTCTTGATTCTTCAAATTCTGGGCTGATTCTGTTTTAGACTTTTTCTTGCTTATTCTTGATAAAGATATAAGATTGATGAAGCTTCTAGGATGTAATTTTCTCATAGAACTGATCATTCTTGATTTTGATGAAAGTGAAGATCAATCTTCGTTTTACAGTCTTACGGCAGGATTAATCTTTGATTTGCTGTTTTTGCTTGCTTTGATTTTAATGAGATTTGTTTTGAATTGCTTGGTACCTATCTTGTTTAACACACTCAAATACACAAGTTAAATACCAAAACACTTAGAATCATAATTATAATTCTTAATTAACCTTTTGTTTAATTATCATCAAAACAATTAATTAGAGATTGTCTTAACAAAACAGTGCTGATAATCAGAGGCAGATTATCAGAGGAAATACATTCCTTGTCTGCATTAGATCTTTTTCTCTTGTCAGACGTTGACATTGTTAGATGTGTTGACTTTGTCATAACGTTGACTTTTACTAGATGCATTGACTTTAATCCAACATTGACTTTTTCCAAATGTTGACTTTTCTCTGGCGTTGACTTTCACTAGAGGCAACTTTTCAGAGGTAGAGGAAGTCAGACACTTGCTTCATATATAGAGGAAATTTATTAGAGACAACTGGTCAAAGGCAGTTTGAGCAGTAGCTTGCTTCATCAGAGGCAGACTTAGCAGAGTCTGGTTTGCTTCATTAAAGGCAGACTTAGTAGAGTCTGGTTTCCTTCATCAGAGGTAGACTTAGCAGAGTCTGATTTTCTTCATCAAAGGCAGACTTAGCAGAGTTTGGTTTTCGTCATTAGGGAGAGACTTTAGCAGATGCTTGCTTTCTTTATTAGAGGCAGATTTAGCATAATCGATTTGATTGCTTTACCAAAGGCAAATTCAACAGAGGCAACTTTGAGCATAACTGAATTAGATGCAAAGGCAGAAGAGTTATTGTTACGCTTGTTAGAGTCAGAGGCAGAAGAATTTTTGTTACTCTTGTGTATTAGAGGCATATGAACATAATCAAGTTGGGTTTATTAGAGGCAGCTAAGGTACTATGTTGCTCGCATCCATAGTCAACTTTCTAACAACACGAACGCGTGTCACCAAACTTTACGCTGTCAAGCTGAAGTAAAGTCTTTTGCCTTCGTCTAGTCATCATAGAATAAACCATATATAGATAGACATGCTTTGCTGCGCTTGTTTCCGTATTATTTCTTTTACGTTTTTGCTCCAATAAAAGATCTCTATTGTACTTGTAATCTAGGATACTTTGAATAGTTACTGTTGAAAATATATTTATATTTATTACATACCATGTAAATAGGGATAATATCTCCCATATTTATTTTTGTATTTATTGCCTTGAGCCTATATAAAACCGACTCCGTTGTGTAGTTCAGACACACGGTTTAACCATATGTCTCTCATTTTCTCTTATTCAACATGGTATCTAGAGTCTATTAAGAGAGACAACCCTATACCGTGATTACCCCGGGACCCACAGTCCTTCGGTGATATTTTTATTTTTTTTTCGGTAAACCATGTTCCAATTCCGGTTTACCCTTTCTTTGTCGCTTTTCGTTTATTTTTCAGCAGATCAGTCGTAGTACTATTCATCGCACGACACTGTTTATCGCGTCGACACTGTTCACCTTCAGCACTGTTCATCGCGCGCGGTACTGTTCATTGCAATTTTTTTTTGCCTCTTCTGCCACTGTTTCGCTGCCGGTTTTAGGTAATTGCTTATTGATTATGGCTACTTTTGAAGATTTTCTTCGGTGGGTAGAGTATTATCAAAACTCGAGTTCCGCTGTTTCGGCCGCACAATGTGGTAATTCACCTGTTTGCATCTCACCTTCTCATAGCCCATCGATTCTGGTGCATCTGACCACATCACTAGTAATAAGGCTCTTTTCTCCTCTCTCACAACTTCTAGTTATTTACCTAGGATAGTCTCAGCCAATGGTTCCCAAACACAGTCTCAAGGGATTGGCACTGTCCAAATCCTCCCTACTCTATTAGTTACATGTCCTTTATGTGTCTGGATGACCATTTAATTTAATTTCTATCACTCGATTGACTCGTTCTCATGATTATGTTGTCACATTTACTAATTGCAACGTTACTTTGCAAGATCGAATATCAGGACAACAAATTGGTGTCGGATGTGAGTCTAATGGCCTTTATTATCTCTTAAACCCATCAACGGCATGCCCTACCACATATTCTCCTCTTACTATACATGCTCAGTTAGGTCATCCAAGTCTTCCCAAACTTCAATAGTTAGTACCTAATCTAACCAAATTATCTAGCTTAAATTGTGAGTCGTGTCAATTAGGGAAACACACTCGTAGTCATTTCCCTGATCGAGCTAATAAACGAGCTTCGTACCCGTTTGCTTTAGTTCACTCAGATGTTTGGGGTCCTTCTCGTACTATTTCCACTCTTGAGTCTAGATATTTTGTTACCTTTATCGTGATTTTCCCGTTGCACGTGGTTATTTTTAATGAAAAATAGGTCTGAATTATTTTCTATTTTTGAACAATTTTATTAGGAAATTAAAACTCAATTTGGTGCATCCATTCGCACTTTGCGCAGTGATAATGCCCGTGAATATTTGTCCCATTAATTTCAAAATTTTATGACCTCTAACGGCATTCTTCATCAAACATCTTGTGCTCATACACCTCAACAAAATGGGGTAGCCGAACACAAAAATCAGCATCTTATTGAAACCACTCGTACTCTCCTTCTTCATGGTAATGTACCATCTCGTTTTTGGGGCGATGCTGTTCTAACGGCGTGCTATCTCATAAATCGTATGCCTTCGTCTGTTCTTGATAACAAAGTCCCTCACTCGATCCTCTTCCCTCGTACGCCTCTTCACTCACTTCCTCCTCGTGTCTTCGAGTCTACATGTTTTGTCCACAATCCCACTCCTGGTCTTGACAAACTTTCAGCTCGATCACTAAAATGTGTCTTTCTTGGTTATCATCGGTCCCAAAAAGGTTATCGTTGTTATTCTCCTACTCTTCGACGATATCTCATATCGGCTGATGTCACATTTTTTGAATTTGTTACATACTATGAGTCGCTTTCTGATCCTTTGTTTACAACTATTCCTGTGGACCAACCAGAGTCTGTTTCACCTTCTCTTTTACCACTAGAGCCTATTACGTATGTCCCACCTCAGACACTTCCGGTGGCCCATCCCGTTGTCCCACTTGAGACTCCTCTTGTGGATCCTCCAATTGTACCAACTCTTCAGACATACCGTCGTCGTCAACCACCATCGGTTGTACATATCCCTACACTTGTTCTTGATACCGAGGTCATTCCAAACGCTCCTTGTAAGACCCGTAGTTTTGATTTGTACTTTTTGTTTTTGATGTGTTTTTATGTTGAATTCCGAGGCTTTTTAGCCAATTTTATTGGTATTTTGAATGTTAAATGCCAATGATATTTTTATGAGACCCGTTTAAAATTATTTGGCGAGAAATAATTTAATTACGTTGCGGAAAATTTATTACTGGACTATTTTGTTAAAAATATCTATGGTTGCTCAAAATTTACCTGTCAATTGAGTTGCAACGAGAGTAGATATTTTTATCAAAATTGTTTGAGATGTGAGTGAAGTGATGTGTGTATAGATATTTAGATATTTCTTGGTTTGGTTTAATTATAATATATATATATATATATATATATATATATTATATGATTGTAAGTAATAATATATATATTAGTTTAGCAAGTTAGTATAAGTATATATATATATAGTAACACGTGAGAAGAAGGCGTGAAAAACAAGCAGAGGAAAGCTGAACCCAGGCCTCGCGAAAACTACTTTATTTTCTTTCTTCTTCTTCCTTTCTTCAGTTTTCAAAAAAAAAAAAAAAACCAAAACCGCAAAACACAAACCTCATTTCTCACTTAGATCTAAGCTCCATCTCGTGAAGTGGCTGAGGAGAAAGTTGCTCCTTGTCGTGATGCGGTGCTAGTGAACTAATTTTGGAATCGTCGTGCGAGCGAAGTTTTATCGGAATTTAATCGCGGTGCTGTAATCGATTATTCGAGCAACCGTTGAGGTAAGGGCTCTTTCCAAACTTTTAGTTTGCATTTAGGACCTTATGTGTGAATTTGTGGAAAATAAATTTGATGTGTTTGAGGTGTAGATTTGTGGAAAATGAATTTAAGGTGTTTATGGGTAAAAATTTGGAGATTTAAATTGGTGATTTATGGTTGAAAATTTGGAGATTTAAATTGGTGATTTATGGTTGAAAATGTGGAGATTTAAATTGGTGATTTATGGTTGAAAATTTGGAGATTTAAATTGGTGATTTATGGTTAAAAAGTTGGAGATTTAAATTGGTGATTTATGGTTGAAAATTTGGAGATTTAAATTAGTGATTTATGGTTGAAAATTTGGAGATTTAAATCACATCGGTGATTTATGGTTAAAAATTTGGAGATTTAAATTGGTGATTTATGGTGGAAAATTTGGAGATTTAATTTGGTGGTTTATGTTTGGAAATGTGGAGTTTTGAATTAATGTAGATTATTTGGTTGTAAAAGTTTGGTGTGTGAAAAAGATATAATTTTGGGAATTTTGTTGTGGTTGGATAAATTTTAGTTGTGAACAAATTGTTATATATATTTATGTTTATGTAGTTAGCTCCTTGAGTCTCGAAAAGGAATTGAGACTGTTGGCACCGAGTTAGCGGTGGGGAGAACTCTGATATATTAATGTTGTTGTGGTGATTCAAGTTTGGTGTGGTTTATGTGTTCATAATTAATATTATGAATTTTTGAGATGTGATTTATGTGTGGATTTTGTGGAAAATGAATTGATGAAATTGGTAGTTTATGTTTGAGAATGTGGAGTTTTAAATTTGGTGATTTATGGTTGAAAATTTTGGAGATTAAATTTGGTGGTTGATGTGTTCATAATTAATATTATGAATTTTTGAGATGTGTTTTATGTGTGGATTGTGTGGAAAAAAGAATTGATGTGGTTTGTTGTGAATTGTGGGATTATGAGTAAATATGTTTGATTATGCTCTGCGTTGAATTTGAAAAATCATTAGTGTTAAATGAGTATTAAAAATGGGGAATCTTTTAATAGCTGCATTTACTTAATGGTTGTGGTGAAAAGAGTCAGAGTATGCTCATGCATTTTCATAGTATATGGTGACCGCGATGGGCCATGGTGATAGTGGTGATCGGATGGGCCATGGGATGATGCCATGTGAATTGTTGGTTCATCTTATCCTTACGAGGGTTATCGTATCGTGCTGATCTGTGAGAGATTGCACTCTAGAATGTGCTGATCTGTGAGCGATTGTACTCTAGAAAACAGTGTAGGGCCTGTGATAGGCTACACTTTCGTAAATCGTGCTAGCCTGTGAGAGACTGCATCTCGGTAATGAGTACTTGCCTGTGAGAGACCGTACAATTATGATTTACGCCCCTTTGGGAAGGGTTTTGGTTTGGAATTCCGGAATCATGTGCATTGGCATATATGCATTGCATTAGGGTGCTTGGCACGCGAGTCATGTTTGATATACTGTGATGGTTGTATATACATACTTGGTTGTTGTTTGTAATTGTGCCGTAATTGATGAGTGTAATTGATTGATTTTGTGTGGTAAGTGTAGAATGATTGCGAAACGTTTTCGAAACTGAAATCTGCAAATTTTAGCAGTTGTATTCGTATACAAGCAGTGTGTAGTCGAATCTAGATATTCAATTTTGCTACTGACTTGTGAAATAGCACTGTATTCGAATACGACAGTGCGGTTTGTTAAAAACTTTATTTTTCAACTTTGATTATGCATGTGTGGCATATGAAAACCCTTTTTAGATGTATGCTAAGTTGAAAGGTTATTTTGTGCATTTAAAATTTAAATGCTATGTGATATTTGGTAATTTCGATAGGTGACCTTTACAATTATTGTGGAAACCTGGGCTTTGCCCTCAGATGAGAATTAGGATCGTCCTACCAGTTAGTACTTTGGAGATGGGAACGGAGTTAGACTTACCTGACCACTGCTGTGTCAGAAGGATTTCTGCGGGGCGCGTGGAGATCACCTGGGTTATAGTTTTTTTGTAGCATGATCAGATTAGATGGCTGTATAGGGGCTAGATGTCTATCTGTTGTGGTTGTATTTATTTCATTTTGGAAGACTGTACATATACCATATAGTGTCAGCTTGACTTTTATTTTGATGGGTCCTTGTACCACTTTTTGATGTGACGTGGGGAAGTTAAAATTCTTGGGGCAGTGCTTTTGTACAGGTGTCTGCCGAGAATACCCCAGGGGTTTGAGCTACGTTGGATAGGTCTCATAGCCCCGGTGTATTTTTCTGTTTTAAATACTTTGGATTTTCATTTCAAAACCGTTTCCATTGTTTGTAAATATTGTTGACTTTGTCTTTGAGTTACGACTTAAATATTTTATCCAAAAATATTTCTTTCTTTTTATTTATTTATGAATTCGATTTTAGTTTATTTTTTTAAAAAAAAACAGGCTGTTACACTCCTTCGCCGCCACCTGCTTCTTTATTGGATCCGACCCTCGATATTCCTATTGCTATTCGTAAAGGTCTACGTCCTACCTGTTACCCATTCCCTCATTACATTGGTTTGAGTTACCATCGTCTTTCTTCTTTGCATTATACTTGTTTGTCTTCCCTGTCTTCTGTTTCTATTCCCAAATTTCCAAGTGAAGCTTTATCCCACCCAGAGTGGAGACAAGCAATGATTGACGAGATGTGTGCACTTTAGAGTAGTGGTACTTGGGAATTGGTTCCTTTACCATCTAGAAAGTCTTTAGTAGGATGTCGTTGGCTTTATACGGTGAAAGTTGGTCCAGATGGTAAGATTGATCGTTTTAAAGCTCGTTTGGTGGCAAAAGGGTACACTCAAATTTTTGGCTTCGATTACAGTGATACTTTCTCCCCTGTGGCTAAGATGGCCTCTGTTAGACTACTCCTCTCTATTCCAGCCATCAGACATTGGTCTTTGCACCAACTTGACATTAAAAATGCTTTTTTGCATGGTAACCTTGAAGAAGAAGTGTATATGGAGCAACCACCTGGGTTTGTTGCTCAGGGGGAGTCTTCTACCATGGTTTGTCGACTTCAAAGGTCTCTCTATGGTCTTAAACAGTCTCCTCGAGCTTGGTTTGGCAGATTTAGCACAGTAGTGCAACAATTTGGTATGATTCGAAGTGAAGCTGATCATTCTCTTTTCTATCGCCACTCAACCCAAGGGTGCATTTACTTGATTGTCTATGTAGATGATATTGTCATAACTGGTAGTGATCAGCAGGGCTTACTCCAGTTGAAACAACATTTATCTCATCAGTTTCAAACTAAAGATCTTGGCAAGCTCCGCTACTTCTTGGGTATTGAGGTAGCCCAATCTAAGGACGACTTAGTAATTTCACAAAGGAAATATGCCATGGATATTCTTGAAGAGACAAGTTTATTGAATGCAAAGCCGGTTGACACTCCTATGGATCCGAATGTCAAACTTCTACCTAATCATGGGGAGCCATTTTCTGATTTAGGGAGATACAAAAGATTGGTTGGTAAATTAAACTACCTCACAATCACCCGTCCAAAGATTTCTTTTGCAGCCAGTGTGGTAAGCCAATTCTTAAACTCTCCTTGTCAAGAACACTGGGATGCTATGATACGAATCTGGAAATACATTAAAGGTGCTCTAGGAAAAGGTCTAATTTATGAAAACATAGGACATACTCAGATAGTTGGTTATTCAGATGCCGATTGGGCAGGCTCACCCATTGATAGGCGATCCACTTCTGGGTATTGTTTACTTGTTGGAGGAAACTTAATATCTTGGAAGAGTAACAAAAAAAGTGTAGTTGCAAGATCTAGCGCTGAAGCTAAATACAGGGTTATGGCATTAGTGACCTGTGAGCTCATTTGGTTGAAATAGTTACTCAAAGAGCTTCAATTTGAAGAGGCAACAAAAATGACATTAATATGTGATAATCAAGCAGCATTGCACATTGCCTCTAATCCGATTTTTCATGAAAGGACCAAACATATTGAGATAGATTGTCACTTTGTAAGGGAGAAGATCGAATCAGGCGACATCACCACTAGCTTTGTTAATTCCAATGATCAATTGGCAGATGTATTCACTAAGTCCCTGAGAGGTCCTCGAATCAGTTATATATGTAACAAACTTGGTGCATATGATTTATATGCTCCAGCTTGAGGGGGAGTGTTGAAAATATATTTTTATTTATTACATACCATGGAAATCATATGCACCAAATGAGCCTATATAAAATATCTCCCATATTTATTTTTGTATTTATTGCCTTGAGCCTATATAAAATCGACTTTGTTGTGTAGTTCAGACACACGGTTTCACCATATGTCTCTCATTTTCTCTTATTCAACAGTTACTAACATAACTTTTTGCTTTAATCTGCACACTTAGCATATATAGAGTTAGGGGAAAATTGTTCTTTATTTATATGTATTTGTTATCATCAAAACATTAAACCATAGAATTGTATTTAAAAATACTTTTTCACTAATAATCTGCAAAGTAAATTATTTTTTCTTTAGGCACCCACATCTGGTTGGGTTCAAGCAAAAGGAAGAAATAGTTACAGTTTTGTTAAGTTCAGGATTGTCCTCTGGTTCTTGAAAACCAATTTTTTTTATATTGTTTATGCTAACACCCTAGATCATAGATTCTTATTTTCTTCTATCTATGCTATTTACAAGAAACTCTTGAAAAGCTTTTTCATTTTTAATAGATTTACAAACATTTTCCTTTTAGGATTTTGGAATATTAGCCTTTAGAGTATGATTGTCCCTTTTTATGGTTTAAAAATTTTTCTCAAGGGTTTTGTACTTTTAAGACCAATAATTTATTTATAGCAAGGATTAGGGTTTACTTGTTATGTGTAAAATTTGATGTAATTGTGCCTGACTTACAAAGTGATATATGAAAAATTGTTCAGATGTTTTCCTTGATGTTAAATAACTATGTTAATGTCTTGACATTGTTAAAATTTCAAAATTGATTTTCTATTAATTTTTAAGAAAACGGGAAAGATATACTCGTTGTTTAAATGTCATTGGACTCTGAATGCCACCAAAATTTAAAGAGAAACTGTATATATTGACGGTAAATAGAATTTGATCTCATTAGAATTTGAAAATCTGATTGAAAAGCAGGATAAAGTAAAGAGATAGAGAAGAGAAACACAACCAATTTATTCTAGTTAACCACCTACAAGTTAGCTACTTCCAATCCCTTCACTCTAAAGGATTTAATCCTGTAAATCAATTGATTTATCATAAATCCACTGGAACACCTACTAGTAAAGTTGAATGTGTTCAAGTCTTCTCAACTTTCTAGCATAGTAAGTCAAATTATTGAGGGCATTAGCCACTACTGGACTTGGTTACAAGAAAGTAATTTTAGGTTTTTAGAAAAGCTCTTACAGGAGCATATTACACATGTATGCACTCAGAATATAAATGAGTTTTTCAATAAGATTTGTTAGTATAGAATTTCTCAAGGTTGATGTGTGTATGTTTACGGTATGTTTTCTTGTGTATTTTTGTTTTGTTTTGCAGTTTTGATCACACACCTATATATAAAAAACTTCAAATCAATTAGGGTTTTTAACAATTGCAGTAATTAACCACTACTGGACTTGGTTACAGAAAAATAATTTTAGATTTTATGAAAAACTCTCACAAGTATGCACTCAGAATGTAAATGAGTTTTTCATATCGATATTACACAGGAGAATATTACAGAGAATGCCCTCACAATAGATGAAGTGGATACACCTTATGACACTTCATCCACTTCTCGCACTGGACTTGATTCTCGCTCCCTTTGGAGGAACGTGTAGTCATGCCGTAGTTTGTCATTCTTTTGAAAAATGTGTACTTTGTTCGCGAGCTTATTTTATTTATTATTCATTTTTAAATATTACTGTTGCATTAAATTTTTGTAGGCCATGTTTTAAAATGTTGATTTTACTGTTATTATTTAAAAGAGATTTTAAAAAAGGAAAAAAATTTACCAAGATTTAATAAAGGCAAAAAGTGTAAGTACTTTGAAATTCATTCATCATTTAGAGTTTACAAGTCACTTCCACACAGACTACATGGACCCAAATTTACTATTGTAATAATACAAGTAGTCTCTTCCACACCGACTTAAGGGCCTGTTTGATGGACCGGATATGATAGGCACAGGATAGGATAAGAAGCAGGATAGAGACAAGATAGGATATGAATAGGATAAAGAGCTATCATGTCCTGTGTTTGATGTGCACATGATAACAAACTTGATAAAATTAGTTTATCCTATTCAGTGTTTGATACACAACGGATAACAAGATGATATGATTTATATTTTGATAAAATGATGAATTTGTCCTTATAATCTATCTAATTTTTTTTCTTTCAAAATAACATTCATATAATTTTTTATAAATAAACAAAAATGCTAAAAAATGTAAATAATTTATGAAGTAATTTTATATACTTGAAAAAATTGTGATTTCTCTATCTATCACAATTGAAGAATGACTCACTATCATAAAAATTGTGATTTCTCTATCTATCACAATTGAATAATGACTCACTATCATAAAAATGTAAATAATTTATGAAGTAATTTTATATACTTGAAAAAATTGTGATTTCTCTATCTATCACAATTGAAGAATGACTTAGAGTTTGTTTGATTCAAATCCCAAAAACTCTATTTTAGTATTTTAAAATTTAAAAACTAAACAATTTGTTTGGATTACTTGTTTTTAAAAACTATTTTGTAAAACTATTTTTAATATTATACTTTTTAAAACTAAAAAAGCAAAACAGATAAATGGTGTTTTACTTTTTATTTTTCAGTTTTTTTAATTCTCTAGTCAAATACTGTTTTAAAAATTAAAGTTAGCAAACAATTTTTTTAAAATTTTCTTTTTAAAAACAAATTTTAAAAATTTATTTATAAAATAGTTTTCAAAAACTAAAAAGTAAAACACAATCAAACAAGCTCTTACTATCATAACATTATCTCGAAAAGAAAATAATTATTATTTTTCATCAATTTTTTATATTGTTATAGAATAAAATAAATAAGAAAACAACCAAAAACATAGGAAATCAATTATAAAGTAACCAATCAGAAATTAGGGTAAATATGGGAAAAAAAATAAAAAATGGAAGAGTGCCACAGGGGAGACTCGAACACGGCTAGATGAAGAGAGAAACGCGAACAATGATATCCGCTTGAAAACGGATTATTTTAACCCAACTCAAATGATAAGATAATGCGGCTGCAGCCTGATTATTTAAAAATTTTGATTAGCGGATCATATCGATGGCTGCATCAAACAAAAGATTAGGAAGGGGATAGGATACATGTATCATATCTGTCTAGTTATCGTGTCGATCAAACGGGCCCTAAAATTGGATTGAGATGAATAACTTCATGACATAATATTGCGTGTTTGCGCAAAATTCCGCAAGTGTTATTTGTCAAGCAGTAGTATATAAGATTATCATATCCACAGAGATTAATTTAATAACTACCAAATTAATTAAGATTTTATATTATTTAAACTAATGAAAGTTATTGTTAATTCGTGATAACAAAAACTTAAAGATAGTATAAAAATTATAACGAGAGTATATAACGACACAAACTTTGAATTAATGGAAAGTAAACCTAGAGTCATGGTTTCACTTGTAATATCAATACTCAAGTCCCAATTTTATATAAACTAGATGCTAACCCGCTCCTTGTGCGGGTAATATGTAATTAATTATTATGTGCGTAAATAAGTTAATAGAATTTTAGAATTAATATTTGTTTAATATTTGTCCAAATCTGCACTTCAATATATTAAACGTCCACATTGCCTCGTTCTCGAATATGTAGAAGCATGTTTCAGCGAGCTTTAAATTTGTTTTGATAATCCAAGCATTTGTTTAGTCGTAATGCTAATTTTTTGATGCAGAGTAGAAATGTAGTAGTCTGATGGTATAAGACTTGTAAAATTGGATCTTTTTACAAATTAAAACTTTGGTTAAAGTATGAGATGTGAAATTACAAAAAGATCGTACAGTTTTCATTATCAGATTTTTTTTAAAAGACATTAGAAATAATTAGGCAATTATGTTGTCAAATGAATTGTCTTAAAACTTTATTTCACTATTTCTTAATGTAACAAATAGAACTTTATTCCAATAATTCTTATTACAATGGATTTAAATTTGTTGAAAATTATGGAAAATACTTATTTAAGAGGAATCTTGAGTGTTGTTTTTACTATGACAGTAAGTCTCTTGTAACTTATTTAGCTATACTATCTACAAATATTTATATTTATTATAGCAACTTCCAAATCTATAATATTATGGCGCAATTGCAGTTACAAACTACAATTGAAACCATACTCTGCATATTAACTTCATATTTATGTATAACAAACATTTTTTTCTCTATGTTTCTACAAATTTCTATCAAAGAAAGTTGTAGAAGATAAGGTATCAGACTATAAGACTATAAGTATGGGCATTTGAATGATATGAACCAAACATATTAGGAAACAAATGAAGTAAATATGCATGATACCCTAGAAAAATCTATCTCATAGATAGCGATGTCTAGACTAAGATGTTATTATACGTTACTAATCCTGGAATTGATTTTAGGTCACCTTTTTAAATAAATATTTGGGTTATTATATGTTATGATGTTATTTATGAAAATAATTTGGGTTACATTCAACCAATTAGCATACACATAGTGAAACATGTGATTCTGTAGTGATTACAAATAGGCAACAAAATGTTTCATTCACCAGCTGTGTTGCTTCAAAATAGTTCATGTAAATTGTGGCAAACAAATGATAAAGAAGATAACTTTGAATTAATATTGTAATATACCACTGAAGAAGAATTAAGGGATACATTATCCATGATCAAGAGAGAACCCATCTCCTGAAATAAGGAAAATAAAAATTTAAAAATTTAAAAGGGCACTAACACTTAATGGTATGTGATTGGGACTTGTACAAAAAAAAAAGATGTTATTCATGATCAAGAGAAAACCCATCTCCTCAAATAAGAAAAATAAATAAAATAAAAATATAAAAGGGAACAAACACTTAATGGTATGTGACTGGGACTTGTACAAAGAAAAAGATGTGATTTAGACATCTATTAGTAGATGGATCATCAAAGATCTCATTGTATATTGGAATAGATTATATTGGAATAAATTATATTGTAATCACTATTTCTATTTTTTTTATCGAACTATAAATTGTTGTTATGAATTCCAATACTACCTTCAACATGATAAAGAAATAAAAAAATATAAATAATAGTGAACAGATAAAGTAAAACCAGAAAATTACAAAAAATGAATTTGCAGAACAAAGTATAAATGAATAGATAATTGAAAAAAGATTTTTGGAGTAAAGAATATAGCATGCGGGTTGTTGAGGTATCGAGTATGCATTGTCAATTAAATTGGGAGATTAATGAGAATTAATGAAATAGTAATTGTGGATAAATAAATGAGTGTTATTGAATAGGAGTAGGCAAATCAAAGGAATTTAGGAGAATGAGAATGTATTTTGGAGGTTAGAGAGTGTGAGTTAGAAGGTGACACATCAGATGTTGTGTGATGTGGCAAAAATAGAATTATTTGGCATACAAAGAGCTTAAATGCCAACTTGAGGATTTGCGGGTCAGATTTAATATATTATAACAAATTCATTTTATTTTCCCAATTATCAATCATTCTTTAAAACTATTAACAAAGATTCGTCATTCGATGTAATATTCTTTTCCCTAAGTTAATTCTTTGATTGATCATACAAAAAATATAATTAAGAGAAAGCATAAAGAACCAAGAGGTTGAATGATTGAAAGATTAGTATTTATGTTTCATCATACAAGAATCCTAATCTCAATTATTCTATAGATCTACCAAGTAATTATAGTTGGTCACTAGTCAATTGATTGATTAAGGCATGCAATGGCCATCCAAAACATGTAAATAAAGCAATAGAATAATTTAATTGAGATAAACAACAAAAATCTAAAAATAAAACTAGAATTTAAAACTAAGATATAGTAAAAAGATATCTTAATCACGAGATTCACCAAAGACCCTAGATGAGAGCTTAGTTACTCATTGACATATAGAAAATAAAGTAAATAATAGAAGTGTTCATCAATTAAAGGAAAAAGAAATAAAACCCTAAAAGAATATGATTTTTTTTTGCTCCAAAATTTGAAACACTTTACTCCAGCTCCTAGCACTCATAAGTTTCCAAGTTGTTTCTCCTTATTTTCTCTTTCTCTAATTTTTCGGCTTCTCCAATTCTGTTTCTAGTGTGTGGCTTTCTGATTTCTCCAACTTATCATAGTAAGAAGATCCTAATTTTATGCAACAACCTTCCCTCTTGTTTGGCAACAACATTCCCCTTGTTTGGCAACATTTTCTTATCATAAATTCAATCTCCTTGAAGTGTGCAACAAACCTCCTTCTTGCACTCATAAGCTGGAATATTAAACTTGATATTTTTGCACTAAAAATTTAGTTGATTTGACCAATTTGAATTATTTTATTATCTCATGATCAATTCTGCAAATATAATGAATAAATAAGAAGAAGTTGAAATCAAAACTATAAAATAAGAAAAAATAGAGGGTAAATACCGTCTTTAAATCCTATAAAAATAGGTTTATCAACTCCCCCTCACTCAACCTTTGCTTGTCCTCAAGCAAAGTCTCATTCTAAGACAAAGTTTAAAGAATAAAGAACATCATAATTGATTTTTTTTTTTTTTTAATTTGAGCAAGAATCCTGCTGAATTGTTTAAACTAAATCAAACACCTTCTACACTATGTCAACTAAGTAAAATGAATTCCAGTTCAATGTGTGTGTGGTGAACCTCGTTGCTTCTTAGCATTCAATGCCTTGAGTATTTCTTCAATCAATTCATTTAATCCTTTTTATTCATAAAGTTCCATCCTTATCATTGAACACATAGGTTTATTTTTCTCAAGTATCAGAGACATTTTTCTTTGATTTAACTAGACAACTCAACCTTTTATTGATGACATTTTTTTTTAATTTAGTATCATTCCACCTTTGGCTTGACTATTCGTGCAAGTAATCCTCAAGCTACTCAAAACAACACTTTATTTTTTTCTTCTTTAATTTGATACCATTCCACTTTTGGCTTGACTATTAGTGCAAGTAATCCCCATGCTATTTAGTGAAATAGCACTTCACCTCACCTTTCACTTGACTGCTAGTGTGTGTAACCCCAACCTAATAATTGAAATGATCTTTTTTTTTTTTTTTAATTCTTCACACTAAGTTGTAAATTACTTCTTTTTCTTGTCCGCTAGATCATGAAGTTTTTAGTACTCCTCAATTGTCCTATGTTAATGATTTACTTCAAATTAGGCTTAACTGTTTCAATTTTGGTCCATCTCAAAACACCCCAACTTATTCGGAATAGGAAATTCTTGTGTTAAAATTAAGAAACCTCTTTATCTAGCACACATAATTTCAAAGTTTCAATTTAGCCCTTACAACATGTTCATCATTAGGCCTTGCTGAAAAATCAAACGCAATATTGACTTATAGGACAAACTTCAAACACATAATTTAAGTAAAATAAGCCAGCAAAGATGTCATCACAAACAATACAAGAGGTCCAGCATCAAAATATATTTTCTCCCCCACACTAGCAATAAGCATGGTCCTCAAGGCAGAATATTATAGTAGACTAAATGTATAAATAAATAAGAGAAAGTAAAAGTGACTTCCCTGAAAGAGCTTGTAGTTGGAGCTATTATTTCCTAAAAACAAAAATAATCAACAAAAATAATAAATTCAAACTAGAATAAAATAAAAAGTAAATACAATTTGCCTTCTGCGAAGCGCTTGTTTAACGTCTCGAGCCCGACAGTAGCCTGAGAATTAATCAGGTGGCTCTCCAAAGACAAATTTCACCTTTAAAGCATTGCTCCTTCTTAACTTTCTGATCAGGTGGTTCATATTATTTTTCCTTTTTCCATGTGGTGAATGAGTTTCAGAAGATGGTGAAATTCTAATTTCATCTTCAGCCACCATTATGCTAGGGTCATGCAAAATAATATATTTTTCCAAAGGGTCTTACATCTTAGAGTCACTAAAATCCTTATTAACAATCACATTATCAAAATATGAGAGAAATTTTCAGAGGAATTTAAAGCTTTAAAAATATCTTCTTTCTTACCACATCTTAAAGTCACTTTTCCCTTTTCTACCTCAACTATAGAATCACCAATGGTTAATATTGTCTTTCCCAAAATGGTAGAGGTCTCAGGCCTTTTGTTTATGACTATAACCATATGGTCTCGTTGATTATCCTCAAAATTGATCTCTTTTGTAAGGGGTTTTTTCCCCTTTCAATAGATATTTGTCTCTCACGTCCAAGTTCTTCATTCAACTCTTCATCAATTGTGATATTGATAATTTCGGCTTCATCTAGCTTTGGCTCAATTTGAGTGAATGATGCATATTGAGGCCTTTGAGATAACTAAGGAATGGTATTTTGCATCAAGGTTGTAAGTCTATCATCAATATCTAGCTCACTATCCTGTTTTCGACTTTGAGGTGGTATGTAAGCAATGTTCCACTTAGAGGAGTAGGGATCATATTGATCCCCACTAGGGCAGATCTCATAGTAATCTCAATAATTTCTTATTTGACAGTCTTGACTATCATACTCCACCAAGTCACTATATCGACAAGGAGGAGGAAGCAATGTCTTTAACGGCTGTTTAAGATCTTCCAATTTAGCCTCTAATATATATACACCAATTGTTTTCCTCATAGCCATGTTTTTTTATCCTACAAAAACAAAAATCAACTGCAAATAGGCTCCGAAGAGCGGGTGAGCATGCACAAGTAAAAAAAAACTAATAAAATTAATAACAGCTAAATAAATAATTATTTTTTTTGCTTTTTAATAAACTAAGGTGCAAAAGATAATTGAAATGATAATAATAACAAAATATATATTAATAATAGTAACAACGAAAATTAAAACAAACAGATTTATTTATTTATTTATTTGAATAAAATAATTAAAATTAAACTAAAAAAAATGTTTAAATTAATAAAAATATTTTTCCTTAAATTAATATCCGGCATAGATTAATTTAACAACTACCAAATTAATCAAGATTTTATATTATTTAAACTAATGAAAATTATTGTTGATTCGTGATAACAAAAACGTAAAGATAGCATAAAAATTATAAGGAGTATATAACAACACAATTTTGAATTAATGGAAAGTAAACTTATGGTCATGGTTTCACTTGTAATATCAATACCTCACGTCCTAATATTATTTTCCCTAAATTAATTCTTTCATTGATCATACAAAAAATATAATTAAGAGAAAACATAAAGAACCAAGAGGTTGAATGATTGAAAGATTAGTATTTATGTTTCATCATAAAAGAATCCTATAGATCTACCAATTAATTGTAGTTAGTCACTAGTCAATTGATTGATTAAGGCATGCGAATGTTGGTCATCCCAAACATGTAAATAAAGCAATAGAATAATTTAATTGAGATGAACAACAAAAATGTAAAATAAAAACTAGAATTTAAAACTAAGACATAGTAAAAAGATATCTTAATCACAAGATTCATCAAAGACTCTAGAAGAGAGCTTAGTTACTCATTGACATATAGAAAATAAAGTAAATAATAGAAGTGTTCATCAATTAAAGGAAAAAGAAATAAAACCCACAAAGAGTATGATTTTTTTTGCTTCAAAATTTGAGACACTTTACTCCAGCTCCAAGCCCTCCTAAGTTTCCAAGTTGTTTCTCCTTATTTTCTCTTTCTCTAATTTGTCTGCTTCTCCGATTCTGTTTCTAGTGTGTGACTCTTTCCTTCTATTTTTGATTTTTTCTCCTTATGATAGCAAGAAGTTCCTAATTCTATGCAACAATATTCCCCCTTCTTTGGCAACATTTTCTTATCACATATTTCAATCTCCTTGAAGTGTGCAACAAACCTCCTTCTTGTATTCATAAGCTGAAATATTAAACTTGATATTTTTGCACTAAAAACTTAGTTGATTTGACCAATTTGAATTATTTTATCATCTGATGATCAATTATGCAAATATAATAAATAAATAAATAAATAAAAAGTTGAAACCGTCTTTAAATCCTATAAAAATAGGTTTATCAACTCCCCCTCACTCAACCTTTGCTTGTCCTTAAGCAAAGTCTCATTCTAAGACAAAGTTCAAAGAATAAAGAACATCATAATTGATTTTTTTTTTTTTTAATTTGAGCAAGAATCCTGCGGAATTGTTTAAACTAAATCAAACACCTTCTACGTACTATGCCAACTAAGTAAAATGAATTCCAATTCAAAGTGTGTGTGGTGAACCTCGTTGCTTCTTAGCATTCAACGCCTTGAGACTTTCTTCAATCAATTCATTTAATCCTTCTTATTTATAAAGTTCCATCCTTATCATAGAACACATAGGTTTATTTTTCTCAAGTATCAGAGACATTTTTCTTTGATTTAACTAGACAACTCAACCTTTTATTCATGACATTTTTTATTTTCTTTTCTTTTTAATTTAATATCATTTCAGTTTTGGCTTGACTATTAGCGCAAGTAATCCCCAAGCTATTTAGTGAAATAGCACTTTACCTCACCTTTCACTTGACTACTAGTGTGAGTAACCCCAAGCTAATAATTGAAATGATTTTTTTACTTCTTTTTCTTGTCCCGTAGTTCAAATTAGGCTTAACTGTTTCAATTTTGGTCCATCTCAAAACACCTCAACTTATTCGGAATAGGAAATTCTTGTGTCAAAACTAAGAAACCTCTTTATCTAGCACACATAATTTCAAAGTTTCAATTTAGCCCTAACAACATGTTCATCATTAGGCCTTGCATTCATAAGCTGAAATATTAAACTTGACATTTTTGCACTAAAAACTTAGTTGATTTGACCGATTTGAATTATTTTATCATGTCATGATCAATTATACAAACATAATAAATAAATAAATACGTTTATCAACTCCCCCTCACTCAACCTTTGCTTGTCCTCAAGCAAAGTGTCATTCTAAGACAAAACAATTAAACACATGTTTATATTGCTGTCAAGAACGTTCTTGACAAACGAAGAATGTTCTTACATTTGAGTCTGATGAAAAACATGAATGAGTGAGTGAATCAGCTATGAAATGTCAATTGGTACTATTTCAAATCAGAATTATGCAGAGCTTTCTACAGAATAATGTAAGTACAATGTACTTGTGTCCTTGCTCTTTTTTAATTGGATTGTGGAAAATTATCTGTTTTAATTCTATCTTTAAAAAAGAATAACCAGAATGTTCTTTTGTAAAACCATAACATTCTTGGTTTTGTGTTGTATAGAAAACGTGGATAAGTGATTTAGTAGCTCTTCAAGGCTAGTCCATTGTTCTCAAAAGCATGATGTGTTTTCAGCAAAGAGGTGCAACAACAATGTCCTTGTTGTCCTAGTTGTCATTGGTCATAGCTCATCAATCTGGAGATTGATCTTGATGTTGTTTGCTTCTTTGAGCCTTTAGCTAGACTTTTGGACTTGAGTATTGTTTTGAGTAGTCTTGACATGTGTTTATCTTAAGGTATGGACTATAGGGAATGATTCATTTTACTCATGTCCTTAAAATGAATTAACCAAAATGATCTTGATAAATCAGAATGATGTTTTAATAAACTAGAATGATTTTTTGATAAACTAGAATAATCATTTGATAAACCAGAATGATCTTTTGATAAACTAGAATGATCATTTGATAAGCCAGAATGATCTTTTAATAAACCAAAATGATCTTTTAATAAACCAGAATGATCTCTTATAAACTATAATGTTCTTCTTATAAACCAGAATGATCATTGATAAACCAGAATGATCTTTTATAAACCAGTATGTTCTTCTGATCAATCTGTCATCAATATGGAGATCAATCTGCATGTTTGTTTTTGCAATTAGGCCTTCAAATCTTTATTTTTAATTGCTCATTAAATGTTGGGAAGACCATGTGTGAAATGTCAATTGATTTATTACATGTTACTATTCTAAAAAGATCCCTTTTGTCAATTGTTCTTTAATTGAATAACAAGAACATTCTGATGAATGTTCTTCAATCATTCTTTTAACAAATGACTTAATAAATGACTCAATCTTGAAATGATTTATTCTTCAAAATTGATTTTTTTTTCATCATGAGAACATTATTTCATAACAATTGAGAATGTACTTATGCATAAAACTTAATCATTTATTTCATAAGGTTTGTTGTCATTAAAATATATATGAAAAATGTTTTTACCTCAACAACATATGTCCTACGAATTCTAAGTTGATAACATTTTTAAGTATACATATATATAATGCCTCCCATAAACGAAAACCTCAACTATTAATGAACATATTAAATCGATCACACGTTAAATCTTGCGTTTGAGTTTGATGAAAAACGTGAATGAGTGAGTGAATCAGCTATGAAATGTTAATTGGTACTGTTTCAAATCAGAATTATGCAGAGCTTTCTGCAGAATAATGTAAGCACAACGTACTTGTATCCTTGCTCATTTTTAATTGGACTGTGGGAAATTATCTGTTTTAATTCTATCTTTAAAAGAGAATAACCAGAATGTTCTTTTGTAAAACCATAACATTATTGGTTTTGTGTTGTATAGAAAACGTGTATAAGTGATTTAGTAGCTGTTCAGGACTAGTCCATTGTTCTCAGAAGCATGATGTGTTTTCTGCAAAGAGGTGCAACAGCAATGTCCTTGTTGTCCTAGTTGTTATTGGTCATAGCTCATCAATCTGGAGATTGATCTTGATGTTGTTTGCTTCTTTGAGCCTTTACCTAGACTTTTGGACTTGAGTATTGTTTTGAGTAGTCTTGACATGTGTTTATCTTAAGGTATGGACTATAGGGAATGATTCATTTTACTCATGTCCTTAAAATGAATTACCCAGAATGATCTTGATAAATCAGAATGATCTTTTAATAAACTAGAATGATCTTTTGATAAACTAGAATGATTATTTGATAAACTAGAATGATCTTTTAATAAAACAGAATGATCTTTTGATAAACTAGAATGATCATTTGATAAGCCAGAATGATCTTTTAATAAACCAAAATGATCTTTTAATAAACCTGAATGATCTCTTATAAACTATAATGTTCTTCGTATAAACCAGAATGATCATTGATAAACCAGAATGATCTTTAATATACCAGTATGTTCTTTTGATCAATTTTTCATCAATATGGAGATCAATCTGCATGTTTGCTTTTGCAAGTAGGCCTTCAAATCTTTATTTTTAATTGCTCATTAAATGTTGGGAAGACCATGTGCGAAATGTCAATTGATTTATTACATGTTACTATTCTAAAAAGATCCCTTTTGTCAATTTTTCTTTAATTGAATAACAGGAACATTCTGATGAATGTTCTTCAATCATTCTTTTAACAAATAACTTAATAAATGACTCAATCTTGAAATGATTTATTCTTCAAAATTGATTTTTTTTCATCATGAGAACATTATTTCATAACAATTGAGAATGTACTTATGCATAAAACTTAATCATTTATTTCATAAGGTTTGTTGTCATTAAAACATTTATGAAAAAGGTTTTTACCTCAACAACATATGTCCTACGAATTCTAAGCTGATAACATTTATAAGTATACATTTATATAACGCCTCCCATAAATGAAAACCTCAACTATTAATGAACACATTAAATCTATCACACATTCAACCTTGCAAATTTTTATGATTTTCAGTAATATAACATAAAACAATACTCAATCATGTGATAACAGCTATTCTTAAGTACATAACATCATACTATTCAACTAATGTAAAAAAGAAAAATCAAATAACGTAATTAGAATAGATTTTTCCAAAACAACACCATATTCAGGCTAAAACAATGTAAAATTGAGTCAAACTGCAGCGTCAAGTGAAATAAACTCTTTGGAAAGCATATGATGTATAGTTTACATAAAAAATTATTTTTTAAATTAAGCCCCCAATGTGTGCAGTTTATCTAAACAATAAACAAAGCTATGTTGTCTGTCACGGATAAAGGCGCAGAGCGCCCAACCCCGAAAATGGGATTGCAGGATCGCAGATAGCGGGATCACCGCTATTGTGAAAACCAAAAATCAGTATATAAGCTAAACATTAAATACAAACAGTAGACAACAATATTAAAAAATAGCAACAATAAGATACACAAATAAATGGGTGATCATACTTTATATTTCATAACCAAAATGTAATATCAAAATCAAGATCTAATAGTAATAAAAAATAAGTTCTAAAAGTAATCAAATTCTACTGAAACTAAAACAGTGGCAGAATAGTGGAAGACAGAGGAAAAATAGTACGAAGAACAAAAAGAAAAAGAAACACAAATATCCTTAATGAAATTAAAAATATTCAAAAAAACCTGTAAAAACTGAGTCACGGGTCATGATTCGGGTCGGGCGCGACGCATCAGCGAGTTTAGGGCGCTATTCGCGAAAGCGTTTGCCGCAACTGATGACGGCGGTTTCACGGCCAGACGCAAGGACGACATCCGGCGCACCGCATTTCTGCTATTGCGGGCTATCCCGGCACTATTGACAACAAAGGTACAAAGGTTATGGAAACTAGACAACAATGTTGTCTAACTTGTTCCTCATTTTAAGCATCAATACTCAATCAAATACAATGAAGTTTGTACTCAAATTGAAGGTAATTATGTATAGTTTCCAGAAAATGAACAATCAGTCAAAAATAAAGTCTAGAGAAAAAGTTATGACCAAAACATCAAACATGTATCCTTCAAACTTTAAGTTGGCAACACTCATTTCATTCACACCAATTCCTAATAAATTTTTGCAAACACAAGTGGTATAAATTAGGAATACATCAAATAATCAAATTGGTAAAGAATTAATGACACACAATACATGCAAACAATATCACAACATAATTCACTCAACATAATTTGTCACAAGAATGAAATTCAAGGTCTTGAATCTCAAACCCACCAAGAAAGTACATTGTCATGTCATCAAGGAAATTCAGTTCTATCTATTTTCAAATTCAGCCATAGAACTTCATATGCATTACCAATTTCATTCATCTATTCTCCAAAATCTAACATAGAGAATTTTTTTTCTTTCTCTCAAACTCTTAAATCCCAAATCTCTAATCAATGGCAAGCATTACCTCATACATGCTTTTAACGAAATAAGGGAAGGGAACCTACTCCTTGATTTATAAAGTAATGAAGAAGATGATGATACTCTTAACTCTTTAATTCTTCCTTGTATTCTAGGAAGTAAAATATGCACTCTTTATTTTTCTCTCTCTCACCCTTGCTCTCTTTTCCCTCTAAGTTCCTTCCATTTATTTTTTTTTTTATTTCTCTTGGCTTACTAATGTGTGTTTTGTTTTAGTATGTGTAAGTGAAATGAAGAGGGAATGAGTGGTGTTGAATCGGTCAAATTGAGTTTTTGTCTTATGGAGTTTATATAACAAATAGAACCTATTTGTATTCACTCTTCTTATTCCCTTACTTAAAACCCCAAAACAAACTATAACATTTATCACTCTATTTTTTTTCATAAATTATAATATATATTAATAAGTAAAATATAAAATAATGACTACCAATTATTTAATGTTAAAGAGAGATGTTACAACATTACTTGCAAGTTCATCTATAGTTGGAGGTTGTTTGCAAATTGCTTTATTGTGATCAATTTGCTTGCACCTTGAACACCGCCTTTCTAGGCCAACTTTTGAACTTCTTGATGGGTTTGGAATTTCATCATGTTCCCTCCTTCTTAGCTTTCTTGGTCTCCTAGGCTTCAATATTTAACTATTAACAACATCCCTTCTTAAAACAACCATGTCCTCAAGGTTGACATCTATTATATTCTTCTTGTAGCTGTAATACTTGATAACATGCCTTACCTTCCATTTCCCCTTCAACATACTCATTATTTAAATATAGGTGACGGCACCTCCGCCACTCTCCTAGTTAAATTATAGCCACTTGTACCCCACCAATGTAAAACATACATGATGACGCTTTCATGCAACCTATTCACCTGCATCATACATTATTGCCACCTGGGTCTAACATCTATTCTTAAGTACATTATATTATACTAATCATGTAATTTAAAAAGAAAAATCAAATAACATGATTAGAATAGATTTTCTCAAAATAACATAATATTTAGGTTAAAATGATGCAAAATTGAGTCTAACTGCAATGTCAATTGATAGGAACTTGTAGGTATCCGAATTGAGTAAACGACCACTCTTTAGAAAACTTATGATGTATAGTTTATAGGTAAAAAATTATTTTTCAAATTATGTCCCCAATTTGTGCAATTTATCAAAACAATACATAAAGGTTACGAAGGACAATAATTATGGTCTAACTTGTAATTCATTTTTATGCATCAATACTTAAACAAATAAAATGAAGTTCAAACTGAAATTGAAGACAATTGAGTCTAGTTTCAAGAAATGTACAATCACTCGAAAATAAGGTCTAGAGAAAAAGTTGTCCAAAACATCACACGTATGTCTTGCAAATTTTAAGCTGACAACACTCATTTCATGAATACATCAGATAATCAAAATGAGAAGAAAATATTGAGAGACATGTTGAATAACTCGTGTGTTTCAACTACACAACGGAAGTTCTTTATATAGACTATGAGTAATAAACAAACATAATGGCAGGAATACTTACAACCTATCTATTTTATTTATATACTAATATTATATTTTAACACTCCCCCTCAAGCTGAAGCATATAAATCAAATGCACCTAGTTTGTTACATATATAACTAATTTTAGGACCTATCAATGACTTTGTAAAAACATCTGCCAACTGATCATTGGAATTGACAAAGCTAGTGATGATGTCGCCCAATTCGATCTTTTCGTTAACAAAATGGCAGTCTATCTCAATATGCTTGGTCTTCTTATGAAAAACAGGATTTGAGGCAATGTGCGATGCAACTTGTTATCACATATTAGTGTCATTGGATTGGCCTATTCAAATTGAAGTTCTTTTAGTAACTGTTTCAACCAGATGAGTTCACATGTTACTAATGCCATGGCCCTGTATTCTGCCTCAACGCTGGATCTTGCAACAACATTTTGTTTCTTGCTCTTCCAAGATATTAAATTTCTTGTAACAAGTACACAATACCTGGAAGTGGATCGTCTATCAATGGGTGAGCCTGCCCAATTGGCATCTCAGTAACCAACTATCTGAGTATGTCCTCTATCTTCATAAATGAGACATACATATGTTTTTGGCAAGGAGAATTTAAGAACTGGCTTACCACACTGACAATGAAGGAAATGTTAGGACAGGTGACTGTGAGATAGTTTAATTTTTCAACCAATTTCCTATATCTTCCTGAATCTGATAGAGGCTCCTCCTGATTAGGTAGGAGTTTGACATTTGGATCCATAGGAGTATCAATTGGCTTGGCATTTAATAGACTTGTTTCTTCAATGAAATTACAAGGCCATCCTTAGATTGGGCTACCTCAATACCCAAAAAATAACGGAGTTTACCGAGGTCTTTAGTCTGAAACTGATTTGAAAGAGGCTGTTTCAACTAGAGTATTCCTTGTTGATCACTACCAGATATAACAATGTCATCCACATAAACAATAAGATAGATGCACCCTTTGGCTGAGTGACGATAAAATACAGAGTGATCGGCTTCACTACGAATCATACCAAACTCTTGTACTACCGAGCTGAATCTGCCAAACCAAGCTCTGGGAGACTATTTAAGACCATAAAGTGACCTTTGTAGCCGACAAACCATGGTGGAAGACTCCCCCTGAGCAACAAACCCTGGTGGTTGCTCCATAAAAACTTCCTCTTCAAGATCACCGTACAAAAAGGCATTTTTAATGTCCAGTTGATGGACCATGTTTGAATTGCTGCAATAGAGAAAAACAGTCTGACATATGCCATTTTGGCAACAGGTGAGAATGTATCGCTGTAATCTAACCCAAAAATCTGAGTATATCCCTTGGCCACCAAGCGAGCCTTAAATCAATCAATCTTACCATCAGGACCAACCTTTACTTATAGGGCCAACGACAACCTACTAAAGACTTCCCATGAGGTAAAAGGACCAATTCCCAAGTACCACTGCTTTGTAGAGCACACAAAGCAGACAATGATAACAAAATGCTTCACCTAGAGATTTAGGAATAGAAACGGAAGACAAAGAAGACAAGCAAGTGTAATGCAAGGGAGAAAGACAATGATAACAAAAATCAATATAATGAGGAGATGAATTACGTGTTTTGCGAATATCCTTACGAAGAGCAATTGGAAGGTCATGCTCAGGTGGCAGGGCCAGATCCGGTGGTGGCGTCGAAGGAGAGTCTATAATGGGAACATGTACAACAGAGGGCGGGCGACGATGATATGTTTGGAGTGGTCGTGGAGGTTGGGGGGCAGACTCGACAGGTTCAATAGGAGTAAGAGTGGGAGGAATAGGGATAACTACCTGAGGAGGTTCGGCATTAATCTCCTGATGGGGCTCAGCAGCTATATGGGTCAGTTCAAAATATGGTACATACTCGAAAATGGTAACATTAGCTGATGTAACGTATCAGTGTAGTGTAGAAGAATAACAACGATAGCCCTTTTGGGACCGAGGATATCCGAGAAAGATACACTTGAGTGATCAAGCTGACAGTTTGTCCAGACTAGGAGATAAATTGTGAACAAAACATGTGGATCCAAAGACACGAGGAGGTAGTGGGTGAAGAGGGGTACGGGGAAAGAGGATTGTATGAGGGATATTGCCATCAAGGACAGAAGACGGCATACGATTGATATGGTAGCATGTCGTTAAGACTGCATCCCCCCAAACACGGAATGGAAAATTACCATGGAGAAGTAAGGTTCGGGTGGTTTCAATAAGATGCCGATTTTTGCGTTCGGCTACCCCATTCTGTTGGGGTGTGTGAGGACATGATGTTTGGTGAAGAATACCATTAGAAGCCATAAAATTTTGAAATTGATGAGACAAATATTCTCGAGCATTATCATTTCTGAAAGTACTAATAGAAACACCAAATTGAGTTTTAATTTCTTGATAAAATTGCTCAAAAATGGAAAATAGTTCAGATATATTTTTCATTAAAAATAACCACGTACAATGAGAGTAATCATCAATAATAGTAACAAAATACTTAGACTCTAAAGTAGACACAGTACGAGAAGGACCCCAAACATCAGAATGAACTAAAGCAATGGGGGACGAAACTCTTTTATTGACTCGATTAGGAAAATGATTACGAGTGTGTTTCCCTAACTAACACGACTCACAATGTAAAGTGGACAATCTAGACAAACTAGGCACCAGTTTTTGAAGTTTGTTAAGGCTTGGGTGTCCTAACTGAGCATGGATAGTATGAGGGGATTATGTGGCAAAGCAAGTCGTGAATGATAGAGAAAGGTAATAGAGGCCTTAAGACTCACATCTGACACCAATCGTCCGTCCCGAACTCCAGTCATGTAGGGTAACATTATTATTAGTGAAAGTAATAATACAATCAAGGGCCCGAGTCAATCGACTAACTGAAAGTAAATTAAAAGGACATTGAAGTACATAGAGAACAGATGCAATTGAAATGGAAGGGAGAATTTGGAAAGTGCCAACCCCTTGAGATCGAGTTTGAAAGTCGTTGGCAGAAGTTATAGTAGGTAAAAAACCAGATGTAGAGAGAGAAGAAAAGAGACCTTTATTACCAATTACATGATCAGATGCACCAGAATCTAGAACCTAAGGGCCGAGAGAAGATGAGTGAGAGAGGTAAACAGATGAGAAACTAGTGTGTGCAACCGTCGTAGTAGAACTAGAGTTCGGATGACTATGAACCCATCGGAGGAAATCTTCATAATTTGTTGGGGAGCCCTATGGAGATGGTGTAGTCTGAATAGTGGCAGAAGGGTCAAGCTGAGTTACATTTATCGCAGGCGAAGGCTTACCATGCAACTTCCAACAGCGATCAATAATGTGTCCAAGCCAATTACAATGCTCACATTTGGGACGAGGCTTAGAGTTGGATGATCCTCCACGAAAGTGACTCTGATGATGTCCCTAAGATGCAAGGGCAGCAGTGTCACCCGTAGCTGAAGTAATAGAGGGCTCAGCTGGATGTTTGCTGGTACTCGAAGGAGGATCGTTGAGGTAGTAGACCTATTCGGAACAGTAACTAACCCCAAAATTTGATCACGAGTTGCAGAATACTCTTGGGGCAGGCCATAAAGTGCAAGAAGCATGAAGAAGGTGCTGCGTTGATCCAACTCCTTCTTTTGTTCAACTGGATTACTTGCAGCAGAAGAGAGAAGCTTATTAAAATCATGAAGTGCACTATGAAAGATGGCAAGATATGAAGAAATAAAGCCATTTATCGTCTTCGGAGTAATGATATTCAGCAAACGGTGACAAACTCCATAGAGAAGTAGAGTGTCATTAGTGTAGAGTGTCTTTTCCTAACTCTAAATCGATTCACACGTGAGATGTGGACTGTAAGACCCTTAGTTTTAATTTGTAATTTATGTATTTTGGTGTGTTTTGTATGTTGAATTCTGAGGCTTTTTAGCCAATTTTATTGGTATTTTGTGAGTTTAATGCCAAAAATATCTTTTTGGAGACCCGATTAAAATTATTCATCGAGGAATAATTTTATTTAATTATGGTGAATCTTTTCGCGAAGAATTTTTTTTTTCTTAGATGCAGCGATTTTTAGAAAAATTTATCTGCCGATTGAATTGCGGCGGGAGAAGATATTTTTCTGAAAAAGTGGTTTGTGATGTGATGTGAGGTGACGGGAGTAATGATGTTTTTTTAAATATCTAGATATTTTTTTCTAGATATTTGTTAGATTTATATATATATATATATACTTGAAAAGAAAGAAAGGAAAAGGAAGAAAACAAAAACGCTTCTCCCTGTAGCCATGCCTCCATTTTCTTTTTTCTTTCTTCTTCTTCTTCAACAAAAACAATGTTGCGTTTTTCTTTTTAAAAACTCAAAAACAAACCTCCATTTTCTTCGACTTCTAAGCTTCATTTCGCGAAGTGACAGAAGGGAAAATTGCTCATCTTCACGCTACGGTGCTAGTGAACCAACTTTGGAAGTGACGTCGCGAACGAAGTTTTTACCGGAATTAATCGCGGTGCCGTAATCGGTTGTTAGAGCTACTGTCGAGGTAAGGACTCCTTCCAAATTTTTTAGTTTGCATATAAGGACTCTATAGGTGAGATTAATGTTGTTGATTTTGTTAGTAATGGTTAAAAAAAAATTGATTTTTGACGTGTTTGAGTTACGATATGAGTTATTTTCAAATAAATGAGTTTGAACTGAAGTTGAAATTTTAAAAAAGAAAAATTTAGAGTATTTTATCAACTCAAAATTTCGGTGCTTTAATAGTCGAATGTGTGCATGTGTGATTTGGACAATATTTGTTTTATTTAGTTTTAACTAAATAATGTAGATTATTTGGTTGTAAAAGTTTGGTGTGTGAAAAAGATATAATTTTGGGAATTTTGTTGTGGTTGGATAAATTTTAGTTGTGAACATATGGTTATAAATATTTATGTTTATGTAGTTAGCTCCTTAAGTCTCGAAAAGGAATCGAGACCGTTGGCACCGAGTTAGCGGTAGGGAGAACTCTGATATATTAATGTTGTTGTGGTGATTCAAGTTTGGTGTGGTTTACGTGTTCATAATTAATATTATGAATTTTTTAGATGTGCTTTATGTGTGGATTTTTTGGAAGATGAATTGATGAAATTGGTGGTTTATGTGTGAGAATGTGGAGTTTTAAATTTGGTGATTTATGGTTGAAAATTTTGTAGATTAAATTCGGTATGGTTTATGTGTTCATAACTAATATTATGAATTTTTGGGATGGTATTTATGTGTGGGTTGTGGAAAACGAATTGATGAAATTGGTAGTTTATGTTTGAGAATGTGGAGTTTTAAATTTGGTGATTTATGGTTGAAAATTTTGGAGATTGAATTTGGTGTGGTTTATGTGTTCATAATTAATATTAAGAACTTTTGAGATGTGATTTATGTGTGGATTTTGTGGAAAATGAATTGATAAAATTGGTGGTTTATGTGTGAGAATGTGGAGTTTTAAATTTGGTGATTTATGGTTGAAAATTTTGGAGATTAACTTTGGTGGTTTATGTTTGGAAATGTGGAGTTTTGAATTAATGTGCTTTATGTGTGAATTTTGTGGAAAAAAGGAATTGATGTGTTTTGGTGTGAATTGCGAGATTATGAGTAAATATGTTTGAGTATACTTTGTGTTGAATTTGAAAAATCATTAGTGTTAAATGAATATTAAAAATGGGGAATTTTTTAATAGCTGCATTTACTTAATGGTTGTGGTGAAAAGAGTTAGAGTGTGCTCATGCATTTTCATAGTACATGGTGACCGCGATGGGCCATGGTGATAGTGGTGACCGGATGGGCCACATGATGATGTCATGTGAATTGTTGGTTCATCTTATCCTTACGAGAGTTATCGTATCGTGCTGATCTGTGAGAGATTGCACTCTAGAATGTGTTGATCTGTAAGCGATTGCACTCTAGAAAATAGTGTAGGACCTGTGATAGGCTACACTTTAGTAAATCGTGCTAGCCTGTGAGAGACTGCACCTTGATAGTTAGTATTGGCCTGTGAGAGACCGTATAATTATGATCGTGGCTGTGTTAGAAGGATTTTTGCAGAGCGCGTGGGAATCACCCGGGTTGTTAGTTTGATAGGTCCTTGTACCACTTTTTGATGTGACGTGGGGAAGTTAAAATTCTTGGGGAACTGCTTTTGTACAGGTGTTTGTCGGGAATACCCCAGTTGTATGAGCTATGTCGGATAGATCTCAGAGCCCCGGTGTATTTTTCTGTTTGAAATACTTTGGACTTCCCTTTCAAAACTGTTTCTGCTATTTGTAATTATTGTTAACTTTTGTCGTTGTGATACGACTTAAATATTTTATCCAAAAGTATTTATTTTCCTTCTTGATTTATGAATTTTAGTTTGTTTTTTTTTAAAAAAAAAAGGGCTGTTACATGGACGGAAAATCGGTTTAACGTCTGGATGAAGTGTAGACTTAATGACACTACACAACTGAGCATCAATCTGTTTCCATTTTGATATTTCAGTCGCAACTGAGCATTCAGCGTTTGATGTCGGCGGCCCATCTGTTGTAATTTGATCCATTCAATTTTTCGACAGAGAGAGGAGAGGTAATGTAGTTGGTAAAGATGCTCCTTGTTTCAGACAAAGACGTCATGGTTAGTAAAGATTAGCAGAAAGCGTGTCCGAACCGGAGAAACACGAGTTGTTTGAACTGTAAACTCAAGGCAGATATGGAATCAGAAGGCTGAGGCGAGTGCAACGGAAGAAGCTGCGTCGTGAACGGCTGTCAGACGCGCCGTCACGCGCGGTGGCAATGGGCGGGGCGTGGATCTGACGCGCAGGGACAGTGGCGGCACGCGTGGGCACTTGGGCTGTTTGTTGACGACGCGCGTTGAGGGATGGGCCGATCTGGAGTGTACGACGCTGCTGGAGTGGTCGTTCGTCGAAAAAGGTCGTCGGAGAGAGCGGCGGCAGTGAAGGCGGAAAAAAAGTTGAGAGTACTACGTAGCACAGACAAAGAAAGGGGAAACTAGAGTGGAGGACACGGTTTGCCGAAAAAAAAATTTCTCACCGAAGACAGTGGGTCCACCGGGTAGTTGAAGATTAGGGTCGTCTCTCATTAGGCTCTAGATACCATGTTAAATGAGAAGAAAATATTGAGAGACATGTTGAATAACCCGTGTGTTTCAACTACACAACATAAATTCTTTATATAGACTATGAGTAATAATGGCAGGAATACTTACAGCCTATTTATTTTATTTACTTACTAATATAATATTTTAACAAATAGGAATTATAATGGATAGTAATTAACGACACATAATACATCAAATCAATATCACAACATCAATTCACTCAATATAATTTGTCAAAAAAATGAAATTCAAAGTCTTTAATCTCAAACATCTCAAGAGAACACATTTTCATGACATCAAGGAAATTCCTCATATATGCATGTAAGAAAATAGGGAAAGGGAACTCACATGTTGATTTTCAACAGAATGAAGAAGATAATGAAAAAGAATGAAAAATGTGCACTTTTTCTTTCTCTTCTTCTTGATTTACCAAGTTTGTCTTCTTCTTGATTTACCAACTATTTAATGTTAAAGAGGGATGTTACAATATTACTTGCAAGTTCAGCTATAGTTGGAGGTTGTTTGCAAGTTGCTTTATTGTGACCAATTTGTTGCACCCTTGAACACTGCACTTTTATGCTAACTTTTGAACTTCTTGACGGGTTTGGGTTTTCATTATGTTCCCTCCTTCTTAGCTTTCTTGGTCTCCTAGGCTTCACTCTATACACTGGGGGAGAATTTTATCCATGTTTAAAGTTGGCCTTGAAATCTCTCCATCAATTGGATTGATCACTAGATTATAACATGTCAAGTAAGTCGCAAGTGTTTAGTCGTTACTGATGTAGTTCTCTGAGCCATCCCCTTTGCAAAACATAGCAGTCCAGACATGTTTACACGGTTGTCGAGTTAGTCCCCAAAGTCTGCAGGTGCAACTACCACATTCGAAGTCAACAATAAACTTTTTAGAAATATGTTTGTATTTATGCTCTACCTCAAATTGGGACTCGCCATCCCACGTAGTTGTCCAATATCTTGAATTAATAACCTCTATATCTAGTTTCTTCTTAGGCTTTGGAAAAATCTTTCCCTCTGCAAATCTTTCCATCTACTAACATGTAATTCATTCAAACATAGTTAGAATATGTTTGTCTCTGTGGCCTCAAATATTCTTCCATTAAAATCTTCAGTTATGTTATTTTTGAGCATGTCACTATTTGGATAAAAACTAAACTGTGAAGGTGTCCACAATGTAGGATTAAATGTCATTATCTTTTCATGATACTCATTGTTAACTTCTTCCAATTGCTTCATTTTTTTCTCCCACTTTTGAACATAACTTACTTTTTTCAACACTCACAATTATGTTCCTCAATGTTGAACTTCCTCCAAATTTCTTCTTATAGTTGGCATACAGACGTCTAAGACAAAACCTGTGCTCAACATCTAGCATCATTTCCTCAAAGACTTGGACAAGACCCTGCAAGAAACAATAGCTTAACAACACAAGAAAAATATAGGTTTCACATTTGAACATAAACTCAAGCATGTATATTAGAATGTACCTTTTGTTGAAGAGACATCGCAACTCATCTCCTTTCTCCTTGTTATCCCATATCTTGTACCAATAAAGTAAGAAATCAACCCTATGAATCTTTGGTTTCAGCCTCAACTGTAACAACTACTATAGGAAAATAATTATCATTTGGATCCCTACCAATAGCAGCCAATAAATGTTGTCCAAAACAACTCTTAGACGAGAACCATCAACTCTAATAATTGGTCTACAAGCAGCCAAAAATCCTTACTTTATAGCTTATATGCATATGTACAAACTTTGAAACAGTGCCTGGTGGACTAGTGTAGGTATGTCCATTACTTTTAGAGTTGAACCAACATTTTTTGATTGTAACCTGTTCACAATAATCCATTCTAGCATATTGTTGAAGGGCTTGACCTTCTAGTCTCTCCAGTGCTTTTCTTCTAACCTAATATGCCTTAGTAATAGAGATCTCAGCCATGTATTTTTCCTTCACATCTTTCTTAACATGAGAGATCTTCTTTGACTCACCCATTCTCGTAGTGGCAGACAACTTATCTGCAACCCAGTTAGAAAAAGGCCAAATACCCATTAAATCTTCTCTCACAAGTGTGAACTCCTTTATATCTCTTAAGCTTGTAAGTCCCTTCACAACCAACTTTACTAACCAAGGTCATCCGCTCACAAGACTCACGATAGCATCTTTGAATTGTTTCATTGATAGCATCCATCCAATAAAGCCCATTCCTTGATAGCATCTTTGAATTGTTTCATTGATAAAAGTTCAGTCCCAACTTCTCATTTGAAGTCCATGCACATCTCTACAGGATTGAACAGATTCTTATGCTTTCTTCTTTTACTTTGTTTACTTTGTTCGTCGTCTTCATATCAGTTCATGCTTTCCAAGTCTTTAAAGTCATACCCATCGAATAAGTCACGTTCAGTAGTGACTACAGAGTTATCCATACTTGGCAACACAAGTATTGGTTTTGGATTTTTCATATCAACGACATCTTCTTCAACTTCGAAATAATCCTCATGCTCGCCATCATCTGCATTATCATATAATTTTTCCTCCACAACAGATTCATCACTACTAGTCATATTCTCATCACTTTCAATTTCTTTTTCAAAAGGGACATAGTCTGGGTCATTACAGATTACTTCAATACATAATTTTATGTGCTTCATTATCATTCTCAACACATAATTTTCCATAGCCAAACAATTAGAGTCTGACTTGAGGCCCTTTAACCCAATGTTCAATAACCATTATATCCTAACTCCTTCAATATAGAAATAATTTCTTTTAGTGACCAGTAATCCAAGTCATATTGAACCCCTTCTACTATTCTGCCTCCTATATATTCATTACCAACCATTTCATTTGATTATTGGGTTTTAGGAAGAATAACAAGAACACAAATAATCACAAACAATACAACAACACAATAGCAAAAATAGAAACACAACAAACTCAGAACAAGTAGATAATGAGAGACAAAAAGCAAAATAGCGAAACAAGAAAAAGAAAAATATTTCATCTACATAAAACACTAACAACAATAGCAACACAACATCAGGTCTTGTCATCAACAACACAATTATTCAAGAACACAATCTACCATCAAACAAACAGTGTTGCACGCATGTCTCGTGCAGACAAAAATAGAACAATAAAAAAGGCTGGCACACATAACGGTCACTTGCAGGTGGTCGGAGATTGATGGGAGAACGAGGGCAAGTGTGTTTCATTGAGGGAAGAAGAAAACTGAATAGGGTTTTTGTGATTTTTTAAAAAGGATTTTTGAATAAATATAATAATTTAAATAGGATTTATGATTAAAATATAAATTTTTAAAATAATAATGACGTGGAAATTTTGTAAATAGGTGGAAATTAAGTGAGTGACATGCCATGTAAGTGTAAGTTAACATAAGGACTTAATTAAAAATATTATGTTAGTTCATGATGTGATTATAAATTTTTTTAGTTTAAAGATTTATTTAAAAATTCTTAAAAAGTTTGTGGACACATACGGAGTAATTAAACCAAAAATAAATTCGTTATTTTAAAATAAAATTTTCATTTTAAAATAAAATTTTAGGGTGAAAAAATGTTATCCAATTTAAGGTAGAGCATATCTTTACAATAGCCTTTATTTAATAAAATAAATAAAGTAAATGATGTACTTTTGTCTAAATCCAATCATATTATCTATCTTTATCACATTCGCATTTTCTCACTTTTGTTTGTGTTGAAGAATAAAATTCCACTTCACTTTAAGTATCTATAAAAATGTCAAGCAATAGTGTTGAATTATTGTTCCTAAAAATTGCCAAATATTTATGAAATATATTACAATTGAGGGATATAATAATTTTTTTTTCACGGCTATATATAATAATATATGGAATAAAAAATATTGAACCAAATAAGGGACCGAAAATTAATATTCCCTTGTGGTTGGATTCACAAAAATCGTATATCTTAAGGATATATATTTCTATCTATCCATTGGCTTACTCATCAATTTCACCCTCTCTCATCTCATACCTTTGGATTCTTTGCTTTTTATGACCTCTCCCACTGATAGTATATATTAACATGAAGATGATGTTGAGGATGATGTAATGCAATTAAATTTGAGCCTCCTTCCACTTTAAGTATCTATCTCTATTTTGCTATTGGCTTGCTTTGGTTAGGGTATATCTTCATTCACAAAAGTGGAATCATTCAAAGTCATGCAATTGATATGAGTAACAAAGCAATATGCCACATTAATTATTGACCGTGAACGAATATATCCTCTTTCTCCGTCGTGTGTTTGTTGAAATTTACACTACTAGATTGCTATTAAAGATTCCTTCATTTGGTATGGTATTTTGAGTTGGCTAGATGGTAATGTCACACAATCTATTTTACTTTTTCTAGGTCTTTTCCTCCTTTGAGTACAATATTAGGTCCCAAAATAGATTTGCTTTGGTCTGATATTTAGTTGTGTGGTTGATCTGAAAGTCGCAAAACAATGACATCTTCTTCGATAAGGTCTCGATTGTTGAGCATGTGGTAGATCCGACTCAGATTTTCTCATAGAAGTGATTTTTGATTAGTACCTCGAGGACTAATAGTATGAGATTGTTTTCTGAAACTTCACTAATATTCTTGTATTGAGTTATTCAATGCTCCTTTCTTATCACCAAATGATAGTTAGATGCAAGGGACATTATGATGGCTCTTGAAAGAGTCTAGATATACTTTTGTGTCTTCTACTAGAGACATAAGTCTATTATTTTAACTGTGTAGTAGATGAAAACTTATTTTTTCTTTTCACATTTGCTTCTATTATTTTTGAACACTCAAAAATATTATATCAAATAACAAACCATAAATTATTTACTTAAAACTCTGAGTTATCGTTGGGGCTATACTTCAAATTCTCTTTGGTCCAATTAGCACCTCTAATTCTTGGATATTAATCCAACCAAGATACAAAGCATGCTGTTGGCTAAGGAGATTTCACTAAAAACTCTCTAACAGAGATTAGTCATTGATAAAGCTGGGGAATAATTCATACTAGGATGAATCCAACATGTAATTAGAAGTCTAAAGAAAATGTTAAAGTGGAAGTTTTTTAAATGAAAAAAATAACACAAGGCTTTATTTAAAAATAAAAAGTAACCAAGTTTTGTTGTATTTAAGTTCGAACAATATGTCACTATATCTTGGACCCGTGCGAGGTACCAGAAAATAATTTTAGTTATAAAATTTATAATATTATTTTTTATGATAAAAATAGTTAACTAAATTGAACACGGTTTTAGAGGAAAAATGTTACTTAAAATTGAATTAACTTTTGTATATAAGATAATCAAATTACATGTTTTTATGTTTTATAATAAAAATAGTTGACTAATTGACCATGATTTTGTAGATGACTAAGTTGCTTAAAATTAGAATTAACTTTTATATATAAGATATGAAAATAATCAAATCACATGTTTAAAATTGACATTAACTATTATATATAAAATATATACAGATAATTAATTAAATGAAACATTTTTACTCTTTTATAATAAAAGTAGTTTACTAAGTTGACCATACTTTTTGGAGAGAAAATGTTACTTATAAGATTGATATTAACTTTTATATATATATATATATATACATATATATATCTTAAGATATAAAAATAATAAAATTTCATGTTTTAATTATCTTATACTAAAAATAGTTAATTAGGTTGATCATGTTTTTGAAAGAAAAATGTTACTTAAAATTAACATCAACTTTTATAGATAAGATATATAAGGTATTGTATATTCATAACTAAATTAAATGATGTTAGACTTTTTTCAAATCCCATATTTGAGGCCTAAAATCTTAGTTTGGATTACTTGATCACCCCCCGAACATAACTCGCATTAATAATATATTAACCAAAATAAAAGCGAAAATAATAATTAATTCAGGGCAATAATGAAATCAGTTTTGTCTATACATATGTATATAATTTTTGCATGTATAGAATTACCCAAAAGTAAACATTCGTGAACCATACTAAATTTTAGATTAATAACTTTACAATTGCATGAAAATGAAATATGAATTTCTAGCTTATACATCCTCGCATTGTCGCTCCACTTTCTTCTCAATAGTACTATACATTAGACGAGCAAAAGTTGTGTGGCAGGCGTTTTGCTGTCTTCTCTCTCATCATTTTGTTTTAGCTCTTATGTTTAGCTGTTCTATGTACTTCTCCCCCTTTTTTCTATTTTCATCTTGTATCTTTGTTTCTTCATGGATTTGACTTCTTTATATTGATTTATGAGTATTTTTTTATATTCTTATTTTATTATAGGAAAATGATGTGTAGACATCTAAACGCTCAATAAACACTTCGAGAGAAAGAAATAGAAACAATGGTATAATAAATATGATATATTAATAATGTTATGAGAAAAAAGAAATAGAAAAAAAATGAAGTATTAAATTGATTTATTGAAATTGTAGGTGTATATATATATAATAGCTCTTTATTATATTATCCTTTGCCTTTAAAATAAATAATAAATAAAGTAGACATGCAAATTAGTCTCTAGCTATGTTGCTAGTCTCTCATATGTACTGCATCGATCCAATCAATAATATGGTATCTAAAATGTGGAATTATACTTCTTTAGTTGCCTTTATATATGTCAACTTTGTTAAGAGGAATGGGTAAGCAACAACTCATACTATTGGAAGCCAAATGGATGGAATGTTCGATCCCAAATCGTTCACTTTTAAATGGAATTCCATTTTCATTATTCGAGGTGGTCCATAACACAGAAACAAAGGGAATCAAGTAAGTTTGTGTAGATCAGGGAAATGAGCCAGCTGGGTGAATGTTGTTAGGTTTACAAGAGATAAAGAAAAACTCAAAAAGCAAGACCCAATTATCTTTATTTAAAGGGTACGTGGAAATGGAATATTTCTGTGTCCAAGGCAACCCTATCCATTTTCACCTGTGTTATTTTGACACACTTTTTTGACATTGTATAAAAACACCCTATGTGATTGTTCATTACTTTATTATGCGATGTAGTTAAAATTATTGGTTACTTGTTAAATGGATAATTAAGGGGATATAAGGTTTGGTGGTTAAGCTGCTAAGTTAGGAAATAAAGTGTTAAAAGAGATCACGAGTTCGGTCTCCACCTATAATAAAATACTAAAAATATTATAACAGTCATAATTACTAACATTAGTTATAAAAAAAAATAAATAATTAAAAGATATTATCTATAGTTGAATATAATGCATGATATTTTGACACACAACACTTTTTGTTTATTCATTACATTGGTTTATTTATTTATTAATTACATTCAATAAATTATGTATGATCACTTGTGATACTTTATTAATATTTGAGCAATTTAAATTTCTCAACATCCACTCAACCCTTCTCTCTCTCTTTTTGTGATGCAAACAACATTAGCATATCACATCTATCAAATTATACTCTACTTCTTTTTTTCTCAAGATGTCTATAAAATGTATGAGTGTGGATACATCATTTTCTTAAACACATGTTTAGTATTTAGTTGAAATCTTCTTCATTTAATCAATATTTTTATTTTGAAAAGATAGACATATATATAAAATAAAATAATATTATTTTATTCAATATGTTTATAACTTCTGAAATTGATAAGGATCTCAAGAGCATGAAGATGATCCATATTTTTAATAAATTAGGGTGAACTTTATTTATTTTCATTTGGTTTGTAATAGTTCCTAGTTTGCTTTAATTTGGAATTGTAATAGTTTTAATATAGATTTAGTTGATGTTATATGTAAGTGAAGATACTTTGCTTCCTTACATTTAGTTAATTTTTATTAAAAACAAAAAATGATGTAAGCCTAATTTGGGCTAATGAATGGTGTCACTTATGACCCATTTAGGTTTAGAGATAATTTTACTATAACTATGAATTTGTAACCTCATTGAAGGAGGATTTTTTTTTTTGAATGAATTAAAATTTCTCTAATGAGAATTGTGAGTGAGTTAGGTCTCCTCTTTAAGTTCTTGGATTAGAACTTGCTTGAGTCTTATCAATGGCTTCCTTACCATTGTGGCGATTCTTCATTGGCTTATCAATCATCCTTGATTGTGGCGCCTTCTTCATCTTCTCAACCTAATCCATCTTTTGTTTCTTTATAATTTTTAGTTTCCTTTACATCGAACCCTAATATACAAATTGTGCCAATTTTCGTGTTCGGTAACCTGTTATCATATCTCGAGTTCTACACACTTGTTTTCGGTGATTCAACATCCTAACTTACGTTTCGGAACGTCATCTTTCATCTCGTTTTGGAATCGGCCGATTCAGAGTTTCGTAGCTCAGTTTATCGCATTCTCCAGCAATACGCGATTTTGGATCCAATCTGTAAGTTTCCAACCTAGAACGATCCTTAAAGTGATTCATGACAAACAGGATTCTATCATTTGGTACCAGAGCTTGTCTCTAGGTTTGGAATTGAGTAAAATTCTGTTTATGCATTTTTTTGGTGAAACATAAATTGCTAGTTGTGTTGCTTTTGTTTGAATTGCTATCATTACTTAATTTGTGTGTTGCTGCTAATTAAAAAAAAATTGTGTTGTTAAAAGTATTGCACACTACCTGTTTGACAAAATTTCTAAGTATGTCATATCCTCAATATATTCGAGATTTTGTATTGGATCCGGAGTATGTGAAATATCTATACGAAAATGGATATGCAAAACAAGCAAGAAAAGTAGAGAAGCTAGCCTCGAGAGAGAAAGAGAAAATCAAAGAAAAGAAAGAAGAAGAGGAGAAATATTTGAGAGACAAAGGGCGAGAAATTGACTCCAACTATTTGTCTAATTTTGATAATTCTCTATTGCAAGTGCTTGAAGAAGTGTCTCCAAATGAGGAATGTCATCAATATATTGAAATTGAAAGTAAAGAGAAAGATGATGGTAAAATTGAAAGTCTCTTTAAACAAGAGAGTGAGGTGAACGAAGCAATGTTAGTGCTTGAAGGTGATTATTCAAAGGTTCTTCAAAATGATGCTTACAAGGAAATTATTGAGTCACCATTTTTTTGTGATGAAGAGAATGTCCATGAAACTCAACTTGCTTTGAAGCTTTTGCTAATACAAAGTAACATATTGTTTGCCACAAATTTTAATCCAAAGAAGATAAATTTGGCTACGAATAGCAACTTCAAAAGGTATAACTTTATTACCATCTTTAGAATTTCTTACCTTTACCATAAATGTACTAAGATGTTAATTGTTCAAGATGAAAATGTGATTCACCGACTTATCACATTTGGTGACTTTTCCAAATTCCCATTTGACCCCGGTGGATATGATGAGCTTGTGGTTTGATTGGATTATTTCTTCATGTACGGTATAATGGAGCTTAAATTCGAGGTCGAATTTCTTCAAGAAAGAGAGAATGATAAGGATCTCAAGAGCATGAAGATGATCCATATTTTTAATAAATTAGGGTGAACTTTATTTATTTTCATTTGGTTTGTAATAGTTCCTAGTTTGCTTTAATTTGGAATTGTAATAGTTTTAATATAGATTTAGTTGATGTTATATGTAAGTGAAGATACTTTGCTTCCTTACATTTAGTTAATTTTTATTAAAAAAAATATGATGTAAGCCTAATTTGGGCCTAATGAATGGTGTCACTTATGATCCATTTAGGTTTAGAGATAATTTTACTATAACTATGAATTTGTAACCTCATTGAAGGAGGATTTTTTTTTTTTTGAATGAATTAAAATTTCTCTAATGAGAATTGTGAGTGAGTTAGGTCTCCTCTTTAAGTTCTTGGATTAGAACTTGCTTGAGTCTTATCAATGGCTTCCTTACCATTGTGGCGATTCTTCATTGGCTTATCAATCATCCTTGATTGTAGCGCCTTCTTCATCTTCTCAACCTAATCCATCTTTTGTTTCTTTATAATTTTTAGTTTCCTTTACATCGAACCCTAATATACAAATTGTGCCAATTTTCGTGTTCGGTAACCTGTTATCATATCTCGAGTTCTACACACTTGTTTTCGGTGATTCAACATCCTAACTTGCGTTTCGGAACGTCATCTTTCATCTCGTTTTGGAATCGGCCGATTCGGAGTTTCGTAGCTCAGTTTATCGCATTCTCCAGCAATACGCGATTTTGGATCCGATCTGTAAGTTTCCAACCAAGAACGATCCTTATAGTGATTCATGAGAAATAGGATCACATCAGAAATGAAAGTCACTAGTATCCTAATTCCTAACCCTTCTCTATCCATTCCATTTCCATCACATGTACCATCCAAGCCTTAATCTCTCTTTATTTCTAATCAAATTGGGATCCTATCAATTTCTCAAAAAAAATAAACATCTCCATTAATAATATTTTAGAGTATAACTATCTCATTAATGTTATGTTTATATACCTAAAAGTTATAGTATTCAAGATTGCTATTTCTTTTGCGAAATGTTACTCTTTCTAACCATCCTGTATTAATCTCATCATAAATAAAGGGTGTAATGGAGACTTAGAGAGTGTAATTTGTTGTGTTCTAAAAGGTGGAGTCAAACAAAATTTTACCAAGTTTAATTACACGTAATAGTGATTAAAATACAGATTCAAAACTAAACCAATTAATACCAAAACAACAATGACACACAATTACACATACATCCATCATTTTCATACTCTCATTAATTCAATACCTCATTTTCTCTTTATTTCTTTCATTTTATTACATCATCAAAATATCACATCTATTATATTATTATCTCTATTTCTTATTTTAGATCTCAGGGTGTCATTAGGGTGTTTAGGTGTCCATTGACAATTTTTCATACACAAAATAGATTAAATACATAAACAAACAAAAAAGAGAGAATTTCATTATTTTGTTTCCATTGGAAAAAAGAAAACTGCACAAAAGGATGTTGAATGAAGCACTCATCAATATATTCTCATCTCATTTTACACTATCAAAAGCTAATATAAAAGTTCCTTTATACTTGCTATGAAAAGATGAAACGAGCCCTCATTATAAATACTATTCTATATAGATAAAGTCCAGTATATAGAAAACTAGTACATTGCAATTGCACCCTCACAATCTCAAACCCTTTTTAACCATTCTTTGTTGTTCTAAATCCCATATAAAATACCAGAAAATCAACATGAACATTCACCTTGGAGATGAAAAGGAGCAGTGTCAAAAGAAGAGGAAATCTTGTGATGAAACCTCTACCAGCATTTACATGAGAACTTCAAGAAAAAGACTATGCAGCAACAAAAATGAAGAAGATAGAAACAACAACGACAACAACAAGGGATCGGTCTCTACAACGTTGAAGCTTTACGATGATCCATGGAAGATAAAGAAGACGCTAACCGACAGCGATCTGGGAATATTGAGCAGGCTCTTGTTGGCTGCAGATTTAGTGAAGAAACAGATTTTGCCTATGTTGGATGTTGATGATGCAAGAGCTGCAGAGACTGAGGAAGGTTCTCCAGTTAATGTTTGGGACATGGAAACTAAATCCATGCATCAACTTGTTCTAAAGCGATGGTCTTCATCCAAGAGTTATGTTCTTATTGGGAAATGGAATCAAGATTTTGTGAGAAGGAGAGAGCTTAAGAAAGGAGATGAGATTGGATTCCAATGGGATCCTTTTAACCGAGCTTTTAACTTTTGTGTTCTTAAACGAACTATGCTGCCATGTTAATCACTTGTATGTCAGGTTATTTTGTGAAAATATTTTCTATTTTTATACTTTAAAATTTATGTTAATTTTATAGTTAATAAAGAAGTAAAATTTTTGAAGTAAAAAATTGTTTGTATTTTTATGAATAATGAAAATGTCAAAAAATTTTTTTTTTTAAAATACATCTTTATTGACTAACGTTTCATCTTAATTTTATGACAGCGGTTTATTTCTCGCAAGATAAAATAAACACACATTTTAAAAAATAAAAATAAACAACATTTTCAAAAAATCTCATTTAATTGCTATTTGATTTCTATATAGTTTTTGAAAAAAAGGTTTTTCTTAATGACACACGGTGTAACGTTTTCCTACCATATTTATTTACATATGTGAAATCTTGCATAACATCTTCAGTAGTTGTTTTAAAACATAAGGTTTAGTTTTTGTAAAATACTTTTTTAGATTATACCCTTATAATTTAAAATTCATCCACTTTCAATCCCTAATTGAATTTGACTTCAAAAAACAATGATGTGGCATAGGATTATACCCTTATTTTATTCTCAAATTACAGGGTATAATCTAAAATATGCCCTAAAATATATTTTTTAGATTACACTCTTATTTTATTCTCAAATTACAGGGTATAATCTAAAAAATATATTTTATTGAGAATAAAATAAGATTTTGTCTATATTGCAAGGATTAAAAACACAATAAACCCTAAAATATGTATTCAATTTGTTACGTAATATACCAAGTCATATGTTTAATGAAAATAGATAATGAATTTTCAATTATTTGAATTATTTCAAAGTAAATTTGTGTTTAATTTAAATTTTTTTTTATCTTATATGGGACGAGTTATAAGGTAGGTTAATTAGCGGTATTGGGTGAGTTAAGGATTGGGAGTTGGTTTAAAATGTGGAGTTTGTAAATTGTTCCCCACACTCACTAATAATTACTAAATAAGTTTGGTTATTTCAAAATAAAAATGTGTATATTATGTATGTTGTTTTTGCTTCTCTCCGTTTCACTTATAAACTTATAAAGTCAGCTTTAATATTACATACACAGGTTCGACTCATGGGAAGATAAGTAAAATTACTGTCTTAGACCTCAAATATTTTTAAACTTTAAATTTATACATTTGATTTAATTAATATTATTAATTTTGTAGTAGTAATTTTTTAGTCTTTATAGTATAAATTTCAGTATCTGATTTTGATACTAACTAATTCAATAAAAAATTATTCAATCATGTCAATGAATTTAATATTTATTTGTAAGTTGTTTAATATTGTGTAACTCTCAAAAATATATTGTTTAATATTATAAAATAATTAAAGTTAAAAGACCTCGTATTTTTGAAAAGCCTCATTTTAAATTTTGCATTAGGCCTCTAGATTTATTGGATCATATATACATACAAGAAATGTTTTGAGAAAGAGGAGCTTTTATGTGAGTATATATAATAGAGCTAAAATTAGACTAATTATAATCACTAGGGTCTTTAATTCCAACTTCAAAAAACCAATACAATTGAAACCATAAATTTATTATAATACTTTTTTTAGAGATATTAGAAGTTGTTCATTCCCATAGGATGTAGTCATTACGCCAAAAATAACATTTTACAGCGCTTTTTTAAGCTATTACAGCGCTTTTAAGTGTTGTACTATCTAATGCTGTTAAAAGATACAACATCGTTATTTATTTGAAAAAAACGTTGTAATAGGTATAAATTTATAGCGCTCAGCGCTTCTCTTAGACTCATTTTACAGCGCTTTTCTTACAAAAGCGTTGTAATAGGTGCATATATAGGACGTTTCTTATACTAGTTTTACAGCGTTTTTCTTAAAAAATCGCTGTAATAGGTGCATATATAATCAGCGTATCTTATACTAGTTTTACAACGCTTTTCTTAAAAAAGCGATGTAATAGGTGCATATATAATCAGCGCTTCTTATACTAGTTTTACACCGCTTTTCTTAAAAAAGCGTTGTAATAGGCACATTTATAATCAGCGCTTCTTATACTAGTTTTGAAGATATTCTTTATATCCGAGTGATTGTTATAATGACCGTGCAGTGGATCTAAATAGTATTGATGGCAAACAACACCCAATGTTGCCTACAACAACATAAATTTGGTTGGCAAATACACAACTGAAAAAGTATCATAAATTAAAAAAGATATAGATAAAGAATATCTAATTACCATGAATTATATGGCGCAAGAAACAACTTATTCTTCTCTTTATTTTCCAACAGTATATCAACGACATATTTTTTTACGTTAACTGGGTCAAGTTTAAACATGGATAGCTTATGTGGAGATAAGAATGAAAATCTATCTGTCAATTTGCGCATGCACACCAACTCCTGATGACAGTAGCACTCAACTCCTTATGATTGAGAAGTTCATATATGTGCTCTTTATCAAGTAATTCTTCATACTCATCTCCGAAAATACATTTCTCCATATGTATGATACATGAATCATTGCTGTCCATATTCATTTTTGCTTGTATGTCAAGACACGACCCAAATCAAGAAAGGCGTGGATGACTTATTTTAGGAGCAGCAACTAATTTTCCACGATCCAGTTTTTGAATTTTGACAGATTTATTTTTACCACGAACCTGCATTTGCAGTGCGGCGGATTTCTGGCAGATTTGCGGTGCGGCGGGTTTTTTTTTTTAATCAACTTTCTTAACATTTTGGGTAGGTTTTGCTTGAATCTGAAAAGGTGAGGTTGATAAGTTTGTTAGTTATTATAGTAAGTTAATCATTTCGTATACAATTGATGTATATGTCAAACATTTTCTGGTGAAGTGACTGACTCGTTGTGAGGAATCTTCTTATCATTCTCTTTAGACTTTGTAAGAATTTAAATAAATGTGAAATTAAAGTTAACAGTGAAAAAATCAACAATTAAATATAATCGATCATAATCAGCAATTGAACATAATCATACAATTAAACATACATAGCAATTAAACATACCGTATCATTTCCAACAAGATTTTTGGGTCATGCCACGTAACTACCTATTGCTTCTCCCAAAAACTTCATATCTCTATCATTGTCGGGTATAGGCAATGGTGCAACTGGTTCAAAAGCAATCATAAGTGAAACTTTAACATGGCCAACAGGGATCGGTTTATGGTGTAATACTTCTCCCAACGTATTGTACAATGTTCCTTGTCCAACCATGTGATGAGTAGGTGAGAATAAATATAGCACGCAAGATGAAACACCCTAAATCAATGGTTAATACATACGTATGTGAAACAATTAGGTTGAATGAATTTCTTATTTCATTAAGTAATTAATTACCTCTTGAAGACTTTTACGACCAATGTTGCAACTACCATTTTCACTCTCTAGTTGTATTTCATGTTGACACTCCGGAAGTTGCTTTTTCTTATACTTTTTCACAAAAATGCAACTTGCTCTGTTAGGATTTTTAGCTTATCTAGTACTTCCTCATTAGATGGATTTGTGCGCTTCTCATGTGAAAAATAGCTTTTTGAAGTTACGTCAAATCTTTTACCCCTCACACGGTCATAATATTCAGGAACATTAAATACCTTGCCAAGTATGTCCCTGCAACTAACTTGTTTATTCTCCTCTGGGTTTTCAGAACATTGTTCTAGATTCTCCTAAAATACATGTAGTATTAAAAAGATAAGTTCAATATCATTTTTAAAAGACAATATTAAAAAAATATTAAAGTGATAATATACTTACATATTGTTCTATCACTTGATGAACATTTTCATTATCAACTATTCCATCCTTATTCAAACGAGCCTCCTTCCACAAAATATGACGACCTAATGGTTGATCGGATTTCGTCTCTTGAAGCTATTCGTTAAGACATAAACAAAATATTAGTTAGAAACTATAGTTTATAATCTACCACATTATATAAAAGTGATGTTTACTTACAATTTTTTGCTCTAAACGTGCATACCCCAAACGCGACTTTTTGTATGGATGCATTGGATATTTTGCTCTCTCGCGATTGGCCATACTTATACTCTATATAAAAAAAATAACGATCGTGTAAAAAAATACGCTATGAATATGAATAAAACACAAAGGCTAATAAATTAATATTACCCCCAAAGCGGGGTCTACACGTTTAGCTACAAAAGCGCTCCATTCTTCATTTGATATGTAGTGTTTGTATATTTTCGGAGCTTCAACATTTAAATTTCCATCATGATCTCTTAATTAGCAATTTGACAAATGAGATCTAAATCCTCTGTGTATTTTTTCGGCAACTCTAAGCACATAATTTTTTCGCACATCATCAACGTTAAAAGCCGACTGCAAACAAAATAAAGATAGAGTTTGAGTAAAAGTATTTCAATGGAAAAAATTCTAAGTAACAAAAAAGTGGAGAAAAAATGTTACTTGTATATCATTCCAAAATATATCTTTAGCATCCTTCAAAGCTTTATCTCTCCAATCACCAATTGTTATTGGGATATTTTGACGAACAACTGCACTAGTGTATTGTACCATCATTGAACTGTTGGGCTCAATTGGCTGGTCACTTTGATTCCATCCCACCTAATAAACTCATAGAGTAAGTGCATCCTTTCAAGAAAGATAAAAAATAAATTCTAGACTAAGTATAGTATACCTTAAATTTAATTCCATTACTTCTTGATTTGATGACTTTTTGAATAATAGTTGCCCCACGTTTAACTTCGTTTTCATAACTCTTAGTATTGACAACTTCATCATTTTGACGATCTAAATCATTATTGGAATCCATTTATCTACACATTTCAACATATGACAAATTAATAAGTTTAACATTATAAGTTCAACATGCATTAGTCTAAGTAGTAGTATAAGTTCAACATGCAGTTTAGTGACAACAACAAATTAATAAATACAATACCTGACAACAACAATCACTAAGTTTAGGGTTACGACTTCGCTTAAGTATAAATGACAGGGAAACAACGAGAAGAGGGCACACTAGTTAGAAGAGTATCAGTAGGGTTCGTATGGAGAGGGTTCGTAGGCATATTAGTGAAGAGGGTTCGCAATAGGGAGAAGAGGGTCAGTAGGGTTCGTATGGAGTGTAACGAAGATGGAGGAAAATGAAGCGGTTTCGCACTGCCAAGGAAAAGGAAAATGAAAAGGAAAGGGGAGAGCACATAATGAAAAGGAAAATGAAGCGGTTTCTTATTATCAGTTTACTTTAACAAACCCTTTTACAGCGCTTTTCCAAAAAGCGCTTTAAAAGACTTAACCTATTACAGCGCTTCCACAAAAAGCGTTTTAAAAGACTATATAAAAAGCGCTGTAAAAGATTTGTAAAAGCCTTTTACAGCGCTTATGGAAAAAAGCGCTGTAAATGGTTTGAAATTTAGTTTTTAAAGCCTTTTACAGCGGTTATGGACAAAAGCGTTGTAAATGGTTTGAAATTTAGTTTTGAAAAACCTTTTACAACACTTATGGACAAAAACGCTGTAAATGGTTTGAAATTTAGTTTTTAAAAGCCTTTTACAGCTTTTACAACGCTTATGGACAAAAAGCGCTGTAAAATTACATGTTCAATTCAAGTAAAATATGCTAAATTACAATTTCAGTTCAATTTCTGTAAAATGCTAAATAATTAATTAGTTAAATACCTATATATCAATGCTAAATGCTAAATTACAATTTCAGTTCATTTTCTGTAAAATACCGATATTTTGATTTTTTTTTTCCAAATAATTAGTTAAATACGTATATATCAATGATAAATACTAAATTACATGATCAATTCAGATTGGGATCAGTTCAAGTTCAAGGAAAATGCCCAGCCAAACATAGCTATTTCAAGTTCAGTTCAAGTTCAGTATAATTAAGCAGTTCAAGACTTAGTTCTGGTAGAAAATCAGTATAAGCAGAAAATCAAATACAATTCAAGCTAAATACTAAATGCTCAGTTTTGGCAGGCCAAACAGATTGCTAAGTATAAATTACATGAAATTAGTTCTGGCAGTTCAAGTTACATGAACTTAGTATAAATTACATGATGAGTTCAGATTACATGGCTTATATAAAACACTTAAACACCTTAAGATGTCCTTCTTCTTTTCCTGGTGGAATTCATATTTGTTTGTCCCTTAACGATACGAAACGATGGATTAATCCAAATTCCCTCATCGTGATCATCTCGAAGATATAAACCATCATCAGTTGAATCAATTTCAGTGGTTGTGATGTCGCAAAGAAAAGATCATTACCAACATCTTCATCATTATTGTTATCATCACTTATTTTATTGATCGATAGGACAATGGACCATTTATCATCAGTAGGAACAATGACATAAAACACTTGTTGAGCTTGCGACACTAAAATCAAAGGCTCGTCTTTGTATCCCACCCTATTAAAATCGACAAGCAAGAACCCAGACTCATCAATCCGAACGCCATTATTATTATCGACCCACTTGCAACCAAATATGGGAACACGAAACATTGTGTGATCTAACTCCCATATATGATAAATTTGCATATATTGGGTTTTTGTCTTTTGCACTTGAGATATGCATCGCTTCAGCTACGAAAGTGACTCCGCTATTTTGCATAGTGGTTTGATCATCTTGTTCTTTGGTATAAAATGTGTTGTCGTTAATTACATAACCGGTGTAAGAAAAGACATGTAAACTCGGACCATTTGCTAGCCACGTCAATCTTTGTGAAATTTAACCGGGGTCTATATCAAACTTTGAGTTAATGTGACTTTTTTAGCCATGTAATAAACTTTCGATTGTGCTATCGTGTTATCCAATTTTGATTCCTATTCATATTCAAACTAGATAACTGATATAACTGATCCATGTGTATTGTAACATACGGTTGAACCACATCATCATTGTGCAGAACATATAATTGTGCCTGCTCCTATTCTAACCTTGATATAGTCATTACTCTCTTTCCAATTATCCCTTCTCCCGTTATTCTTCCCGAATGACGAGACATGGAAAGCCCTATGGATTCAACGTTGGATAGATATTTAGTACAAAATTCAGCAGCTTCTTCGATAGTGTACCGTTCAGAAATACAACCTTCTGGTCGACTTCTACTTTTTACGTACCCTTTTAATATTTTCATATATCGTTCTATCGGATACATCCATCTCATATAAGCCGGCCCACAAAGTTGTGTCTCCTTAACAAGATGAACAGTAAGGTGAACCATTATATCAAAAAACGAGGGTGGGAAATACATTTCAAGCTCACACAAAGTAACATCAATTTCCCACTGCAATGTTGGTAATTTCTGAGGATCGATCACTTTACTACAAATTTCCTTGAAGAAGAAACATAATTTAGTTATGGCTCGTCGAAATTTTTCAGGTAAAATGGAACGTATACCTATTGGTAGCAAATGCTCCATTAGAACATGACAATCATGAGTCTTCAAACCTTTTAACTTCAGGTCTTTCATACAAACTAAATTTTTAATGTTTAAATAGTATTCTTCTAGAACTTTAACTTCATGTAGAAATTTACATAAAACAATTTTTTCCTTTCTAGATAGAGTATGAGCGGCTGGAGGTAGATATGTTCGATTTCCTTTCTTTGTGGGACCCAATTCATTTCTTATTCCCATATCGACCAAGTCCAATCTTGCATTGATATCATCCTTAGATTTTCTTGGAACATTGAGTAACGTACCAATAACACTATCAAATACATTTGTTTTCAATATGCATCACATTGAGAAAATGTCTTATATACAATGACTTCCAATATGGCAATTCAAAGAAAATTGACTTTTTCTTCCACCTAGTTTTGACAAGCTTTCCCGCAAAAGGTTTGCCAAATTTATTGGTCAAACCTTGTACTTTTTCAAATATTTGATATCCAGTCGGTGCTAAAGGAGCAGTAGCTTCCTCTGATTTTCCATTGAATGCATTACTCCACCCACGATACTTATGACTAAAAGGTAAAAATCTACGATGTCCAAGAAATATGTTCTTCTTACAATGTTTCAACTGGATCCAATCTGTACTCTTTTCACATATAGGACATGCACACGGACCTTTAATGCTATATCCTGATAAATTACCGTATGCTGGAAAATCATTAATTGTGCCGGACAACATAGCCTTCAAATTGAAACATTCTTTCTTATACCCATCATAAACTTCCACACCTGTCTCCCACATATTTTCTAAATCTTCAATTAAAGGAGTCAAGTATACGTCGATATCATTCCCCGGTTGTTTGGGTTCAGAAATTAACAGAGACAACATCATAAACTTACGCTTCATACATAACCATGGAGGTAAGTTATAAATCAACAAAATCACAGGCCACGTGTTGTGTGAGATGCTTTGAATACCATGTGGATTTATTACATTAGTAGAAACTGCAAGTCGTAGATTTTTTGACTCTCTCCCAAAATCAGGATACTCGTGATCAATTTTTTCCCATTGTGGAGAATCTGCAGGGTGTTGAAACTTTCCATCTCTAATTCTTTCATCTGCATGCCATGTCAAGTGTTTTGAATCTTCTTCACTGCGATACATGTGCCTAAATCTTGGTATTATAGGAAAATACCACACGACTTTTGCTGGAGTAGATTCTTTCTTCTTATATCGAGAGACATTGCATTTCAGACATGCCTTTAGTAATTCATATTCATTTCAAAATAAAATGCAATCGTTAGGACACGCATGAATCCTTTCGTAACTCATACCAATAGAGCACAAAATTCGTTTAGCCTTGTAGGTTCGACTGGGAAGTTCATTATCATCTGGCAACATATCTTTTAAAAGTGTTAATAATTATGTGAAGCTTTTATAAGACCATGCATTACTCGCTTTTAAGTTGTACAACTTTAATATCGCCAACGGTCTTGTGAATTTAGTACAACCATTATATAATGGTTTCTCTGCATCACTCAACAAACTCTCAAATATTTTAGGACAATCCCAAAGATCTTCTTCAACTGCTTTTGCAATATCCTCAACTCGGTCCCACTCATATGTATCTGTGTCGAAATCATTTGAAGCATATGTCGAACCATTCTCAAAATTAGTGTTCGCCTTTTTTTTTCTCACCATTTATTATCCAATATGTATAGCTTTGATCAATTCCATGCCATACTAAATGTCCTTCCAATTGATCTGCTCTAATGCGTTTTCCAAAACATTATTTTAAAGAAGGACAAATGATTCGATTTGGGTCTTTTGCATTCTTCACTGCAAACTCAACAAACTCCTTCACTCCATTTTCATACTCTTTTGCCAATCGATTGGCAGACATCCATTTCCGGTCCATTTTATATGACCTATATGAATGCAGTGTTACACAAATGATAAGCTACATATAACATTATACCAATCTATAGTATATATATACTCTAATATTGGAAAATGGAAACCAAGGTCCAAGGTTATGCATACAAGTCTGATTTCAAAACAGAACAGATTTTATATGATTTATCAAGGTTATGCCATCTACTATCAGGTAACATTTTATATGATTTATCAGATAACAATTTGTCAATTTTAGTGACAACAACAAATTAATAAATACAGTACTTGAGACAACAATCACTCAGGTGAAATGGGCGCAGTAGAAGAGGGTTCAGTGAGAAGAGGGCGCACAGTAGAGGAGAGGATAGTTCGTAGGGTTAGGGAGACAATGTATTAAATATGTTTTTATTTATTTAAAGGATTCTGTACAATTATATATAAAATTGTGGTATACACAGTTAAAAATAAAATTATATATTTAAAGGGAATGATTTTTATCAAATACACACCATTTTACAACGCTTATATATAAAGCGCTCTAATTATGTGAAAGCGCTACATTTTACAGCGCTTATATACAAAGCGCTCTAAACATAATGTGGGACCGCTATATTTTACAACGCTTGTATATAAAGCGCTGTAAACATTATGGGAGCGCGTTATATTTTACAGCGCTTTTATACAAAACACTCTAAAAGCGCTGTAAACATTATGTGAAAGCGCTATGTGACCCTACAACAGCGCTTTCAGCAAAAGCGCTGTAAATGTTATGACCCTACAATAGTGCTTTTGCAAAAGCGCTTGTCAGAAAAGCGCTGTTGTATCATCCGTTAATTTTAAAATATTATACAACAGCGTTTTTAGTTAAAAAGCGTTGTAAAAGGCGCGCCGTAAAATGCTATTTTTGGCGTAGTAAGTTCCTTGATGTAAGGCAAACTTTTCTCATTTGGATCTTTCTACTATCATTAATACAATCCACTTTTATACTTTTCTTCATTTCATTTCATAGATACCATGTTTCCTAACAAATATACATATGCACTACCTTCTTGTAGGCAACATCACCTGTTGTTGTGGAATTATAGAAATCCTGCACCTTATTAATCATGTTACCCAAAAGCCATTTATTATTTGAAATCCATAAAAAAAATTAAATTAAAAGAAATCATATGGATTGATTTAAAAGGTTTTGTAATGAAGTTGTAGCTATGGATTTTCTTTTACATACTAAAAGTTTTAATGATTTGACTGAACAATGCCTGGAGATTGATGGCATCGATCAAAGAGGAACCACTTCGAGTTAGAAGCACTGAATCGTAAAGGAGGATAAGAGAGAGTTAACTTTGTTTGAAAATAGGGACCAACCTAAGTAGAATCAAGATCGACCTTATGAGATGTTAGTACAAAATCCTACTATGAATGGATCAGGTCCTTGAAGTAGCAATAAACGTCACAAGAAAGAGTGATTTGAATTGTGACTCATTTTTTATTTTTAATTCCTACACTTAATTTAATATACTTAAGAATAATCTTGGTAATAAAAGATTGAATAACCAGAATGTTCTAGATGGGTTAAGATTAGAAATAAAATAACTTAGTAAATTAGCAAGTGAAGTGTGATATATGAATACTGAATAATTAAAATAGAAGTGATAAGAAGATCACACAAGAGAAGTATATTGGTTCGCCTAACACGAGTTACGTCTAGTCCTCATAATCTATAAGATTTCTATTAATATGCTCAGCACAGAACATTCTGCTTTTGCACTTTCTTTCTTGATCATATTTGATCAATTACAACTTTCGCCTTTCAACCCATGAAAGGTTTTTACAACCACCTTTCAAACCAAAAATATTTTTTACAATCACCTTTCAAACCAAAAAGAATTTTTACAAATACACTCAATCTGACATAAAAGGTAGAGTTGAGTAACAAATAATGTGTTTGATAATAAGTGTTTGGGATCTAATGATTCACAACTCTTTGTTTGAGATTTACTAAAAGAAAGAACTCATAAAGAATGATCCACGGATATAGTGAAGAGAGCTTGGAGTTTTGTTTGATAGAAGAGTTTCAGAACTTGTGATTAGATGAACAAGTGTATATAGATTGCAAATTAAACTCTTGCATTTTATTGATATTCAATTTAAATTATCTTCATTTTATTGATATTCAATTTAGATTGAATATAGTCGTTGGTTAGTCTTGCCAACTGTCAATTGCTTTCTTTGAACAATCTTCTTATTTGCACTTTTGTCCAGAATGTTCTTGTTCAAACCCAGATGGTTCTTTGTTGAATCTTGAAGGAAACTTGGGCCCAAAGCATGGATATGTCGAGTAAAAAGCATGTGCAGCTGTTACATCAACAATGCCTTTTCAATGCACTTGAGTACTTTTTGTACTTTCTTCCATGACATTAACTTGTTGATTGATCCTAAAAATCAATCTGCATGTGTTTTTGCAAGTAGACGTTCAATATTTGTCTTCTAAAAGGCTCATACACTTTTGGGTAGTCCATGTGTGAATTTTTTCATTCTAGGACATGCATTTAATTTTCCCAAACTGATTCATTTTGTCTCTTGTCTTTTAATAAGACAACCAAAATGTTCTGCAATTATTATGTGCTTAATCTTGTTTGACATTCCTGTTGAGGAATCTTCTAAATCATTGTATTCTTCACAAATGTGTGTTATTGTCTTGTTGTGTATGTGAGATTGGTACATAATTGATGGTGAAATCAATCTTGATTAACTTGTTTTGATTTACTGTCTAAATAAATACAGTCAATAACACAAGTTAATAATTAATAAGATCATAATTAACAAACATAATTAAAAGTTTGATTATCTTCAAAAGATGAATTAGGGATTTTGCTTCAACAATCTTCTCCTTTTTGAGGACGACAAACATGTTAATTAGATTTTAAATTTTGATTATGATTTGATAAACATGATAATAATCAAAGTTTTTTTTTGTCAAAAACTCCCCCTAAATATCAGCATCCAATCACTACAAGAAAATCTAGATTTTGTGGCGGCCAAAAGCCCTCACAAACGGACACATTTATGGCGGCCTAAGGCAGCCACAAATAACTCAGTGACAAAGTTTTGTGGCGACCAAAATGGCCACAAAAGCTGGTTTTTTGGTTTCCATTTGTGAGGATTTACGCCCTTACAAAATTGTGACGGAAAAATCCTTAGGCATCCCTTTTGTGATGGCTTAGCGCCACAAAGGATGAAACGGATAAAAAAAAAAAACAGTTTGTGAGGGCTTAGGTAGCCACAAACTGTCCAATTTATGGCCGGCCGCCACACATAGGTGACTTTATGTTATAAAATTCAAAATTAATATTAAAAAATGATATTATATATAAAATATTAATATTAATATAATTTAAAAATTGAAAATTTAAATTTAAATTAAATCTAAATAAAATATTATATATAAAAATAACAATATAATTTTAATATTAATTAAATTATTACTACCAAACAAAACAAAACATTCCAAAATTAATAAATTATGTCATACAAACCAAAAATTAAACACACCATAATTAAATAATAATGTATAATATATTCATACAAACAAAAAATAAAATAGCAAATATCATTCGAATACATCAATCATCATAATAATTCCACTGATAATTAGTTTCGCTCCCTCCGTCTTATTTGATGGAATATATTACCTGACGACAAAAGTCCCTCAAGAGTATTATTAATTAGTGTTGGAGACAAGATGGTTTGGAATTGCATTTCATCTTCATGTACACCACTACTAGTCGACGGAGTTATAGCTGATTGAGGTTGATTTCAATCTGGTCTGATCAAGCCAATTGTTGGCATAGTTGGTCGGTATGGAGTTTGATCTACTTGAGGTTGAGGAAGCTGCTGTGAAAATAACGGGACATATTGATAATTATTAAAATATTGTTGTTGCTGAAACATTGGCTGTTGTTGTTGTTGGAAGGCGGAGTTTGGAAGATCCTCTGCTAGAAATTTGGAGGCGGTTGCTCCTGTTGGGAATATTGAGAGTATTTTTGAAATTAATGATATTAATATTTGTTAATATATAAATATGTGTATATATATATATATGTTTATTCTAAAAATTAAATAAATTTTACACGATCATTAATAAGATCGATGTTTTATATATAAATTGCTTTATTTTTCAAAAGTATTATTTTGTTATTAACATCTACAAATTACTAAATAATAAATTATGTGATACTTTATATGTCAATTAAGGGAGCATTTACAAAAAATATAATAAATCATAACAGGGATTATATATATATATATATATATAAACTAAAATAAAATTTTAAATGATGTTTAATGAATTTTTTCATAAAATAAGTCCTTATAAACAAAAATAGAGACTATAAAAATATATAATTTTTTTGTACGAACTCAACTACAACTTTTTGTAATGACTAAAAATAAATATTAATATCATTAATTTTAATAATGTTTTGTAAAAAATAGT
>JBBPBQ010000003.1:35235469-35267841 GCA_037974755.1 Cicer yamashitae
ATTAGATCATTATAATAAATCTTTTTTTATAAGTATTATTTTGTTGCTAAAAAAATTACAATTTCTTAATAAAATTCTATTTTACTAACATAATAAATCATAATACCAAAAATAACTACAATAAAAAAAAAAATAACACTTCATCGACAATTTAAAAAATAACTACATTTTAATTTGAGTATAAATTTTACCATTTAATTATTTTAGTAGTACTTTTTAACAAATCTTACTAATATTAAGTTTAAAAATAACATTATACCCAATTTTAAAAATAATATATTCTACATTCTAAAATAAAATATTAAGTCTAAAAATAATTTATAACCATATAAATTTTTTTAATAATAATTATATAAATTACTAATCTATATTTAAAATGCATTACATACTAACTTGATGTCGGGTAGTGTCTGACTTGAAGCTTACAAACAACAAACAACTCTTCGCACCACTTTCAAAATAAAAATTAAATAATATTCATTAAATAAATAACTTCAAATAAAAAATAACATTAAAAAATAAAACATGAAATAAAAACTTACCAAAATTCAAGAGAGAAAGGCAGAGAGAAAAGTTAGAGAGAAAATTTAAAGAGAATGTATTGAGAAAATTTAGAGAGAAGGTAGAAATGAAAAATGAGAGGAAGAGTGATATATATAGGGAGAACATTTGGCCTTTGTGACGGCCTAGGCAGTCATAAAAGTCTTCCTTTGTGGCAGCTTTTACCCTTAGAAAACTGCAATTGGATGATTTTGTGGTGGCCTAAGCCCTCACAATGCTCCAACATTGTGATTTTGAGAGTTTATAGGCCGCCACAAAATCCTGCTGAAATTTCCAATCAATCAAGTCGATTGTAAGGGTATTGCCGCCACAAATTCAAATTATTTTTCCTTCCCATAATTTTGTGACCGTTTTTGGCCGCCACAAAGGTTACAATAAGTCAAAAAAAAAATATTTTTGATTTGTGATGGCTTTTTCAGCTACAAATAACAACCAATTTGAATTTTAGTATTTGTGAGGGCTTTTTCGGTCAGTAATTTGTGAGGGTTTTTTTCGGCCACAAAATCTTTTTTAAGTTGGCCATAAAATGAGTGTTTTCTTGTAGTGAATATCCCATTTAAAATTATAAATATAAATGAAAAAATAATTTTGAACCAAAATATCATTTTTCATTCATTAATCCAAAAGGTGTTACAACCATAATGATTCAGTAATGCATACATATGGTTTAAAAAAGAAAAACCTTACAGACAAAAAATTAAAATTCAAAGAGAAGTACATAAGTAGAGGGTTTCAAACATTCTTCTCATCTAATTACTTTATTCTCCCTCTGTCATATAAAAAAAGTAGAGGCAGTACTAAAAGATTTAGCAACAAAGAGTTTTAAAAAGTCAAGGATGGAGAAGAGTCATTAGAAGAAAATGAGATAGAAGGTTTGGGCAGTTCAGGAAAGATGGGAGGGGGATTTGGAGCATTGAGGCCAAACTTAGGACACATTTCATTAATGATCCAGTTCCTCATAATGGTTTTTTCAACTGTGTTGTAAGTATGATGAGTTTGGATGATTTTCAAGGCTTCAAAAATCCTAAGAATGTCTTTCCTAGTCTTGGTTGTATTTTTCTCAATCTTAAACCTTTTAGGAGGCCTAACATATTCATACTTCTCCTTTCCAAAACATTCTGGAACAAAAGAAGGTGGTGTAGTAGATAGGCATAAGGATTACAAAGTACCAATGGTAGTAAGTGACACAGGTTGACTTTGATTTTGAGGAAAGTGAGAAATGGAAGAATCAAAAACATGACTTGCAGTGAAATAAATTTTCAAATCCATCAAGGAGGTCAAACTACTTGGAGAAGAGATAAGGATGGGAGATATTTGAGAAATTCTCTCTAACTCAACATGTTTAGATGATTGGCCTTGGGTGAGTTTTTTGGTGAAAAGGCCATAGAGGAGCTTGGTGTTCGTGCGCCAAAGGCAACTAGTGCAGGTTCAATTTTAGGTTCTTGATAAGCTTCAAAGTTATAATCAAAATCAGAACAGGTTCTTGGTTAGGAGTGTCAAGAACGTTTTGTTGTTGGATCAAACGAGAATAATTAAGAAATAGTTTTCATGCTAACATGTCCAACTCTTTATGCCAAACCCATTTAACTCTTTCAATGGACATGAATCAAGATTCAATAGGTAATTCTTCCAAATATAAAACTTAAAAGATTATTCTTTCTTGAAGCAGAAAAGACGATTTTTCTAGAAGATGTTTGTTTAACCTCACATGTGTTAGTTTTAAAAATAACTTCAAAACAACTATCACATAAATGACTTATGCTTAGCAAGTTATGTCTAAAACATTCAACATATTAAACATCTTCAATTTTTGCATAATCATTTTTACATATAATACCTTTTCCTTTAATCTCAGCTTGATCATTGTTTCCAAATGTCATTGATCCTCCATATTTCTTGATGAAAGAGAGGAAACATTGTCTATCTCTTGTCATGTGTCTTGAAAAATCATTGTCTAAGTATCATGGCTTTCTCTTGACATTTTCATAACCAACCCACATTAGAAGTTAATGTTATCTTAGGTACCCACATTGACTTGGGTCTTAAAAGGTTAATCTTTTTAGAAGATTTTTTTTTTCTTAATGCAGCACTTTGGTGCAATAAGAAAATTTTCTTTTTGTTCTTAGAGAATATTCTGGTATATAACGAGAACACTCTTCTTTCTTCAAAGAAAGTTCAACTTTACTTTTTTTCAAACTTTTTCTTATGATAACAAGCTAACTCAAGATGTCCATTCTTTTTGAAGTAGGAAAATTGTCTTAGATTTTATCTTCATTGTTTTTTGGTACAAAAATTTTTTCCTAAAATTTGAAGATATGTCAAAACCTAGACAACCCTTTTCAAAAATTCCTACTTGTAATCCCATAATATTTTTAAAAGTTTATGTCGACTTTATGAAGGAAGATAAATCATTTGTGAGTTACTTAACTTCTATTTTGAGCATAACGTTCTCCTTTTGTACCTCAAAATGTTATGGAGAAAGTTTTCTAGTTGTTTTATTTAAAGTTTTATGTTGCTCATACATTTTAAAATGAGAATCCTGCAATATTTGAATGACTTTTTCTGAATTCATCATTCATGACGTGCAGTTTCTCTTTTTCTTCATTTTCTTTCGGAAGTTGTTCTTTTAGCAAACCAAATTTTTGAAAGAGAGTATTTGAATTTAACAACCAAATTTTCTTTCGGAGGTTGTTCTTTTAACAAACCACATCTTTCTTGAGTTATGGATTTCTTGCCTAGAGATTGCATTTCATTGATTATGGTTGTGAACCTTGAGTTGCGAATTCCTTGTTTCTTTTACATGACTTGTTTCTTCATGATGAGTTTGCAAGGTGTCCCACATCTTCTATGTAGTGTCGCATTCATCAATTCTTTCCCTTTCATCCCAACTTAAGGCAAAACATAAAAATAATTTAGCTTTAGAGTTTAGGAGTACCTTAGTTATTTCATCTACTATCCAATCTGATTCTTTTTTCATCTAAAGTTGGATCTTTTTGATCTACCGTTGGCACAAAGTTTCTGTCTATAATTATGTGCCACATTTTTGTGTCTTGGGATTGAAGAAACAATTGCATCTATCCTTTCTAGAAATAATAATCAGATCCATCAAAATAGGATGGTTTATTCGATAATCCTCCTTCAATAGTATATTTGACTTTTGACATATGCTTCTTCTTCTTGAATATTTTCCTCTAACACTTTTTAGGTACTCACAAGAAATGGGAGTTTGAATTGTGACATATTTTTAATTTTTAATTCCTGCACTAAATTTAATATACTCAATAATCTTGGTAATAAGAGATTGAATAACTAGAACATTCTAGATGGGTTAAGATTAGAAATAATATACTAAGTGCAATAACAAATGAAGTGTGATATATGAATACTGAATAAGTAAAAGAGAAGGGATAAGAAGATCACACAAAAGAAGTATATTGGTTTACCTAACACAAGTTATGTCATGTCCTCACAATTTGTGAGATTTCCACTAATATTTTCAACACAAAATGTTATGCCCTTCCTTTTTCTTTCTTGATCACACTTGATCAATTACAACGTTCACCTTTCAATCTAGAAAGGAATTTTCATATGCACCTTTCAGCGGATAACGGATTTTTACAAACACCTTTCAAACCATAAAGGATTTTTACAATCACATTTCAAACTCGAAATGATTTTTACAAACACACTTAATCTAAAATAAAAGATAGACATGAGTTAAAAATAATGTGTCTGATAAAAAATGTTACGAATCTAATGATTCTCAAATTTTTGTTTATGATTTATTGAAAGCAAGAGCTCGAAAAGAATGATCCACCAATATGGTAAAGAGAGCTGGGAGTTTTCCTTAGATGAACAAGTGAAAATTGCCTTGAACAATTGCCTTCATATTTTAATTTATCTTCATTTTATAGATGAAGAGAGACTTTGAATATTCAATTTAAATTGAATATAGTTGTTGTTAGTCTTGCTAGTTGTCAATTGGTTTTTTTTAATCAATCTTCTTATTTGCACTTATGTCCATAATGTTCTTGTTCAAACCCAGAAGGTTCTTCGTTGAATCTTGAAGAAAACTTGGATACAAAGCATGAGTATATATGTTGAAACAGTGATGAGTCATAAGCATGTGCAGTTGTTACATCAATAGTGCTTTTTTAGTGCACTTGAGTACTTATTGTACTTGTTTCCATGTCATCAATCTGTTATTTGATTCTACAGATCAATCTGCATGTGTTTTTGCAAGGGGATCATCAATATTTGTCTTCTAAAATGCTCATTCCCTTTTGGATGGCTCATGTGAGAATTTTTTTATTCTAAGAGATACATTTAGTTTTCCCAAATTGAGTCATTTTTGTCTCTTGTCTTTTAATAAGACAACCAAAATGTTTTGCTATCTTTCTTTCATCAATCTTGTTGGACATTCCTTTTAGGAATCTTCCAAATTATTTTATTTTTCATAAAAGTGTGTTATTGCCTTGTTGTGTATATGAGATGGGTCCAAAATTGATGAAGTAATCAATCTTGATTACTTGAAAATGATCATGTGATCTTGCATGAATATGCATACTTCAACATATCATGAATTAACTGGTTTTCATTTTCGGTCTAAATAAATACACTCGAATACACAAGTTAATAATTAATAAGATCATAATCATAATTAACAAATATAAGAGAAATATGTTTGGGCTACATTTTTTTTTGCACCCCCACATAACTAACATTGTTGTTTGCACCCTGTACAAAGGGAACATCACTCCCTTCTTCCTCATATTCACAGCCCTTCTTTCGTTTTTGATCAATTTTTACAACTTTCCCACTCGAAATGGACCGCTAAATCCATTTTTAGCATCGGTTTTATCAATTGTGACTCCATTTCAATGAAAACAGTCATGTTTCTTGTAAAACCCATTACCAATTGTCTAGAATGTGGCAATAAATTCATACATCTTAATAACACCGAGGCAAGCATTATAAATCAATAATAAGCATCATTAACATGATTTGTAACTACATTTAAATAACATAGTTTACAACTCAAATTTAACTGTTAAAATAAATTACAAGTTCAGTTTCCTGAATTCATTACAAAGTTTCCTTAATACATCATTACAAGTCTGATTAATCTTCCTCTGGTGCTGGAGCTAAAGAATCATTCACTTCTATATGCGATAATATAAGAAAATAGGGGATGAGATGATAATCTCACTGAGTTCTAAAAATGGAGGAATAATTTAAAATTTCTTTTCACAAATGCACATGAATCCTGAAGCAATATGCAATCTATGCTAACAAAATATTTTCATAATGTTTGTCAAATGACACCTTTTCGTTACTTAAAACTTATGATAATTCCATGACCTGTGACTTTTCCTTAGAGTATGGAAAAGTTTCTCAATTATCTTGATGTGGGTCACTAAGATAACTGATACCTGATGGTAACGTTGGTCCAACCATGACATCAAATCAGTGTCGTGATCGTACTTTCTTTATTCATTGTTCCACCATGAACTTGAGTCATCAATGTCATGATTGGATGAATGCAGTGCACTTGAAATGTTATGTATGCAATGAATGTTTCGTTCATACAATTTGCAATATGAAACCAGTAATGTATTACAAACAATAATAATCTTAATTATCAATCAATTATAACCCCAAAATTGTAATTAATCATTCGTTTTGTGTGAAATCTTCATTTTAAATTCTACATTCAAATCAGGAAGTTGTGACCAGAGGCAAGCTTGACCAAAGACAACCTAATCATATGAGGTTCGGATCAGATGCAGCATGACCAGAGGCAAACTCTGACTAGAGGCAGCATAATAAGAGGAAACATGAACAGAGGCAGAGTCAGAGGAATCAGGACTAGAGGCAGAGTTAGAGGAAACATGACCAGAAGTAATACAGAAGGGAAATAGCATAGGCAAACCAAGGAGACACAGTAGAGGCAAAGTAGAAGAAGAAAATCAGAGGCAAAGTGAAAGAGTGTTACTAGAGGCAAAATAGAAGAATATTGCTAGAGGGAAAATACTCAGAACCGTAAAAGGGAATCAGAGACAAATTGCCCAAAAACGTAAAATAACAATCAGAGGAAAAATACCCAGAATCAAAAAATGGAAATCAGACTTAAGGAGGTATGCTTGAGGTTCTAAAATATACTAACCTCGTAATTCATAACATCACCAATTCGAATAAAAATTCAGGATTCTAAAGGTAGTTTCAAAAACAATTATTTCATGCTAAAATTTATAATTTCCCTTACCCTCAGATTTTATGAAACTCCATAAATCATTTTAACTCTTTAAAATTCATTAGAATAAACAGCCATAAACCCCATAATAAATGAAAATTGTTTAAAGAACTCACTGCTTTCTATGGAAGTTTTCCCTTAGATTCGAGTTGATTTGGGGTAGCTATCTACTTCCCAGCTTTCTACCTCTTTAGTTTTTGCACCTTGCTCCAACTTTTTTTGGAGTTTTTCCTTATTGTTGCTTATCTTCTCCTCAACATGATTTGATCGATTATTGATGGTTGAGGGAAGAGACCGTGCATGCAATGGGTCAAAGAAAGTTTGATGAGGTTCAGTAAACTAATATTTTTGGAGATTTTGAAAAAGAAATAGGAATGAAGGATTTGGGGAAGATGGTGAACAGTACGAATTTGAGGTTTTCCCCCAACTCTTGGGATCGAGAAGGAAGAAATAAGAGAATGTTTTGTTTCCCAGATTTCTCCATGGAAATAAATAAGTGAGGTGAAATTAGTGGAAATTCCCCATTTTGACCCTTGGACATTTTCTATATTACTTCTTACCCATTCTCATTTTATTAAAATTCATTATTTCGAAATTAATCTGTTAATAGCTTTAAAAATCTTTACTTTAATAGATTTTAATTATGTGGGTTACACTTCTTGCTTAGGCGGATTGTAACTTTCACTTTTTGGCCACCACGTTGGTTGATTTGAAAAATGTACATCGGTTTAGAATTTATTTCGTCGAAACCTTTAGAAAGCCCTACTCATTCGTGTATTTTGGTGAAGTTGACGTTAGACCCTTCGGAAACTCCACTGCATGGGTGAGACTTTCTGACTATCTATTTTGTGCGTTATAACTCTATTTTTGTTCCAAATTTTTTATTAATTATTTAATACTGATTTTTATGCTTCGGGTAATTTATCAGTCAAATTTCATCGGCATAATGAACTTGTTGTTGATTTTCGGACTCGTTTGTTGTGCATTGTTGATCTATTGTTGTTGCTGAAAATTTCTAATGATTCTCGTGCTTTGTGAAAGCTTCAAAATAACGTAAGGCGTGAGAAAATGTTCAAATCACGATTTTAATATATTGTACAATGAATAGGAACGCTGTAATTCGCAAAGATTCATCTGATGCTTGCCACATATGGTTTTTCCCTATTTATTAATAACCAAATGAGAATGTGAAATTGATAATAATAGGCGTTGAAATACGATTTAGAAACCCATAGATTTGTTGTGATTAATTTATGTTCAGATTGCATGGTACTTGATTATCTTGTGAAATTTTGTGTTAAATCTTTCATTATGATATCTATGTGTATTTAAGTGTTTTGTGAATTTTATCAATGTATTATGAGTGTGAACTGTGATTTGATCGTTACTTAAGTATTTGTATAATGCGAATTAACACATGTTTTCTGATGGAACAACTTGAATGAAATATAATATCTACTTGAATGTAATGGTTGTTGAATCTTATATAGTATACCTTTCAATTTTTATTATACCATTATGATGGTGTGAATATGAGATGTTAAAGTGTATTTGAGATTGACTATGATATATGTGCGTACCTTAGCGAGCATTTTGAAATGCACATTGTGAATCATTGAGCAGTGATTATGAAATGACTAAGAATATTATGTGTACATTGCATTGGAGTATGTGATGGATAAATTTGATTGAGTTGAATTGTGATGAATCTGAGCCATGTCGATGATGGTGCTCTTAATGGGGTGAGTAGCCTAGGCGAACAAGGGGAGGAACTGGATGTTAGGGGTATTTGATGTGATGATTATTTTATCATCATATAGGTATGGCGTGACAAGCCTCGTATGTTGGGGAAGTACAACTAAATGAGTTTGATCGCAGAGGTCTGCTATTAAGCTTTACGACAAGATTGTTAGACCTTGGGTGTATTATGGTGGAGAATTCCTAGGTGAAGACTTGTAAAATCACAGTTATTAGAGGTTAATAAATCTTGAAGTTCAAGTTTGAGAGAAATCTGCTCTGAAATGTGATACAGGAAATGAGATTTATGTGTTGTATTTTATTTATTTAATTATAAACTACTTTTGTAAGAAAACCTTGTTAGCACTAGTAAGTTTTTGGAATTAAATTCATAAACTATAGTTAATTCAATTTTTTTATAGATAGCACTATCTTATTTGAAGAAGAAAGTTTAAAGTGTCCCATATGTACTTTGAGATATGTGATATCTTGAAACACTTGTAAATTCACCTTTTTAAAATTTCCTATTACAACTTAAAGTATTTAACTCAAGATTGATCTTGATTATGAAAACAGAAAACGGAGAACGTTCTTGGTTAGTGAAAAACACACAATTTAACTTATCTATTTAATTTGATAATTAAAAGACTAGAAATAAATAGAGATAAGGGAAGAGATGCCACACAGAGATATATCCTGGTTCACCCAAACCAGGTTACGTCCAGTCCTCACAGTTGTGAGATTTTTCACTAAGTGTTCAAAACGGAGAACGTTCTTGGTTTTTATACCACCAATCTGGATCAACCTTGTTCTGTTACACAACACTACCTTTCAGCCCAGAAAGGATTTCCACAGATTGTAACACCCCAATTCCTTATTATTATACTTTAATGATATAATGATATATTATATTTGCCTTATGTGTTGGCCTTAGTGATTTATTTAAATCATTAACACTAACAATATTGAAATTGTTTTAAATATATATATATATATATATATATATATGTGTATATGTATTTATTTATATATAATAAAAATAAAAATAAATAAGAAATAAATCTGTGTATTAGTACACTAGTCTATTAACATTAGCGTTAAAAGAGCGAGCTAATAATAATAATAATAATATTAATAATAATAATTATTATATTATTATTATTATTATTATTATTATTATTATTATTATTATTATTATTATTATAATATGAATAATGTGAAACCTAGCTAGCTGTCCCTCTATATATATATATATAGTTACTTCCTAATCGTGAAGAAGGCATTTCCTAATTGTGCTATTAGAAGCCGGCAGAAGAAAAAAAAAATAGGATTAGCGCATATAGCTGCTCAGAGCCGCAAATTCCAATTCCAATTGCAAACCACGATCAGGTATGTTACATTACCAAGCCAACCTTCATGCTTGTAAATTCTGAGAAAATCTCGCTGATTGAAATTATATATATAAAGGAATTTGGAAGTACTTGATTGATAGTAAATTAATAATATCAAATGCTCAATTGGACTAGTTTACTCTGAATTTTATTCACCCTTCACTGTTAGAACCGACAACAACTTAATCCTTCAGTTAGTAGGCCTTAGTTGGCCTTTATCTTTGCTCTGCGGCAGTTTATGTGGGTTCAAAATAATTGTGAAGATGTATTGTTGAACCTAATAATAAGAAAAGCAATTTGGAGACTCAATATACTTTTTGTTTGAAGCTACATTTATCTGGAACTTCTGCTTGAGAAGTTTTGGTTTGAGCATTCTTAATAAATTTGTTTTATCTTCAAATTCTCTTTTACATGAACATGTGTAATTGTATTCTCTATCTTATATATACTTATATATGAATAAATAAATAATCTCAAATTGTTTAACACCTAAACTATAGATATATGCCATATTTATTTAAATATGTGAGTCTGTTTTATTTTAATTAAACTTAGACATTTGTTTTATGTTGGTATACTAATATGTATGTTTGATGATATTAAATATATTTTCAGTTGTATTATAAGTAGCAGATAGTTTATTTAATTAATTTTAATAAATAATTTATATATCTATTGGAGCAAGTACTTAATTCGTATTGTTTGTTGCGTTGATTTATTTTCTTTCGCGGACTGTTAGAGACGGTGGTTGGCGAAGACGCGACACATTAAATCAGCGGATCGGCTTCGTTGGGAGAAATCTTCAGCTGGGGAATACCGAAATTTTATGAGTATAAAATAATGTGAGATGAACGGGAATACCGAAATTCCCAGATATTCATCTGGGGCTTACTACGTACGGTCGAGCCCTATTGAGCAATAATAATTATCTAATAATATATGAATGGTAATAGTGAGGACTAAAATATAATTTAGCAATCTAAAGAATTGTCGTGAATTTATTTATATCAAGATTGCATGCTGCCTGATTTTATGAAATGTGATGCTGATTATTACTGTATGAATGATATATACTGGAGTGTTCTTGCTATTTGATTGAAATCGTGAAATTATTTGAATGTGCTACCTGTTGATTTTTTTTTATTGCGATTGATAAGATTGGATTATGTATTGTGAGTAGTGTTAACCAAATATTGGGATTGTATTGTGATTGACTGATATACATATATAATGATGAATATTGTGAAGTCAACTGAAACTTATTGAGTAGTGATGATCGAGTAAGTCTGAGATATGTGTTGTAGATTTTGGAGTTAGGATTATTTTGTTATCATATAGGGAGGGTCTGACAAACCTAGTGAGTCGGGGAAGTACAATTGAATGAGCCTGATCGTGGAAGGCTATAGTCGAATTGTAAGGTAAGACTGATAGCCTTGGGGGTACATCTAGTGGGGAATTCCTAAGTGGATTAATGGGTTATTCCCTAAGGTCGGGAGCTACTGCGCAACACAAGAGTACACCGGCCGTCGCGTATATGTGTCTCGGGTTGAGTTGAGGGGATCTATGAGGACTTGGCCATTCATGAATTGTCCGTCCACTCTTGTAGTGGCATAGTATCAGGCCTCCTAACCAAGTACTTTAGAGTAGAACCAAATGATGAACTATAGAGTATAGGCAATGCATAGCATTTCATCCTTGTAATTGTTTTATTGTGATTGAGTTAGATTAACCTTTGATATTATGTTCTTGAATGTTCTCCTTATTTGTGTTGTTTTGACTAATTGTGTGTTCTTCTCGTGTATTTTATATTGTTACATAATTTCGAAACTCACCCCTCGATGTTTGTGTTTGGCGTTTGCGATGGACGCAGACGAGCCGCAAGCTGCAGGTGAAGACTAATGCTCTTGAAGTGTAGGAAGTTGTATTATCTCGAAGACTTTTATTTTCTACCTTTTTGTTAACGTCATTTTGAACATAGTTTATTTTGGGAATTCCCGCTCTGATAGTGACATCGGGTTGGGACTACATTTACAATTATCATTAAACTTATGTGTGTGTGCTTCAAAAAGGATTTTGTTGATTACTATTATTATTTCGAGCGTTAAGTTTGATGGAAATTTTGGATTAATGTGACATGTCCAAAATTACGTGATACTCTTTACCTTAAAGAAAATGTTTGAAAGTTTATATATATATTTTTTTTTTGAATTTCATGATTTTAAAAAATTAAAATTTAAAATAAAAAGTTAATATTAGTTTGGGTTTTATTGTGTCACACAGATTACCTCTCAATCTTTAGAGTATTTTTACACTTTACCTTTTAACCATAAAATGATTTTCTACAAACTACTCAAACTATTTTCAATACTATAGTCTTGAGTTACAAGGTGATGATTTTAAAGAGTTTGGTAGAATCTGAGTAAGCTCAACACTTGTTTGAGTTTAGATTCTTTAACATAAGAATTTAGTAGAATGATTCTAAACTTTGAATGAGAAAGCGGAACTGATTCTTTGTATGTAGATGAGAGACTTTCGAGTGTATGAATTTAAGTAAGTTGTGTATTGCTTTGCACTTGAAGCTATGCCTCTTCCTTGAGCTTGAGCTTCCTTTTATAGGCTTCAAGGAGGCTCACGGCAGCTCATCTGACCGTTGGAGAGGGTCCAACTGTCATGTGTCAGTTTAATGGATAAGATCATATTTCAAAGAAGAATGTTCTTGTATGAACATTCTTCGTTTTCTGCATTGAAGAATGTTGAACTGTAAGCTTCTTTGTCAACCATCTTTGACAGTGATTCATGATCCTTTTATCATGTGTGCAGATATCTTAGAGATATGATGATGTATCCACTCAAGATCGTTCTTGATTCTTGCTTAAATTTGGAGAATGGTCTTGCTTGGTTTTTTTATGATCTATAGCTTTTTCCCTTTGTCTTTTGGAGTGATTCTTTAGCTGATATGAGCTCGGTATATTCCTAGTGGAATACTGAAAACGTATTTGTAAATCTCAGGAGCTTTCTTTTTCTTAAAAGAGGATATGATCATTCTTGTTGTTTTAGAATAGTGGAGAACATTCTTCGTTTTGCAAACTTCTGTCAAGAACGTTCTTTGTTCTGTTTGTATATTTTTGCTTCCTCTTTAATATGATCTTGCTTGAAATGCTTAGTACCTATATTTGATTATCACACTCAAAAACACATGTGAAATCAACATATCATTTAGAATCATAATTAGAAATCTTAATTAACTTTTATTTGTTTACATCAAAACACTAATTTGAGATTTTGTCTTAACATATACTGCTAATAGATTGACAACAAATAATATATCAAAGTATATACAATTAGTAAGGTTCCATATTGTCTCCAAATTGAACTATAATATGGTACTTCAGGACTAGTTAGTTATTCATCATTTTCTATAGTTCTAAAATCAATCTTTGTTCACGTCTAGCGACCTTAGAACCACTGGAGTACACATTAAAAGTGATATGTCCAAATAAAACCATATTAGAAACTTTGTTATATAACCTCCATGAGTTACTCAAATACTATTCTTCTGGTACTCAATCAAAATAATTTTTTTTTCCTTTGTATGTATTTCATCTCATGCTTTTTCGTTAATCAAACTGATTTTGGAAGCTTTTCGGGAGTTCTAATAATATTAATATAAAATTCATTTCCAAATATTTTCATAAAAATGGAAAAATATTGTCAATCTCATATCCCTCATTAGATACTATTCACAAAGCATACTATACAACATACATCTAGATTGTTTGAGAGCATAAATAGACTTATTCTTTTAGAATGAGTAATCTCATCAAGAGCCCAAATTATACGTCTCACAAAAATTAAATTCTTCAGGGATTTTCACATAATTATCATTATCAAGTGATCCGTACAAATACATTGTAACATATCTTTCATATGTAAATTAAGCCTTTCATGTACTACTAAACTTAATCAAGTATAAAAAAAAAATTGAATTCACTTTAGGTTAATATGTCTCTTCAAAATCAATGATAGTATTTTACAATTACTCTTGAATATATGTATTTTACCATTCTCATTTTCTTTTCGCGCAAAAAATCAATCATATTTAATTAGCTTCACATCTTCAAATGTGCAAACTTGAAGTCCAAAATGCTTTCTCTTTGCAAAACGAGCTTAATTCCAATCTATTGTTTCTTTCTATTTTTTATGTTTTTCTTTGTCTATAATCTTTAATAGACTTTAAGTCATTATTCTCATTATTATGTATCACACATAGCGCTAAATTATATGCAAAAATTTTGTCAACGTTTACTTTATTTCATTTCCATCATATTTCATTCTTGACATAATTTGGTGAGATCTCTTTATTTTTACAAATTTCAGGTATATGATCAGTTCTTAAACTAAATAATAATGTCAAAGTTGCCTTGGAACCAACTTCCCTACCACGCTTCTGGCATAGTTGAGATTCATTTACAATATTAGATTCCCAACAAGGATACGCATTTTGATTGGAGCATTAGCAGTTGATAATTTGTTTTATAAACTTTGCAAATGAGTTATCTTTTGAACATCTGGTTCAAATTAGTTTCTATGAGGATCAAGATAAGATAAAAATTATTTCCAACCACTTATTCTCTCCCCCTAATATTGGGAATACTAGTTCTATAAATGATAATCAACAAACTCATTTGAAAACAAATCTCCAATTTGTTTGCGCAATATACTCTATTACAAATGGAGGTTTCATATCCAATATGTATTTACAATATTCTTTTATGTCTCATCTTAGTGCATTATATTAGAACAATTGAAATATACACAACACATTTAAAAAATCTCTTAGATGGGGACTATTAAGTTATTAATCCAAAATTGATTATAAATTAAGAGGAGGACCCCAATGTAGTAACTCGTTGGCCTAATGTGAATCAATATCTCGACATACATTGCATGTTCTCAAGTAAAAAAATTGTAAGGTACAATCACGTAAGTATTAATCTTCAAGTCAACATTACAAGTCTAATTAATGGTTCTTCAATTCCATTTTTGTGTATGAACATATTTTATATGAGCAAAATGACCTCTTAGTCAAATTAGTTGACATAACCATCTCCCAAGTATTTGGTTGTGAGTTGATAACAAATATACTTCGGTGTGTTGATCCACAAATAACACCTCATATACATACTAGAAATGGGAGAGACTAATTCCCTCAAATTGTCAACTTCCTTTGGGAACTAGTAATATACAAAAGTTATTTAATTAAGAATCTTCTAGTTTTTCAATGTATGTTAACATATATTTGTAACAATTTTTTGCATCATAATAGATCCGAAATGGCCCAACCGATCTTGCCAACAACAAACTTAATAAGATATGTAAACTTCAAGTTTACAATAATATGTGTTCCAATTGTTATGATTCATTTGAATCAATAATTAACAATCATAATTTGTAAAAAAAAACCAATTATCCAAATAAAATCATATAATAGAAATAGATATTCTAAATATTTGATTTACCTTTTGTGATACTATATACATATATCAAAAACGACATTTTGCAAATAAGTAAATGCGAACACATAATTCTCTTGAATAAATAATACATATTTTATCTAAATAACTATAAAATAAATCAAATTAAATTAAATTCTGTATTTGCTCATCAGTAATTGCACAAAATGAAATACACAAAATATAACATGAAAATTTTAAGAAAATAATTTAGCAACTCAAAGTATTAATAAAACTTATCTTCAAATATATAATGGCAACAATGCATATACAAGATCTAAATTATTTAAATAGTTTTCAAAATAAAAATTTGAATATTAAATCATATCAACAAAAAAAAAATAGAATGTTGATATGATTTAATATTCAAATTTTTAACGTATATGCGTTACTACGTCGTTACTACGTCGTTATATTCATAAACTTCTCAATTATTTTTTTTCTTTATCATTTCTTCCCATGAAACGATGTTTCTATATAAAATTTCAGATTTAAATATATCTTTGGTCTCTGCAAATATACCATTTTTTATTTTAGTCCCTGTAAGTTTTTTTGTTTGAATTTAATCTCCATAAAATCAGAGATAATCGATTTTGGTCCCTAAAAAAAGAGTTGATAAACCGCTATGACACATGGATCTATAAATATACATCAACACATCATCTTTTATGATATATTAAAAATTAAAATATTTTATTTTATTAATTAATAAATTTATTTATTGATCATTTAATAATTTGTGTTATTTTATAAGGAAAATATGAATAGAAATTAAAAGAGGGGTTTAGGAGTTTTTGAAAAACTCGTCATTCTTTTAATGTTGATTTAATGTTAGGGACCAAAGTCGATCGTCTCTAATTTTACAGGGACTAAACCCAAATAAAAAAACATACAGGGACTAAAATCAAAAAGTGATGTATTTGCAGGGACCAAATACATATTTAAACCAAAATTTAATATAAAAGCAAGTAGATAAATTATACAAGTAAAACTAAATATGACCACAATATATATGAGTTAATATACTATTATAATGATAACAATTTACTTCACCACTTTTAAGAAAAATAAAGATCATAACCACAAATGATACTCATGAAATTTTTATCACATATACATGTAATACATCAATATTACATCAATGAAAATATCTACAATTTTCCAAAGCACAACATTGGTATATATAAAAAAATTATCATATGATCTTTCACATTTTTTTAATCAACTACTTCTATTTTGTTCAATCACAAAGTGACTAATCTTTTAAATATGCTTGAAAGTCTTTTCTCAATTTTGCTAAATCATACGTATATTTGAGTGGTACAAAAATATATGTATTTTTTTGTTCTTATTATTTTCGTTTCTTTAGGTAATTAGTTCTTCAAGAACTATACCACAAATCTAAATGATGTTTGAAAATATTACTTTTGATAAATCTTTAAGGAATGCTTTAATATTAGTTCTTCATAAACTATATCACAAATGATCTTCATCCACAACGATCAAGAAAAATTCATTATTGGAGCAATCCTTCAAGGATGCTTGATTATTAAATTCTTAGTTCCACTGGAACTAATGATCCAAGAAAATTACTCTTTTGGAATCATTCAGGGACATGCTTTAATGTTAAATTAGATGTTAACATGCGCATTGCATGGTAAATCTAATATATTAATGAGTATAAAATAATAATGATAATAATAATAATAATAATAATAATAATAATAATAATAATAATAATAATAATAATAATAATAATAATAATAATATGTGATTTAAAAGTAAAGTAATTTTTGTTTTAGAGTAGAATATACTCAAACATTTATTAGTTTTGAAATAGTAGATTTTATAAATTTATGTACTTTTTGACATTATCACTTTTATAAGTTCATCGTAATTCTATCAATATATGTTTGCACTAAATGATATTGTCTACCCTACGTTGTATTAAAATATTTATTTATGAGTTGTAGTTTGTTGAAAACAATGTTCATAATAGTATTCAAAATATTGAAATAATTCTTCACGTGTGCAAATGTAAGTGATATGTATGAAAGGAACACTATAAAGCAAAATAGAAATTTATTAAGGTTCAAAAAACATAAATAATAATTATTATTTTTATATAATAAAAATGTTAGTTTCACAAAAATTTCAAGCCAAATGAAAATTCAATACAAAATGTTACCAAAGTCTATAATTATGGTATTTTGGATGGAGAAAAGTTTCAATTACTTTAATTATTATTTGTATCTAAATAATTAAAACGTGAAATGGAATTTTCAAATAATTATTTGACATGGAATTTTAACTATTATTCTTGTTGTGACTGCCAAACCATGGGTTTTGATGTTTGTCGAATCTAAAACCCAAAAGGGAATTGGCGGTTGCATTTTCATCACTAACCCAAAAGGGAGAGTTTGGAAGTTTGAATGCCAGCTAGACCCAAGTTTTCCAATAATCAAGTGGAATAAACTATGATTATGGGACTAAGGATATTAGCAAGAAAAGTAACTAACTACGACTATATACAGTTCAAAGGAGATTCATTATTGGTGGTGAAGTAGGTGACTGGAGAATACCGGTGCTTGAATCCAACCTCCAAAGAAACTGCAAAAAACTTGCAAACTGTTGTGTATGTTTGCCAATGCAGTGGTCTTACACATCCCTCATGAAGAAAACGAGGAAGCTAATGAATTAGCTCAACAAGCATCTAGATATAAAGAGACACATCATGAGCTCATTCATGAGGAATATCCTATGATAGGATGCCTTCAAGTAGTTGAACTAGATATAAAGAGACACCTCATGAGCCGATATTAAGCTGAACTAGAAAACACTCAACTATGAATTAATAGAAAGGGATCTATATAAGAGAGGGTGCAATGTTGTTCTCCTGAAATCTGTAGGTAAAAACGAGTCTTTCAAAATCATGGGTGAGGTACATGAATGACAGTACGGATCTCATAAAGCTTGCACCATCATAAAGTGGCTGATTTACCGCCACATATATTATTGGCCTACCACAAAGGCTGACTGCTTCCAATATGCCAAGGAATGTGAAGCATGCCAACTATATGGACCTATACAAAGGGTAGTCGAATTATTTGTTGGAACCAAATTGGTTTTACATTTAGAGTTTTGATGTAAACAAAAGTATCTTACGAGAACAATATATTTGACTTCAAAGAGTATGAAAGAAGATTCATGTTTTTGAAGAAAATCTAAAATAAGATTTGATTCAAATTTATAATTGAAGAAAATCTTAAATAAGATTTGATTCAAAATTATATTTGATGAAAATCTAAAATAAGATTTGATTCAAATTTATAATTGAAGAAAATCTTTGACCAAGTTGAAAAGAAAATATGGTCAAGATTTGAAGAAGATTTGATCAAGATTTGAAGAATATTTGAATAATATTTGAAGAAAATTTTAAAAATATTTGAAAAATATTTTAATGAAGATTTGAAGAATATTTGATTTGAAGAATTTACAAACTCAATCTACACAAAATAGGAACAGAATCAATCTGAAGAATTTACAAACTCAATCTGAACAAGATATAATTCAGAATTAAACAAAGACTAAATTGAAGCCCAAATTTTCACTATAAATAGACACCAAGGCTGAAGGAGAAAAGCATCAAAAAAAGTATAAAAGAGTAGAAGAACTCAAGCTCAAGATTCCAAATTCATCTTAGAGTTCAAAGAGAGAAACACTTGTTCGAATGAGAAATATTTTCTGAGTGTTCTTTTCTTATATTGTGAGAGTTATTATTATTATCAGCTTTGTTAGAAGCAACTACTCAAGTTCCAATCTTTTGTATCCAATCCGACAGTGGTTTAGTTCCTTCTTCAATCTGGGTTGTCAGGTTGTTAGGAGAAGACTTGGCTTATAGGGTCAAAGGGGTTAGTTCCTCAAAAGTCTGGGGTTGTCAGGCTGTTTGGGAAGACTGACTTGGAGGGTCAGGTGCTTTGTAATTCAAGGTATTTGAATTAGTGGATTAATGCCTTCTGAATGAGGGGACTGGATGTAGCCAAGTTAATGGTTAACCAGGATAACGCTATGTGTCAAATTATTTATGCTTTCATTGTTAGCTGATTATTAATCTGATTGTTTCTTATCTAAGTAATTCATAAAAACCAACCAACCTTCATCAAATTAGCAAAAAATTATCAACTTTGGCAAACACAATTCAACCCCCCTTCTCGTGTTTGCACCTTCATTATTGCATCTAGTTATTAAACAATGGCCTTTTAGAGGATGGGCTATGGATTTGATTTGAAAGATATATCCTACTTCTTCAAAGAGGCACACGTTCATCATAGTAGCAACTGACTACTTTACAAAATGGGTGGGGGCTCATCCCATGATGAATGTAGGCCAAGATGAAGTGGTCAAGTTTATCCAAAATTAAATCATTTAAAAATTAGGTATCCTCATAAACCATCGCAAGTGATCAGGGAACAATGTTTACTAGTGATAAAACGGTGCCTTTATGCAAAACTTAGGGATTAAGCTAATATATCCCTCCTCATATTACGCTCAAGTTAATGGGAAAGTTAAGGCAACCAATAAAATCATCATTGATCTGATTAAGAAGAACATTGAGGATAAGCAAAAGAAGTGGCATGAATTCCTACAAGAGGTCCTATAGGCCATAAGGAATTCTAAGACTACTACAATAGGTTTCACCCCTTATTGACTCACCTATGAAACCTTACAAGTGGTTCTATGGACCATAAGGAATTCTAACATAGCCTCACTTAGAGTCGCTAAATAAAGCAAACTCGGCATGGATGAGTATCAGCAAGCTATGTTAATGGAAATGGATTCCCTGGATGAAGATTGACTAATGGCTTTGACCAGGATTGAAAACTCAAAGATCAAAATGCAAAAAGATTACAATAAACGAGTCAAATTTAATAAATTTGTAGAAGGTGACTTAGTTTGAAAAACCATTTTTCTAGTTGGGATTAAAGATCCTAAGTTTGGAAAATAGTCGCCAAATTGGGAAGGACCATTTATTGTAAGTAAAGTGTTCAGTGAAGGATCCTATCGCCTAGTGAATATGGAAGGCAAAAACAAATGAATATAAGTATAAATGGAAAATACTTGAAGAATTAATACCTTACTATTTGGGAAAGTATAGAAGAGCAACAATTATAAAATTTCCATTTAATATTTTAAAGATGGTGGCCACAAGTCGACTACCTAACCAATTAAAAAAGTTACAAAAAATAAAGCCCTTAAGGACTGAATCTATAGTGATTTCCTTGACGAGGTCTTCTATGATCTCTTCATTAAGAGGAAGAGAACCTGTAGTAGGGATGGTTGGTGGTTGAGTTTTTTCAAATGCTACCTTCTTATTGTGAAGGGCCTCTACTATTGCAACCTCATAAACTATTTTCTCCTCAACCACTTCAATTATAGCAGGCTCGACTGTCAGAGATGAAGGTACTGGAACTGAAGGAGCAGAAGTTGGAGCCCTAGTTTCAACCAAAGAAAGTCTAAATGTCTCCCAAACTTGATGCTTAAGCTTTAGACCTTTCTAACTAGTAGAAAATTCTAAATCACGACATGTTTCCTAAGCCAACAAGGGATATAGCTCACAATAAATTCAAGTTGATTTAGTATACAACCCCACACTACAAGAAAACACTCGATTTATGGCCAACTTAAAAAATATTTTGTGGCCGAAAAAAACACTCACAAATTACTGACCAAAAAAGACCTCACAAATACTAAAATTCAAATTGGTTGTTATTTGTGGCTAAAAAAAGCCCTCACAAATCAAAAATATTTTTTTGGCTGATTATAACATTTGTGGCGGCCAAAAACGGTCATAAAATTATTGGAGGGAAAAATTATTTGAATTTGTGGCGGTCAATACCCTCACAAAGGACTTGATTGATTGAAAATATCAGTAGGATTTGGTGCGCGGCAGATACCCTCACAAAAGCAATAGTACCGTTGGCATTTTGTTGACGCTTTGGTCGCCATAAAGGCCATATTTTCTCCCTATATATATATCACTTTCCCTCTCATTTCTCATTTCTACCTTCACTCTAAAATTTATCTCTACCTTTTCTCTACAAATATTTTTCTTCAACATTTATTTTTCTCCAACTTTTCTCTCTACATTATGTCTTGAATTTCGGTAAGTTTTTCTTTTATGTTTTGTTTTTTGATATTATTTTTTATTTGAAGTTATTTATTTAATGAATATTATTTAATTTTTATTTTGACAGTGGTGTTATTGTGTTGATTGCGAAGAGTTGTTATTTGTTTGTAAACTTCAAATTAGACATTACCTTGCATCAAGTTAGCATGTAATGCATTTTAAATATAGATTAGTAATTTATATAATTATTATTAAAAAAATTTATATGGTTATTAATTATTTTAGAGGGTTAATATTTTATTTTAGAATGTAGAATGTATTATTTTTAAAATTGGATATAATATTATTTTTAATCTTTAAAATTGTAAAATTTATACTCAAATTAAAATGTAGTTATATTTTAAAATGTTGATGAAATGTTATTTTTTTATCGTAGTTATTTTTTCTATTATAATTTATTATGTTAGTAAAATAGAATTTTATTAAGAAATTGTAAATTTTTTAGCAACAAAATAATACTTATGGAAAAAAAATTATACTATTGATCTAATCATAAAATATGTAATATTATAAATATAAAATGTTTTTATATTATTTTTAAAATACATAAAAATTTCATCATTCGAAATGTTAGTAGGTTTGATCAAACCAGAGGAATTATTAATGATGGAGGGAGTGGAGCTAATGATCAGAGGAATTATTATGATGATTGATTTATTCAAATAATATTTTCTATTTTTATTTTTGGTTTGTATGAATATATTATACATTATTATTTAATTATGGTATGTTTTATTTTTGGTTTGTATGATATAATTTATTAATTTTGGAATGTTTTATTTTGTTTGGTAATAATAATTTAATTAATATTAAAATTATATTTTTATTTTTATTTTATTTTATTTTATTTAAATTTTCAATTTTTAAATTATATAAATATTAATTTTTTATAGATAATATTAATTTTGAATTTTATAAAAACAACTAGTATACCCGTGCTATCGCACGGGTGGTGCGTCGTTTATATATTTTTATTTAATTAAGTATTTTTTATAATAAATAGAACAAAATAAATGAAGTTAATTACCATAGTCGATAATTACCAAACTAATATATTAGTTGTACTTAAAGTTATTAACATCACAACAAAATAATTTATGATGTGGTTGTGGTTGTGAGAGTTAAAATTTCATGAAAATTTATTAGTGATAGTATTGTGGTTGCTATGGAGTATCCCAAATAATATTGAGTTGTAGAAAACAATTTTTCAAGACAATGGACATGCAAGTTACAATGAAACCATCGTAATAATAGAATTTGAATGTTATTGATTAAGACATATAATAATAAATCATAGTTTACTAAAATATATTTTACATGTAAAGAAATCTACGGTAGAAATGTCATCCATACATTATCAATCGTTGTAGGTTGGATATTTATGTTAAATTAGTAATGTATCATCAATAAATCTTGTAATGTCGAAAGACACCTTCATTTCTTGTATATTTTCGCATCAAGGGTCATAATCTGTACCAAAGCCCTATAACATAATCTGCATCAAGGATCATAATATGCACCAAAACCCTGTAACATAATCTGCATGTTAATTAATATGATCTTATGATGTAATTTCAATTGTATTTTGATTGTTTGATAAGATAACAGAATGTGAGAAATAGAGTTAACAACATACTTTAACTTTTAATGGTTGGACTACATTCTCTATAGTATATTCTTTCTATAACATGTTCAATGTTAGTTGACAATCCATCTCAGCAAAATAATAATGATTGAAAATTGTCTTTCTATTGCAAAAATCCACCCAAAAAAATCCAAATTGTTAATTGTATTCTTTACTATAAAACTAAGCACATTTGTTAAATTAGATTTATGTATACTATGGTAAAGCATTAATGTGGCATATCCATGATGGAATACTCAATAGATTAGTCTAAAGTACAATATTGAATTACAAAATAATTGAGCAAGACCTTTTAACTAATTGAAAAGTTGATTAAGTGAGTGATGATCTAAATTTATAGGTTATGTTGATCATTTAGATGCTTTCAATATTTATAGTTGTATTTTTTTTTTAAGTCTGCATATGGAATAATTAAAGAAAATAATATACTTACAAATCAAAGAGATTGGAAAACCTCTTTGTATACAACATTGATTGTTGTATATGATGCTTGCTTATATTTGTCATGTATTAAGATCTTCAACCCATTCTTGCTTTTAACTCTTTGGGAAATTGTCTCCTAATTAGCTTGAAAGGCCAAGGTGATTGAGAAGGTGACATAGATATTCGTGGGATATATATCAAGTTCTCAATATTTTTTCTTGAAATTATCTTTGCTTCGAGCACATGATTTGCAAACCTTCAAACAATAAGTCTTGTTCCATTACACAAACCTTCAAATTGATCAAGATTTCGCAAAAGCATGATTGGAGTTTCAACTTTTAGGTTTATTTTGTGGTTTGGAAGGCCTGAGGTAGTCAATGTGTTCAAAAGATTCATTTCCATGACTTTCTGAACGATCAACAAAATCTAAACTTAAATACTCATTTTCTTCTCCTATAATTAGTGCAATAAAGCAATGATATTAATTGGATATACACATAATTCAATAACTATAATTGTATAAATAAAGGTTTAATAATAATGATAATAATAATAATAATAATAATAATAATAATAATAATAATAATAATAATAATAATAATAATAATAATAATAATACCTGGTATTAAGCTCATCACATATTCATTGATTGAATCAACAATCTTTATTGTTGATGCCAAAATTGCTCTACATTGCAAAAAATCTTCATTCTTGTAATTTTGGATTAAATTTGGATATGTGCTCTGAACAATTGCTTGAAGTGGATCATTGAAGTTAGTGATTGTCAACTCTGGTGGTATTTGGATCTCTGCATGACCGTCATTAGGCTCTAAAAGCTTCCCATCTCCTAATTTTAAGATCCATTCTGAAAATTCTTTAAGTTCATCCATATTTTCTCTTTGCATTGCTGGCAATAAACGCATGTTTTTCGTGAGTCTTAACACTTGACAATGATCCCAAATATAGGAAGAGTTAATTGTTGCATTAACAATATATGTCTTCTTTAGCTTTGACTGTGCAATTAGTGCAACTAAGATAAAATCAACCGAATTTGTCTGACACAACCTTTGACAGAGTTGTCGCAGTGACACAAATCATTCCTAAAAACCATGTTGTAATTAAAAAAATTGTAACAATTAAATTATGTATATATCTACATAAAAATAGTGTTATGAAATTATAGTTATATGCCCAATAGCCTTGATTTGGCGAAGAGTTTTAGCTTGAGCATTGTACATAAATTTCTCTTGTGAAGTGTATTGAGATGAAGATGTGATATGAGTTTGTAGTTGGCTGCCCTGAATGTAGTTATCTATATCATCTATTGTAGGTAACCTGCATTCATTGAAAATTGACTACTTAATAGAAAAAAGATTACTTATAAACAAAACTGTTAACTGAAGATGATTGGTTGACATCATTAAAATTGCTTGACCTCTAATCAGGCTAAATCATAACTGCAACATTTGGAAGACACTTGTAAAGAGTTGGTCAACTTACTGATTTCTGAATTCCTTGATTTGGTGCGTGTTTTCATTGATAAGAAGTTTAGTTCCACTCCATGCATTAGTGATTGTGTGCCCGTTGTTTCCTGACATATAGAACTAATTAATTAACAACTACATTTAAGTAAATTGTAACAAACGAAATCTTTCATTAAACAATTAATACTTGTGTTTAGATTAATAATACTTTCTGGAGGCTTGACTCGTGCATGGTGGAAGATTATAATGATGGGACCAGAGTTGGGGTGAGCATTAACATATTTGAGGAATTGTGTACCATAAGCCTCTTATAGGGAGCAAGTAAGGATGTTTCCGCTGATCAAATGAATAATATCATTTGAAACATGCTTTGTATAGTATATTAATTAAATGTAAATATTGTTGTTACCTAAGATCTTTGTTTTTGACGGTGACACAAGTTTTTTTGGTTGATGATGTTGAAGTTGAAGAAATGACATCATCCACTATCCCAATAATATCTTTACATAAAAAAGATAAGTCATCCATTAAAACACGAAAAATATAAAACACATATATATTATTCAAATAAAAAAAATTAAATCATAGAATTACCAATTAAGTTGTTAGGAGGGTTCTGCCCATTCAAAATGGTGCTAAAAGACACAAAACGGTACTGTATCGGTGGGATTTCAGGGGGATCAATTTTTTCTTCAAAAGTAGCAGAATTAAACCGTTTTAGTTCTATTCTTTTTATTTATTTATAATGGAATTGATTCTATTCTAATAAAAGGAAAATCCATGAAACTCTATAAATCAAAATTAAGCCTACATGTCATGCTATTAATTTAACACTGAAATAACACCAAGTCCAAGTATATGCACATAGAAACCAATAAGTAATCGTTGAATTATAATTTAAGGAAATATAAGTAAGAGTGAATAACAAACCACAGAAATCAATAGCCTTCTTCAATCCATTGTAAGCGTCGTGAGAAAACTCTTCCTCGTTCCGTATAGAAGCATTAGGTCCACCAGTCTTCGTTTTAGCATCGTAAGTGCTCGCATCGTGCCACCTGCATCGGATTAAGAAAATTATCAAACATGGAAATTAAATAATATAATAGAAATAAAATTGCACCGCACGATCGAAGTGTTGACAGTGCAATTAACGAACAGAGTAAGAAATAGAAATTGCTAAAACAATGAAATCTGAGAATGAAGAGTAATTGGTTGATTTAAGAAAAGAAAAAAGAGAAGGAGAAGAAGTTACGGTATTGTGTATGGAATGGAAATGGATAAGTGAAAGTGGGTTGGTTTGGTGGTTCCAATTCCAGAAATATTTCAAAATGACAAAAATTTGAAGAAGTTGGGTTACGTGCATAAAGCTAGAGTAGTTTACAATTGTGACCTTAAATTTTTTGCAAAGGTTAAATTTATGAAGGACAAAATTGTATTTTTGGTATAGTTAAGAATTCTTATAGTGTATTGTAGATTAATAAAGTTAGTTATTTTTTATGGCCTAAGGCCTCACAAAACGAAGAATTTGTGGCGGACTTGGCCCCACAAACTGTGGATTTTTTTAATCAATTTTATCCTTTGTGAGGGCTTAAGCGCTCACAATTGGTAACCAAAAAATTAACTTTTGTGACCGTTTTGGCCGCCACAAAACTTTGTGACTGGACTATTTGTGGCTGCCTTAGGCCGCCACAAATGTGTCTGTTGTGGTTGTTTTTCCCTTTTGTGAGGGCTTTTGGCCGCCACAAATGAAGGGTTTTCTTGTAGTGCCATATGTTCCTGAAAAGAACAACGAGACGAAGGGTTAGGAGAGTTGGCTATAGATTTATGGAAAGGAGTTGAGTGCAAAAGGATGGATGAACCAGTTTACCTTTGAAGAGGATTTGGGTGTTGCTTTAGTCTGTTGGGATCCATACGAAGTTGTTTCCATCGATGGATGATAAGTCTTCATTCGCTAAAAATGAGAGGAGAAAATGGTAGTTAGGTGACGGATGAAAAAAACGAGTATAAAAAAGGAATGATGTCCTGAATGACAAATAAACTACCTTTGATCTCTTCTTCTTTTCAATTGACGCCAACGCTGGTTCAGCTGACTACCTTCGACTTACTTGAGAGGTCATGGGATGTGAAAGTTCGTTGATATGAATGCCACTTGGTTTATTTCTTTTTCTAGGACCTAATTTGTCTCCTTCTTCTTCTAAGTCTACAACAGTTGTAACTTTGGCAAAACAAGACATGGTTGTGATTAGAAGTGAGTTGGGAGATTTCTCTTTGGTGGGAGTAAAGAATGCAAGAAAGTCTTGGGAAAACGAGAAAGTAGGAAAGAAATAGCAAGAAGTGGAGTACGAAGAAAACAGCTAAATCTATTTATATTCCAATGAGTAAGAAAAATCAAGCCAAATTAGTTAAGATAATTAAGGTTACTGTTGAGGTAATTAATCCGCATGTATCATTAAGTTTAGCCCATTCGCAAGCTATGATAGTGTTTGTAACGGCTACTTTTTGTTTTACAGAGAAATGATGACATTGTTCATGCGCAGTAATTATTGTTTGTGTTACATCATCTTACAAGCAATCAACTAACCGATAATGTGACACAGAGGGACATATGTTTACACCTAAAAATAAATAATTGGTTAGCCGAGAACGGAAAATAGTCAAACTTTGGGTAGCCAAATTACTCTCAACTGAAGGAATGTCAGGTGTGCAGAAAGCAATCGAATACGAACTAGTCGAGTCTTTCACATGTTTATCAGAGTCCACAAAGGTCATCAAAGTCCATTCTCGCCTGATAATTTGACACTTACGCTCACTTTCTCCGTTTTTAGCGCCACTAACGACCAACATGAAGACATGATAACAAGAAAAGATCATGCACATATAATGCCAACGTGACAGGCCAAAGAAGTAGGAAAATGAGCTGATTGTGGGGCACCACGAACTTCCTCAATTGGATGTTCTCATGCATTGGCCGCAAATTAGCCGAGGAACTGAAAGTTGAAGTATTTGATAAAATTAACATTTGAATTAATTGATAAATACAAAATGTCATGAAAATATATTTTTAATTAATGTTTAAATTTTTTTAATTAAAATAACCAGGATAAAAATGAGTAAATATGATATATATAGCGATAAGCTCAAACGCTATTTAAAGTAGCATCTCAAACAACGTTATAAGTTGGTAAAAATTTCTATAAACTTGTGAGAAAACACTGATACCAAAATGCTATATTTTGATCCTACAATCTTTTGTACGCTATACACTATCTGTATAAGCTAGCAGTTCAACATTGCCAAATAGAGCCTAGATTGCTTCTTATTGATGCTAATAGCTCCTCTCTTCCTTTTTAATTGTTGGTTTTTTGTGAAAAATTGTTCCTATTTATATGGTGTTTTTAAATTAAGGTTACATTAACTACTTTTTTGTCAGTATGTACTTTATCAATTGCTAGTATCAACTATGCCCTCCAAAATGAAATATAAATAAAAATAAGTTAAAAAGATGTATTTTGTCCAAATTTCAGAGAGAGTACTTTATATTTAATGAAAAATAGTAAATGGGTGAGTGAACCAATAAGAGATAACGATATATTTGAAATTTGCTTAGTAATCAAAGTTATTTATTGGTTTGTGAAAAACAACCTTAAAAGTCAAGCATATAAGATAAGAGGGAGTATTATGTATATAGTAATATTTATGGGAGCGAAAAATGTAGTGAAGCGCGCGCACACACCAATTATCAAATTTTAATCCTTCTTGTTGAAGATGATATTCCTATGGTTTTAATTATTTATATATGTTCTTTGGTCTAATTATTAAGCATACAATTTTCCATTTCAGAGGACCAAAAAATGGAAAGCACAGGTAGGAGTGGTCAAGATGAAGATGAATTGGGCCGCTAAGTTGTCTGTCATAACTATAAGATTGATGTGTTAATTTTTCTCAGAAGAATATTTTCTCCAATGTAGTGAATATTTGAATCATGTACTTCATTTGTATGCTATTGTTGTTTATGTAACAATAACACTATTGGTTTGTAATACATGATGACTCCTCTGTTTGCTTTTTGTTATAATCAAGATTAATCACAGTTTTGTCCAGTTCGGCTCAGTTCAAAAAAAATAGTAGTAGCTCATTTTTTCAATTTTAGAACCGATCGATTCGGAAGCATAAGCACCCTGAAACCGAGCCTTAAAACAGTTTGATTCGGTTCAAGCCAATTGTTTTTTGAGTTCAGTTCAGTTTAGTTCGATTTTCAATCCTAATGAGTACTCATTTAGTGTCCTTCAACTCCCTGACCGAGCTACTTGCTTGGAACTATTTTATTCTACTTGCAAAACAAATATATAAGTATCAAGATTGGAGACTTAGACTTGCACTCCTTTTTTAGGATAATCTCTATACCTAAGTTTACACAATTAGAAGGAAAACCTTCCCTGGGTATGCCTCTTAGATGCAAAAGGGAAAAACTATCAGCATAGGCAGAAAGATGAATGTGAAAATGACATTGTATAAATAGAAAATTAAACACATACTTATAAGGCAATAGAAAATGACATTGTACTGTAAATTTGAACAAAAGAAAGAGAATAAAACTACACTGCTCAATTTAGTATTTGACATTTTCTCATATAGGATTACTTTTAGGTAGAGAATTTATAAAATACAAAACAAAAAAAATCTAACAAAAAATATAAGCAAAATTGAAACAAAGAAAGTTAATATTTAATCTAAATTTTATATTAAATACATAAACTTCTTTAACTTCTTTTTATTTATATTTATATATATTGTAGAACCTAAGTGGTTAAGGCTAACTTACACACCAGCACACACCAGCACAATTTGTAAAGTTTAAAAACATAAAGATTTACGATTCAAGCATCATGAGACTCCAAATTCAATCCCTTGTTCTTCTTCTCTTACTTGTTCTCTTGACCTATACGACGGCGAGGGATCTAATTGTCCTAGGCGAATGGATACCGATCAACGACGTCAACAACCCATATGTGATAGATTTAGCCAATTTCGCTGTTAACGAGGACGATAGGCTAACTGGGATGATGCTTAAATTCGAGAAGGTCATCAACGCTGAATACCAAATCGAAGTGATCAACTACATTTACCACCTTGTCCTTTCCGCCAATAACGCTTCCATTTCTAACAAATATGAAGCCTTCGTGTCGGTTGATAAAGGGGATAACTTCAGGAACTTCACTTCTTTTCGTGCTTTACATGATTAAATTATTATATAATATTGTTGCTTATTCAGTAATATCTTATAGCATCATTACCCCGCATGCCTTGGAATTATACAAATAAAAGTTTATGTTTAGTTTATAAATCGGATCATATTTTAGCATTTCACTAATCGAATACAATTTTTAGTCACTCACAAATAAACCGATCAATTTATTCTATAATTGAACTCATATGTGAAAACTTGGTATTTTAGGGTTTTGTCTAACATTTTAAGGAACAAATTAAATTAAGTGTGTGTTGTTTCCCCAAATCAAAAAACAATACTATCCCAAAAATGATTGTAAAGCAACATTTTATATCACTAAATTAATGAACAATATGGTCTGATAATAAAGACAAAGCGACATTTTTTATTTACGAAAAAAGACATTCAATTTTTATGAAAATTAAGATAGAATTAAAGTGTTTTAATTTAAATTTCAAGAATTTGGTTCACTGATAAAAAAAATAGGTAATATATGTGCATGTTGTAGATTTGAGTCTCTATGCCCCTTTAAAAAGAAAAACATAAATCACTTTATTAGTGTTCTTTAAAATTTAATATTCATCCTATTTTTAATTGGGATACTATCTCTTCACCCTAATTTTTTATCTGTATAAAAAGTAGTTTCAATTTATTTTCTATTGATATTAAGATTTTTTATTTTTGAGATAGAAAACTAAGTCTCACTCTTTTTCTCTAACAGGTCTCCAAACATGATAAATTATCTCATTTTCTTCACATGAATAGGGGTTTATGGTCCATGACGTAGATAGGTTTGGCTATGTTTTGGCAAGCTATTATATTAGTCATATTAAACTAATGCAGCTATTCATGACGAGTGTCCCTCTCAACCCATTCATATGAGATTTGTAATTGATTTGAGGATATTAATGATCCAAAAATATAATGTAAAAATTTAATATTTAATAATTTTTATTAGAAATTATTTTGCGAAGAAACCATTTCAATACTCCATAATTTAGTTATGTGCATAAATAATAAATTATATGGTTTATTATACTCAAATAAAAATAAATCAATATTATCATTAGTTTCTCTTAAATATCAAGTAAATTGTAATTCATTTATATATTATTTTAAAATAATTAATCATTTTATATTCAACAAATATAGCATTTAATATCGCACCAAAAAATATATAGCATTTAATACTATCATCAATTTTCAATTTTTTTTTATATTTCTCAAATTTTTAAATAAAATTTTCAACTATATTATAGTTATTTCATAGATTATCTACTTTTTTAAAAAAAAAACAGTCAAGGAAAGATGTACTAAGATTTAAAAGTACAAAAAAGTATAAAAGAATTTAAATCTATTTATAAGTGTTCAATAAATTATAAGTTTCTTCTTATTTTAGATTGAGGCACCATCCCTCCACCCTAATTTATTTTAATAAAAAAAGTACAAAAAAGTGCTACATAGAACTAGATTAATGTTTATTATAAACATCAATTTTTATCATATTTTCTGTTTTAGATTTGCAATTTTCAATTTTAAGTCTCTATTCTTTCATTTATTTTCTTACTTATTTATTTGTCTGTTCAATCTCATTGTACTCTTTTTTCTAGATCAATGTGTTTTTCTAGATTTCGATGTTGCATAATCATTTAAAACTTTGTTAAATTGAAGAAGTAAAATTGGTGTTCTCTTCAATTGTGAAAAAGATCAACAATAGTGTATTGCTACCATGGTAACATATTATCTCATTTTTGAATTAATTATTTTTTGTGGTTCTGTAATATGATTTCTTTGTAATTTCTTACCGGGATCAAATTTTCTAATTTAGATTTGCGAATTTCAATTTCAAGTCTCTTTTATTCCATTTATTTTCTTACTTATTTATTTGTGTGTCCAATCTCATTGTACTCTTTTTTCCATATCAGTTTGTTTTTCTAGATTTTAATGTTGC
>JBBPBQ010000003.1:35267942-35306405 GCA_037974755.1 Cicer yamashitae
AAAAAAAAAAAAAAAACCATATTGGATATCTATCATGGTAACGTTATCTCATTTTTAATTGAGTTAATTATTTTTTGTGCTTTTGTAATATGATTTAATTGTGCTTCTGCATTTCATGTTTGATAAGTCTGCATATTTTCTATATAACTCTATTTTATCAATTAGTTGTTGTGTGAATCTGGAAGTGGTTTATGTAACTGAAAAAATTGTGAATTCAACATCTAAATGATTGTTACTGGGCGTTTGGTTATAACAACAAAAACATCTTCATTAGACCACAAATGCTATAGGGTACTTTTCCAAGAACGAAAAAAGTTATATGTGTAAATTATTTACTATGTTAAACATAATTTTATTAGTTAGTTAGTTAAGGGAAAACGAAAGAAATTTAAGCAAACCTATAACATCAAAATAACTCTACTAATTTATTTTTATGGATGTTAAATTTTATTTTCATTTCATTGTATTATTTTAGTATAATAAACTGAAACTTAAAACTTTTGTAATATTATTAAATATATAACAATGCAAATAAGTATTCTGCAATTTGTACAATCACAGACACATTAATTATGATTATAGAATATATTTCATTGTCATAACACAATTTTGTTAAACTTTTAATGTTTTCAAACATCAATTGTCATTTGCATCTTTGTAATTTTCATAATTTTGAACTTTTTGATCTCTTAGTAATATACATTGATAAATAATGAACTCTTTCACTTAATCTTAGTTCTACAATATCAAAATAATTATATATCTATGAACTCAACCTCTAACATGCTGATATTTTACAATATATCAATTTAAAAGATTATTTTTCACTCAAAATTAGCACTTTTAACTCTCCACGTAATTTAAGAAGAAAAAAAATATATAATTTCACAGATAAACTCGCGCAATGCGCAGGTATACATCTAGTTAATAATAAAATTAGAAGAAAGAAAATATAAAAAATTTATCACTTGATTGATATATCTATTTGTATTTTTTTAACATTTTCAAGTTCTACTGCAACTATAAATAAATTTTCAGTAATCTCCACCTATATAAAAAAAAACATTTTTAACAACAAAATTTGTCAAGATACGACTCAAAACACACATGGATGAAGTACTATATATCATTTGGTTAGTTTCGTAGTAAAATTAGTGAAATCACAGCGGTATGGGGCAAAGCTACCCATTGTCATGGTGTAGTTAAAGCTACCCTATAAATTTCTTTTTATAATAAGTAAGTATGGTTTTATATTTAGCTACACAATAAAATATATTTAGTTACTCCAAATATGTGTATTAGTAATAAAATTAGAAGAAATAAAATGTAAAAAAATATCACTTGATTGATATATTTATTTGTATTATTTTGACATTTTCAAGTTCTACTGCAACTATAAATAAAACATTTTTAGCAATCTCCACCTATATAAAAAGATATTTTTAACAACAAAAATTGAATATGGATTTCTTACAAATAATTTAGTTGTTTATAATGAAAAAGATGTTATAATTTATTATAGATTTAATTATAGTTGAATTTGACTTTTTAAAGTACTATCATCAAATGCTACTTTATTAATATATAAATTTAAAAAAGAAAAATTAATCATTTCATAAAAATTAGGCTAACTTTGTTATAAAGGGAATATCAAAAATAACCTCAAGTGAGGTAAATGCAATTTCTATTTTGAACTATTATCAATACCTCATTCCAATCCTAGTCTGATTTTAATTATATATCTTGCTTCTGAGTGTTCAACGCTCATTTTAGTATATACATAACACGTTCACTTATTCATCTTTAAAATTTCCATTTTTATATTCAATTGACTGAACCGCACAAGCACAACACCGTCTTGCTTGCCCAAATTCAAAATTCCTATTTTCCACCCAATTTAAATTTCTACACCCTTAATTAACATGCCTTGCTGGTAGCATCTAAATTAATTTACAATGATTGATCTTTTATTTGACTTTGATTCATAAAATATTATACTTAAGAAAAAACTAAATTTATATTAATATATTTGTTTGAATTAAAAAAAATCAATTTTGAATATTAAATAAATTAACTGTATATACTTTTTTATTAATTTCAAAATAAATATTAATAAATGTCTTGATAATATTTGCTAAGAACTTAATGCAGAAATGAAATTTTTAAATTTCGAACATTTTTTACTTTTCTAAAAATTGAACTTCTCCGCTCAAAAGTTCAATATTATTTTTTTAAACAGTTATTAGTATGATAAAAAAAAATTGAACAAGTTCACCGAAATAAACATAAAGTATTTGTAAAAAGAAATCGTAGTTCATATAATTGGCCATAATTTTAATGAATAAATAAAAAATATAATATTGTATTGTATATAAAAATTTTAAGTTGTAAATTTAAAAAATATATTGAAGAGAGGTAGTAGATCCAATTTTGGTTTAAGTTTTTAATAATTAAAAATTAGTTAGAATTTAGGTTGGAAAATTTATTTTATTTTATATTTGTAGTAGTTGTTTTTGTAAATTTTTGGCTTAATTGCAGTTTTAGTCCCCTTATTGTTACTGATTCACAAAACTTGTCCCCCTATTTTAAAAGTCAACAATTTTGGTCCCTTCCTTTTGGAAGAAGAGAAAGGAAAAGTGCACTTTTTACTAGAAGTCAAGGTAGAAAGAGTTGAGAGTATCATCATCTTCTCAATCCTTTTGGATATCAAGAGGTGGGTTTCCCTTTTTCTATTTTCCTTCATGCATGTATGAGATAATGTTTATCATAGATTAGGGATTTGGGGTTTAAGGGTTTGAAATGAAGAAAGGGATTTTTATTTTTTATTTTGTTAGATTTACGGGTTTTGAAATAGACGGTTAAAATAATTTATGCATGTGAAGTTCTATGGCTGAAATTGAGAATAGATTATTGTAGACATGAGTTTCCTTGATAACATGAAAATATACTTTTTTGATGTGTTTGAAATTAAATACCTTGAATTTCACTATTGTGACAAATTAGTTTGCGTAAATTGACATTGTGATGTTGTTTTGATGTATTCATTGCTTGATTTATTCATAATTTATAGCATTAGTGTTTGCAAAGATACATTAGGAAATTAGTGTGGTTGATCGAGTGTTGTTAACTTAAAATTCCTAGGACATATGTGTGATATTATAGTCATAACTTTTTCTCTAGACCTTAGTTATGAATGATTGTTAGTTTTCTAGAAACTAGACTCAATTACCTTCAATTTGAGTACAAACTTTGTGATGTTTGATTGAGTATTGATGCTTCAAAATGGGTTACAGATTACACCAGAGTTGTTGTCCTGTTTTTTTTTTTACTGTGTATTGGTTTAATAAATTGCAAAAATACTTTTCAAAGAGTGCTCATTTACTCAATTTTGATACTTATAAGTTCTTGTCAATTGACTCTACAGTTAAACTCAATTTTGCGTTGTTATAACATAAATTTGGGGCTGCTTTGGGAAAAATCTATCTTAAGCATATTCCCATGATTTTCATTTTACATTATATGATTAATATGATATAATTGACTTAATAGTGTATGTTATCATAATAATTTTCAAGATTGAGTGTTTGGTAGTCTTTAATATTTATTAATAGATTATATTATAATTAATAGGTGGTGTTATATCTATCTATATATATATATATATATATATATATATATATATATATATATATATATATATATATATATATATAATATATACACGCGTGCATTTGTGTGTATTGTTATATATAATTACTAGATGTTTGATTAAGGTGAGAAGTATAGGATTCATTCTAGCTAGATGAATTTTCCGTTTATATACGACGGAAGCGAGGGGTAAGTGAGGGTAAGTGGGACGCCACTTACGAACGTAATTATATCCAATCTTATCAAAATAAAGTTACTAACAAGAAGAGGACATTAGTAAAACTAATGTAGTCTTTATGACATGTTTGTTAGGTATAGTTTAAGTCATTAGATTACTCACGTCTAATGGCTTAAATACTTAGAAAGAGTCAAAACTATACATAGAAGGGGTAACTCGAGAGTAACTATAGAGAAAGAGAAACTCAGAAGATAAATATATCTTTGAATTAGAATGTTAATTGATTTGGTTTCATCCCTCGGGACCCACTGAAATGTAATCTTATTCTACGTTATTTAAATGTTTTACAGGTAAAAAGACTTAGATCAAGAGCTGAAAAAATGAAGCATAGCCGTTTATGCTATAGTTTGATTAAAATTTCTAGGAAATTATTTTGAACCATGGTTATGTTATGTACTCCATATTTTTTTGCTCTTTCTTTTGAAGGATTAGTATGTGTATTAATACATTTGCATGACTTTATGTTGGAATTTCTATTAACCATCTATTTTGTCGAATTATGCTAACGCTCAAGTTATATTCTAGACAATTAACTTAGGGTGTTACAAGAAGTAAGCCATTCAACTACATCTTCACAACTAAAAAATTTATTGGTGTTGCTGAAGATATTTTTGAAAGAAAAATCACTTAAAAAAACACTGAAATATGAATGCACTTGTAATACCAACCGTTATATATTATTACAATATTTTCAAGTTCTTTAATTGATATTTTACTTTTTTAAATACGGCCTTCCAACAAAAGTAATCTATTACTATAAATCAAAGTAATCAAAATCAATGTACATTGAACCGTTAATAATTAAATATAATGTTTTTAATATAATATATGAATAAATAAATAAATAAATAAAAAATTAACATAATAATCTTTGGTGTTGCTAAAGTCATTTTTAGAAGGAAAGGTAGGGCTTTAATTCAAATGCTATGGTGGTTGTACTTGTACCCAAGCGGTGGGGCTCCAATTTTTTTTAAAATTGTTTTGTTTTACATTTGTTGATTTTCTTAAATATAACACTAGGGTGCTCCAAGGTGTCATGGATAGATGATAGGAGGGAGACAGTGAGAATGTGGATGAAGGTAGATCAGATTTGGAAAAGATGAGGAAGAGGGAAGAGAATAGAAAAAAGAAAAAAAATTGTTTGCGGACATCAACATTATAAGATTGTTGTATCATCCAACTGTTTTTAATCATGGTCAATGGGTGAGAGAATAAATTAAACCGTGAGTATTGACACTACTGACATTTATAACTTAAAAATAATAATAATAAACAAATAAAAATAACAAAAGTCAAAATAATAACAATTAAGTAAAACAATCTAATAATAATATTGAAATAAAAAAAAAATTGACACAAAATAAAATACATTTAATATCATATAAAATACTATAGAAGACATGTTTTATTTTACATGTTAAAATATTATATTTGTATCAATTTTATATTATAATATCATTGCTCAAAATCACCAAAAGTTGCGGTCCCATTTTACGTACGATCATCAATGATGGCAGTACCTTTTAAATTGAGAAAAGAAAAAAGGAACGAGACAACTTTGTAAAAAATAAATCAAATAATTATGTACACATTAAATCAACACTATCTTAACTTTTTTATCGCACCAAAAATACTTTTACCAACACTCCATATTTTCACTAAGAATTGTGTAATACCGAAAGATACGTAAAAAAACAAAATTGTACTATTATCAAATACAATAATAATTTTTTTCCCTATATTTTAAATACGCTTTTTATTTTGAAATCATTTTTTTATAACAAAATAGTTATATTTGTATTTTAATAATAAGGAAAAATAAATGTACTTAAATTTAACATAAAATTTTGCACTATTAATTATAGGTCATAGTTTTTTAACGAATGTCATAAGTTGTTATTATTTTCTCTATACACAATCGACTCTCTAACACAAAATTTGGTCTCAAAGTCTATTTTATTTTTAAAAATTTTTCAACGTTTTTGATTTTAAATAAATTTTAATAGCGATTCTATTAAATTCGAGAAACACTCAAAATTTTAAATAGCAAAAATAATTCTACATCATCGATTTCACTGTCAAAAAAAAAATCTCTCATTTCAACAATTAACTTTCACTTTTCTCTCCTTCGGCAGCATAAGAAACAAAGGGAATCAACAATAACATAGAAGCCACCTCTCTCTATTCTTATTTATTTTTTATACAAATTTATCTAAAATTTAAATAAACATATTAGATTAAATGACAAATGTCAAACTTATCAAACAAATAAGTTAGTATATTATATTGCATAGATAAATTAGTGAAAGAATAAAAAAAAAATGATTACTTCCTAGAGGCCTTATCCCTACATAACGATTAATTTTTCTATCCTGTGATGCTCTTACTTTGAGTTCACATGCACGTGTTCTTTGGAATGAAACTCTCTGTGATGTTTCTCTGTTTCATTTTACAAAAAGATGTTGAGTACTGTTGTATTTGTCAAGTTTTACAGTTAGTATGGAATATATACAAGTCAACAAGTACTCCAACATGAAGGACATCTTTAGTTAGAAGATATAAAATATATATTAAATTTAATTAATTAATTAAGAACAAATATTTATCTTATGTATATTATATGTTCTAAGTGTTTTTTAGTGAATTATTTTAAAAAAAAAAAACGTCAAAATTTAAGTGTGAAAAATTATGATTAATATATTATAATTGTTCTCATATTTCTTTTTTGATTTTAGAAGAGATAATAAATTCTACCATAAATTATTCTAATTTTTATGATCCACACTTATTCTTTTTTAAACATCATCAACTAAATAATTATGTTCTCCAAATAATTAAATAGTTATGTTCGATTAACATATTATTTGAAACTTATAATTTAATTATTTGAAAATAATTAAATTCAATTGTACTAGTATTTTAGATTACCAAATCAAATAAACTGAAACTTATAATTTAATTAACTGAAAATAATTAAATTGGTTTAAGTAATTTAATTACTTAAAATATATTAATTAAAAATTTAAAATAAAATGAAATAATCGCGAGTTTCATGAAAGTTTTCTGTTAAATGAGGTATTTTAGTATTTTTAAAAATAATAATGAGTTTGATGAGAGTTTTCTATTAAAGAGGATATTTTAGTACTTTCTGAAATAATCAAACACTTTTTTCTTTAATATTTCTGATAAATCAAACAATATGTCAAATGTGTTTTATTATATATTTATCTCTTTTTCACGCATCTAAATCCTCTTAACTAGTTTCTGCACACGAGTCTCTGAACCATACATATAAACCACTATATATATCAATTGGATGAGGGAGAACAAATAACGTACTAAAATTGTTTTCTCTAACTTTCCGAAAACTAAAGAATTATTGCAAAATAATAACAATCACTCCAAATAAATAATAAAAAATAAAAATAAAGAATCCGACAGTGAAGAATCGAAAACGCAATGTATATGTGGTTGATACATTGTATAGTTTTGACCCATTATCCTCAAAAAAGTGTTTCTATATCCAAAAATAACAATGAGCACTATATCCAATAGAAATTATGCAACCACAAAAGAGTTGCTTCATATCTTATAAATTGGCTAATGTTGTGATATCCTGGTCATAGTGTCCCTGTATTTTGAAAAATACATTTTAATAATTTAATTACAGAAATTAAATAAATGGTTATATAATTGCAGAAATGATAAGTTATTTTTTTAACTTTTAATTTTAACACCACATATAATACATACTCTTTTATATTATTATATAAAAAAAAGGCTAAATTGTATATGTGGTCCTTTAACTTAATTTCAGTTAACGTTTTAATCATTTATTTTTTTTTCTTCAAATTCGGTCCTTTATTTTAATTTTAAGTGACAATTTGATCTTTCATGTTTTAAAATGTCAACAATGTTATCCTTTTTTTTTTTGCAAAAATTCATCAAAAATTTCAAACAAAACCCATAAAATTAATTATCATCCTCAATATAATGCAAATTTCATCAAATTCATAACTTAAATCTTTAAATAAACTCATATTTGCATCTCTAACAACATCAAATAAAGAATAAAGGACCAAATCGAGAAAAAAAAAGATAAAGGACTAAAACGTTAACTGAAATTAAGTTAAGGGACCACAGATGCAATTTAGCCTATAAAAAAATACCAAACTAAATTTGAACCTTACTGATAAGGATCTCAAGAGCATGAAGATAGTCCATATTTTAATAAATTATGATGAACTTTATTTATTTTAATTTGGTTTGTAATAATTCTTAGTTTGCTTTAATTTAAAATTGTAATAGTTTTAATATAGATTTAGTTGATGTCATATGTAAGTGAAGATACTTTGCTTTCTTATATATAAGTTTATTTTATAAAAATATGATGTAAATCCAATATAGGTCTTGAGAACGATGTCACTTATGATTCATTTAGGTTAAGAGATAGTTTTACTATAAATATGCATTTGTAACCTCGTTGAAACAAGTTTGAAATGAATTTAAATTTCTCTTATGTAAGAATGGTGGGTGAGATGTGTCTCCTCTTTGAGTTATTAAATTATAACTTGCTTGAATTTTATCAATGATTTTCTTACCATTGTAGCGATTCTTCATTAACTTATCAATCTTCTAGGTTCTGACACTTTCTTTTCCATCTTCTCAATGTAATTCATATTTTATTCATTTTCCCCTTTCATTTGTTACTTTATGTGACACTACGCCAAAAATTAGATTTTACAGCGTCTTTTTTAAGCTGTTTATAGCGCTATAGTATCTAGTGCTGCTAAAAGATACAACAGCGCTATTTAAAATAAAAAAGCGTTGTAATATATAGCGCTCAACACTTCTCTTAGAGTAGTTTTACAGTGCTTTTCATAAAAAAGCACTGTAATAAGTGCATATATAGCGCGCTTGTTATACTAATTTTACAGCGCTTTTCTTAAAAAACACTGTAAATCTACTCTAAAAAGCGCTACTTGTTGTACTAGTTTTACGGCGCTTTTTTGAAAAAAGCGCTGTAATACGTGCATTTTTATACTAGATTTACAGCGCTTTTAATAAAAAGCGCTGCAAATCTGATTGACATTTTTTAATGGCATTTTTAAAAAAGCACTGGTTTGTATAAACAGGTCTTTAATGGCAATTCTTTAAAAAAGCGCTATCTTTCAATTTTTTTCCAAAATCATATTCATCAAGCACATATTGACACAATTACAATTTTTTTAATTCAAACATATTCACAGCAACAAGTTCAATTACATCAAGACTATATTTAGTACATATTCACAGCAACAAGATCATATTCACAGCAATTACATATTCACCATATCAATTACATATGCATAGAAACATGTCAATAATTAAAATAATGATCAACCTTCAACAATTTCCAGCATGCAAATTTCCTAGCAATTTCTTATTTTACCCTACTGTAACAAAAAATAAAATAAACTAATTAAAATAATTATCAGTTACACAAAAATATACAATATATAATAGTTTACAATGTGAAACTCACCTATTAACAAATTATATAACTTTCAGTTCGATCACATACTGACACCAGTCTTCCTTTATTTCAGTTAGATCACTTTCAGAGTATATTGAATTGGATTTGTCAAAGTACTATACGATATAATATTTGAACATAAATAAGTTAGAATCAAATATATATATATATATATATATATATATATATATATATATATAGTTTATATATGAAAATCAAAATATAATGAAAATAAAGTACCGTTTCTGGAATTATATTTTAATTCATATCAACAATCTCCTTCACGAATCGCAATATATAGTATCTGCAGTCTATGTAGGGCACTATAAAATAAAACATGTACGCCAATAAATATTTATGCATTGATTGTAAATGAAATTTTAAAGGCATATAATTAAGTTCTATAACAAAAATTTCAAACCTTTATTGGAATCCATGTGATTTTGTTTGACTTATGCTTCGACACTGTAGCACCCCTTTGAACGCGGAAAACTTGTAAAGCACTATCAAATAAATGTGATTATTATTCAATTACCAAACACATTATTTATATATGTAAGAAATAAATGAATATTACTTACGTATCGAAGATATTTTTTATATCCGAGTGATTGTTATAATGACCGTGCAGTGGATCTAAATAGTATATAATTTCAGAGGTGGCATTGATGGCAAACAACACTCAGTGTTGCCTACAACAACAAAAATTTGGTTGGCAACTTTGTTTACACAACTAATAAAGTATCATAAATTAAAAAAGATATAGATAAAGAATATATAATTACCCTGAATTATATGGCGCAAGAAAGAACTTATCCTTCTCTTTATTTTCCAAAGGTATATCAATGACATATTTTTTTACGTTAACTGGATCGAGTTTAAACATGGACAACTTATGGGGAGATAAGAATGAAAATCTATCTGACAATTTACGCATGCACACCAACTTTTCATACAGAAACCTTCAATGAAAATGTCAATTAAAAGTAATTTTTATCTTAAATAAAGTATTTTACATTACCTAATGTATATGCTGATGACAGTAGCACTCAGCTCCTTATGATTGAGAAGTTCATATATGTGCTCTTTATCAAGTAATTCTTCATACGCATCTCAGAAAATACCTTTCTCCATGTGTATGATACGTGAACCATTGATGTCCATATTCATTTTTGCTTGTATGTCAAGACACGACCCAAATCGAGAAAGGCGTGGATGACTTATTTTTGGAGCAGCAACTGATTTTCCACGATCCAGTTTTTGAATTTTTCTAGATTTATTTTTACCCCGAACCTGCATTTGTGGTGCGGCTGATTTCTGGCAGATTTACATTGCGGCGGGTTTTGCTTGAATCTGAAAAAGTGAGGTTGATCAGTTTGTTAGTTATTATAGTATGGTAATCATTTCGTATACAATTGATGTATATGTCAAACCTTTTCTGCTGAAGTGACTGACTCGTTGTGAGGAATCTTCTTATCATTTCCTTTAGACTTTGTAAGAATCCAAATAAATGTGAAATTGAAGTTAATAGCGGAAAAAATCAGCAACTAAATATAATCAATCATAATCATACAATTTAACATACATAGCAATTAAACATACCTTATCTATGCCAACAAGATTTTTGGGCCATGCCACATAACTACCTATTGCTTCTCCCAAAAACTTCATATCTCCATCATTGTCGGGTATAGGCAATGATGCAAGTGGTTCAAAAGCAATCACGGGTGAAACTTTAATATGGCCGACAGGGATCGGAGTATAGTGTAATACTTCTCCCAAAGTATTTTACAATGTTCCTTTTCCAACCATGCGATGAGTAGGGGAGGATAAATATAGCACGCAAGATGAGACACCCTAAATCAATGGTTAATACATAAGTATGTGAAACAATTAGGTTGAATGAATTTCTTATTTTATTAAGTAATTAATTACCTCTAGAAGACTTTTACGACCAATGTTGCAACTACCATTTTCCCTCTCTAGTTGTATTTCACGTTGACACTCCGGAAGTTGCTTTTCCTTATTCGCTTTCATCAAAAATGCCACTTGCTATGTTAGGATTTTCAGCTTATCTAGTACTTCCTCATTAGATGGATTTGTGCGCTTCTCATGTGAAAAATAGCTTTTTGGAGTTACGCCAAATCCTTTACCCCTCACAGGGCCAGAATATTCAGAAACATTAAATACTTTACCAAGTATGTCCGTGCAACTAACTTGTTTATTCTCCTCTGGATTTTCAGAACATTGTTCTAGATTCTCCTAAAATACATGTAGGATTAAAAAGATAAGTTCAATATAATTTTTAAAATACAATATTAAAAAATATTAAAGTGATAATATACTTACACATTGTTCTGTCACTTGTTGAACATTTTCATTATCAACTATTTCATCTTTATTCAAACGAGCCTCCTTCCACAAAATATGACGACCTAATGGTTGATCGGATTTCGTCTCTTGAAGCTATTCGTTAAGACATAAAAAAAAGCTATTTGTTTAGACATAAACAAAACATTAGTTAGAAACTATAGTTTATAATCTACATCATTATATAAAAGTGGTGTTTACTTACAATTTTTTCTCTAAACGTGCATACCCCATACACGATTTTTGGTATGGATGCATTGGATTTTTTTCCCTATCGCGATTTTCCGTACTTATACTCTATATAAAAAAAATAACGATCGTGTAAAAAAATACGCTATGAATATGAATAAAACACAAGTGCTAATAAATTAATATTACCACAAAAGCGGGGTTTGCACGTTTAGCTACAAAAGCGCTCCATTCTTCATTTGATATGTAGTGTTTGTATATTTTTGGAGCTTCAACGTTCAAATTTCCATCATGATCTCTTAAGTAGCAATTTGACAAATGCGATCTAAATCCCTTATGTATTTTTCCGGCAACTCTAAGCACATAATTTTTTCTCACCTCATCAACATTAAAAGCCTACTGCAAACCAAATAAAGATAGAGTTTGAGTAAAAGTATTTCAATGGAAAAAATTTTAAGTAACAAAAAAGTGGAGTAAAAAAGTTACTTGTATATCATTCCACAATATATCTTTAGCATCCTTCAAAGCTTTATCTCTCCAATCGTCAATTGTTATTGGGATATTTTGACTAACAACTGCACCAACGTAACTTACCATCATTGAACTGTTGGGCTCAATTGACTGGCCACTTTGATTCCATCCCACCTAATAAACTCATAGAGTAAGTGCATGCTTTCAAAAAAGATAAAAAATAAATTCTAAACAAAGTATAATATACCTCCAATTTAATTCCATTACCTCTTGCTTTGATGACCTTTTGCATAATAGTTGCACCACGTTTAACTTCGTTTTCATAACTCTTAGTATTGACAACTTCATCATTTTGACGATCTAAATCATTGTTGGAATCCATTTATCTACACATTTCACACAGTATAATTATAAGTTCAATATAACTTCAACAAGTTCAACATGCAGTAGTCTAAGTAGCAGTATAAGTTCAACATGCAGTTTAGTGACAACAACAAATTAATAAATACAATACCTGACAACAACAATCACCGAGTTTCGGGTTACGACTTCGCTTAAGTAGGAATAGCGAGAAGAGTGCACAGAAATACGTATGGAGAGGGTTCGTAGGGAGAAGAGGGACAGTAGGGTTCGTATGGAGTGTAACGAAGATGGAAAGAATGTAATGAGGAGGAAAATGAAGAGGAAGAGGAGGTTTCGCAATGCCAAAAGTTCGTAAGGAGGAGTACGTAATGAAGAGGAAACTGAAGTGGTTTCTTATTATCATGTTACTTTATAAAACCCTATTACAGCGCTTGTCCAAAAAGCGCTTTAAAAGATCATCATTTTACTTTATAAAACCCTATTACAACACTTGTCCAAAAAGCGCTTTAAAAGACCTTCTCATTTTACTATGTAAAACTCTATTACAGCGCTTGTCCAAAAAGCGCTTTAAAAGACTTCCTCATTTTACTTTATAAAAGACGCTATAGGAGCATTTTACAGCGGTTATGGACAAAAGCGCTGTAAAATTACAAGTTTATGTTCAGTTCAGTTCAAGTTAAATAGGCTAAATTACAATTTCAGTTCAGTTTCTGTAAAATGCTAAATAATTAGTAAAATACCTATATTTGGATTTTTTTTTCCAAACAAAGCTTTTTCAAGTTCAAGTTCAGTTCAGGTTCAATATAAGCAGAAAATCTAATACAGTTCTAGCTAAATTCTAAAATGCTCAGTTTTAGCTAAATACTAAAATGCTCAGTTCTGGCAGGTCAAACACTTAAATTACATGAACTTAGTATAAAACACTAAGTTCAAGCTAAATATAAGCCGAAAACCAGTATATGCAGAAAATCAAATACAGTTCAAGCTAAATACTAAATTACATGAACTCAGTTCAGATTACATGGCTTATATAAAACACTTAAACACCTTAAGATGCCATTCTTCTTTTCCTGGTGGGATTCACATTTGTTTGTCCCTTGACGATACGAAATGATGGATTAATCCAAATTCCCTCATCATGATCATCTCTAAGATATAAACCATCATCAGTTGAATCAATTTCATGTGGTTGTGATGTCGCAAAGAAAAGATCATTACCAACATCTTCATCGTTATTGTTATCATCACTTATTTTATTGGTCGATAAGACAATGGACCATTTATCATCAGCATGATCAGTGACATAAAACACTTGTTGAGCTTACGACGCTAAAGTAAAAGGCTCATCTTTGTATCCCCCTATTAAAATCGACAAGCAAGAACCCTGACTCATCAATCTGAATGCCATTATTATTATCGACCCACTTTATACCAAATATGGGAACACGAAACATTGTGTAATCTAATTCTCATATGTGCTCGATAACCCCAAAATATGATAGATTTGCATATATTGGGTTTTTGTCTTTTGCACTTGAGATATGCATCGCTTCAGCTACGAGAGTGACTCCGCTATTTTGCATAGTGGTTTGATAATCTTGTTCTTTGGTATAAAATGTGTAGCCGTTAAATACATAACCTGTGTAAGAAAAGACATGTAAACTCGGACCATTTGCTAGCTACCTCAATCTCTATGAAATTGAACCGGGGTCTATATCAAACTTTGAGTTAATGTGATTTTTTAGCCATGTAATAAAACTTCGATTATGCTCTTGTGTTATCCAATTTTGATTCCTATTCATGTTCAAACTAGATAACTGATCCATGTGTATTGTAACATATGGTTGAACCTCATCATCATTGTGCAGAACTTATAATTGTGCCTGCTCCCATTCTATCCTTGATATAGTCATTACTCTCTTTCCAATTATCCCTTCTCTTGATATTCTTCCTGAATGACGAGACATGGGAAGCCCTATGGATTCAACATTGGACAGATATTCAATACAAAATTCAGCAGCTTCTTCGACAATGTACCGTTCAGCAATACAACCTTCTGGTCGACTTCTACTTTTTACGTACCCTTTTAATATTTTCATATATCGTTCTATCGGATACATCCATCTCATATAAGCTAGCCCACAAAGTTGTGTCTCCTTAACAAGATGAACAGTAAGGTGAACCATTATATCAAAAAAATGATGGTGGGAAATACATTTCAAGCTCACACAAAGTAACAACAATTTCCCTCTGCAATGTCGGTAATTTCTGAGGATCGATCACTTTACTACAAATTTCACTTAAGAAGAAACATAATTTAGTTATGGCTCGTCGAACTTTTTCAGGTAAAATGGAACATATACGTATTGGTAGCAAATGCTCCATTAGAACGTGACAATCATGGGTCTTCAAACCTTTTAACTTGAGGTCTTTTATACAAACTAAATTTTTAATGTTTGAAGAGTATCCTTCCGGAACTTTAACTTCGTGTAGAAATATACATAAGATAATTTTTTCCTTTCTAGATAGAGTATGAGCGGCTGGAGGTGGATATGTGCGATTTCCTTTCTTTACGGGACCCAATTCATTTCTTATTCCCATATCGACCAAGTCCAATCTTGCATTGATGTCATCCTTAGACTTTCCTAGAAAATTGAGTAGCGTACCAATAACACTATCAAATACATTTTTTTTCAATATGCATCACATCGAGGAAATGTCATATATACAATGACTTTCAATGTAGCAATTCAAAGAAAATTGACTTTTTCTTCCACCCAGTTTTGACAAGCTCTCCTGCAAAAGGTTTGCCAAATTTATTGGTCAAACCTTGTACTTTTTCAAATATTTGATATCCAGTCGGTGCTAAAGGAGCAGTACCTTCCTCTGGTTTCTCCATTGAATGCATTTCTCCACCCACGATACTTATGACTAAAAGGTCAAAATCTACGATGTCCAAGAAATACGTTCTTCTTACAATGTTTCAACCGCATCCAATCTGTACTCTCTTCACATATAAGATATGCACACTGACCTTTAATGCTATATCCTGATAAATTACCGTATGCTGGTAAATCATTAATTGTGCTGAACAACATAACTTTCAAATTGAAACATTCTTTCTTATACCCATCATAAACTTCCACACCTGTCTCCCACATATTTTTTAAATCTTCAATTAAATGAGTCAGGTATACGTTGATATCATTCCCTGGTTGTTTGGGTCCAGAAATTAATAGAGACAACATCATAAACTTACGCTTCATACATAACCATGGAAGTAGGTTATAAATCAACAAAATCACAGGCCACGTGCTGTGTGAGATGCTTTGAATACCATGTGGATTCATTCCATCAATAGAAAGTGAAAGTCATAGATTACTTGACTCTCTCCCGAAATCAGGATACTTGTGATCAATTTTTGCCCATTGTGGAGAATCTGCAGGGTGTCGAAACTTTCCATCTCTAATTCTTTCATCTGCATTCCATGTCAAGTGTTTTGAATCTTCTTCACTGCGATAGATGCGCCTAAATCTTGGTATTACAGGAAAATACCACACGACTTTTGCTGGAGTAGATTCTTTCTGCTTATATCGAGAGACATTGCATTTCGAACACGCCTTTAGTAATTCATATTTTTTTCGAAATAAAATGCAATCGTTAGGACACGCATGAATCCTTTCGAAACTCATGCCAATAGAGCACAAAATTCATTTAGCCTCATAGGTTCGACTAGGAAGTTCATTATCATCAGGAAACATATCTTTTAGGAGTGTTAATAATTATGTGAAGCTTTTATCAAACCATCCATTAATCTCTTTTAAGTTGTACAACTTTAATATCGTCGACAGTCTTGTGAATTTAGTACAACCATTATATAATGGTTTCACTGCATCACTCAACAAACTCTCAAACATTTTAGGACAATCCCGAAGATCTTCTTCAACTGCTTTTGCAATCTCCTCAACTCGGTCCCGCTCATATGTATCTGTGTCGAAATCATTTGAAGCATATGTCGAACCATTCTCAATATTAGTGTTCTCTTTTTTTTTTGTCACCATGTCTTATCCAACATGTATAGATTTGATCAATTCCATGCCATACTAAATGTCCTTCCAATTGATTTGCTCTAACGCGTTTTCCAAAACAACATTTTAAACAAGGAAAAATGATTCGAATTGGGTCTTTTGCATTCTTCACTACAAACTCAACAAACTCCTTCACTCCATTTTCATACTCTTTTGACAATCGATTGACATACATCCATTTCTGGTCCATTTTATATGACCTATATGAATGCATTGTTACACAAATAATAATCTACTAATAACATTATACCAATCTATAGTATAAATAGTCTAATATTGGAAAATGGAAACCAAGGTCCAAGTCTGATTTCAAAACAGAACCAATCGAACAGATTTCAAACCCTTCAGGATACTTTGGAATCCTTGAAGTGAATTGCACATTCACATCAAGCTTATCGATCAATGATAGTTTACAGAATAAAGTTCCTTCATTTACTCTCGTGCACTAGAGAAAAGAAGAAGTGACTTAGAAATATTTTTGACAGAATTTTGACTCATATAACATGAATTTTGTCTTATTATCCTTTCGGCCTCTAAAGTATCTCTATTTATAAAGAAACTCATACCAATTGGTGAAAGAAAACAACTCTTGAAAAAGATTGCAATCATTGGTAACTTAACAGATGCATTGGTCGATGACTGACAGATGCATTAAACCCAATCATTGTAACCACTTGACTAAGTGACACATTAAGTTATTTAATTTTACTACATTAATATAGCTATTAGAGAATTCCGAATATATTTTGGAAATTCCCCTCACAAATTTTGTGCAATCAATTTAATTTTTCTTAAAGTGACTTGGTTGCGCAACAGTACAACATTAGGTGATTAAGGTGCTCTACTATAGGGCTGGACATCACAAGCCTAACTGACCAATCCATTAACAGAGAAATAGAAACAAGTGGGGCAAACCGAGTCAAACGGGTCATTGGGTTGGAATACCGGGTACATATGGGTGTAGGTGGGCCGGTTCAGAATTGTAAATAACAACAGTCGGTACCCAAAACCGATCGATTCAGAAAGCCCATTAAGACTCCAATCTAATCTACTTAAGAAACCATAAGTATAAAAGCAAAAAAATTTCAAATCAACCATAATTCCTCTCCTCTGAGTTGTGGTCCTCTCTCTCACTCTCGTAAGTTCTTATCTCTTTCTTAATGTCTCAACTCTCTCGTTCTCATAGCTCTACAACTCTGTCATTATCATCTTTCTCAAACTCTCAGCTTCCGTTGAATCTTGTTCTTCCCTTTCTCTATCAAAAATTTTTGTTTTCTGTTTTAGGGTTTTCATTTTCTAACTCTTTTGTGTTTTTTCTTGTCATTTTGAACTGGACAACATTGGCTTGAATGAGTAGAGAGTAAAGACTAACAAAGAAAAACACTATTAAAAGGTTTGTTTTTTATCTTTCAATATTATGCTTTTACTTTATTTTATTTTTATTTTATATTAAGTTTGTGATTATATCTTTCTCCTTCTCATTATTTCTCTTTCTCTATCAACTTGTTTTCTTTTTTCTATTTTAGGGTTTATGTTTTCTAACTTTTTGTGTTTTTCCTTTTTATTATGAACCGGACAACTTTGGCTTAAAGGATTAGAGACTAAGGAAAACACTATTAAAAGGTATGTTCTATAACTTTTGATTTTCTGCATATACTTTGTGTTGATTTTAAATTTAAGTTAAGTTTGTGATTAGATCTTTCCCCTTATGGCTTTTCCTATTACAATATTAAGGATTTTTTTTTATATCTTTATCAGGGTTTTGATATTTGAAGTTATTCAATCTTCTAACATGTTTATTTTTTTCTTTTTCTTTTTAAACTACTGAATCTACCAAATGAAAACATGGTTTAACAGATGAATAAGTTTATTTTGTTGTTATCAATATCTTTTTGTTATTAAGGATTGGTTTTCTTTTGTATCAGTGTTTTGATTTTCGAACTTGTTCATAGTTCTAACATTTTATTTTTTATATTTTTTTTAAACCATCTGAGCCTTACAAATTAACTTTACTTTTTTTTTTCTAGTTTGTGTTTTTGGTTAGTTCTTTTATTCATATTATTTTGTTGTTTGATTTTGATTCTTGTCAAGTTTTTTACTTACTGTTATATGAGGGGGGTTTAACAATAAAGGTTTTCTGTCTAATTTGGTTGTTAACTAACAATATTTTATAACTTGCTTATGTTTTTAGATTAGTTTTTTCTATTGTTATGGTTTTTGTTGTTTAGTTTTTTTTTGATTGGCTATTAATTCTATTTTTCTTTTTTTTGCTGTTTGTTAACTAACTATATTTTTTAACATGTTTGTGTTCTTAATTAGTTTTTTTTATTCTCATCATTTTTGTTATTTTGTTTTAATTCTTGTTAGGTTTTTTAACTTACATTATTCTGATAGTGTGCGTTTTTGGACTTCAAGCTTTCTTCTTTGTAGTTTGTTTTTAACTAACTGAATTTTTTTATCATGTTTGTTTATTTTATTAGTTTTTTTTTTTATTGTTATGGTTTTTGCTGTTTGGTTTTTTTTCTGGTTGGTTATTAATTCTGGTTTTTATTATGAGGGTTTGTGTTTAATTCTTGTTTTATTAGTGTGGTTCTAGCTTTAGAAGATGGAGCAAGGAGAGGGTAGCAGTCAAGGAGGACAACAAGGAGTAATGGAGCGTCATCACTGTAAGTTTGTTATGCTTAATTATGTACACTGATGCTTAATATGTATGCTTGTAAGTGTTATACGTTAAATTTCTAATTGTTTTATGCTTAGTATGTATGCTTCATGTTAATTGTTTAATATGCATGCTTGCAAATATTTTATGTTTAATGAGTATGTTTCTTTTATGTTTAATTTGTATGTATGCTTGTTGTTTAATTAGTATCTAGATTTGCATCTATTTTATGCTTAATTAGTATATATTCTTTTATCTTTAATTTGTATGTATGCATGTTTCATGCTTAATATGTATGCTTGCAACTATTTTATTCTTAATTAGTATGTATCCATTATCCTTAACTTGTGTGTGTACTTCTTGCTTAATTACTTTGTATGCTTCATATATATACTTGCAACTGTTTTTGTTTAATTAGTATGTATCATTTATGCCTAAATATTATGTATTCTCATGCTTAATTAGTTTTTATGTAATATGTCAATCAATCTATTACTACTTATTAATTATTTTAAATATCTAAAAAACTTTAAATAGTTTAGCTATAAAAAAATATTAGTAATTAAAAACTACACTTTAACTATTAAAAAAATTAAACAATTAAACTCTTAAAATAATTCAGTAGTGGAGAATTCTCAACGAACACAATCAGCTACTGCTGCAGATGGGCTTCCTCCTCTTCCTATGGGTAGTAAAAAAAGAAAACCCAATGTTAGTGGTCCTAGGAGAAACTCTAAGGTTTGGTTGGACTTTAACATTCTACCCGGTGAGCCTATCGCTACGCTGCTTGTAAACATTGTCACCAAAGATACCTTTGTCATTCTAAAACACATGGAACCTTGAACATGAAAACTCACTCTGAGAAATGCAAAAGTAATCCAGCCCACATTCTTAATGACCCCACTCAAACAAACCTTTCTTTTGGCGAGGGTGGTAATTTGGCTCCATCAAGCCAAAGGTTCAATGCCCAAGCATGTAGGAATGCCATTGTCTTTTTTGTTATTCTTGATGAACATTCCTTTAGAGTGGTTGAAGGTGAGGGTTTTAAACAATTATGTAGACAGTTGCAGCCACAAATGACCATCTCTTCAAGGAGGACTATTGCTAGGGATTGTTTTCAGCTATATCTTGCTGAAAAATTGAAGTTTAAGGCATATTTCAAATCTGATTACAAATCACAAAAGGGACACTATTGGTATGAAAATTGAAGAGGTGTTGATGGAATGGAGTCTTAAATATGTGTTTACAATTACTATTGACAACGCATCATCCAATGATGTAGTTGTATCTTATTTGAACAAGAGACTTAAGAACAAGAATGGACTAATGGGTGAGGGAGATTATTTTCATATGAGGTGTTGTGCCCATATCTTGAATCTAGTAGTCTAAGATGGGTTAACAGAACAAGATTTATCTATTCGTAGCATTCGCAATGCAGTTAGGTTTGTTCGGTCTTCTCCACAAAGAATTTTGAAGTTTAAGGAATGCATTGATATTTGTAATATAACATGTAAAAAAACTTCTTAGTCTTGATGTTTCAACAAGGTGGAATTCAACATACATGATGTTGGAAGCTACTGAAAAGTATCAAACAGCTTTTGATAAATTAGAGGGTGAGGATTCTGGGTATTTGACTTGGTTTGAGGTTGTTGGTTCTCCTACTTCTAATGATTGGGAAAGAGTTCCAGCATTTGTGGGTTTTTTAAAGATTTTCTTTCAAGTGACAAAGGTTTTTTCATCGTCGCAACAAGTGTCTTTGCACACAGCTTTTCATAATTTGGCTTCTATTCAATGTGAGCATGACAAAACATCAATGAACCTGAATACTATTGTGGCTTTAATGGGTTCATATATGAAGGGAAAGTATGATAAATATTTGGGTGACATTGAAAAAACCAACCATTTTCTTTATTTTGAAGTGATATGTGACCCTCGTTATAAATTGAGGTATATTGAGTGGACTTTTAATGACATGTATGGTGAGGAAGTTGGTAAGGTGAAGGCTGAAAATGTTAAGGGTGGTTTAATGAAATTGTACAATTGGTAGAAATCTGCCCATGATCGCAATGTTGTATCTATTGTTGTCCATCTAGAAACATTTCCCCAGTTGAACAATCTACCCCCCTTAAAAATCCATCATTTTTTGCATGGGTAGATGCCTTTAAACAACACTTAGAAGAAAAAGGTTTTATTGATAAGCAAAATGAACTTGAGAGGTACTTAAGTGACACTTGTTCAGTAGATGGTGATAAATTTGTCATTTGGATTTGGTGGAAGCAAAACAGTGCTTGTTACCCTATTTTGGCAGCAATGGTAAGAGAAATTCTGGCCACACCAGTGTCAACTGTAGCTTCAGAGAGTGCATTCAGCACAGGTGGAAGGGTTTTAGACACATAGGAGCTCATTGAGCCCAAAAATGGCAAAAGCTTTGATCTGCACTTAGAACTGGTTGAAGCCCTCTTTCTCTTACTTTAAAGACCTTATTTTGACAAAAGATTTTGAGATATATGGGAATGTTGTGACAGGTTGTGTAATATGTCTATGTACTTGTTTAATTATACTATTTCTTGTTATTGTAAATTAATTTTTTAATTTTAACTATTTATTCATTTTAAAACTTCAACAAGGCTCAATACCAACTAGTGGTGGAAGGCAATAGTCTGTTATTGGCAGAGCAGCTGCTCCTGGGTCTGTTTAAGTTTTTTAAGTAAGAAAAATTATACTTATGTTTTATTTATATAGTATGTAAGTGAGCTTTAATAATGAACCTAACAATTATGCTAATTTAGTTTTATTTAATTACCTCTAGGTTTTAGACTTTTTGAGTTTTTTGGAGTCATATATGACTTATACTTGCACAACACATGCTTGTATTTTGAGGATGATGTTTTGGCTGAAAATTGTGCTTGTTTGGCATCATTTTGAGCATGATTTATTGATGTTTGTTGGCCTGGCTGCTACCAACAATTTTTGTATGTGTGGTTCATGCTTGATAATTGGTAGGTTTCTGTATGTTGGACTTATTGAGTTATATTTACTAAATTTTTTGAATTATTGAGTACTAATTTTGTGTTTGATTGTCATCAGTTTTTAAATGAACATCACTATTGGGAACCACAAAAATATACTCTTGTTTCCACATGTGAATGGGTAAGTTACTACATTGATATATTTTTTTTTGTATCATTAAATTTTAGTTAAGTTTGTAATTTAAACTTTTATTATTAAGTTAGTACTTAGTCTGAACTTGATATTATTTTTAACTTATTACAACTTGTATTATTGTTAACTTAGTAATTAGTATTATTGTTCAGCCCTACTTAGTAGTTTAGATTATAATATGAACATGTTGTGTTGTATTTAAACTGATAGAATGAGAACTTAGTTGGTTATGAACTGATTATGTTGTATTTAAACTGATAGGATGAGAACTTAATTGGTTATGAACTGGTTAGGTTGTATTTCAAGTGATATAAGGAGAACTTAATTGGTTATGAAACTGATTATGTTGTATTGAAGCTTTTATTTTTTCCAATAAATTAGTGGCAAGAGACTTAACAGTAGTTCATTTTCAACCTTGAATTGGTTATCTCACATTTGGGCAGTCGAATTTCAAGGTTATAATTTAACGTTTATATATTTATGTTGATGTATTCTACTTTATTTTATCATTAGGTTATATTCTTGATATTCTTATGAAATTAATTCCATTTTTGTTATACGTACAGCTGATGCCGCATCAACCATATGCATACTGCTCATCAACTTCCAAAATATTGCTTTACTATTTTTATTAATAGATTTAGATTGGAATATATAATTATACTCATTCTGGATTACCCTAATTATAACTAGGGTTGTGTTGTGTGTTGTATGCCTTAGATGTTTACAACTTACTCTGAATGACTGTAATTATAAAGTTTATGACTCATTATGTACGATGTTTGCAAGCTTTTGATTTGGATGAAATCTTGAACAACATGAATTTGTTATATATTATTTAGGTTTGTTACCAAAGATGAATGTCCTTATAATTTTGGTCTTAATTGATGACCATGTTAATATGTTCCATTGATCATTTATGTTTATAGGTCAATTTTTATTTTGATGGATGTTTAATGTAAACTAGTGTTTTAAAAAATTGGCCTTTAGTTAAATTGTGTTATGGTCCTGTTTAAATTTTTGGAAGTATTTTATGAGAAATCTTTACAAATAAAATTTGTTGTTAATTGGGCTAGAAAGTTTTCATAGCCCATACAAATTGAAACCGGTTCATCCGACCCTCAAAACCGACCGAACCGTAACTCGAAAACCGACAAACCCAATTTAAAAAGCGTTTAAAATTTGTCCTGAAATTACCAACTGCGGTTTAAGCTGGATTGGATATTTAGACCTAAATCCGTCCGGACCCGACCGATTGTCTAACCCTACTCTACTAGTTGGTTGCAACAAACACACGTGAGTGGCCATCGGATTCCACCTGAGTTGAGTTGGGCCCGTGTTTGTAACACATTGTGGCATAGCCCCCATAAGAATTATTTGATTTTTGTAGGGATGAGAAGTTATGATTTTATTACAATAAATTCTTCGTTGGTCATTTTTTCCAAAAAAAAACATAAATTATGTTTTTATCAATACCTAAATTACATGCTTGAACGTTAACTTTAAAAGATTATGAGGTGTTGTTGATATTTTAATAGTGTCCTCTACCACTCTTTCTCTTATATTTTCTTTAATTCTTAAACATCGTTGTTCATTTAAAAAAAATATTAGGATCTATAATATTATTGTACTATATATGTAAAGACTATAATCATAAATTATTTTATTATATTGTACATTTATTTAAATTTTTGTGTGGATGTTTTTTTAGATTTATTCTACTTTATATCTAGGACTTCCAAATAAATCATATTATTATAAATAAATAAAATGTTGTATATTCTGACTGTATAAGTATGCAGCAATTTTTTAATAAATAAAAAATAGTGATCAAGATTTTAATACATCACTCTTAATAATATTTTAATGATAATTAAAATTTCAAAAATTAATAGTAATATTAACGAGGAGTTATAAAAATTAATATGGAATATGAGAGGTGAGAATTAAGGGAGTTCAAAAATTAAGATATAATATTAGTAATGTCAATAAAGGATATTATTGCCTTAAAATAACATAAAATATAGGACATTGTTTATAATAATAATAATAATAATAATAATAATTATTATTATTATTAAAATTATATTTTAGATTTAACATATTTTATTCGTTTCAATATTTGAATTATATTGAATTATATATGTTAAATTTTAGTGTATCTTTACTTTTAATTTTGTCTTTTTTGTTTCTTTCTTTTTCACTTATTTATTTCTTTTTTCCTAGGTAGATCTATGTCCCCTCAGGTTTTTCCCTTATTTTGACCTTAGTTTCAATAGATTATACATTTGAATAGGTTTTTTTTTTTTTATGTAAGATTCAATTTTTTACATGAACAAAAAGTATTCAATATTTACTTTTTAAGATTATAATAATTTTTTATAATATTATTATACTATATAAATGTAAACACTATAATCATACGATATTATAATTTTTTTTACTTTTTCTACTGCACTTTTTCTTTTCTAGATTTACTGTTACTCAACTTAAATCAGGTACATTTACGTGAACTATGTTTACGTACCGCTGTAAACATACCGCTGGTAAATTTTTAAATTAGAGGTGGTACTTGAATTAAGATTGTTCGTCTACGTAAACTAAAATTGCACTCGTTTAAGTAAACTTAATTTGGGTAAATATATTAAGACATACATGAATAGAGTTCATGTACAATTTCCACAAAAAAAAAAAATAGAAACATAAAATGCATGTTAGACAAATAATATATCTTGTTGGGAAACACCTTTTGCAAGTTCCTTCAATCTTCTATCTACTTTTGTTTGAAATTTTTCAGTGTAAGATATGAGGTGATTAATGAAGAGAAAGAGAGAAATTTAAAAGTAACAATAAATAAGCATTTTAGATATTTTATTTTATTAAAACCATTAATGGGGTGTAACTAGAAAAAAGGGTGTAAATAGTAGTGATATTTTTTTCACCCTGGTCTAAGAGACTCCAATCACTCTTACCTTCCTTTAGTTGATTTAAATATTATAAAGTGAGTAAAATATAAAGTGAGAAAATTGAAGGATATTATTGTACCTTTGATTTGATTTGTTATTGACATTACTCATTTTACTATTTAAAGTGAGTTGATCATTTTATAAGAGCCAAATTCAATTTAAGTAATGTAACGATCTTCTCTGCTGAAAAAAAATAAAGGTAATACTTTTCTCTCTACACTCTCTTATCTCCCTTTTTGCCTCCTTGCGTAGCGTCCCAATCGTCCACCACCGCGCACGACCCACACCATGCGTTTTCTCTAGCAGTGTCGCACGCAACTCTGATTGTTAGAACCAAGTTGGTTTGAAGAACTATGACCTTTACTTGTTTTGATAATAAAAAAATCAGTTTGTGGGAACAATTTAATGCACTAATATGTTGATTAAGTGTGCAAGTCTCAGATCAAGTGAATTATATAGATTCTTATGTCATATCCTTTGGTGATTGGATGAAGACAAAAGAACAACAAGACTCCGCTTCACCCCGTTTGTCTGATTCTAATGCAAGCGCTCTGACACGCGCCTCTAGTGACGTAAGTGACGCTTTGTCTTGGCTGACTTCGATGATACAAGTAATGCTTTGGTTCTGGTGAATCTGGAAATACATAATAAGTTATGTTTTAGTTGCCTCTGCTAAATGCAGTTATGCTATATTCGTCTGCCTCTAATAAGCTTGATAAACAAGTGATCGTCTGCCTCTAATAATCACATCATTACTTCAAGCATTTGATCGTCTGACTCTGATTTATGTTGTACGCTATAATAAAAGTCAACACTATGATGAAAGTTAACGTTCTAATGAAAGTCAGCGCTCCAAAGAAGACAAAGCCTTTGCGCATCCTCTGATGAATATCATAAATCTACTACTTACCAGAAGATCTTAAGACATACTCTAAGCATTGTATCCTCTACTTCCCAAACCTTTTTAACAAGATATGTTGAATCAATTTCAAGATCTATTTTGGAAAGTTTCTATGGCAAATCAATCTCAAAAGATACGATATGAAACTTAATGAATTATGCTGATTTCTTGCAATCAGGACAACGGTCAGAACCCTAATCATTCTCTATAAAATGACGTGCATTTCTCAAAGAAAAAAACAAGAAACACACAAGTTATAAGCACATCTGCACTCTTGCTCATCATCATTCTTTTTCACTTTAGTGTTGAGAAAATGTTCTTAAGGAACAAATTTGTAAACATTCTCTACGAGAACTAATTCAGAAATGCCCAAAACCTTTCGTTTGTAACCTAGCCCAATAGTGTCTGTTTTCCTCAATAGGTTGATTGTACTAAGCTAGAATGTTGAGAAGATTGAACACAGTCAGTGTGACTAGTAGGTGTTCAAATGTAAGTTTGATTCTGTTGTGAACTAGTGGATTAAATCGTTTAAGTTGAAGGGATTGGACGTAGATACCATGTTGGGAGTGAACTAGGATAAAGCAGTTGTGTCTCTTAGCTCTATTTTCATTTACCAGCTCTACTTTTTTTACTTTAGTATAGCCACGCGAAAAAAAATTTAAACATAAAACACAATTCAAACCCCCCTTCTTGTATTTTTTTGTTCTACACTGACCATTCCATCTCTTCTCCCTATTGCATGTGACCCTACTTCTTTGGGGTCTCTTCGTCTGCGACCACCTTTCTCCCCGTCCAATCCATCAAGGTTCAGACTCCAACAGAACATCAACAAGTAATGAATCTTCATTTTATGTATGACCTCTAATTTAATTATATAAAACATTGATTCTATTGAATAATATTTTAGTATAAATTTTTGTTAAAATAACACATGTATTGACCTAGGTTTTGAACTAGTAAAATATTTTATTAATTAATAAATTTTTTTTATTAAATACTTAATTAGAAAAATATAGAGAACATTTTGCAAATTCTATTTGATTTGATTCGGGTCAGACCAGAATACTATTGTTTGTATTGAAAAATTGACAATGAAATAGAGATTGAATGTATTTTTGTTCAAAAATGTTTGATTCACGTAAAAAATACTATGATAAATTTGTATGATTACAATATGTACACTATACAAATATTAAATCTACCTATGAATCTTTTATGATACATTATTTACAGTGTAGATCAAACAAGTGACTCACTTATTATAAATATTTGAATATCATAACACATACAAATAGATATTTTGTCTTGAAGAATTTAAACCATTATCTGATAATGAGTTGAAACTACGTTCCAAATATCTTAAAACTTATCTAAAATAGAATAATTTTTACAATGTCGATAATAAAATTATTTAAAAAAAATTAAAAATAATAATATTTAATTATTTTTATAATGCTGCATAAGTTATACAATAATATTAATAATTATTGTTACATCTATTACACATGATTCTAAATTAAATTCTTAAGATTCTTTCGGAGTGGTGGCAAATTTCTAATTTTTGATTTTAAAGTAAATTTTTAAAATAAAACATATTTAAAACGAGGTTGAAATGTTTTTTTACCGTAACTTGAAACTGTTTTCTAATAGGTTTCTTGTTTCTGTTTTTACTCTTGTCTCTTACTATCCATCTACCCTTTCACCCAAAACTCCAAAACCATCCTGACTTTGCCATCATCCAAGACCACCGACCTTCCACCTTCCGGCAGCGTTTTCCGGCAACGCGGCACCGTCCTTCCTTCTTTCTCAATCGTTTAGTTCTGGTTCGTTTATATTCATCCTTACCAAGTTTTTTTCTCTTATTTATTCTCCTTTTATGTTGTTGCAGTGGTTGTTTTGATTCTTATTTTGAACATTTTAGTTTTATTCTGATGTGTTGTTTCATTGAATTATTGTTTTTCTATTATGTTGATTTTTTTTTTCAAACATGGTGCCTATTTTGTAAAGGAGGATAAGGGATTTTTTTCAAATATTGTGACTTGATTTTTTTTCTCTTATTTGAGATTGACTTTCATGTGGTTTTTGCACTGTAGCCTTGAAATCGTGACTTGCAAATGATTTTTTTAAAGAATCTTGATTATAATGAATAAATTATTAATGTTTTTGCAAGAAAAAATATAAGGATCACTAGGTTTCATTTTTATAGTTTGCCCAGAACACCAAATATCTTAGTACCGGCCCTGATGAGTACCATTTTGTGTTGTGAAATCATTATTAGTGTTTTTTATATGTCAAAAATTGGGGATTGAAGATTTTGTCATCCGGGGTTTTTGATATGTTTATTAGTTGCTAATTGTGAATCATTGTTGTTGTATTAGTTGCTGATTTGTTGTTTTCCAGAGTTCGATTTTTATTGTGATTAAGGAAAATATCATGTTAGAAGAGGAAATGTTGCTTTGATAAACACACACATATCTCATATATTATTCACCTTAATTTGTTTTTATTCTCATGTGTATCTATATATATAATATATATTAATTTGACTTTGATTACATTACATGCAACAACCAACTACCTCTTCAATTCAACATATATATTTCAAATATTGTCTACCGACTAGGAGGATACTTGGTTTTAAAACCACTTTGAGTATGTATGAATTGCATTTGGTTTGGATTTGATTTAGGAACTCCTTTAAAAAATAAAGGTGAAAAAAGCAGTGGCATCTCTAAAAAGAGTACTAGATTCAATTATCATAAATTCAATCTGCTTTTGTGTTGAATTGGTTTTCATCGTAACTTGGTTATTATCTGGTCTGTTGGAATTAGAGCTCTTGTTTGGTATTGTTAATATGTGGGTTGGAATTTTGCTGGTTTGGTAGCTGAGGTATATTTCTCTTCATATACTTTGGCTAATGACTGCTTTGACAATAGAGATAAGTTTATGAATCATCACATCTCACCACTCAAGCCACAATGCTTTGTAAGTGAAGTATGATAGTATTGATGGATATATGATGGTTCTGATGTAATGTAATATATATTGTTCTGAGTTTTATACTCATCTTGAGCATGTGACTCATTATATCAATTGTAGTTTTGTTTTCTTATGCATTGGTTATTGCAAAAAACATCTTTTACTCAATCTCTTACACTAAAAGCTAACATTTTTTTTTAGAAAAATTATAACTTGTGAATTTTTATTTTGTTATTGTTAAAAAGTTAATTTTTCTAAATTACTCTTTGTACAATCTGCGCCAAGGTCCTGGATCTGCCACTGCCTACGTTGTCCATATCTAAATGGTTCCATTAACCATACACAAAACAATGTTGTGATTTGTGACTTTTTCTATTTAGTGTAAATATAGTTTAGGTATACCAGATGAAGTTCTCTCAAAACGGAAATTAGTGCTAATGAGCAAAAGCACTGATTGTGAAGTTCTTTCGAAGTAAAACAAATACTGTAAGAAGTTGCTTGGCAGGACAATAAAGCAATCTTGCTTAAAAAATTAGAAAGGCTAAATAAGTATTTCCATGTTAGAGACTTCAGTTTCTTTAAAATGTGTAGATATTGGTGAGAGTCCCACATCAAATGAGATATTTCCTGCAAATGAGTTTATAAGTGGAAGACATCTTTTACCTTACAAGTCGATTTTATAAGATTGAGTTAGGTCTAACCCAAATTCTGATATGGCAGATTTTTGGCTTGCCACCATATTTCGCCATCCGGCATTGATAACACTGATTGGGCCACCCGCTATCCGTCCATTCAGGTGATGCACCAGATGTCTAGTCTTAAGAGCAAGTGGGGTGTGTTGAGAGTCCCACATCGGATGTGATATGGCTTGAAAATAAGTTTATAAGTGGGAGACATTCCTCACATTACAAGCCGGTTTTGTAATTATTGAGTCAAGTTTAATTCAAATTCTAAGAGATACAATGTGACCCATGTGATAGCTCATCTGCTTTTTGACATTGCTGAATATTGCACCTAAATCATGGAGAGATTATTCCCATGTTATCAACTCATAGAATAGATTGGATTAATACAATTTCATATATTTGCGATGTTATGGTTTCATTGAGTCAATATTGAAATGATAGTGCATTATCGTTAGCAAATAGTATTGTGCACGGCATGGAAGATTATAAAACATGCATAATAAGAATCGCAACCCATGCGAAAGCATGGGTATTTGACTAGCAAATATAAATCATAGATGCTTTTATTGTTATTAGTATTATTGTTGTTGTTATTATTCATTTATTATTTTGGGAATAGTCCTAATGTTGTAACATTTTTTTGTTCGAAGATGGGTATGGTATTTGACTGGGTTGCATGTAAGATATATACATTTTGTGGGATTGATTTGTGTTGGCTTTATTTCGTTTGCAGTTAACAGATGATCAATTCCACATCTGAAAGAGAACAAATTTGGTAAACTGGTGCAAGGCTAACTGGATTAAAACATGAGATTCCAGATCTTAAACTTTTTAAAACTCTCCATGAAAGTGCTGGTGATATTATTGCTGATATTTCTGACAAATATCAGCCAATCTGTAGCATACTCTTCTTCTTCATCTGAGACGACGATGCACACTAATAATTGGGCTGTTTTAGTCTGCACCTCTCGTTTCTGGTAAATTAAGTTTCATATTTAATCTATAAGAATTTCTTTTATACAACAATGTCTGGCTTAATTTTTGTTGCATCTCTTGATGGTTCTAAATTCTTATTTTTGAATAATAAAACCCTTGCAAAGCTACCTAATATTTTGTTTCTGTTGTAATCTTTAATGAAGATCCTTGACAACGATAGATGTGAATGAAAAATGAAAAATAGGGTACATAGGTAAAATGCTCGTTTCTTTAGTTGTTCTCTGAGCACTCTGGCAACTCAGTATGCCATACTGAGGAAATTTTAATTATATAAGGTTTTGGGTAATGTGTCATAGACCAAAACCTTTATGACATGGTTAGTTTATTAATTGTGTTGTTTCTTCATTTCAGGTTTAATTATCGACATATGGCCAATACTTTGTCACTGTATAGGTAATTATATAAGTTTAATCTTATTTTTAATTGTTTGAATTATACTTGGTCATGATATCTTGCTCATTATTTATTTTTCACATTCAGGACAGTTAAACGGCTAGGAATACCTGATGAGAGGATTATACTCATGCTAGCAGATGACATGGCATGTAATGCAAGAAACAAGTACCCTGCCCAAGTTTTTAATAATGAAAACCATAGACTTAACCTGTATGGAGATAATGTGGAGGTGAGTATCTAAGTATGCATTTTATGTATAAATATTTTAGTAAATATAGAAAAAAAGATCTTTATTGCTGGCTTCAGCTCTTCTTGTTACAAATCTAACATTTTTTGTTTTACAAATCACAAACACTGAGGCAAGTTCATTTCAAAATTTGATACTTCATTTACTCATTACATTCCAAATTTCTTCATTTGCTTAGGATTTTATTATTATTATTATTATTATTATTATTATTATTATTATTATTTAAGAATATTTTATGAATTTTGAGTACTATTTTAATATTATCATTTATATATTAACAATATTATTTTATTATATATCTATAAATTTAGACTAGCTGTATGAACCTCTATGTGCTTTCCTGTTCAGAAAATATATTTTACTATTAGATGTCAGGGTTAGAGTTTGACCTTGTAACCTCAAGAGACAGAGTTTAAATCCCCCGAGAATAGTTGTAAAATGACTATTATACTTTAACTAATAATAATTTCTCCCAATTTTTGTTAACAAAAAATTATGTTCATGTTCGCACTAAATATGGTATTCTCTTGATAGAGAACGTACTTGCGTTATAATGTGCAATGCTTATAACTTTAAAAGGCTCCGTGTTGAATTTCTTCTTTCATTCAATTGTACCTCTATCACTATAGTGTTTAGAAGAGAGTATATTTGTCTCTGATAACTTGTTTTAGTGCTTTTGATATGTATTGTCTATTAGAGGATGATTTTTTTGCCTACAATTCCTCAGGTAGATTATCGTGGCTATGAAGTAAATGTGGAAAACTTTCTGCGGGTACTAACAGGTCGTCATGAGGCTGCTGTTCCGAGGTCCAAACGACTTCTTAGTGATGAAGGAAGTCATATTCTTTTGTATATGACAGGACATGGAGGTGATGAGTTTTTAAAATTTCAGGACTCAGAAGAGCTTCAAAGTCACGATTTAGCTGATGCTGTGAAGCAAATGAAAGAGAAGCACCGGTACATATTCTGCCATTTGAAATAGTACACAGCGTTGCTGGCAAATAGCGCAAGTTACATAACAGTTGAAACAAATCAATTTTGTATTAAAAAGTATGCTGTAAACAATTAAAAGTAAGTTGCGGGCAATACGACAAATAACTCATCTTACCCCATCATAATGGGAACTGTTAGGTTTAAGGAGCTGCTGATAATGGTGGACACCTGCCAAGCTTATACCCTGTTCTCACAGGTCTGTTATTACTTTTATTTGTTGGTATATGTTTCTAGAAAATTCCCATGTCAATCCTCATGAAGTGACAATGTAGATCTGGGGTATTCATTTTCATATAATGCATCCTACCATTCTCATGGTGTTTCATAATTGTTTTCCTGAAATTTGTAATTGGTTACTATGGAATAATAATATATTTTTTGTCATGCTGATTATTCTTCCCTATGTTTTGTTGCTGACGGGGTTCTCCTTTTTCTGATCTTGACAGCTTCAATCACCAGGTGTTTTGGCAATTGGAAGTAGCATGAAAGGAGAGAATTCATATTCGCATCACTTGGACTCAGATGTATGTATGAACTTAATAGCTGTTAAGGTTATAGAAATAGAGTGTGTGTGAGAGAGAGAGAGAGATGAGGAATATGAATTATTATTTTTCATTATTAAGAAAATATACAAGGCTCTGCATTTATAGATAAAGAGAAAAGGATCAGTTTCTAACTGCTTACAAACTGCATTCTTAACAGAATGTGACAGCTGGCATACAGCTGTCATCCTTAACATTTAACAAGATATATAAATCATGTGCTGTACAGTGCACAGTACACTGATACTACACATTACACTATACTCTATCAGTCCCCAACAAACTCACGGTATGGAAAGTAACTTGGAGCTTCCGTACACAATGTTTTTGGCTCTACGATCAGAAAAATAAGTCTTGGACAAAGATTTAGTTATTATATCAACAACTTGCTCTTGGGAAGGCACATAAGTGACAACCAGGGACTTGTTCAGCACTTTTTCCCTTCCTAAAAAAATGTTCAATTCCATGTGTTTAGTTCTAAAGGGAAGGACAGGATTGTGACTTAAAGCCACTGTGCTTTGATTGTCACTGTGAATGATTGGAGTTGGTACCCTAAGATGTGATTATAAATAAGACCAATGTGTGTACATACAACTCATCACGTTAAGTATATCATTCTTACATTAATAATTACATAATATGCAGATATGATCTGACAACAATTACAACAACCAAGCCTTTTTCCACTAGGCAGGGTCGGTTGCATGGATCAAACAACGCCATAAGTTCTATCATATAACATATCTCTTTCCAGCTCATTAATCTATAAATCTTTCCTTATAGTTTCTAGATCCTCGTCTTCCTCTAGAATCTACAGGTCTTCTCTCCACATGATCAAACCACTTAAGCCGAGTTTCTACCATCTTTTCTACTATAGGTGCTACCCCAATTCTCTCTCTAATGTTGTCATTCTTAATTCTATCTTGTCTAGTCTTTCCACACATCCTGCGCAACATTCACATCTGTGCTACACTACACGGATTTTATTCTCGTGTTGATTTTTTGTAAGAATTATTACATATTTTAAAAGTTAGTTTTATAGCAATTACTCTGACTATTAGGCTTTGTTATTGTGTCTCTATTCTCTAAAGACTTTTGTACTCTGAAAATTTTAGTTAACTCTTAACTCAGATCAAGAATAATTTCATACATTTCAGTTTTATACAGTTGAGTTTTTCTCACATTCTCTCCAATTCTCGAATAATAATATGAATAACTAAAATCATCTCTTTCGAATATAATTCAGGTGGGTGTTTCAGTTGTTGATCGTTTTACATTCTACACTCTTGCCTTCTTTGAGAGGCTGAATATATATGACAATGCTTCATTGAGCAGGTACTTGTAAAACTATTAATAACCTGTTTCAGGTTAAGCTTTTTAACCTTGCCATCAAGAATCTATATAGCATTTTCGTCTTTTTGCATGTTCTTTTGATTGAATTTTACATTCCAAACATGTTCTTAATTGACCTGGCTTTGCTAAAACAAGGTTCATATTTTCTATCATTTATATATACACACAATAATTTCTGTTGCCTATCTGTTAAGGAAGTTAATAGTCAAGATCAACTGAAGTACACAATATTAAAATTGTACCTGCAGTATGTCAAGCAATGGAGCATCATATTCTCTTGAAGGCTAGATTGTTTAATCTGATATTTTTGCCTTTCTTTGCAGTCTTTTCAGTTCATATAATCCAAATTTGTTGATGTCAACTGCACATTACAGAATGGACCTGTATAAACGACATTTGGAGGAGGTAATCAAGTTATGCTCATACTTTGAATCTTCTCCTTTTTTGAAAATTTATTCTTTGTTTACCTGGTGTGGCTTATTTATTAGTTTTGGAAGGATTATTTTTCTAAATCAATCCCCAAATTTCTAGGATATCAGTATTTTTTGTACTTGTGTTCTTTGAGTAATGGAAAAGGGTGGTGTAATGTGAAGGGAAGAGAGAGATAAAAAGGAAAAGGGTGGTGTAATGTAATAGGTGATGTGAAAGAAAGGTGTGAGAAAATCAGAATTGTTTCTTATTTACCTCCACATTTCTGTAACTTAGTTATTTTATAGATCATTTTGTTAAGTTACTATGGAAGTACTTTGACAGAATAGTAAAACTATATACAAAATTATATACACAGTTATGCTAGTTTGTTTACTGGTTTAAGATTAATAAAGATAAGCTGCTTATGTAGCATACGTGCATAATAATCTTGTTTATATCAAGTTGAGTAGTCACATGGTTACATTTAGCGCTAGTATTGACTTGATATCCTCCTCCTTGAGTGTTTTGTCAAGATTAGCATCTGATGCATTTTTATCAAATGATGTTATTCTTGATGTATCTGACATATCTAATGATTCTGTATTAATGTAAAATTTTAATGCCCAGGCTTTTGTTTTTGTTTATTTTCATTTTTATTATATTTTTCATATTCCATGCTAAAAAAAAAATAGTTTTCAATCTAACAATGAGTTTTATAATATAGGTGGTGTAACATTGCGTGTGTGTGTATATCTGCCACTTTGGATGCTTTGTTTTATTTTTAGTGATGAATTATTGACTCCTTGTTCTATCACTTCTTTTTAGGTACCTGTGACAAACTTTTTTGGCTTTGTAATGAAAACAATACACACTGATTCAGCCTACAGGTCTCAGGCGAATAAATTTTTTGGTTCTAAAACTAAAAGGTCTTTGGATCAATCAATCTCCGACATTGACAGAAGAATTTTGAGAAACTCTGATGATGAGGATCAATTAAGTACAGAGGTGAATTGAACATACGCCCCAACAGAATTAGTTTACACAATTTCACGTAAAGCTGTAACTCACGGAGATTGGATTTACTATGCAGGAACATTTCCATGGTGTTGGACAACTATGGCATACTATTCTCAGCAAAGTGAATCCTATTGAAAGCATTGATGCTTTTGTGTGCTATGGCCTTGTTTCAATGCTTCCTCTGTTGATAGTTTCTGCGTGGTTGTCATTGTAGACGATTGCGGTGATGTTCTTTTATGTCAGATGTTATGGTTGCTTGCAATGCAATTTCACTTGAAAGAGCAAATTATAGAACTGTATTCTGTTAGTCATTTATTTTCCCTTGGTGGTGGGGCGATGTCGTGGTTCCTCGTGTTCCGGTAATACAGATCCATGGTAGTGTGTTGCTAAATGAAGAGATCCTTGGTGGTGGTATGATTTTATCATCTATACAGCTTCAGGGGATTAACACAATAGTAGTTTTAGATGTGAATTCAGCTAAGGTAAATTTTATGTGTAATGTACTAATGCATGTTGGATCTTGTTTTTTACTACCAAAAGAGAGGAATCAAGATGATGTCCATTACATAAATTTGTCCATGATGGTCTGGTTAATACACACGTGGATAAAAAGTTACTAAAAACACTTTAATAGTAGAAAATGTGCTAATGCCGATTTATTTTATTGACTAAAGCATGTGGCACTCTTTTTACCATTTATGCTGAACATAAATAACAAACAATCAATTAAGTATGAATTAATATGAATCTTTCTCCCCCAAAAAGTTTATAATTTTTTAAAAGTTAAAATTTAAAAAAAATTATATTTAATTTATTTAAAAAAATTTTGTTAAATAGATATTAAATTGTGTGAAAAATGGACAAAGAAAGAGGAAAAATAAACAAATTAAAAATAAAAAATGAGGGATTAATGAATAGGAGAGGGTGGAATAATGGGAATAGGAATGGAATGAAAAGAAAGAAAAGAAAGGGGAAAAGGATGGTTGTGATCACGTGAAAAAGAGAGATGCATCCAATCACAACTTGAAAACACAACATCTTGTCATTATGGCCTTTATGATACAAACAACTTTTTGTTTTGGGCTTTTCATTTTAGCCTACTCTGCAATTATCATACTAAACAGCTTTTTGTTTTATGCGTTGTACTCTCCACTGCCTACTTTGCAATTACCATTCTAAACGGCTTTTTGTTTTATGAGTTGGACTCCACTATCTTCAATATTCGTTGCTATAATTCTATTCTCGATTTTGTAATGCTTTTTTTTTCTCTTTGTTTGAGAAAAGGTAACGATGGCAGCCTACTCTGCAATTACCATTCTAAAAATATTCTATGGTTGAATTTTGGAACCCCACTCTCTTTATTGTTTTTTTTTTATTATTAATACCCGGTCACTGCCACACCACACCACAACCTCATCACTACTCCGGTCACTCACAACTCTCATCACTCTCCTTCTCACCCACAACTCTCATCACTCTCCCTCTCACTCACAACTCTCATCACTCTCCCTTCCTCTCACTCCGCCGCCGCCATCACCACCTCCGCCGCCATCATACCAAAGACTACAAGCCGACACATCACTCCCCCTCTCATCACTCTCCCTCTCACAACTCTCATCACTCTCTATTCCACTACCACACCACAACCTACTCTCCATTCCACTCCCACACCACAACCTCATCACTCTCCCTCCCTCTCACTCCTCCGCCGCCATCACCACCTCCGCCGCCATCATACCAAAGACTACAGGATGAAGATGAAAAACATTTGTTTAATAATTTCTTTTTTAATGCTTTCATTATATATTTTGTTTCTTTCCTATCCCTTTTCTTACTTATCTAATAGTTATAATTTACCTCAACAACCGGAGGATAATTTGTATCCGGAGGATAATTTAAGTCCGAAGGATAATTTAAGTCGTTTATCTGGTTTTATTTTAGGTTGAGATAATTTTTATTTTATTATTTTGTTGAAGCTGAAGTTCAGCCAAATTTAAAACTAGTAATTATGTGGTTACATGGAAGTAATATGAAATAATGTGAAGGGAAGAGAGAGATAAAAAGGAAAAGGGTGGTGTAATGTAATAGGTGATGTGAAAGAAAGGTGTGAGAAAATCAGAATTGTTTCTTATTTACCTCCACATTTCTGTAACTTAGTTATTTTATAGATCATTTTGTTAAGTTACTATGGAAGTACTTTGACAGAATAGTAAAACTATATACAAAATTATATACACAGTTATGCTAGTTTGTTTACTGGTTTAAGATTA
>JBBPBQ010000003.1:35306694-35327479 GCA_037974755.1 Cicer yamashitae
TAATGTGAAGGGAAGAGAGAGATAAAAAGGAAAAGGGTGGTGTAATGTAATAGGTGATGTGAAAGAAAGGTGTGAGAAAATCAGAATTGTTTCTTATTTACCTCCACATTTCTGTAACTTAGTTATTTTATAGATCATTTTGTTAAGTTACTATGGAAGTACTTTGACAGAATAGTAAAACTATATACAAAATTATATACACAGTTATGCTAGTTTGTTTACTGGTTTAAGATTACTAAAGATAAGCTGCTTATGTAGCATACGTGCATAATAATCTTGTTTATATCAAGTTGAGTAGTCACATGGTTACATTTAGCGCTAGTATTGACTTGATATCCTCCTCCTTGAGTGTTTTGTCAAGATTAGCATCTGATGCATTTTTATCAAACGATGTTATTCTTGATGTATCTCACATATCTAATGATTCTGTATTAATGTAAAATTTTAATGCCCAGGCTTTTGTTTTTGTTTATTTTCATTTTTATTATATTTTTCATATTCCATGCTAAAAAAAAATAGTTTTCAATCTAACAATGAGTTTTATAATATAGGTGGTGTAACATTGCGTGTGTGTGTGTATCTGCCACTTTGGATGCTTTGTTTGATTTTTAGTGATGAATTATTGACTCCTTGTTCTATCACTTCTTTTTAGGTACCTGTGACAAACTTTTTTGGCTCTGTAATGAAAACAATACACACTGATTCAGCCTACAGGTCTCAGGCGAATAAATTTTTTGGTTCTAAAACTAAAAGGTCTTTGGATCAATCAATCTCCGACATTGACAGAAGAATTTTGAGAAACTCTGATGATGAGGATCAATTAAGTACAGAGGTGAATTGAACATACGCCCCAACAGAATTAGTTTACACAATTTCACGTAAAGCTGTAACTCACGGAGATTGGATTTACTATGCAGGAACATTTCCATGGTGTTGGACAACTATGGAATACTATTCTCAGCAAAGTGAATCCTATTGAAAGCATTGATGCTTTTGTGTGCTATGGCCTTGTTTCAATGCTTCCTCTGTTGATAGTTTCTGTGTGGTTGTCATTCTTTTATGTCAGATGTTATGGTTGCTTGCAATGCAATTTCACTTGAAAGAGCAAATTATAGAACTGTATTCTGTTAGTCATTTATTTTCCCTTGGTGGTGGGGCGATGTCGTGATTCCTCGTGTTCCGGTAATACAGATCCATGGTAGTGTGTTGCTAAATGAAGAGATCCTTGGTGGTGGTATGATTTTATCATCTATACAGCTTCAGGGGATTAACACAATAGTAGTTTTAGATGTGAATTCAGCTAAGGTAAATTTTATGTGTAATGTACTAATGCATGTTGGAGTCATGTCTTTTGTTGGAGCTGTCATTTTATGGCTTATATTTATGAAAATTTTCTAACAAGTATTTAACATACATTATTAGAAGACTTGATATGTTTTTAGGTGCCGTCTATGGTTCGAAAGCAACTCAAGTAGCGCACAGTGCAAGACATTTTATATGTTAGATGAAAATAGTAAATACTGTACAAGATACTATTATGTAAACGATCGCACTGTTATCATCATTTGTGGGAGAAACAAATAAATCAAGAAAAATATAACACAATACTCAAAATTCACAAAAAACGTAACACCATTGTCATTGCGTTATACTTCTCTTATTTGAAAATTGAACCTAATCGGTTGTCAGTTCGAAAAAATTAAACTGAATCGGTTTTCAGTTCAAAAAACTGAATGAAATTGTTCTATAAATCGACGAATCGGTTTACTACTCTGAACTGAACTGACTTGTTTTAATATTTGTTTTTTGTTTCTATATGTCATATTTTACATAATTACCCCTAATTACTTCTAAAAAATAAATTTGGTTCTAGTTTTTTCAAACTAAAAATTGGTTCGGTTCAATTTTTTCAAACTGAAAATCAGTTCGGTTCGATTCTAATTCTTAAAAATCATTCGGTTAATAAACTGTTTTTGAAAAAATAGTTTGGTTCTCAATTTTTATAAATTAGTTTAGTTCAAAAACAGTTCGGTTCAGTTCATTTCTGCACTTTGATTCAATTTTTGGATTTTTTTTGAACACCCCTAATCAATTAGATAGAGTTTGTTGAGTCAAACAACAACTATGTTGCTTCTAATTATTATAACTATAATCTAATTAATTATAACTTGAGTTACATGATTCATAGTTATTATAATTATAATTTAGATAATTATTTTACTAAACTACAGTTAAACATCATCAAATATTATCATGGATCACCTAATTAATATTTAATTCAGTAATTGTAGTTAATTAAGTTTAATAATTCAACTATTAATTACTAAGGTTTTTTTAACTTCTGATCATCTAAAAATCGATTTCTTATATCTTGAAAATTGATTTTTGAATACATAAACTGTAAAACCCAACAGAAACATACAACAATCGTGATAGATCACCTAACAACAATACTAGCATCAAACGGTACACAATTCACACAAATTACATACATTAAACACAATTCAAGTCATTAACAACAAAAAACACATCAAAGCATAAATTAACACATAATTATACCCATATATCATGCAATCACACGCTTATAATTTAGCACTATTATCCACAAACTATATATTCTATATGCAAGAATTGTGTTCTCTTATACAGATTAAACCATGTACGTGATTGATGAATTTTGATTGTATTTTACATATTGATGAATCCTTCATCGGTCATGAGTCTTCAAGTCTATAACAAGTAGTCATGATCAATAAAGAAAGATAATTTTCACTTAAAAAATTGGACCTCAAACAAAGAATTAAGAACAAGAACAATTGTTAGAGCAAGATTTCTAAGAAAGAATAAGAAAAAGAACATAAATTATATTTTTGTGACTTAATATTGAGTAAGACATTGGATTATAGATCTAATTCTTACGGTTGTTTAGCAACAAATAAAATAATTCAGATAATGAATGAGAAAGTTATGATTGTTTTAATATGTCTCTCAAATCTCAAACATTTTTAATAATCAAACCAAGATACATGAATTTGGACTCTGACAAGGTTTAAATAATGGTTTCAAGTCTATTAGGCAGAGTTTGTTGAGCAAACTAAGGATCTAAGTTGTTTAAATAAGTTTGGGACATAGTTAAGACGAAACACCACAAAAATCTCAGTTATTGTTATAGTGGCAACAGCTACGTTGCTTCACTATTTGAACTATAACTTGAGTTACATGAGTAATATTGGCGTTTTTTTGATGGAGAAGAAAAGCTAATTAATTACAACTTGAGATACTCGAGTCTTATTAATTATAACTATAATTGAATTAGTTATTTTACAAAACTACCATAAAACATTATCAAATATTATCATGAATTATGTAACACCCCGATTTTTAAAAAGCGCGAGTGCATTTTTTTTTAAAACAACTTAATAAACTAAAACATCGTAACACAAAACGACAAGAGTCATAAATAATTACATCATATATACAATCAAGCTAAGATAGTTTTGAGGACAATAATACAAAGTGTACAAATAGAAAATACACCGGGATATGAGACCTATCAGACGTCGCATATACCCTTGGGGTATTCTCGGCAGACACCTGCGCAGAAGTACTGCTCCAAGAATGTTATCCCCCATGGTCACGTAAAAAAAAATGGAAAATGGACCCACCAAAAAGTCAACTGTCAAGGTATGTCATAGATACAGTCATCCCAAAACAAAATAAGTACAACCATCAAAAGAAAAACACTAAGACCCTATACAACAAAAAACTAATATGATCATCCACTAACAACTACAATAACAAGAAAGACCTCCACACACTGCACAAGTTCCTTCTGACGCAGTATCTCTCCTCGAAGTAACTTCTTCCTCCTCATCAGCCATGGAGGGATCAGTCTCCTCAGAGGTCAGGTTCACCCACGAGATAGGTGGCTTCGACGGTGCTGGAATCTCAAAACAATTCACTACCTCAGCTCTCCTACTTGTCCTCACCACTCTCCCCGTATATGTAGCCCTGCTTGAGATGGGGTCGTATACCCAAGCAGTCGCGAATGCCGGTCAAGGCAGTCTAACGACGTTTCCGTCGTCAGAGTAACAGTCGGTAGGATAAACTTGGGTATCATCTGAGGGCAAAGCCCAATTTCAACAATAATGTGAAAGGTCACCAACCGAAATTAACAATTAACATTTAACAATTATGTCATGAAGACAAACAATAAACACTTAGCAGTTATGGCATGATAGCAAACAATAGCAGAGCATGTATATACATATAACATATCATAACAAACATGACTCGCGTTCCAAGCACCCTAATGCAATGCTTATATGCCAGTGCATATGATTCTGGAATTTCCAAACCCTCGTTGAGGGGTGTAAATCATAAATGTACTGCCTATCACATACCAGTACTAATTACCGAGGTGCCACCTATCACAGATCAACACGATTTACTAGAGTGTAGTCTATCACACACCTACACGACAAAAAAATCCTCGTAAGGATAAAATGGACCAATCAATGAAATGCATGAGCATACTCTGATATTTTCTCAACAATTATTATGTAAATGCAGCTATTAATAGACTCCCCTTTTAATACTCATTACACACTAATAATTTTTCATACTTTTCATAGAGCATACTCAAAATATATTCTCATCAATAAAATTCATAACATGTAGCAACCCATATTATCAATCATGAATGCATAATCACGTCAATATTAACCATCACATATTCACACATCAACAGGGCCGACCCAACCCATTATGAGGCCTAAAGCGAAATTATCAGACGAGGCCTTTTCAAAGTTAATAAATAAATTATTAATATTTTTATTTAAAATTGATCTTTCGTACTTTTTTGATGCAAAATCATTTATCAAATTAGTGTAATCGATTTCGTTTAACAATTCTTTTTCAATCGATAATAAAACTAATCCATTTAAAAAAAATTTATAGTTTCTGCTCCAGCCAAATATATAGAAAAGGTTGATCTCTGCTACAATTGAAAAAAAGACTAATAATTTAGAATATAAATATTTACTTAATACTTAACCGATTACAGATGAAAAAAAGACGAATAAATTAAAAACATATACCTTAATATATTTTGGCCACTGACAAGAGCTACTCACACAATGAAAATTCAAAACGAAAAATAAAATCAAAGCAAGGAATAAGGAAGTAGGGTCAAAGGTGAAAAAACTTTTTGCCGTGTTGACAGAAAAGGAATGCATTTAATATTAAAAGATTCTTCGAACGGTATAGTATCATCATCCTCATAAATACTTCCATCGATTTTAATTGGCTAAGTAAAAAAATTTTGGAGGCCTTTTTTGTTTCTATATATGGTTAAAGAGTTTTGATAATATATTATTGGGCCTCTATACCGTATAAAAATTAAAGTAAAAAAATTATTTTTTTGTGAGGCCTAAAGCAAAGGCTTCAGGTGCCTCCCCCTTGGGCCGACCCTGCACATCAATCACACATATATGGTCTCTATGTGCAAACTGAAAACTGGAAGGAACCCTTACCTCATTTATAGCTTTTTCAACAACTATTGCTACCACAATCAAACACAACAAAAATCTCGCTCGTGCCAACACCTTCAATCAAATAGTGTTTGACTTAGTCAAATTAGTCCATGAGACTTTAACTACCTTACAACCCTTATCTTAATTCTAACCCCCTTAGAGTATATTTCACTAACAAAGTTTACAACGAGTAATGACTAATAGTATTATTATTCACAATACCCACTTTCAACATATAAAACATATTTTTAGAAATAAACATCCTTCAATTCTTCAGAGAATTCACTAACAATCATTCGAAACATCTTAAATAATTTTTCTCAAAATTTTTCACACAACCACAAATTTTCTCAAATTTTCCATAACTCATTTTTTTTCTTTCAAATAACTACAAGTTTGATCTACTACATTTTTAAAGACTAAATGTTCAAACAAAGTATTTACCTCATAACAACGTAACCACACAAAAGAATATCAATAAATGTTTTTCTAGTTTCAAAGTTCAAACTCTTTGAAATAGTTTCAATCCTTTCAAAATATATTAAATATTTTCTTTTCTTCTTTTCTTATCAACAAAACTTGTACTTTAATTCATGAAACTTGAAATCTTAAAAAAAATGAAATTCTAACTCAAGACTTTAACCTTTACTTAATAAACTTGAAACTTTAATTAAAATCATGCAAACTTTTCTAAAAATTGAAAGTATACATATAAAAACTTGAAATCACAATTCACTAATTTTTCTTAAAACACAAGTTCAAAGATTTGATAATCATATCTATACATTCTTGATCATCAAACATAACAACTATTTTTGGAAATGCATAAACTAAGAAGTACAAATAAGGTTCCAAACAGAATAAAATAAAGAAAAGAAAATGATTGCAGAAACAAAACATCAATAGAAATCAATATCATATTTGAATAAAGAATAACACAGTAAAAGAAAAGTGGTGACCAATATTAAAATTATTTTAATTAATATATATCTGAGAAATATTATTTTAATTTCAAATATTTGTTTACTCAAATTTTTATTTTTATTCTGACACATTAAAATTTTTGTCTTTTTTAAATAATAGAATCCAATGCTCACTTATTTGGTCTGATTCATTGGGTTGGTAATTAAACTAAGAAATATTTTGTGTCTTGTTTTTTATTACCAAAAGAGAGGAATCAAGATGATGTCCATTACATAAATTTGTCCATGATGGTCTGGTTAATACACACGTGGATAAAAAGTTACTAAAAATACTTTAATAGTAGAAAATGTGCTAATGCCGATTTATTTTATTGACTAAAGCATGTGGCACTCTTTTTACCATTTATGATGAACATAAATAACAAACAATCAATTAAGTATGAATTAATATGAATCTTTCTCCCCAAAAAGTTTATAATTTTTTAAAAGTTAAAATTTTAAAAAAAATTATATTTCATTTATTTAAAAAAAATTTGTTAAATAGATATTAAATTGTGTGAAAAGTGGACAAAGAAAGAGGAAAAATTAACAAATTAAAAATTAAAAATGAGGGATTAATGAATAGGAGAGGATGGAACAATGGGAATGGGAATGGAATGAAAAGAAAGAAAGGGGAAAATGATGGTTGTGGTCACATGAAAAAGAGAGATGCATCCAAGGTTCTCTATAATTTTGACCCATAAAAAGATTTGTCCAAAATGGACCATAAGTTTTGACCATGAGATTCATGTCTTCCTCACCATCATACAGTGTACTTCCTGTACAGAATCCATCCCTCTTCTCTTCACCACTAGAGACCAATTCCTAAATTAAATCTCAGCCAACTGGTAACAAAAAACTTGATTTGATGAAGCAAAATATAATTGAAGATGGTGATAAGATCATTTCTACTACTAATTTTACCCAACAATGTCAGATAGATAAGAACATTGGCAGATTGAAGTATAATGTTGTAGTGTATGGCAAAAGCCTATGTGTTATTAAACACCGATTTCGTGAACGTCTCTCTTCTCTTTCCAGAATTCAATTTAATAAAAAAATAAAACAACAACAAATCCACTATGAAATCAACACAGTAAAATGGTCAAACTAATTTTGCATAGTTAAAAAAAAACACAAAAAGGAATCAATTGAAAGATTGTTTGATTTTTTCCCTTTTCGTTTCTGTTTGCTTTTTTGTTCCCTTTTTCTTTTTTTAAATTTCTTTGTTAAATTCATTCACTTCCCCCAATTTTTCACAGTATTGCCTCTATTTTTTATTTATTTTTATCATTGACTACGAGTGACTTTATGATGAGATGAGTCCGACGAGCATCCTCCAGCGAAAACCAAATCGTTCTTCAATTTTTACTATCTTAATTCTTTCTTCATCGAATGGGTTTGGTGACATTGGTGCCATCTCCGACATCGGAGCTTCTAGAAAGTTGGTTGTTTCCTTAGAGATTGCAATTGTATGGTGGTTGGAACTTGAAACGCAACTGAGAAGGATTGAGGTAGATGATTGTCTGTCATGGAGAGAAGTGGGAAAGGAAAGAGAAAAAAAATCAAGTGCATAGGGAGCATCGTAGTAATGTGTGGATCAAATGAATCCAATGGTAACAAATTTTGGTCCACATCGACCCTGCATCCAATCACAACTCGAAAACACAACATCTTGTCATTATGGCCTTTATGATACAAACAGCTTTTTGTTTTAGGCTTTTCATTTTATGTGTTGGATGGCAGCCTAATCTGCAATTACCATACTAAATAGCTTTTTGTTTTATGCGTTGGACTCCACTGCCTACTCTGCAATTACCATACTAAACAGCTTTTTGTTTTATGCGTTGGACTCCATTGCCTACTCTGCAATTACCATTCTAAACAGCTTTTTGTTTTATGCGTTGGACTCCACTGCCTACTCTGCAATTACCATTCTAAACAGCTTTTTGTTTTATACGTTGGACTCCACTGCCTACTCTGCAATTACCATTCTAAACAGCTATTTGTTTTATGAGTTGGACTCGACTGCCTACTTTGCAATTACCATTCTAAACAGCTTTTTGTTTTATGAGTTGGACTCCACTATCTTCAATATTGGTTACTATAATTTTATTCTCGATTTTGTAATGCTTTTTTTCTCTTTGTTTGAGAAAAGGTAACGATGGCAGCCTACTCTGCAATTACCATTCTAAAAATATTCTATGGTTGAATTTTGGAACCCCACTCTCTTTATTGTTTTTTTTATTATTAATACCCCAGTCACTGCCACACCACACCACAACCTCATTACTACTCCGGTCACTCACAACTCTCATCACTCTCCTTCTCACTCACAACTCTCATCACTCTCCCTTTCATCACTATCCCTTCCTCTCACTCCGCCGCCGCCATCACCTCCTCCGCCGCCATCATACCAAAGACTACAAGCCGCCACATCACTCCCCCTCTCATCACTCTCCCTCTCATAACTCTCATCACTCTCCATTCCACTACCACACCACAACCTACTCTCCATTCCACTACCACACCACAACCTCATCACTCTCCCTCCCTCTCACTCCTCCGCCGCCATCACCACCTCCGCCGTCATCATACCAAAGACTACAGGATGAAGATGAAAAACATTTGTTTAATAATTTCTTTTTTAATACTTTCATTATATATTTTGTTTCTTTCCTATCTCTTTTCTTACTTATCTAATAATGATAATTTACCTCAACAACCGGAGGATAATTTAAGTCGTTTTATTTTAGGTTGAGATAATTTTTATTTTATTATTTTGTTGAAGCTGAAGTTCAGCCAAATTTAAAACTAGTAATTATGTGGTTAAGTGGAAGTAATAATATATTTAATATTCTTTTATATATGTTTTTTTAAGCGAACGAACACTAAACATTTTACTACGATGGATGTTTGATGGAATTTTAATCGTACTTCATGAAGTGTACACGTTTGACTTAAGTTATAAATTGTTAAAAGCTTGTACGGGTTTTTTCAATAAATAAAAAGTTTGAACATGTTGTTAGTTATGTCAACGACAAGAAAACAATAGAGTTTTATGTTATTACAGTTATGGCATTAATGAAAATTGTTAATTTTCTGTATATTTTCAAAAACAAATTGTTTGAATGAAAAAAGGAAAAACTGAAATGAAAACATGTTTAGACTGATTTGATTTTTTGCTTTTAGAAATAATTAAATACAAAACAATCTTTAAAAATAATTTTACAAAACATTATACTCAAACAACTTTTAAAGTTTTTCAATTTGTAAATACAAAAAACTGTTATAAAAACCGAATCAAACAAGTCCAATTTTGCTAGTGGCAACCCTCTCAGTCAATTGAGTAAAAAAAAATCTACCAGTGGCAATTTGTTGATTTAGTTATAATTGTTGCTAGTAACTTTTTCAAATTTCATCTGTATTATAACAAATGAAATGTACCATCCAACCAAATGTACATACAAGTTGATTCCAATTTCTCGTATTTGCACTTCTTTAGTCTCTTTCACAATACTTTTAGAGAATGTAAATAGTTTATAGTTTGAATAGACTTTAATAAATGAATCAACTATTTATTTTAATTTTTTAGACCGAGTAAAGCCTTATAATTATTGGTCTTCCCATGAGAGTAACAAGGAACATGTAAATCTACCTACTTAACACTTCAACTCATCTTTCCTTTCAATTGGACTATAAATTTAATAATTAATAATTAAATGTTCTATTATTTTATTCAACTTTTAATTAACTACTAGTCTAGTATAAGTCTACAAGATTAGCATACTTTTTTATTTTTGCTAAAATGTCTTTATTTTATTTTTTTTTCAAAATTTATACATTATAATAAAACAAGGTTTATTTTATGGTAATTGTGACATTTGTCACTTAATTAGAATATTATTTATTATAATATTTCAATTAATAGTAATAAATATATAGCTAGTTGTTTAAATTTTTATTATTTGTTTATTTAAATTTTAGTCATTTTTTATCTACTAAATTTAAGAACAGCATTGGTTTTCTTCTCTTCACTTGCCTTGGAAACTTGCACATATTTACTGCACTAATGCACCTCCCTTTTTTTTAATTAATAATACACCTCAAATTAACTACAAGTTATGCATTAAAAATTTAATATATTTTTTAATTTTCTAAAAAATAAAAAATATTTTTTAAAAATTTAATATATTTTTTAATTTGATTTTTGTAGAATATTTGTTGGAACCTACAAGTAAATCAATAGTTAGTGTCGAATTCGTCTGGAGACTGTGTAATTTCTTCAATAATAGTTATGATTGTTTTCAATGTCTAGAACATAATCATCTCCTCTATAAATATTATTTCCCTTTTCACTCAACTTACTGCTCAAATTTAATACTGTTTCTCCACTAAAATGACTCCTATTAAAGTTGTGCCTCCTCTTTAAAGAATTATTCTGGGAGAAGTTGAAGGTTGTGCAACAAATTTTGGGTAGCAAATATCAAGATTCAGAAAGATTCAAAGATTATTGTATTGTTATTTGAGTTTGTTTTAATTTCAAATGTAATGCACATGGCAAACAAGCTCAATTGAAACATTTTTGTTAGACACCAAAATATGGAAAGCAAGCTAATCAATAAAGACGTTGAGTCAGACGTGTTGTTGTCATGCAGTATGAGAGGAATCCAATTTAGACGTCTCGTTGTCAGATAGGCGTAGTAATCCAATTTCAATTAAATAGAAACCACTACCAACTGCATTCAGACCACTCACAAATACAAAATTGAAGCAAAATCCAATATCGTTTATCTTAATTCAATAAATATTTACATCTAACAATATCTAAGAATGGGACAAAAGGAATTTACGAAAAATATTAATTAAATAAAAGCCAACAAATTTCAAATTAATGTCTTAAAAGAAACACATTTATGTCAATCTTCACATTACATTTATACCCTAAAAATAACAAAAATAAATAAATAATAATAAATCAATAAAAATAACAAAAACAATAATAACAACAATTAAAAAAAAATAAAATTTAAACCGAAACGGTGGGCCTACTTCCTTGTTTTTGAGCCCCATGTTTTGAAAATTTTATCCTATACCCCCACATTTGTACCTATACCCCCACAAATTTTTAAAAATGCTAAATATACCTTTGTTTTTTTTTTACTATTGTACCACTATCAAATAATTCAAGTTTTCTAGTACATAAAAGATTTCTGGTACAGAAGGTTAAAAAGATGTAAAAAAATTTTTTGGTACAAAAGGTTAAAACGGTGTCTACCGGAAATCTTGTTTTCCGTTACAGAAGGTTAAAAGGTTAAAAAATTGTGTATCAATAAACTCGTGTACCAAAAAACTAGTGAAAAAGTTTTCCGGTACACATCTTTTAAAAAAATGAGTTAAAAAAATAAGTTAAATAAATAACAAAGTAATAAAAAATTAAAAAAAAATTAAAATTAAAAAGAACTTCGAGTAAACCTGTGGGTTGAAGTTTTTTCGATTGCTTTCGGAATTGTCAAAAAAAGTTTTTCGATATTGTATAAGTTCCGGAAATGTTGAAATAAGTTTTTCGGTATTTCCGGAAAACTTCAAAAAAGATTTTCGAAATTGGTTTTCTGTACCGGAAAACTTTTTTCAAGTTTTCCGGTGTAACTTGTGTATTGGAAAACTTGAAAAAAGTTTTCCGGAAAAAATGAAATATTTTTTACTCACTTCTATACCAGCAAACTCAAATGGTGAAATGGTGAAAATCTAGAAATTTTAATATTTCTATAGGCACATTTATGTCGTTTCCTTTAGTTTTTTGGGGTACAGGGGATAATTTGGGATACAGGATAAAATTTTCCCATATTTTACTCTTAATCATCAAATGTTGCAGTCCTATCTTAAAAATTTATTATATTATAAATTTTTGTCCTTTTTATAAGAGAACTAGTGTATACCCGTGTACCGAACAATTTATGTTTAAATGATTATATGTTTTATTTTATTTTTTAAAAATAAACTTTGAAATTAAAATATTTGAAAAAATTATTGTTTGCTATTAATTTATCTTGTTAAAATAAATACAACAAATATGCCAAATAAAATTTATAGGACAAATACACTTTATCTTTTGTGATCGAATTTCTCTTAATATTTCCTTTCACACATAACATATTGAGCATCATAATAGAAAAATTAAAATATTTTAAATATAATTTAGCCTTATAATATAAGTACTAAATATTTTATATCAAATTAAATCTTAATTTATCAAATTTACACTTATATTGCATTGCAATTCCATTACATTATAAAATAGGTTAAATTACATTCGTGGTCCCTTAACTTAATTTCAGTTAACGCTTTAGTTCTTTATTTTAATTTTAAGTGATAATTTGGTCTTTTATGTTTTAAAATGTCAACAATGTTATACTTTTTTTTTTGTTGCAAAAATTCATCAAAAATTTCACATAAAACCCATAAAATTAATTATCATCCTCAATATAATGCAAATTTCATCAAATTCATAACTTAAATCTTTAAATAAACTCATATTTTCATCTCTAACAACATCAAATAAAGAATAAAGGACCAAATCGAAAAAAAAATAAAATAAAGGACTAAAACGTTAACTGAAATTAAGTTAAGAGACCACATGTGCAATTTAGCCTATAAAATACATATCTTATAAAATGGCTAATGAAACTAAGAAATTAGTTTTTATATAGATAAAGGCAGCACTATTGACTTCTCTAATTGAGCAAAAAGACTTACAATGCATCTATACAACAAACAGTTATAAATACAAAAAATATGTCCAAAAATTGTATCAACACTTTCCTGCAATATAATGACAATCAAAATGGACCACAAGTTTTGACCATGAGATTCATCTCTTCCTCACCATCATACAGTGTACTTCCTGTACAGAATCCATCCCTCTTCTCTTCATCACTAGAGACCAATTCCTAAATTAAATCTCAGCCAACTCGTAACAAAAAAATTGATTTGATGAAGCAATATGTAATTGATGATGGTGATAAGATCATTTCTACTACTAATTTTACCCAACAATGTCAGATAGATAAGAACATTGGCAGATTGAAGATAATGTTGTAGTGAATGGCAAAAGCCTCTGTGTTGTTAAACACCGATTTCGTGAACATCTCTCTTCTCTTTCCAGAATTCAATTTAATAAAAAGAAAAAACAACAAATCCACTATGAAATCAACACAATAAAATGGTCAAACTAATTTTGCATAGTTAAAAAAAAACACAAAAAGGAATCAATTGAAAGATTGTTTGATTTTTTCCCTTTTCGTTTCTCTTTGCTTCTTTGTTCCCTTTTTCTTTTTTTAAATTTCTTTGTTAACTTCATTCACTTCCCCCAATTTTTTCCAGAATTGCCTCTATTTTTTATTTATTTTTATCATTGACTACGAGTGACTTTATGATGAGATGAGTCCGACGAGCATCCTCCAGTGAAAACCAAATCGTTCTTCGATTTTTACTATCTTAATTCTTTCTTCATCGAATGGGTTTGGTGACATTGGTGCCATCTACGACATTGGAGCTTCTAGAAAGTTGGTTGTTTCCTTAGAGATTGCAATTGTATGGTGGTTGGAACTTGAAACGCAACTGAGAAGGATTGAGGTAGATTATTGTCTGTCATGGAGAGAAGTGGTAGAGGAAAGAGAAAAAAAATCAAGTGCATAGGGAGCATCATATTAATGTGTGGATCAAATGAATCCAATGGTAACAAATTTTGGTCCACATCGACCCTGTATCCAATCACAACTCGGAAACACAACATCTTGTCATTATGACCTTTATGATAAAACAACTTTTTGTTTTGGGCTTTTCATTTTACGAGTTGGACTCCACTCACTCACAATTACGATTTTGTAATGCTTTTTTTTCTCTTTGTTTGAGAAAAGGTAAGGATGGCAGGCTACTCTGCAATTACCATTCTAAAAATATTCTATGGTTGAATTTTGGAACCCCACTCTCTTTATTGTTTTTTTTTATTATTAATACCCTGGTCACTGCCACACCACACCACAACCTCATCACTACTCCGTCTTCCTCTCACTTACAACTCTCATCACTCTCCCTTCCTCTCACTCCGCCGCCGCCATCACCACCTCCGCCCCGCCATCATACCAAAGACTACAAGCCGCCACATCACTCCCCCTCTCATCACTCTCCCTCTCACAACTCTCATCACTCTCCATTCCACTACCACACCACAACCTACTCTCCATTCCACTACCACACCACAACCTCATCACTCTCCCTCCCTCTCACTCCTCCGCCGCCATCACCACCTCCGCCACCATCATACCAAAGACTACGGGATGAAAATGAAAAACATTTGTTTAATAATTTCTTTTTTAATACTATCATTATATATTTTGTTTCTTTCCTATCTCTTTTCTTACTTATCTAATAGTGATAATTTACCTCAACAACCAGAGGATAATTTATATCTGGAGGATAATTTAAGTTGTTTTATTTTAGGTTGAGATAATTTTTATTTTATTATTTTGTTGAAGCTGAAGTTCAGTCAAATTTAAAAATAGTAATTATGTAGTTCCATGGAAATAATATGAATTCAACCACTGCAATTAAATAATACGTTTAATATTCTTTTATATATGTTTTTTTAAGTGAGCGAACACTAAAATTTTTACTACGATGGATGTTTGATGGAATTTTATTCGTACTTCATGAAGTGTACACGTTTGACGCTAGTTATAAATTGTTAAAAGCTTGTACGCGTTTTTTCAATACATAAAAAGTTTGAACAAGTTGTTAGTTATGTCAACGACAAGAAAAGAATAGAGTTTTATGTTATTACAGTTATGGCATTAATGAAAATTGTTAATTTTCTGTATATTTTCAAAAACAAATTGTTTGAATGAAAAAAGGAAAAACTGAAATGAAAACATATTTAGACTGATTTGATTTTTTGCTTTTAAAAATAATTAAATTGAAAACAATCTATAAAAATAATTTTACAAAACATTATAATCAAACAACTTTTAATGTTTTTCAATTTTTAAATACAAAAAAGCTGTTTTAAAAACCGAATTAAACAAGTCCAATTTTACTAGTGGCAACCCTCTCAGTCAATTGAGTAAAAAAAATCTACCAGTGGCAATTTGTTGATTTAGTTATAATTGTTGCTAGTAACTTTTTCAAATTTCATCTGTATTATAACAAATGAAATGTACCATCCAACCAAATGTACATACAAGTTGATTCCAATTTCTCATATTTGCACTTCTTTGGTCTCTTTCACAGTACTTTTGGAGAATGTAAATAGTTTATAGTTTGGATAAACTTTAATAAATGAATCAACTATTTATTTTATTTTTTAGACCGAGTAAAGCCTTATAATTATTGGTCTTCCCATGAGAGTAACAAGGAACATGTAAATATACCTACTTAACACTTCAACTCATCTTTCCTTTCAATTGGACTATAAATTTAATAATTAATAATTAAATGTTCTATTATTTTATTCAACTTTTAATTAACTACTAGTCTAGTATAAGTCTACAAGATTAGCATACTTTTTTATTTTTGCTAAAAATGTCTTTATTTTATTTTTCAAAATTTATACATTATAATAAAACAAGGTTTATTTTATGGTAATTGTGACATTTGTCACTTAATTAGAATATTATTTATTATAATATTTCAATTAATAGTAATAAATATATAATTAGTTGTTTAAATTTTTATTATTTGTTTATTTAAATTTTAGTCATTTTTTATCTACTAAATTTAAGAACAGCATAGGTTTTCTTCTCTTCACTTGCCTTGGAAACTTGCACATATTTACTGCAGTAATGCACCTCCCTTTTTTTTAATTAATAATACACCTCAAATTAACTACAATTTATGCATTAAAAATTTAATATATTTTTTAATTTTCTAAAAAATAAAAAATCATTGATTTTTTGTAGAATATTTGTTGGAACCTGCAAGTAAATCAATAGTTAGTGTGGAATTCGTCTGGAGACTGTGTAATTTCTTCAATAATAGTTATGATTGTTCTCAATGTCTAGAACATAATCATCTCCTCTATAAATATTATTTCCCTTTTCACTCAACTTACTGCTCAAATTTAATATTGTTTCTCCACTAAAATGACTCCTATTAAAGTTGTGCCTCCTCTTTAAAGAATTATTCTGGGAGAAGTTGAAGGTTGTGCAACAAATTTTGGGAAACAAATATCAAGATTCAGAAAGATTCAAAGATTATTGTATTGTTAAAGACGTTGAGTCAGACGTGTTGTTGTCATGCAGTATGACAGAAATCCAATTTAGACATATCGTTGTCAGACAGGCGCAGTAATCCAATTTGAATTAAATAGAAACCACTAATCATATTTAAAACAAAGAACTTCCATCCAAAAAATATTAACATATAAAATAAATACATTAATCACTCTATTAATATTTTTAATAAAAATAAAAAAAAAAATCAATAAATACATGTCACACTAATCAGCAACAAAAAAAAAATGCATAGTCTAAATCGCCCCGCTGCATTCAGACCACTCACAAATACAAAATTGAAGCAAAATCTAATATCTTTTATGTTAATTCAATAAATATTTACATCTAACAATATCTAAGAATAGGACAAAATGAATTTACGAAAAATATTAATTAAATAAAAGCTAACAAATTTCAAATTAATGTCTTAAAAGAAACACATTTATGTCAATCTTCACATTACATCTATACCCTAAAAATAACAAAAATAAATAAATAATAATAAATCAATAAAAATAACAAAATCTATAATAACAACAATTAAAAAAAATAAAATTCAAACCAAAGCGGTGGGCCTACCTCCTGGTTTTTCAGCCCCATGTTTTGAAAATTTTATCCTATACCCCCACATTTGTACCTATACCCCCACAAATTTTTAAAAATGCTAAATATACCTTTATTTTTTTATTTTACTATTTTACCAACTATCAAATAATTCAAGTTTTCTAGTACATAAAAGATTTCCGGTAAAAAAGGTTAAAAAGATGTAAAAAAGTTTTTTGGTACAAAAGGTTAAAAAGGTGTCTACTGTAAATCTTTCTTAAAGTTTTCCGTTACAGAAGGTTAAAAAGGTTAAAAAATTGTGTATCAATAAACTCATGTACCAAAAAAGTAGTGAAAAAGTTTTCCAGTACACATCTTTTAAAAAAATGAATTAAAAAAGTCCAATTTTACTAGTGGCAACCCTCTCAGTCAATTGAGTAAAAAAAATCTACCAGTAGCAATTTGTTGATTTAGTTATAATTGTTGCTAGTAACTTTTTCAAATTTCATCTGTATTATAACAAATGAAATGTACCATCCAACCAAATGTACATACAAGTTGATTCCAATTTCTCATATTTGCACTTCTTTGGTCTCTTTCACAGTACTTTTGGAGAATATAAATAGTTTATAGTTTGGATAGACTTTAATAAATGAATCAACTATTTATTTTATTTTTTAGACCGAGTAAAGCCTTATAATTATTGGTCTTCCCATGAGAGTAACAAGGAACATGTAAATCTACCTACTTAACACTTCAACTCATCTTTCCTTTCAATTGGACTATAAATTTAATAATTAATAATTAAATGTTCTATTATTTTATTCAACTTTTAATTAACTACTAGTCTAGTATAAGTCTACAAGATTAGCATACTTTTTTATTTTTGCTAAAATGTCTTTATTTTATTTTTGTTTTCAAAATTTATACATTATAATAAAACAAGGTTTATTTTATGGTAATTGTGACATTTGTCACTTAATTAGAATATTATTTATTATAATATTTCAATTAATAGTAATAAATATATAGTTAGTTGTTTAAATTTTTATTATTTGTTTATTTAAATTTTAGTCATTTTTTATCTACTAAATTTAAGAACAGCATTGGTTTTTCTTCTCTTCACTTGCCTTGGAAACTTGCACATATTTACTGCAGTAACGCACCTCCCTTTTTTTTAATTAATAATACACCTCAAATGAACTACAATATAAGCATTAAAAATTTAATATATTTTTTAATTTTCTAAAAAAAAAATCATTGATTTTGTAGAATATTTGTTGGAACCTACAAGTAAATCAATAGTTAGTGTCGAATTCGTCTGGAGACTGTGTAATTTCTTCAATAATAGTTATGATTGTTCTCAATGTCTAGAACATAATCATCTCCTCTATAAATATTATTTCCCTTTTCACTCAACTTACTGCTCAAATTTAATATTGTTTCTCCACTAAAATGACTCCTATTAAAGTTGTGCCTCCTCTTTAAAGAATTATTCTGGGAGAAGTTGAAGGTTGTGCAACAAATTTTGGGAAACAAATATTAAGATTTAGAAAGATTCAAAGATTATTGTATTGTTATTTGAGTTTGTTTTAATTTCAAATGTAATGCACATGGCAAACAAGCTCAATAAAAACGTTTTTGTTAGACACCAAAATATGGAAAGCAAGCTAATCAATAAAGACGTTGAGTCAGACGTGTTGTTGTCATGCAGTATGACAGGAATCGAATTTAGATGTATCGTTGTCAGACAGGCACAGTAATCCAATTTCAATTAAATAGAAACCACTAATCATATTTAAAACAAAGAACTTCCATCCAAAAAATATTAACATATAAAATAAATACATTAATCACTCTATTAATATTTTTAATAAAAAAAAAAAATCAATAAATACATGTCACACTAATCTGCAACAAAAAAAAAAACATAGTCTAAATCGCCCAGCTGCATTCAGACCACTCACAAATACAAAATTGAAGCAAAATCCAATATCGTTTATAACAAAAAAAAAGAATAAAATTTAAATCGAAGCGGTGGGCCTACCTCCTGGTTTTTCAGCCCCATGTTTTGAAAATTTTATCCTATACCCCCACATTTGTACCTATACCCCCACAAATTTTTAAAAATGCTAAATATACCTTTATTTTTTTTTTTTTACTATTTTACCAACTATCAAATAATTCAAGTTTTCTAGTACATAAAAGATTTCCGGTACAGAAGGTTAAAAAGATGTAAAAAAGTTTTTTGGTACAAAAGGTTAAAAAGGTGTCTATCGTAAATCTTTTTTAAAATTTTCCGTTACAGAAGGTTAAAAAGGTTAAAAAATTGTGTATCAATAAACTCATGTACCAAAAAACTAGTGAAAAAGTTTTCCGGTACACATCTTTTAAAAAAATGAGTTAAAAAAATAAATTAAATAAATAACAAAGTAATAAAAAATTAAAAAAAATTAAAATTAAAAAGAACTTCGAGTAAACCTGTGGGTTGAAGTTTTTTCGATAGCTTTCGGAATTGTCAAAATTTCTTTTTCGATATTGTATATATTCTGGAAAGATTGAAATAAGTTTACCGGTATTTCTGGAAAACTTCAAAAAAGATTTTCGAAATTGGTTTTCTGTACAAGGTTTCCGGTGTAACTTGTGTACTGGAAAACTTGAAAAAAGTCTTCCAGAAAAAATGAAAATTTTCTTACTCACTTCTATACCGGCAAACTCAAATGGTGGAGTGGTGAAAATCTAGAAATTTTAATATTTATATAGGGACATTTATGTCTTTTCCTTTAGTTTTTTGGGGTACAGGGTAAAATTTTCCCATATTTTACTCTTAATCATCAAATGTTGCAATCCTATCTTAAAAATTTGTTATATTATAAATTTTTGTCATAAGAGAACTAGTGTATACCTGTGTACCGAACAATTTATGTTTAAATGATTATATGTTTTATTTTAGTTTTTTAAAATAAACTTTGAAATTAAAATATTTGAAAAAATTATTGTTTGCTAATAATTTATCTTGTTAAAATAAATACAACAAATATACCAAATAAAATTTATAGGACAAATACACTTTATCTTTTGTGATCGAATTTCTCTTAATATTTCCTTTCATACATAACATATTGAGCATCATAATAGAAAAATTAAAATATTTTAAATATGATTTAGCCTTATAATATAAGTACTAAATATTTTATATCAAATTAAATCTTAATTTATCAAATTTACACTTATATTGCATTGCAATTCCATTACATTATAAAATAGGCTAAATTACATTCGTGGTCCCTTAACTTAATTTCAGTTAACGTTTTAGTCCTTTATTTTAATTTTAAGTGATAATTTGGTCTTTTATATTTTAAAATGTCAACGATGTTATCCTTTTTTTTTTTGGCAAAAATTCTTCAAAAATTTCACCTAAAACCCATAAAATTAATTATCATCCTCAATATAATGCAAATTTCATCAAATTCAT
>JBBPBQ010000003.1:35337706-35364056 GCA_037974755.1 Cicer yamashitae
ATATATATATATATATATATATATATATATATATATATATATAAAGAATAAAATGAGGAAAATGGTTGTGTTGTGAGGAAAGAGAGTGTGAGAATAAAAGTCAATGATATTTTGTTGAGTTACTTCTCAATGTTATTTTTCTCTCTTGATCATTACTCTTTTATCCTCTTTGATTTTAGCCCTAGTCTCCTTAGGATTATCTCACCCTTACCTTGGCCACGTTACAACCTGAATAAAGACCTTTTGATCACTATGTGCATGTGTTTCAAATATAGATGTTAGAGGCTTGTCAAGCCTATGGTAGTGCTAGCTTTCATGATGTGCTTTGAGTGTAAACAGTAACCCAAACACTTGAGTGGTTGAGAGAATTTTATATCTTGTGACGACTCTATCACTTATGATGCATTCTTGAGTTAATTTATCCTCTTGTTTACCTTGGTTGTGATAAAGAAAAAACTATTCATGAATGTCATATTCTTTGAAGTTTAAATTTTTTCTTTTGCTCACCACTTTGCATTCTTGAGAATATTTGGAATCGCATGCATTACTTTGCTCGGAGTGCAAAAGCTTAAGTGTAGGGGAATTTGATCGTAGAATTTGGGCACATGTTACTAGTTTTTTACTTTGGTATTTTAAAAGCTCTTTATAGCTTAGAATAATTTTTTAGTTTGTTTCTAAACTTTGGGTCGAAATTGAATTATAATTTTATTATTTACATTTTGACCCCTACTCGCTCTGTAGGCGATAACTTGAGCTTTGGATATCAGATTGACGCATGCGAGCATGCGTTGGAAAGGTAAACATCAGAGCTACAGCTTTTGTGTTAGAATAAAAGCCCAATGCTGAACTTTACTGGGTCTAAATTGCAGATTTCGTAATATGGACTTTTGTAATAATTTTAAATAGCGGGCCACTTGTTTTTAAAGCCCAAAATCGAGTACTATATATGGGGAGTTTCTTTCCTTTCTTAGACATGTTGTCTTCGGATTGAGAAGGATATAGAAAAACATATTTCTTTTATTTATTTTATGGAAAGCTAAATTTCTTAGATTGATCCGCTGTTTCGGAGTCTCATCGGTACCTTGAGATTTATGTTATAATGTTAATTTCGCGTTATGATTCTATTTCTCTTTATTCGATTTTATTGTTATTCTGATTGCTTAATTCGAATTTCAATAGGAATGATTAGATTTATTTGACAGAATTTGGTTTTAGTTACTATATTAATTGAATTAGAATTTTGCGATGCTTGATCGTTAATTGTAATACATTGATGATTGTGATGCTTAATCCAGTCAAATAAAACCGAGTTCACATAGGGTTGATTATGCTTGTTTGATCAATTCTATAGTCAATAGGAATAGAATCACGAAATAGAAATTAAACTCGTTGATACAATCTGTGATAGTATCGGAGGTAATGCAATTCGATAAGGTACGAGTCCAATTCGTGTAGTAATTTGGTATGGTCCAATAAATTTCGAGGTTAATTTTCTTGATTTTATGGCTATTTCAACTCCAGTTGTAGGTGTGACTCTCAGAAACACATGGTCACCCTACTCGAATTCTAAAGGTTTGCGACGCTTGTCCGCATAACTCGTTTGACAGTCTTGCGAGATCTTCATTTTCTCTTTTATCTTCTTGACCTTCTCTGTAGTCTGTTGCACCATCTCAGGTCCTACAATCATACTTTCACCGTCCTTATACCATCACAAAGGCGTCTGACACTTGCGTCCATACAGAGCCTCATATGGTGCCATTCCAATACTTGCATGGAAACTATTGTTGTAGGTAAACTCAATCAATGGCGGTACATCATCCCAGCTTTCTCTATCATCTAATACACATGCTCTCAATAAATCTTCCAAGGACTGATTCGTTCTCTCAGTCTGTCTGTCCGTTTGCGGATGATATGCTGAACTCAATCTTAGTTTGGTTCCCAACGCTTCATGCAACGCTCCCCAAAAGTGCGACGTGAATTTCGTGTCACGGTCTGATACGATACTCGACGGTACTCCTTGTAATCTCACAATCTCAGCAATGTAGATCTCTGTTAGCTTATCTACCTTATAGATGGTCTTTACTGGTAAAAAGTGTGCAAATTTAGTTGATCGATCCACTATCACCCAAATAAAATCATTCTTTCTCCTTGTTTTCGACAATCCAGTTATAAAGTCCATGGAAATGTTGTCCCACTTCCATTCAGGTATATCTAAAGGTTGTAACATTCCAGCATGCCGCTGATGTTCCACTTTCGCTTTCTGACAAGTTAAACAAGTTGATACATACTCCGCTACATGCCTCTTCATTCCTGGCCACCAATAATTCTGCCTCAAGTCCTGATAGATCTTTGTTGCTCTGGGATGGATACTCAATTTGCTCTTATGAGCCTCTTCTAAAATTTTTTTCCTCATATCTACAACTGCTGGTACACAAACCCTCTCATTAGATCTCAAAATATTATTTGGTCTAATCTTAAACTCAGTTGTCTTCCCTTGCACTATTAGGTTCCTCTTCTCTTGGATTAATGCATCATCTTGAAAATTCGCAATGTCTTCAAGTAGACCACTCAAAATCTTAATCATCCCGAATTTAAAAATCCCCGGTGGAAACTCTACGTCCAAGTATAGGTTTCTAAATGCTTCCCACAACTCTTGTTGTCTAGCCATTAGTGCTGAAAACACTAACACACTCCTTCTACTCAACGCATCAACCACCATATTGGCCTTTCTAGGGTGGTACTGCAATGTGAAATCAAAATCCTTGAAAGTCTCCATCCATCTTATCTTACGTATGTTCAATTCCTTCTAATCAAACAAATATTTCAAACTCTTATGGTCACTGAACACTATGAACGTGCATCCATATAAGTAGTGCCTCCAGATCTTTAATGCAAAAACTATAGCAGCAATCTCTAAATCATGAGTAGGATAGTTTCTTTCATGAGTTTTCAATTGTCTTGAGGCGTAGGCTACGACCTTCTTGTGTTGCATCAGAACACACCCCAAACCTTGGTGAGACGCATCATAGTAAACTTCGTATGGTTCTTCTAGTTGTGGTAAGACCAATATTGGTGAGGTTGTCAGCTTTTCCTTTAGTAACTGAAATTTTCCTCACACTTCTCTGTCCATGCGAACGGCTGATCCTTTCTAGTGAGTTGTGTCAATGGAGCTACAATCTTAGCAAAACCTTCAATAAACCTCTTGTAGTATCCTGCTAGTCCGACGAAACTTCGTATGTCAGTGATAGTCTGAGGTTGTTTCCAAGCGAGTACTGTCTCAATCTTTGTCGGATCCACATCAATTCCTTCCTTGGTTATCACATGTCCTAAGAAGTTCACTTCTTCTAGCCAAAACTCGCACTTCGACAGATTGGCATACAGTTGCTTCTCGCGTAAAACTTCAAGAACTTGACGCAAATGTTCTCCATGTTCTTCCTCAATCCTTGAATAAATCAATATATCATCGATGAACACTACAACGAACTTATCTAGAAATGGGCTAAAGATTCTATTCATGTAATCCATAAAAATTGCTGGTGCATTGGTAACTCCAAATGGCATAACAAGATATTCATAATGTCCGTAACGGGTTCTGAAAGCAGTTTGCTGAGTGTCTTCTTCTCTTACTCGAATCTGATGGTAACCTGACTTCAAATCAATCTTCGAAAACACCCCGACTCCTCTCAACTAATCCATCAAATTATCGATACATGGTAAAGGATAACGATTTTTAATAGTTGCCTTATTAAGTTGCCTATAATCCACACATAAGCGCGAACTTTCGTCCTTCTTCTTAACTAACAATATCGGAGCTCCCCATGGTGACACACTTGGTCTAATAAATCCTTTTTCCAAAAAATCTTCAATTTGGCCCTTGAGCTTATTCAATTCCAATGGTGACATCCGATACGGCGCAATCGAAATAGGTCCGGTTCCTGGGTGTAGATCAATGAAGAACTCCACCTCTCTTAGTGGTCTTAATCATGGAATTTCTGTTGGAAATACGTCTGGGTACTCCTTGACAAGCACCACGTCTTCTATGCTCACATCTACCTTTGCCTCCACGTTAGCCAATGACAGAAACTCTTGAGTTCCTTTTCTCAGCGACACTCCGAGTTTGTTAGTAGCTAGATATCAAACGACTCCTGGCTCAGGGAAAAGAACCAATTTGCGAGCACAATCCAAGATTTCATAATGGTACGACATCTAATCCATACTGAGAATGATCTCGAGTGATTGTAGGGGTAAACAAATCAAATTAATCAAGAAATCTCTATTCTGAATAGTTACTTGACAGTGTAAACATGCAGTATTTACGGTCAAAGTCTTAGCAGGTGAGAAAACAACCAAATCAAACAGTGTATGTATGAAAGGTTATCACTTTAATTAGTCATCATTTAAGAACTACTCAAACAGTGTGTTCGGTCTTATTTAAACTTGTCACTAGCTGACTCGACTAGTTACATAGTCTGTCACCTTGGATAACCTCCCGCTGATTAATTATCTTAACATGCATAATTAATCATACTTCAATATCATTAATCTACATATGTTTTGACAAGTTCAAAATCAAGGAAGGAACTGTAATTTTCTGGTCAATGTTTATGCTGCGTGTAATATACAAGGAAAAAGAAAATTTTGGGAAAACTTGTTGGCAGTAAAGATGATAACTCAAATTCTATATGGTGCATTTGTGGTGATTTTAATGCCGTTACAGCTAGTTAGTTGTGAAAGAAAGGGCTCTGAACATGGTAGAAGGAATGAAATGATTAAATTCGAGAATTTCATTGATGAATCAGAATTGATTGAGCAATGAGTAGACTGGACCGGCTCCTTTTGTCTAAAGGTATTGTAGATGGTTGGCAGATAAGATGTCAAAATGTTGGAGACAAAGACATATCTGATCACTGCTCCATTTGGATAAAATCAAACAACATCAATTAAGAAGTCTTTGGATGGTTAGATTTACAGATCAACAAAACTGTGGAAGAATTAAATAAATCAAGCGCAGAGTGATTACTAACACTCATAGCTACACTTGTGTACTTTGCTTTCAGCATGAAGAAAATTGTCTGCACTTGTTCTTCTCTTGTGGTGCCCAACATTTCTTATGCTTCACTGATCTCTTTGCAGGAAATGAAAAAAGAAAGTTAGCAACTTGATTTGGCTTGCTACTACTTGGTGTATATGGAGAATGAGAAATGATATTATATATAATGCCGGGATATGAAATACGAAAGTACATGCTAGGGATAGTGGGGCTGATACTTGCGGATCACATGTATTATGTTAATAGACTTTTTCTAATATGATGCTGAATTTAGATTGTGTTTTTTTTGTTGTAAAAGGCTGAGTGCTCTTTTTAATAAATTGTTGCTTATAAAAAATAAAAAAAAGGAGGCCTCCCATTTGCAATTGGAGATAAATTTGAGGTCAAATTATCAAATTTAAAAGTTCAGATATCAAAATAATTGGATTTTAAAATTGGAGGGCCAAAAGAAATATTATTGCAAAAAAAACACTACTTTTAAAAAAGAAATTGTGCAACCACTAAACTTGTTTGTATCATCAAAATAATTATATAAGTTAGATGGAGAAAAGTAATATATAATGATTAATTTACAAGAAAATAATATAATATATGATTAAAAAAGAAATGAATACAATACATATTTTTAAATAAAAAAATTAATGTAGTATAAAATAGAAAAAATAATAAAATATATGAGGACTTCTTTAAGACATGAGTACTCCAACTCTTGACATAAGGACCTCTTGTCAACACTTTTTGAGTTTTGAGTTTTGAGGTTTATACATGAGTTACTAAAACTCAACTCATCTGACATTTATTTAATATATATATATGATTTCATTCAAATTAAACCCGAATTTAAAAAAAAATCAATACATTATTTATTAAGATTGGATTTTGAGTATATATCATTAATTTGGTTCAAAAACCACGAATTAAATTACTATTTAGAAAAACCAAATTAGTTTTAACGGAGAGAAGAAAAATTCTAGTTAATGAAGATACATTTATAAAAAATAATGAAAACATTATTTTTAACACTTCTATTATTTCTAGAAATATAGATAATTGTTCACTTTATAAAATTTCATCCTTCTTTATTGATAGGTAAAATTAACACAAAGTTTAAAAAATAAAAACAGAAAATGTTCGCACAAAGCAAACGGGTCCTAATTACCGACGACTCGCATGTTTGTTTCCACCCACATTAGTGCATGTTTGGTTTCAACTTTGGAGAGGTCAAAATCAATTCTAATTGTGTAAAATTGATTCTGACATGTTTGGATGCTGACAAACATAATTGATTCTAACTTGAAGTTATTATTTGTAGCTTTTGAGTCCAAACGTGATTTTTACATTGAAATTTATTGTTAAATTCCCTTTTATCTAAACATATCCAAATATAAATCACTTTACATTCAACTCACTTTTAACTAAAATCAATTTGACAATATCAATTCACTCAAAATCAATTTTGGTCATCACATAACCAAATTTTAGTCAACACAAAAACAAACGTTAAGATCTCGTTTGATGAATAGGATATGATAGAGACGTGATAGGATAAAAAATAGGATAGATACAGAATATAATATGGACATGATTTATCTTGTCATGTGTTTGATATGCATAGGATAACAAACCTGATAAGATTAATTTATCATATTTAGTGTTTTATACACACCAGATAACTAAATGATATGATATATATTGTGATAAAATGGTAAAATTGTCCTTGTAATCTATTTAATTTTTTCTTTCAAAATAACATTCATCATTTTTTTTATAAATAAACAAAAAATGCTAAAAAAATGTAAATAATTTATGAAATAATTTTATATACTTGAAAACAATTGTTTACGCTACTAAAAAAAATTATATTATTAAAATTTTCAATATATTGTATCAAATTAAAGTTATCGACTATGTAGTAGCAAAAAACACCATAAAGAACAATATATTGCCTTACATGTTTCATCAAACCATACAACATAAACCAACAAAATATGTGCAAGCGATGTGACACATATATTTTGTTTGCGGCAGCAAAACGCTCTTGTTCTGTCAGCTGCATTTTCTTCAACTCATTCATAATATTTCTTGAATCATCAAACACATCTTTACCAACACCTAGACAATTTGCAACTTTACCCAATTGTTTTGAACTTTTTTCCAGCCAATTCCCAAAAGTTTTTCCTAACTCAAAAATACCACGAACAATAATACGTGATCCTCTGTTACTTCTCTTTGATTGAATTTCTACTTGGCCATTCATTCTTCTAGATTGTGATTGACAAAGAGATGGTGATTGAGTAATTTCTACTTCAAGTTCCTCATCATTAATTTGTTTTGCTTCTTCTTTATCTATCTCCTCGACATTATCAGTAGGGGAAGCACCTTCTTTACCAACAACACAATCTTTCCTTAAAGAACGAACAAGCTTAATAAAGAATGAAATTGGAGCATACCTATAATCTTTTGTGTTTGGACGACTCTACACATAAATATAAAATATAACTTTTCAAATAATCATAAATGAACCCACTAAAATATACGAAGTTGAAATAAACTAATAAACACTAACCTTTACGTATTCCTTCCACACTTCTTCACTATCCACCTTAATCATTTTTTTCTCTTCATCCCATCCAAATCCAATTTAATTTAACATATCGTAAATTGTTCCATAAACTAACTTTAGCCTCTTCATTGCAGATTCGATGTGTGGCTTTACCTTAATTCCACATCCAGGAATCTTTTCCTCCAATTTTGCCTTGACCGCTATTATGGTGGTTGATTTGAACTGTCCATTATCACCTCTTAGACTATTGTTCACAACTTCAATCAGTATATCGAGAACGGCTTCATCCTCATTTTCAGGTCATTTTTTACAATCTCTCTTCATTTTGTTACTTGATTGCGTGCTAAACTCATATTTCATTCCTATTGTACAACCAAATTTATAAACAATATAATATTTCAACAGTTCAACATCAATAAAATAGAAAGCAAATCACATATAGGATTAAAACATATATAATGAGCAAATGTTTCAAAATATAAAAGAAATCAAAAAATCATTTGTTCTAGTATGCAAGGCTCCAACATAATGAGCTAAGGTTCCAAAATAGAAAACAAAATAGAAAGTCATCACTCTAATATAATTAGCCAAGGTTCTAAAATAATACCACTGATAACTAAACTAATAATAAACAATCATAAAATAAGAGGAAATTAAAAGAATTATTTGATCAATACAACAAGAAAATCAAAGAAAATTAGGACAAATATGAAGAAAAAAAAAGGGAAAAATAGTACCTTGACGGGTTGTGACGCTGATGTCGTGGTTGTGCTGTTCTTAAAGGGCGATGAGAAGAAACGTAGCGCGACCAGATAGCGATAGAGAGGGAAAGGAGAGCGGTGGTGGAGAAGGAGAGGAATACAGACAAATTGAGGTGGAGAGGAAGAGATAAGGATAACGTAAGAGAAAAAAGTAAAAACGAGAAAAGTATTTATTAATGTTTATTTAGTTGAGAAATGATTGTTTTAACCTAATTAAGAATTAGAAATATAAGACCTAAAGAGGATACAAATAAAAAATTGATTACTATATTATAAGTTGGTGCATGAAAAAAAAATTAGGATAAGATTAAATAAATGGATCATATTTCTTCTTATTCTGAAATCATACGGATTACGGGCCCTAAACTTTGTAGCAAAAGCAGTCATCCCAGAAACAAACGTTAAACGTTATAGCAGAAGCCACACCACATAACAGAGGTCAGGATTGAATTGATTATAGGATTAATTACAGGATGAGAATGAGATCAAGTTAATATGAAGTACTATCCTATCACCACAAACAACCACTACCAACAAGACTCTCTTCGTCTCCTTTCCCCACTCTTCAATTCATGGCCTCACTAAGACTCTCCGTTTCTCTCGACGCTTTCGATTTAAACCCTTCAAATGCAATCCCGACCCGCGGTTCCAGCTCTCACCTTCGCGCTTCCAATAAAACACTACACAGCCCAAACAAGCCACAAATCAAAACCGACTTAAAATTCACCCACGCCTCAATTCGTTCACTAACCAAAAAACATGACTGGGAAGCCGCAGAGAAACTGGTTCGGGAAATGATCCTAGGTTCGGAACCACTTACTTATCACGTTTTCAACACACTCATCTACACTTGTTCCAAACGCGGATTAGTCAAATTAAGTTCCAAATGGTTCCACATGATGTTAGATCACGGCGTTAAACCCAATACGGCGACGTTTGGGATGTTAATGCGGCTTTATCAAAAGAGTTTAAACATGGAAGAAGCGGAATTTACTATGTCACAAATGAATTTGTTTGGGATAGTTTGCGAATCCGCTTATTCTTCTATGATAACGATTTATAACCGTTTAGGGTTATTCGAAAAAGCTGAAGGTGTAATTGAGTTGATGAAGAAGGAAGCGATGGTTTTGAATCTTGAAAATTGGTTGGTGATTTTGAATACTTATTGTCAACAAGGGAAAATGGCAGATTCGGAACGAGTTTTAGTAACAATGGAAGAGGAAGCTAGGTTTTGTTGTGATAATATTGTTGTTTATAATACTATGATAACTGGTTATGGTAAGGCGTCGAATATGGATTGCGCCGAGAGTTTGTTTTCGAGTTTGAGAATTGAGCCTGATGAAACTAGTTACCGATCAATGATTGAGGGTTGGGGTAGAGCTGATAATTACGAAAAGGCTAGGTGGTATTATGAGGAGTTGAAGAGGTTAGGGTATAAGCCGAGTTCGTCTAATTTGTATACAATGATTAAGTTGCAAGCAAACGAGGGAGATTTGGAAGGTGTGGTTGGAACACTTGATGATATGGTAAGATGTGGATGCCATTATTCTTCTATAATTGGTACTCTTGTGAGTGTTTTTGAGAGGGTTGGGAAGGTTCATGAGTTGCCGAGTTTGATCAAAGGTTCGTTTTATCAGCACATTCTGGTTAATCAGAGCTGTTGCTCGACTGTGGTTATGGCGTATGTGAAGCATAAGTTGGTGGATGTTGCAATTAGAGTGTTAAGTGATAAGAAGTGGAAGGATTCGAGGTACGAGGATAATTTGTATCATCTATTGATTTGTTCTTGTAGAGAGGCGGGTTTGCTTGAGGATGCTGTTGGAATATATAAGAAGATGCCGAAAAGTAATGACGAGAAGAAGCTCAACAAGCACATTGTTTGCACAATGATTGATATTTATAGTGTAATGGGGCTCTTCAAAGATGCAGAGATTTTGTATTTTAAGCTGAAGAATTCTTCTTCACCACATCATTCCTTGGATATGATTGCATTTAGCGTTGTTGTGAGGATGTACGTCCGAGCTGGTTCTTTGAAAGATGCTTGTTCTGTTTTGGATGATATTGAGAAGCGGCCTGATATTGATCCGGACGTGTTTTTGTTGCGTGATATGTTACGGATTTATCAGAGATGTAACATGGTGGATAAGTTAGCACAAGTGTACTACAAGATCTCGAAAGATCGGGTGAATTGGGACCAGGAACTTTATAATTGCGTCATAAACTGTTGTGCTCCGGCTCTGCCGGTAGACGAGCTTTCGAGGCTTTTTGATGAGATGCTGGAGCGAGGATTTGTTCCCAACACGATTACCTATAATGTCGTGCTTAACGTTTTCGGGAAAGCGAAGCTTTTCAAGAAGGTTAAGAGGTTGTACTATATGGCTAAGAAACAGGGCCTTGTTGATGTCATTACTTACAATACTATAATAGCTGCTTATGGTAAAAATAAGGACTTCAACAACATGTCATCAACTGTTCACAAGATGCAATTTGATGGATTCTCGGTTTCGCTTGAATCATACAATTCAATGCTGGATGCTTACGGAAAAGACGGCCAAATGGACACATTTAGATCTGTGCTACAAATGATGAAGGAATCGAATTGTGCCTCTGACCACTACACATACAACACCATGATCAATATCTATGGCGAACAAGGATGGATTGATGAAGTTGCCGATGTGCTTGCGGAATTGAATGAATGTGGACTCCGACCTGATTTGTGCAGCTATAACACATTGATCAAGGCATATGGAATAGCAGGAATGGTTGAAGCGGCTGTAGACTTGATCAAGGAAATGAGAAAAAATGGAATAGAACCTGACCGGAAAACCTATTCCAATCTTATCACTGCATTGAAGCGAAATGATAAGTATTTAGAAGCTGTTAAATGGTCATTATGGATGAAGCAGTTGGAATTATGAATTTCATAAACCTATGACAATTTGTAAATGGTCTTGGATATTCCAAACTCTGTTGCTTTGAAGAATAGCTTTACCTTAGAGTCCTACATAAGTATAGTCACTGACAGTTAACTTTGTAACATTTTTCTGTATATTCTGAGAAATAAGAGAATTAAAATTCTGTATACTATATGTGTTGTTGCACAGGAAGTTCATTTCTTTATTTGCTGTCTAGGTCAGTACTTTGTCATGGCAGAAATTATGATTTGGCGATTGTAAATTCTGAATCCGAGTCGAAGTCCAGGTTTTTCAAAGGAACAGCTGTATAGGATATTGATTTTAAATAAGCAATGAAAATATGGTGATGGAGTTTTCTCACTCACTACATGAGCATGGTATTGATTTGAGTACTCTCGCATTTTACTACAACTGTTGGAAGATAAATGTCCCATAAAGCTCCCGTTATTAGGAGGTAGGTTTCAGAAGTGACAGTACCAGAGTTTCCAGCTCCAAAAGAAGCCATGGTTGAATAACTAACCTCATGATTTCTATACCTGCATGCAGCATCTGTCTTATTTTTTTATTTATGGTCATTTGTGATTTATTGCAAATAGGGAAAAGATAACAAAGTTGTTATTGCACGTAATAACATGAAAGAGTTGTTTGTGATCATGTTTTTTTTTTAAACGGCCAAAGTTAGTAATTAGCAGTTATGTTAGTATTTTTTCCTCCACAAGGGTTTGAACCCGGAACCTCCAATTCTTTAACCCTTGGCTCAAACTAGTTGAGCCACCAACCCACCCCTGTTTGTTGTGATAATGTTAGTACTTAAAGTATTTTTTCTTTTACTAACAGAACATAACTAATATCTGGTTTTAATGTTTAGGGTGTTTACGGTTTAGAGTTCACTTGGCCATTTCATATTTGAAGCACTTGGCATGGTAAAAAAATTTATCTCAGTGAATTTTACTCATCTTTTTGCTTCTTAGGTAATGGTTCTGATAGGTAAATCCTGATGGATTTATAAATGTGTCGGTTCCCACATGCACTCTGTTACTATGTTGTTGATCAGTTAAAAACAAGATTTTGATGTTCATATTGGTAGGTTCCTGACTGTGCAAATTAAGTTGCAGGGCCATCCGGGCACACTTTTTTGACCACTGGGTGGAGTGTTTATGTCGGTTCCAAAAACTGAGTGGCAGGTGACCAATTTATATTTTCAAGGCAAGCTTCAGGTTTCTACCACTACCTATTGCACCAATCTGTGTTAAAATGCAAGTGAATATTAAGCAAAATAATCATATGAAGGCGTTACTTCTTCTCGTGTTTGCAAGCATTTTTCTGCATAATTTTGTTAAGAATGTCCTGTCAGAATTTTGAAATATAGGCTAGAATTATCAATTAAGTGTAGAAACAAGTACTAATTCATTGAGTCATTGGAAAAACTAAATTGAAGCTAGACTTTGCACATTTTATCTTTTCTTCCCAATATGGCTTCAAATTACCATGTAACTAGACTTGTAATGCGTACAAACATGTAATAACTCAAACTTTTTTAAAGTCAAAAGCATCAATTTTAAAAAAATAAAACTATCAACCACAAATTAAAAAGGAAATTAGGAATTTCAAAGGGGTGGCATACTCAAGTTTTGTAATTGATACAAATATGACCTCAATCCTTAACTTCTAGTTCATATTGATACAATGGTGACAATCTAATTCATATACAGAAATTTGAAAGGTGAAATTGCTAAACCAAGTTCAATAGGAAACTGACATATGGATACAGAATGCAAATCCAAAGCTTTAGACCCCAAACTTTCTCCTATAGTTTTAGTTTTAGGTTATTAAAATTAACTAGGCTGTAAAGTATGAGATAAATCCAATTAGTAGAACTCATATAAGACCATTAGGTTCCAAAATCAAGGTAAATAGGCTTAGAAATGGGGTATGAAAACCAGTGCTAATTCTGGAATGATTTTTAGTTCAACAAGTTTAGATACATATCAGAAATCAAAAACTCAATTGTTTATGCAATGTGATTTTACTTTTCAACTCTGGTATTTAGTGTTTAGGTGGATGGGGTTAACCTTGGTGTAATGCCAAAACTTGTTTTTTTTCCTTCTGTTTTTTGTTTTCTATTATAGGAGTGCATGTCAGAGTCAGAGCTATGAGAGGCCTGACTTTGGTTTGACATTTGGTGTTATGGGCATTATGGGATTTAAGGAATAAGTGCATCTCTGACGGGGTGCCAGATCTTGATGTGGCAGTTGAACATATAAAGCTCTTTCCTTAAAGGTAGAGTTCGGTTAAGGTTGCCAACTTTAGGCGGTGACCGTTATATTCTCACTGTTATGTTACTTTTCATGGTTGTTTTGTTTGTGTATATTTATCCTCTTGTATTGGGTTAGAATACCCGCCAAACTTTCTTTTGATAGCATTTTTTTATATTAAGAAAAAGATAAAAACAAAAGTCACAATACTTCTTTTAGCATCAACTTACATTTTACATCATTTCATGAAACATTCTTAAGTATCACTCTCAAGATTTTGAAAAATTGTATAATTAACTCGTTGATTATGCAAACTATGAGATATTTATTTGAAACGTTGTATAATTAACTTATTGATTATGTGAAGGAATACATATACATGACAATGGTTCTAATACACTTGTCATGTAGTTTATTGACAAGGGATTATACTACTACCGATCAACATCCTCGCATTATGGGGATGGCTTGTATGTCTTCGAAGAAAAAGAGAAAAAATAAGTCTAGAAAATTGATTAAGAAGTACTGTGGCCGCTTAAGGATCACTCTAAGCTTGACAAGTAGGAGCTGTTCCTGTAATTATGGGTTTGACATTAGAACAGTTAGCTTTTGCTGGTGCTCCATTGAATGTGAGATCAACATTATTTAGCTCCACACCATCACAAGGTACACCACTGCTGCAAATTAGAAGTACTCCTTCTGGAGTTGCTGAAGTTCCCTTAATGTTCTTGAATGAAACCTTGCTTATCTTTATCTTTGATGGATTCTAAACCGTTGAAAACCATGCAATAAATGGAAAAAGTTAGTCATTTAAATTATAATTGAATAATTTAATTAATGTGCACAATCAATATAAGAAAGTTTTACCTAAATGTTTAATCATATCACATATGTAGATATTTAAAAAAAAAAACATTATGATATGACACTTTGAAGAAATACGCTTGTATAAATTCTTTTAAATCTGCTGTTAAACTTTCTATAGTATCTTAGAGTGTGGACTGTGTAATCCCTAAATGTAGTAGAGTAGGAAGATTGTATAATTAAGATTTGTAAAATCAGCTTATACATTAACAGATAAAGATGTAAGCTTTTGAGTAGCCTTTGATTACCTTTTTGGAGCATTGGTTCCATGGACAGTACTCTTGGTCTATAATAATAGGGTTCTTGACATTAACCATAGTAATATCTTCAAAATTCATATCAGTAATGGTAATTGTTCCTGGTGCATCAGGCCAAGTCTTGATCCTCACACCATTATCAGTTTCTGTCAAAGTACAATTCTTAATTAAAACTCCTTCTACAGGCGATTCAGTTGTATACTTGCCAAGGCTTCCAATACTGATACCATGACCAGGTCCACATTGCACATTTTGAACAGTTATTTGTTTGTCACCATCACCCAATGAGACACAATCATCTCCAGTTCCAATGTTGGTGTTAAGAACCTTAACATCAGTTGATCTTCCAATGTGGATTCCATCAGTGTTAAGGCTTGTTGCAGGGGCAGTAACTGTGAAGCCATCAAATGTGAAATTGTTGCACCCCAAAACATTAACATGGAAGTTTTTGCTGTCCTTAGAAGTAACGTCGCGGACGATGGAGTTATTGAGGAAATTAAAACCGAAATTCTGTTGGCATTGCATAAAAAAAAAACTCAATTAGTAATGTTTGTTAAATTAAGGTACAATTATTTAATGTAATTACTTGGAATTGAAATGGTGATTAGGTAGATTAGTTTTATTTACCATGCAAAGCATCTTGCAATTCTTGTTTGTTGAACAATCATTTGTTTTCCAAGCAGCTGCACCTTGACCATCAAAAACTCCTTTGCCTGATAAGGTAAAAAAGTTCGTATATCCAATCTTGATCCATTGATCAACACCTTTGAGTTCATCAGGGTTTGCTGGTGCTTTAATTGTGCCATCAACTTGTATTTCAATAGGGGCCTTACAAGGACCTTTAACATCTACTTCTTTCATATTGTATGTACCATCTGGAATCACAATTTTGACTGCAGTTGTTGATGCACATGCTTCATTCCAAGCACTTATGAAAGCCTTATCAAAGAACATAACAGAATCATTTACATTAAACAAAATAATTTAGAAACTGGTGCTTGACATTTTTATTCATATATACCGCTTAAAATTATTAACAAATGAATTTTGTCTATAAAGTGAATGTAGCACCGACATTTCAGATTAAATGCATGTTTGGTTTTTAACATGTGTCAATAACATCGACACAACACCGACATATATAGTTGCATTCAACTACTTTCATTTTCTTATATTATTTATCGATGTTTGTGTCTGTGTTAATGCTCGATGGGAAATGATTGTTTTATCAATGTCTATTCAATAAAATAATTAATACCTGGGTTATATCTGAATTTGGAGCTCCACCAAATTTTGATATGTCAAGGACCAAAGATTGAACTGCAGCTAAGTCAACTAGAAATAGGAATGGGACAATTATGGCAATGCTCAACATCATATCTACTTTGATTATTGTTACTACCTCGTGTTGTGTTTTATTATTGTACTTCTCTTGAATGAATGTGATTTCAAAGTAAGGTGGAACAATTATTTATACTTGAATGGGGAAGCTTCAACACCATGAACAAGCAATCTAACTTTTGTCTAAATATATCACTTTCCTTTTTAATTGTTTGGCTGAATTTTGGTCTATTAATAGCAATCATGATTCATCTCTAGTTGATAACAAATTACTATACTTGTCTTCAACTTAAACAATCACTTTTTTTTTTTTTTAAAAAGTTTATTTAACCTCAGTTGTTCAGTAACTATTTTCATTTAAGATTCACGTAACTTATTTTTTCTTTTAAAAACATTATCTTAATTAATTTATGAAAATTAATTAAAAATTTGATTTTACTAAAAAAAATGTTAAATTTCTTAACGATTGTTTTTTCAAGTTTACTCTTTGGAGAGAATAGAGATAAATCTATGTTAACGAAATAGGGTAAATTGCCCCCACAAAATAATTATTTACTTAGTCTATTTAATAAAAAATTATTTTGTCCAATAGATAGGTTGTTGCCCCAATGACTCTCTTCTCAAATGTCATTTAAATTTATCCTTTTCAGAAATATTTTAACATAAAAAAAAAAAAGTCAATGTCATTGACATTTGTAGTAGAAACTTAGGAATTTTTCATTTATAGTGAATAAATATGAATTTTTTTAAGGGTTACTCTTGTGAAAATATTATATAGACTATTTTTTTTTACTCCGCTATAATTATTTGGGATTTGTATCTTGGATAGAAAATCAATTTATCTTTTCATATATTGTTATAATTTAAAGAAATGTAAGATAATTAAAAGTATTTTGATAAAATTATAATTAATGTTATTCAAATTTTGATAAGTCTCTTATTTAGAGACATTAAAAGTTCTGTCTTATATTTGGTGATGTAAAACTCTATGTTTGAGTTCACTCACTATAAATTGATTTAAAAATATTCCAAAATCAACTTTTTTTTTTTTATTATTAAAAGTCATCGAAATGGAGATGTTTTGACTCGTTCTAAACTCATCGAAATTGAGATGTTATCATTTATTTAATTTTTTGTTTGAGTTTTATTAAATTATAAGTAAAATAAAATAGATTTAAAATTGTAAGGTGAATGAGATGTGTATTAAATTTAATTATGTAGATATCATTAAAAAAAATATCCTATAAGGTATGGCTACGTTTTATGAAAGTTTTCATTGTTTCATTTTAGGTAATAATTATAAACTTATTTGATACTTATGGCAACATTCCTAAAACGTTGTCTTAGGTGTGTTGGATAACTGTCTCCTTATTCTCATAGTTTGTCTAAAGAGCGAGAATAATGTTGCTTTAGAGAGAATAGACAACACTCACATATAAGACGTTTGAAAAATATTGTCTATTCTTTTTCACAACATTTTTTATAGCTATGGCAATAATTTTCAACTATTGTTATAAAGCTAGAATGCTGTATTGAAACTGAAACAAGAAATTCAACTTAACATTTTTCAACATTTTTTAAGACTTAAGTATATTATTGTATTTTTTTAAGGCAAATTATCACTCCAGTAAAAATGTTAATAACATTTTTTAACAAAACCCAAATTGATAAATAAGTGCTGAAGCCACACATTGTCAGCAAAAAATTGCGCAACGCACAAGATATGTCAACTAGTAAAAAACATCAAATTAAAGTTGATTCCACTCCCTCCATTACCCTTGCATATACATAATATATAGTATTAAAATAATATTGAGATCTGCAACAAGAATTAACCAACAAAATAGAAAACTAACAAATGGAGAAAAAGGAAACGAAAACGGAGAATGTTCTGAAAACCAGAAAAAACCAAAAAACCAGAAAACGGAGATTGATTATCGTTCTCCGTTTCTGCAGTTTTGAAAAAACAGTTCTTTCAATCAAAGTAAACGAAAATTAAAGAGAGATAAGGGAAGAGTAACACCCAGATTTACGTGTTCGGTCTCAATTGATGAGACCTACGTCACGGGCAGGCAAGCAAGATCTATCCACTATTGTTAATTGAACTTTACAAGATTAAAGCTTTCTCAAGATTGTTCTCCTAGTATGTATCACTGTTTATGAACTAACAATACTAGCCTTTTCACTCAATCTTTCTTTCTCTCCCTTGAATCTTCTTTCTCTGATTTCCTATGAGTCACAAATTGATTATGCCTCTCTCAATTTTCCAGCTATCATTGCTACCACAACTACTTGGTTGCTACTATATTACAACTTTATTTATAGTATACACAAGCAAACTAACTATTACCACCTGTCATAACTAACTTGGCCAAAGGTAGTTATAACAACTACTAAAACTTAACCAACTTTAGTTAGATGATTTGAGACACATATTCACATATAGCATGAACCAAATAAACAATATTGCAATGCAGAAATCTGAAGCAACTATATGCACTACAAATGACTAAATACTACTCTACTTTTTACTAAGAGGGTCTTATTCACTTTGAAATCATACATTAGAACCCATAACAACAACTACATAACTACGAAAATGATTCTTCAAATTGTTGTGTGTAAGACCCTTAGTTTTAAATTCTAATTTATGCAATTTTAGTATATTTTTGGTGTTGAATTCTGAGGCTTTTTAGCCAATTTTAATGGTATTTTGTGTGTTAAATGCCAGAAATATCTTTTTGAGACCGTTTAAAATTATTTGGCGAGAAATAATTTATTTATGTTACGAAGAATTTATTACCGGACGGTTTTGCTAAAAATATCTCAGGTTGCTGAAAATTTGACCTGTCAATTGAGTTGCAACGAGAGTAGATATTTTTATCAAAATAGTTTGAGACGTGATGTGAGGTGACGGGGGTAGTGATGCTTTTTTTTATAAAAAAAAATATATCTAGATTTTTGTTTAGATATTTGTTTTATTTATTATATATATATATATATATATATATATATATATATATGAAATGTTTCGAATGAATGTAAATGTACGAGGTATTCTTTTGGTGACATATATGGATATTCTTATGATGAAAGAGTCTATTGACTTTTCTATTTAGTGAATCTCTCAAAAGGGTGGCTCTATGGTTCTAAACGTGGTTCCTAGAGCCAATGATCTTATTTTGGAATATTGTCAACCACAATAGGTAAACTATTTGGAGTGACAAACATGATGTACATCCAAAAGACTACCACTATGCAACCTTGAAACTAATCTTAAGTTTTGCTCAAACTCGAGTATAAGGTCTAACTTATAAGTGTGTGAAAAAATGTTAGTGTAGTGTGTGAAGGGAATTAATCAAATAAATAAATGCTACGAAACGATAAATAAATAAATAAATAAATAAATAAATAAATAAATAGATATAAAATAATAAATGATCTACTAATTTGTAAAAAAAAATGATCAATATAAAGTTAGATAAATGCATAATGTAATGACGACAAGAACATAAAGATTTACAATAACTACGTCAAATAAAACAAAATAAATGAGAAATGAATACAGAAGAAGTTAACAATTTTGCACAGTTAATTATGTAAGGATTGACTCTCTATGTCGTCTTCTGTCACGGCTTAAAATTTCGAGTATTCTCGAATTCAATGAGTCACCACCAAAGTTTATTTAAAATAGGGAAAATGTTGGGAAACCTTTAGAAAAAAATGGTCTTTGAAACCAAATTTAGAGTTTGAGAGTCGATTATGCATAAGGAATGAGGTATTAGCACCCTACGACATCAGTTAGTTAAAAAAACGGTTGCTTATAATTAATTGTGCAAAATTTATGTTAACTTAAATTTTATTTACATTCTACTTATTAATAAATACAAATATAAATTATTTTTTATGAATGTCATATTGAAATAAAAGGGTGCCTAAAATAGAGAAGAAAAAGAGTAATTTATTTCTTGTCCTTGACAAGAGTGCGATCTTGCTCCTACGTATCTTTAGGTGCGATTGATAAATCAAAGCCACTTAGTTTTTGGGTAGAAAATGCGGATGTGTTTATTGTTTTTTTAAGGAGAGTTTGTTTAATTTTTGAACAATCTTTTAATTTAAAAAAAACGAGTTTTAAGACTATCAAATCGTGCAACTTGTGTCTACAAAACTCAAGGATTAAAAAGATGTCTCATCTAGTTAACCGCTCTAAGAATACTTTTATTGTTTTTGCTATCAATATGAGTTTTAAAACTACCAAGTTGTACAACTTTTGTCTTAACAACTCAAAGATAAAAAAGATCTCATATTTAATTAATCAAATTTAAATGTCGATTTTAGATTTATTTATTTATAAAAAAATAAATTTTAGAACTATCAAATTGTACAATTTGTGTCCTAACAACTCAAAGGTTAAAAAGATCTCACATCTAGATACTCTTTAATAAAAGATTTATTTATATTTTTTTAGAAATTTTAATATTTATGAGAAACTAATTAAACTTAATTAATATATATATATATATATATATAATTGGACTTATTAAAAAAATGAATGCCGAAGACATGAAGCTAAAAATAATAAATGGACTTGGGTCCAAAATCTAATTTTAATATATAATTAACATGGGAAGGAAAACAATTATAAAAAAAGGGAACCTAAGTACTAATAAGCAAGACACCTACGTAATAAAAAGCAAGAAACTAAGTACTATAAAGTAAGACACCTGAATATTAAAAAGTAAGAAAGAAAAGACAAGAGGGAATGGGGAGCAAAGAAAAGATTAAAGGGAGTGTGCGTGAACTAGAGGGAGAGGAGGAGAAGAAGGAAGAAAGGAAGAAGAAAAAAAGGTGAGAACGAGTCGGAGGGAGGGAAGAAGAAAATGAAGAAGGGAGAAAAAAAAGAAGAGGAAGAGACTAAGAAAGAGAAAAATGATTTTTATATTTGTCCAACTTTTTATTTTTACTTATTTCTTCTTTTTGCTCAATAACAAAAGGTTTGATCTTTGAATTTTTCTTAAGTTTATTATCTCATCCTTAATTTTTTAGTGCTAAAAAAAAGGTTCAAGTTTGAAAACTATGTACATTTTTTATTTTTATAATAACTATGACTATATGGTGATAATAATTAGCAAACAGATTCATTATACAAGAGGAAAAAAATATACCTTGACTTTTACTGTTTGTTTTTCTTTATTGCTCTTCTCTTTGTTTTCTTCTTCTTCTTTATATGTGTTTTTTTAAGAAGGATTTGTATCAGATCTCCACTTCCAAAAGCCTCATCCTTTTGATTGATTTTTGGTCTCAATTTTTAGCTAAAGTGGTGAATTTTTGTGTTCATGAGATAAAATTAAGTTATGAATTTTTTGTTGTTTTGCATTAAAATCAAGATAATTAAGGAAATAAGTGGCTGATCTTTTTGACGGTACAAATGGTGAAGATATAAGCTTATTAGGATAAAAAAATTAAAATTAAAATCGGTGATGAGGTTGCTTGCAGCAAGAAGAAAGTGGAGGAAGGCGTGCAGCAATGTACTTCTCTTTGTTTTTTGTTTTTATTTCTTTTTTTGTGTTAAATGTAATGTAATGGAAACTCATATAGACTCAAAATTGTACCAGATTTATAAAATGACTATTTTTAGACTTAATAATAATAAGAGCAAAATGTTTAATTGGTCGGACAAAATTGGAATACTACACATTTTCTCTGATATGTGAGTTTTCTCTGATAATTTTGTATCCTCTAATCAATGCACATCCTCTGATCTTTGCGTTTCCTCTCATTCCGTTGTATCCTCTGATTTTGTTGTTTTTTTTTTCTTCTGATTATGTTGTTTTTGAGTCTGGAATGTACTTGTTTGTTTTATTTTTCTGTACACTTAATTTAGAACATTAGTACATTAAATTGTTCTCACAAACAACATTTTTGTTATCAACAAAACTACCAAGGAATTGTTCTACAAAATCATCTCGGTTCCAACAAGTCAAACTTGTCAAGATTGTCTTTGCTATTCAAAATATAGCAAATACAACCATGTCAAATTATATGTAGTATGTGTAGTAGTGAAAATTGTGTGTAGTATGTCAAATTGCATGTGCTATGGAAGTAGTGAAAATTGTGTAGTTTGTAATTTGAATTAGTAGTATGTATTGATTAGATTTATATGCATAAATATGAAGCCATATACACAATTTATTAGTTGCACCACGGTTGATGCCGGGCAAATTTTTGGTTTCACCTATTTCACATTTATAATAGATTTTAGAACATTTATATTTTACTTTTGCTATTGATGTTGGACTGACTCTATTTTCTATTATATTGTAATTTTTTTTTTAGTTCTGAGCCTTGAACCCAACTGTTGCAGATGGTTTTATAATCATCCGTTGAGTTTAAAGTAGAAGAGTAAACATGTATATTAAACTTTGTTTCACATGTGTACTACGTTTTCACATATTGGAAAGTAAATATAAGAATGGGCAGCAAACATGGGGTTATTTATAATGATTTGTTAGATCAACAATGTGATATTAAGTTTACATGGACAATGTGAAAATGGGATATAGACAATGTGATTTGTAATATGGACAATCTAAAAAGGTTTAAATATATTTTTGATCCTTGTAAATATGCTTCATTTTGATTTTAGTCCATATAATTTTTTTTGTAACAAATTTTAAAAAGGTCTTTTATGAATATTTTTTAGTAAAAAAATGATGACATGCTAATTTTGGATGAAGTGGCGCATGATCACTTTAAAAATATAAGCACTAAAATCAAAATGAAGCATATTTGCAAGGACTAAAAATATATTTAAACCTATTTAAAATTAAAATTTATTTTATTAATTTAGTTAATCATTTAATTAAAACTTAAAACTAATTTATTAATCAATGAACCAATTAAATAATAAAAACTCAATCAACTTCATCTTCAACTCCAATTTTTTTAATAAAAACTCAACCATCTTCGTCTTCAACCCCAATTTCTTCATCTTCAAATCACAAATTCTCATATCTAGAAATTTGATCAAGCTGAGCTAGAGCTGCTCCTACTGACTATGACTGGACATCAGTGGACCTTCTCAAAGTCTGACCTTGTCACCTATCTTTTTTTTTTTTTTTTTTATTTTTTTTTTTATGAAGCAACCATCACTGAGGTGAAGCAAATTTGTTTTTGTAGCCAACTCAACTCAATTTAACAGGTTAGTAGCGAAATGTAAAGCTTCATTCTCGAGTTGACGAGAAGAAGGAGCAAGCCCTATTATGGTTAAGGGAAGAGAAGAGGCTATTTTACTATACTAGCTACCAAGCTGACTCAAGGAAGCCGGAAAGAAAGGGCCTCAAGAGAGCTACAGCAACATAAAGTCGAGCTAAGGAATACGAAACAGAAGCGGATTCAACTCAATCTTAGTCTAAGAGCTGTTCAAAGAAGAGAATCAAAGGTCAACACCTAATGGAGGATTTATCCCTCCCCCGAATATATCTTAAACTAACGATATGTCGAGATGACATCCAACACGAGAGAAAGAAAAGGAAATGGTCTCCGTGTAGCTGGATCCAGATATGAGAATTTGTGATTTGAAGATGAAGAAATTGGGGTTGAAGACAAAGATGGTTGAGTTTTTATTAAAAAAAATTGGGGTTGAAGATGAAGATGATTGAGTTTTTATTATTTAATTGGTTTATTGATTAATAAATTAGTTTTAAGTTTTAATTAAATGATTAAATGAATTAAAAAAATGAATTTTAATTTTAAATATTAAATATTGTATAGTCAACAACAATTACAAAGTCATCATGCACCACTTCATCCAAAATTAACCATGTCATCATTTTTTTACTAAAAAAGATTCATAAAGTACTTTTTTTAAAACTTGTTAGAATTTGCAAGGGTATAAATCAAACAAAAAAAGTTACAGGCACTAAAATCAAAATGAAGCATATTTACAAAGACTAAAAACATATTTAAACCATCTAAAAATTAGAGGTAATAGAAGACTCATTTTAAAAGGAAAATGGATAAAATGGCCCAATTTTTAAGGAAAATAAATAGTTAAATAAACAGAAGAATTTCTACCAAAAAATAAAAAATTGAAAAAATGATTTATTACATAAAAAGTTGGCAAAAAAGAAATGAAAAAGATGTTATTGGACCAAAAAAAATAGAAGAACCCAAAAATGTCAAATCCGTTAAAACCTACCCGCTAAACACGTGGCCCGTTTTACCCGTGGCCCGCTTAACCTGAGTCCTTGATTGGGCAGAATTGGGTAAGCATTACTTATCTGCGATTTGAACCGGTTGTGGATTTTGGGCCCGACCCCACCCTACCCGACCCGTTGTCCACCCCTGAAATCCTTCAAAAGTTTGTTAGTCATCCTAGTCCTATTGCTCACCCTAGATCTGCTGCCTGCCATCTATCCCTGTTCACTAACAGATTTTGTCATTTTCTGCATTGTACCATCTACAAACATTTTGGATATTCAATGCATTCTTGATGATAGAATGTTTATAAATAAGTTATTGGTCTCTAAGATTCTCACCCAATTTTTCTCTATATACCATTTATAGTGGGCGAGTGAAAGCTTGAAAAAAATCAATAACATAGAAATTTGAAGTTCTTCCTCTTTGCAACAATGGCTGGAGGTAATTATTTTACGTGCAAAATTTAATTCCTATTTGGTAACTAACATTTCTAGTTTTGTTTTTCGAAAAGTAAAGAGATGGTACATTATGTGGTTCAGTACTAAGTGGTGTGGGATGGGCTCGAATGAGATTATTACACATCTAATTAGAGCATTATTTTAACATTCTATATTTCTAAAAAAATTACACATCATTAAGTATACATATGGAAAGTAACAAAAACCATGGTTTTGTCTAAAAGTACACATAGGAGGGTAATAAAACTGTGTTTTCTTTTCAAATGTGTACTTCTAAAGTGTATATTGAGGATGAAAAATGAATATTCCTCTAATTACTATTGTTACTGAATAATTCATTAGTTATTTGTGCACAACAATTTGAAGAATCATTTACGTAGTTATGTAGTTGTTGTTATGGGTTCTAATGTAGAATTTCAAAATGAATAACACTCTCTCAGTAAAAAAGTAGAATAGTATTTAGTCATTTGTAGTGCATATAGTTCCTTCCTTTAGATTTCTGCATTACAATATTGTTCATTTGGTTCATGCTATATATTATGTATATGCAAGGGTAATGGAGGGACTGGGATCAACTTTAGTTTGATGTTTTTTACTAATTGACATATGTTGTGCGTTGCGCAATTTTTTGTTGACAATGTGTGTCTTGAGCACTTATTTATCAATTTGGGTTTTCTTAAAAAATGTTATTAACATTTTTACTAGAGTGATAATTTGCCTTAAAAGAATACAATAATATACTTAAGTATTAATTCAACTAACAAACGTCGATATTGTTAAATTGGATATCTTGTTTCAGGTTCACTACAATATTTTTGCTTTACAACAATAGTTGAAAAATGTTGCCATAACTATAAAAAACTAGATGCTAACCCGCGTGTTGCGCGAATATATTTTTATTTATTTATTTAATTTAAGTGAATTTAAAAAAAATATGAAGTTTTATGTCTCAATTTAATATTTATATCAATAATATATATACAATTGTACTAATATAATTCATAGAAGAGAAGTACCGATGTTAGACGAATGACTTGAATAAATAAAGTAACGTATTAATATTGAGATCGATGGATATGCCAAATGTTAAGTAATGTATTTGATAATTGAAATTAGACGAATGACTTGAATAAATAAAGTAACGTATTAATATTGAGATCGATGGATATGCCAAATGTTAAGTAATGTATTTGATAATTGAAATTAAGAGATAGACTCATTTGATATTTACAAAATGTATTACTTTATTGCTGAAACTAAAAATGGTTAAAGTGAAATCGTTGGAAATAAATTGGAAATTTTTTATTTTAAATCGGATATCTAAAAATGGTTAAAGTGAAATCGTTGGAAATAAATTGGAAATTTTTTATTTTAAATCGGATATATTAGAATTTTAATTTACAAACCTTCAAACTATTATTAATATTAATAGAGTAATCATAATCATTAACATTTTGGTTTCAAAACTGAAATCCAAAATTTATAACAATTCAGTTACAAAATATTAATTGTCAAACAATTATAAGTATACATCAAATACAAATAATTGCAAATGAATTACTTTAATTTCATGTCAATTAACACTATAAAACAATAAATTTAATTTAAATAATTTCAGTAAAATAAAACTGACCAAAATTCAAAAAGACATGACTTTGTCCATCATTTCTAAATATTTATA
>JBBPBQ010000003.1:35365777-35424319 GCA_037974755.1 Cicer yamashitae
GAAATCTAAAATTTATAACAATTCGGTTACAAAATATTAATTGTCAAACAATTACAAGTATACATCAAATACATATAATTGCAAATAAATTACTTTAATTTCATGTCAATTAACACTATAAAACAACAAATTAAATTTAATTAGTTTCAGTAAAATATAACTGACCAAAATTCATGACTTTGTCCATCATTTCTAAATATTTAAATATAATAGATGAAATAGATGAAATTAAAACAGAAAATCAAATACAAATATTTAAATATATATAATAGATGAAATTAAAGTAATTCATTTGTAATTATTTGTATTTGATGTATACTTATAATTGTTTGAGAATTAATATTTTGTAACCAAAATGTTAATGATTATGATTATTCTGTTAATATTAATTATAGGTTGAATGTTTGTAAATTAAAATTCTAATATCTCCGATTTAAAATAAAATATTTCACAATTGCCACAAAGATCGATGATTAAAATGATCGAAGTCATTAACTTTAACATTTGAAATTTGAAAAATTTCCACAATACATGCAAATTTGTCTTCTGAAATTTAAAATGATCGAATTTACTTGATCCAATTCAATGACACATATCTTTTAAACATGATTAAAATTTACTTGAGTCAAACTTTTTCGAATTAATATTTTGTAACCAAAATGTTAATGATTATGATTATTCTGTTAATATTAATAATAGTTTGAATGTTTGTAAATTAAAATTAATATCTCCGATTTAAAATAAAAAATTTCACAACCACAAAGATCGATGATTAAAATGATCGAAGTCATTAACTTTAACATTTGAAATTTGAAAAGTTTTCACAATACATGCAGATTTGTCTTCTGAAATTTAAAATGATCGAATTTACTTGATCCAATTCAATGGCACATATCTTTTAAACATGATTAAAATTTACTTGAGTCAAACTTTTTCAACTGGAATTTGTAAGCTACTCAACATATACTACATTGAAAAAACTAAGAATATGAGACACACAACGCAAAGTGACACTTAAAAACAACTAAAGAAGGAAAATAGTTTAGAAGGGTGCGGGAAAAAATATTGATGTATAAATATACATTGTCATAGCATTGGAAAACACCAATTCCTGAGAATTTCCATGTGCCATTTTGCTTTGGATATGATGGGTAGCGAAGTTCGTCGGCTGGTCCCATCCGAACTTGGATTACCTGGATAGTGGCAGTGATTGAATTTCATGTAAGAAACTATACATAGCATTAAGTCACTATGAGCCAGATTGATTTCAAAGATTGCATAGAACATTATTGAATTTATGGCAGCAAAATCAGAAACGGACAAAGAGAAGGAAATTTTTTGCTGCAACGAACAAACCTATACCTCTTTCAGGGTATCTTTGGAGTAGAGTCAGCGATTTCGAAGAATTACCACGGAGGAACAAATGATTTTGCAGAAGATGATTTTGCGAGGATGGTGAAGCAGAAGCGGACATTGACTGGGGCATACACAAGAGGGAAGAAGATACTGTTGGAGGAAGTCATTGAAAAAATTAGGGATTAGAGGGATTAAAAGAGGAAAAAATTATTTAAAAACTAAGTAGAGAAAAAAGAGGTGAAACATAAAAACACAAGAGAATTTTCTAAGGCGTACACATCAACTTTTTTGCTGAGGTGACATATGTTTGCACATGTGGAAGAAATTACTATGAGGTGGCAGGAGTTTGTTTTAAATATATATAATAGATGTTGTACAAAAGAATAGACAATATTTTTCAAGTGTCTTAAAGAATAGATAATATTCTTTAAGGCAACATTTTTCTTGCTCTTCGAACAATACTATTTATAAATGTTAGCTAAATTATGAGAATAAGAAAACAGTTATCCAACACACCTAAGACAACATATTTTAAATGTTGCCATAGGTATTTTAAAAGTTGATTTTGAAATATTTTTAAATCAATTTATAGTGAGTGAACTCAAACATGGAATTTTACATCACCAAATATAAGACAGAACTTTCAATGTCTCTAAATAAGAGACCTATCAAAATTTGAATAACATTAATTATAATTTTATCAAAATACTTTTAATTATCTTACATTTCTTTAAATTATCAACAATATTATTGGATGCGTTTGTTTGAGCTTAAATAAAAATGATTTTTAGTTTAAAAAATTTAGAGATTATTTTGTAGAGATTTGTTTAAAAATGATTTTTTTATTTCCGTTTGTTTACTATCATAAAAATGATTTTTTTTAAAATGATTTTTAATATGTTTGTATACAATTTTATAAAAGTGATTTTTTAAACTACAAAATTACCATAAAGGATGTGACTTTTATAATACCTTACAAAATTTATAAGTTTAATCCATTTCTTATACATATTTTAAAATTGATTAATGTACCTTAAGTATTCATCAAAAAGCAATAAATAAACACACAAAAGCAAAAAAAGAAAAATAGTATCAATGTATGAATGATGTAAAAATAAAATGATTCAAATAAAAGGCGTAGAAACAATAAAAAAATGATGTGGAAAAATTGAAAAAGAGAAGAAAACTTACTTGAAGAAAAACCTATATCAGAGCCTTATGGAAAAACTGTTACAATTGATGGAGGGTAATTTTGGATTTTTCAAAAAGGATAAGGGTAATTACATCATTTTCTCTTATTAACTCTTATTAATGGGTTAAGTTCCGTGTTTTTAAAATTTTTGGCATCTTTCTCTCTCATCTATCGCATTATCGAATTTGAGAAGCTACTATTTTTAGCTTTTCATTTTTAGCCAAAAAATGATTTTTTTAACAGAATAATTTTTAAAAAAATCTGAAACAAACACCTTTCAAACCCTACAAAATAATTTTTTGTTTAAAAAAATAGATTTTTTCATAAAAAAATCTGAAACAAACGCACTCATTATATGAAAAGATAAATTGATTTTCTATCCAAGATACAAATCCCAAATAATTATAGCGGAGTAAAAAAAAATAGTCTATATAATATTTTCACAAGAGTAACCCTTAAAAAAATTCATATTTATTCACTATAAATGAAAAATTCCTAAGTTTCTACTACAAATGTCAATGACATTGACTTTTTTTTTTTTTATGTTAAGATATTTCTGAAAAGGATAAATTTAAATGACATTTGAGAAGAGAGTCATTGGGGCAACAACCTATCTATTGGACAAAATAATTTTTTATTAAATAGACTAAGTAAATAATTATTTTGTGGGGGCAATTTACCCTATTTCGTTAACATAGATTTATCTCTATTCTCTCCAAAGAGTAAACTTGAAAAAACAATCGTTAAGAAATTTAACATTTTTTTTAGTAAAATCAAATTTTTAATTAATTTTCATAAATTAATTAAGATAATGTTTTTTAAAAAAAAAATAAGTTACGTGAATCTTAAATGAAAGTAGTTACTGAACAACTGAGGTTAAATAAACTTTTTTAAAGAAAAAAAAAGTGATTGTTTAAGTCGAAGACAAGTATAGTAATTTGTTATCAACGAGAGATGAATCATGATTGCTATTAATAGACCAAAATTCAGCCAAACAATTAAAAAGGAAAGTGATATATTTAGACAAAAGTTAGATTGCTTGTTCATGGTGTTGAAGCTTCCCCATTCAAGTATAAATAATTGTTCCACCTTACTTTGAAATCACATTCATTCAAGAGAAGTACAATAATAAAACACAACACGAGGTAGTAACAATAATCAAAGTAGATATGATGTTGAGCATTGCCATAATTGTCCCATTCCTATTTCTAGTTGACTTAGCTGCAGTTCAATCTTTGGTCCTTGACATATCAAAATTTGGTGGAGCTCCAAATTCAGATATAACCCAGGTATTAATTATTTTATTGAATAGACATTGATAAAACAATCATTTCCCATCAAGCATTAACACAGACACAAACATCGATAAATAATATAAGAAAATAAAAGTAGTTGAATGCAACTATATATGTCGGTGTTGTGTCGATGTTATTGACACATGTTAAAAACCAAACATGCATTTAATCTGAAATGTCGGTGCTACATTCACTTTATAGACAAAATTCATTTGTTAATAATTTTAAGCGGTATATATGAATAAAAATGTCAAGCACCAGTTTCTAAATTATTTTGTTTAATGTAAATGATTCTGTTATGTTCTTTGATAAGGCTTTCATAAGTGCTTGGAATGAAGCATGTGCATCAACAACTGCAGTCAAAATTGTGATTCCAGATGGTACATACAATATGAAAGAAGTAGATGTTAAAGGTCCTTGTAAGGCCCCTATTGAAATACAAGTTGATGGCACAATTAAAGCACCAGCAAACCCTGATGAACTCAAAGGTGTTGATCAATGGATCAAGATTGGATATACGAACTTTTTTACCTTATCAGGCAAAGGAGTTTTTGATGGTCAAGGTGCAGCTGCTTGGAAAACAAATGATTGTTCAACAAACAAGAATTGCAAGATGCTTTGCATGGTAAATAAAACTAATCTACCTACTCACCATTTCAATTCCAAGTAATTACATTAAATAATTGTACCTTAATTTAACAAACATTACTAATTGAGTTTTTTTTTTATCCAATGCCAACAGAATTTCGGTTTTAATTTCCTCAATAACTCCATCGTCCGCGACGTTACTTCTAAGGACAGCAAAAACTTCCATGTTAATGTTTTGGGGTGCAACAATTTCACATTTGATGGCTTCACAGTTACTGCCCCTGCAACAAGCCTTAACACTGATGGAATCCACATTGGAAGATCAACTGATGTTAAGGTTCTTAACACCAACATTGGAACTGGAGATGATTGTGTCTCATTGGGTGATGGTGACAAACAAATAACTGTTCAAAATGTGCAATGTGGACCTGGTCATGGTATCAGTATTGGAAGCCTTGGCAAGTATACAACTGAATCGCCTGTAGAAGGAGTTTTAATTAAGAATTGTACTTTGACAGAAACTGATAATGGTGTGAGGATCAAGACTTGGCCTGATGCACCAGGAACAATTACCATTACTGATATGAATTTTGAAGATATTACTATGGTTAATGTCAAGAACCCTATTATTATAGACCAAGAGTACTGTCCATGGAACCAATGCTCCAAAAAGGTAATCAAAGGCTACTCAAAAGCTTACATCTTTATCTGTTAATGTATAAGCTGATTTTACAAATCTTAATTATACAATCTTCCTACTCTACTACATTTAGGGATTACACAGTCCACACTCTAAGATACTATAGAAAGTTTAACAGCAGATTTAAAAGAATTTATACAAGCGTATTTCTTCAAAGTGTCATATCATAATGTTTTTTTTTTTAAATATCTACATATGTGATATGATTAAACATTTAGGTAAAACTTTCTTATATTGATTGTGCACATTAATTAAATTATTCAATTATAATTTAAATGACTAACTTTTTCCATTTATTGCATGGTTTTCAACGGTTTAGAATCCATCAAAGATAAAGATAAGCAAGGTTTCATTCAAGAACATTAAGGGAACTTCAGCAACTCCAGAAGGAGTACTTCTAATTTGCAGCAGTGGTGTACCTTGTGATGGTGTGGAGCTAAATAATGTTGATCTCACATTCAATGGAGCACCAGCAAAAGCTAACTGTTCTAATGTCAAACCCATAATTACAGGAACAGCTCCTACTTGTCAAGCTTAGAGTGATCTTTAAGCGGCCACAGTACTTCTTAATCAATTTCCTAGACTTTTTTTTTCTCTTTTTCTTCGAAGACATACAAGCCATCCCCATAATGCGAGGATGTTGATCGGTAGTAGTATAATCCCTTGTCAATATTAGACTGTTATCATTGTACAAAAAAATCATTGTTGTAAAACCATTCAAGTTATTGTGTAAATTGAGGACAGTGGTGTACTTTCTTCAAGTGTTGTAAACTAGGATAGTGGTGTACTATCTTAGGCAGATTGTTAGAAGTCTGTAACAGAAGTCTTAGAGATAGACTTGTACTTATTCTAACAATAGTGGAAAATGTCTTATGGTGTGCAAGAGGACTAGATGTACTCTTGGTTGAAAGGGGAACGAGGATAAATTGTTGTATTCTCTATTTTTTTGGCATTTACATTTTACCATATTCTAAATCATAGAAAAATAATCCACTAAGTCTCTAAAAACCAGAAAGTTTCTAACACTAGACGTTCATCACATCTTATGTCTAGAGCCTTCTCATCCAAGAATAAACAATCTCAAGACAACACTATCCATATACTAAACTATGATGATTTTGAAGCCACTTACTCTAAAACCTCAAATCCTAAAGCCACTACAACTTCTCCAAAAAGCTCCCAAAAGAAGTCTCTTCAGAACCAACTCATCTTGTGTCCTCCTCTCCTTAGATCAATACCAAAATTCCTCTTTTCAACTCACGAGATTTGGAAACAAGATAGTTTGAAAAATGGCAAGACAAGTCTGTAGTTAATGAAAAAACAATTAATCTTGACCTTAAGGAAAAACGATTCAATGTTGAAGAGATCTTTGATCAACTAGAATGGACATCACTCCTCAAAATAGATGAACCTCAATATCCAAAATAGGTTAGAGCCTTATATGTTGCAAAAAATGTCTCAAAAGGTGACATTTTCCTCAATGTCGTCCTTAAAGGAGTTCACATTGAACTTACTCGTGAGACACTGTGTCAAATTTTGGACATTCGAAATGAAGGTCAACACATCATTACTGAATCATGGTACTCTCTGTGTGATACCAATCGAACCAATTTCGTAAAAAACATCCTAATCAATCCATCTAAACCTCAAGTGGCATCCAACCTCATACCAATATGCAGAGTTATTCACAACATTTGTGTTCACACTATCGTTCTAGAGCAGGAAGCTTTGAAAAGGTTATCGAACTAGATTTACTATTAATCTAGAGCAGAAATCAAGTTGGTTTTATACTTAGAGTTTTGATGATAACAAAAGTATTTTATGATAACAATATATTTGACTTCATAGAGTATGAAAGAAAATTCGTGTTTTTGAAAAAAATCTAAAATAAGATTTAATTTAGATTTATAATTGAAGAAAATCTAAAATAAGATTTGATTCAGGTTTATAATTGAAGAAAATCTTTGACCAAATTGAAAAGAAGATATGGTAAAGATTTGAAAAGATTTATCAACAACAAAATATGAACAATATCAATCTGAAGAATTTACAAACTCAATATGAACAAAATACGAACATAATCAATCTAGAAGAACTGCTCAGATTTGATTCAGATATAAAGAACTAGCTAAAAAACATATTATCAAAGAATATCTTATTCAAAACTACTTTTGAATAAGTTAGGAATGAAGATACAATTCAGAATTAAACAGAAGATCATCGAAAATCAGAAAAGAGTAGAAGAACTTATAAGCTTAAAATTTCAAATTCATATTAGAGTTCAAAGAGAGAAACACTAGTTCAAGTAAGAAATATTTTCTAAGTGTTTTTTCTTAGAGTGTGAGAGTTATTATTATCAGCTTTGTTAGAAGCAAACACTTAAAGTTCCAGTCTTTTGTATCCAACCGGATATTGGTTTAGTTCATTCCTTAATGTAGGATTGTCAGGTTGTTAGGAGAAGACTTGACTTGTAGGGTCAAGGTGGTTAGTTCTTCAAAATTAAGGGGTTGTCAGGTTGTTTGGGAACACTGGCTTGGAGGGTCAGGTGCTTTGTAATTCAAGGTATTTGAATTAGTGGATTAAAGCCTTTTGAATGAGGGGATTGGATGCAGCCAAGTTAGTGGTGAACAAGGATAAAATCTATGTGACCATTTATTTATGCTTTCATTGTTTGCTGCCTCAGAAACCCGATTGCTTCTACTCCAAGTAAGTCACCAAAACCGAACCAGTTTTTTAATTAATTATCAAAAAGTTATCAACTTTGTCAAACACAATTCAACCCCCCATCTCGTGTTTGCACCTTCAATTGGTATCAGAGCTTAGTATCAAGGATGAGAACTTTACAGTGTTTGAGGAAAGATCCAAGGGTTCAACATGTCTAGATTCAGTGATGAATCTGTTGGAGGAAACGTCAATAGACTACCTCTATTTGATGGAGAACATTTTGAGTACTTGAAGGACAGATTGAGAAGTTTCTTTATTTTACAAGATCTTGAACTTTGGGACTTGGTGGAAGATGGTTATATTGCTCCAAAGAATACTGATGGTATTGAGATTCGAAGGAAAGAGATAGATATTGATTAGAAGAAGATGTACAAGATGCATCATAAGTCCAGAACATTCATGATAAATGCAATCACTTTCAAGGAGTTTGATAAGTGCACCAACAAGGAGACAAAAAAGAGTATTTATGATATTTTGATTCTAACCGGTGAAGGAAGCAAGCAAGTTCAAGAAGCAAAAGCCAACCTCCTAGTCAAAAAGTATGAGTTGTTAAGATGGAAGAAGATGAAGACATTGAAATAATGTTTCCCATATTCCAGACTCTGGTCTCAGAATTAAAGGTACTAGAGAAAAGTTATACTACTGCTGATCATGTGAAGAAAATCCTTAGGGGTCTTACAGGCATGTGGAGATCTAAGATCACTGGCATTTAGGAAACAAAGTTTCTGAATACTCTTAAGATGGAAGAATTAATCATCTCTATCAGATCACATGAAATTGAGCTTGAAGAAGATGAACCCAAGAAGAAGAACAAGACTCTAGCCTTGAAATTCAAGCATAAGAATGTTCTAAAGGCAAAAGAAGAATCAGAGGATAGTGATTTAGATGATCAGAATCTGAACTCAGAGGAAGAGGAGATAACCTTCATATTCAGAGCAATTCAGAGGATGTGGCACAACAAGAGGCAATCTTTCCCTCAAAAAGATTTCATGCAGTTCAGTAGAGGAAGGGATGAAAAATTTGACAAGAAAAACATTATCTGCTATGGATGCAATGAACTTGGACATATCAAGTAAGACTGTCCAAATCTGGAGAAAGGGAAACACCAAAGGAAAGATTCCAGACCCAAGAAGAAAAGTTTGATGGATACATGGGATGATTCTGATGAATCCTTTGATGATGAAAAGCAAGCAGATTTAACTCTAACGGTTCATACCAACTTTGCCTCTGGATCCAACACCGATTCTGATTTTGGAAGTGAATCAACAGATGGAGAAATTGAGGTATTTTCTAACTTAACTCGATCTGATTTAATTACTGCTATAAATGATTTTTTAAATAAGAATTACAAATTGTCTATAAAACTGAAAACACTTGGGAAAAAATGCAAACCTAACTGAAAAAATTAATGTCTTAAAGAATAAAATAGCTGAATTTAAAACAGAAAATGCAAATCTGAAAACTGATATTGCTGAACTTAAAGATAAAACCTTGAAAGATATCTATGTGGAAAATACCACATGTAATTCTGATAAGCATGAAGAAGTATTCCAAGGTTTTCTTGCTAATGGTATGAAAAGAAGCTAATATGATTATATGAATTATGGAGTTAGTAGAAATGGTAAAAGAGGTCTAGGATTTAAAGAAACTATAATTGAACCTAAACCTATTCCCTCTGATATCTTGTGTATTGTTTGCTCTAAAAAAGGTCACTCCAAATTATCTTGTCCCATGTTAAATACAAGGAATGACAAGAAACCTTTCAAGACTAACAAACCAGGATCCAACCAACTTTGGGTACCTAAGAAAAAAAATTTCTTTGTTGCAGATGTTCTCAGCAATCAAGTTAAAACACCAATCATGGTAGCTGAACAGTGGGTGCTTGCGACATATGACAGGAGAAAAGTCTATACTCCAAGAACCAACTTTGAGCAAAGGAGGCAAGTGACTTTTGGAGGAAAGCAAAAAGGCCAGATCATTGGTCAAGGTACAATTGGTAATGGTACTTCCCATTCTATTAAATATGTCTTGTTCGTTAAATTTCTTAAGCATAATTTATTAAGTATTAGTCAGTTAAGTGATAATAACTTTGATATTATATTCAATCAAAAAACATGCAAGGAAATTAGTTATAAGGATGGATTTGTATACTTTACAGGTCAGAGGCAAAACAACATTTATAAGATAAATTTGTTTAGTCTAGAGAAATAAGAGGTTAAGTGTCTTATGTTAGTAAATAAAGAGAAACTAATTTGGCACAAAAGATTAGGTCATGCAAACCTTAGGTTAATTTCAAAACTGAATAAACTTCAAAAATTTAGAGGTCTAGCTAAGCTTAGTTACAAAACTGAAATTATGTGTGAAGCTTGTCAAAAGGGAAAACAAATATAGAACTCTTTTACCTCTAAAAACTCAGTCTCTACCTTATATCCCCTTGAGCTCTTACATATAGATCTCTTTGGGCCAGTGAAAACAGCCTCTCTAAGTGGAAAGAAATATGGCTTTGTTATAGTAGATGATTACACTAGGTGGACATGGGTAAAATTCTTAATAATTAAGGATGAATCCCACAAAGTGTTTATCACATTTTGCAAACAAATAATGAATGAAAAAGGTCTTAAGATTGTAAAATTAGAAATGATCATGGAGGAGAATTTGAAAACGAGTTCTTTGAAAGTTTTTGTGATGAGAATGGAATCTCTCACAACTTCTCCTCTCCTAGAACACCCTAACAAAATGGAGTTGTAGAAAAGAAAGAATATATCACTCCAAGAAATGGCCAGAACCATGTTAAATGATATGAATGTTGCAAAACACTTTTGGGCTAAAGCAATTAACGTTGCATGTTATATTAAAAATAGTCTTAATTAGGTCTATATTGAATAAAACACCATATGAATTATGGAAAGGTAAAAAGCCTAACATCTCTTACTTTAAACAATTTGGTTGTACTTGTTATATGTTAAACACTAAAGATAACCTTGGTAAATTTGAATCTAGATCACAAAACTGTACCTTCATTGGAAACTCTGAAAGATATATATAACTCTTATAGAGTGTTTAATAGGGAAACTCAGATAGTGGAAGAATCCATATATGTTAAATTTGATGACAAACAATTTGACCTTGAAAATTCAAAGCAAGATGATGATAGTGGATGCTTACTAGAACTAGAGGAAGCCGATGCAGACAAACCAGAAGAACCTGAAAAATCAGAGGATACAAGCAAATCAAAAGAAGATAGCAAATCTTTAGAGGATGAATCTGATCAAGCCAAAAATAGACAAGATAAGTCAGAAGGAAGATCTGGATGGAAGTACAAGTCATCTCATCCTAAAACTCTAATCATTGGAAGTTCAAGTGATTCTTTGACGACTAGATCATCACTAAAAGATACCACTTTGTTTGGCTTACTCTATTGAATTGAGCCTACTTCTATTGATGAAGCATTGGCAGATGATGGATAGATTCTTGCAATGCAAGAAGAGTTAAATGAATTTAAGAAGAATGATGTTGGGATCTAGTACCTTGACCAAAAAAGAAAATTATTGGAACCGTGTGGATTTTTAGACATAAGCTAAATGAAAAAGGTGAAGTGGTCAAAAACAAGGCAAGACTTGTCGCACAAGGCTACAGTCAGCAAGAGGGCATTAATTATACTGAGACATTTGCTCCACTGGTCAGGTTAGAAGCTATTTGTTTCCTACTTTCTTTTGCTGCAAATCATAAAATTACATTATTTCAAATGGATGTTAAAATTGATTTTCTAAATGGTTATATAAGTGAACAAGTCTATGTTAAACAACCCCTAAATTTTGAAAGCTCTGAATTTCCAAATCATATTTTTAAACTTATGAAATCTCTTTATGGTCTAAAATAGGCACCTAGGGCATGGTATGATAGACTTGGTAATTTCTTGCTTAAAAATAAATTTGAAAGAGTACAAATAGATATTACACTTTTAGAAAATCAATAGGAGATGACATTCTTATTATTCAAATCTATATTGATGACGTTATTTTCCGATCTACTAATGGCACCCTTTGCAAATAATTTTCTAAATTAACGGAGCTTGAATTTCAAATGAGTGTGATGGGAGAACTTAAGTTTTTCTTAGCGATACAAATTCAGCAAAGTCAAAAAGGTATATACATTCGTCAAACTAAACATACAAAAAGCTTCTTAGGTAGTTTAAGATGTGTGATTGCAAACCTATGGCTACACCAATGCACACTACCTGTTCACTTCAAAAAGATGATTTAGGCCAAAAAGTTTACCAGAAAACCTATAGAGGAATGATAGGATTCCTACTTTCCCATACCGCTTCCAGACCTGACATCACGTTTAGTGTATGTGTATTTGCAAGATTTCAAGCTGACCCTAGGGAATCACATTCAATTGATGTTAAGAGAATCCTTATATACCTAAAAGGCATTACCAACCTTACCTTGTTCTACAAGAAATCTCCTAAGTACAAACTGATGGGATACTTTGATTCAGATTTATAATTGAAGAAAATCTTTGACCAAGTTGAAAAGAAGATATGGTCAAGATTTGAAGTAGATTTGGTCAAGATTTATCTACAACAAAATATGAACAGAATCAATTTGAAGAATTTACAAACTCAATTTGAACAAAATACGAACAAAATCAATTTGAATAATTTAAAAACTCAATCTGAACAAAATACAAAAAGAATCAATCTAGAAGAACTGCTCAGATTGGATTCAGAAATAAGGAATTGGCTAAAGAACATATTATCAAAAAGTATCTTGTTTAGAATTATTTTCGAATAAGATCATTGTTGACCAAGCTAGGAATGAAGATACAATTCAGAATTAAACAAGGACTAAATTAAAGCCCTAATTTTACCTATAAGTAAATACTCAAGACTGAAGAAGAAAATCATCAAAAAATCAGAAAAAAGTAGAAGAACTCAAGCTCAAATCCAAATTCATCTTAGAGTTCAAAGAGAGAAACACTTGTTCGAATGATAATTATTTTTTAAGTGATTTTTCTTAGAGTGTGAGAGTTATTATTATTATTATTATTAACTGTGTTAGAAGCAAACACTTAAAGTTCCAATCTTTACTATCCAACCTTATAGTGGTTTAGTTCCTTCTTCAATCTTGGGTTGTTAGGTTATAGGAGAAGACTTGGCTTGTAGAGTCAAGGTGGTTAGTTTCTCAAAAGTATGGGGTTGTCAAGCTGTTTGGGAAGACCGACTTGGAGGATCAAGTGCTTTGTAATTCAAGGTATTTGAATTAGTGGATTAAAGCCTTCTGAATGAGGGGACTAGATGTAGCCAAGTTAGTGGTGAACTAGGATAAATCTATGTGTCCAATTATTTATGCTTTCATTGTTTGCTGCCTCTAAACCCGATTGCTTCTTATCTAAGTAATTCATAAAAACTAACCAACATTCACAATTTAGCAAAAAGTTATCAACTTTGTCAAACACAATTCAACCCCCTTTTTTGTGTGTGCACCTTCATAATTGTAGAGTATCAGACCCATCCATATGGAGTATAAGATAATCTCAAACACATATTTAGAATATAATATTTTATTTAAATATACAATAACAACAATCATTCAAGAACATAATAAAACAATCTTGTAATGAATACATATTCAAACAATCATAAAAAAAAAAAGCAATTCAACAAACAAAATAGTAAATAAATCAATTCATAATCTAAGATTGTATTTCATAAAATCCCAATGTTAAAAGAGTTAGGTTTTCGACAAAAATATATTTTTATAAAAAAGTACCATTCAAAATATCTAACTCTTTTTCCATCCCAAATTCCCAAAATGAATGTACCATGAAACGGTTATAGGGTGTGATTACTCACATGTTGAGTGTAAATTAAAATTTACCAATATTTTCTTGATTAATTTATTTGTCGTTATCCAAAGGTATATGGTTCTCGTTTTCTAATTTTTGCGTGAGTTTATGTGCAAATTTTGTGCTTCAGCAATACTATCTCTTATGAATTTTGATCTTAACGGAGATATGATTTTTACTTGGTTTTGTTTGACACCTTAATACTAAAAAATTAGTAATTAAATAACAAAATGTTGTTATAATAGCTTTGTTCGATACTATCTATTACACATAATTCTTTAACATACAAAACAAGTTTCTATTATTACACATGATTCTCTGACAAACAAAACAACTTATTATCACTACGCGAAAAAGCGCATTTTACAGCGCTTTTTTTAAGCCATTTACAGCGCTTTTTCAAAAAAAATAAGCGCAGTAGTATCTAGCACTGTAAAAAGATATAACAGCGGTCTTTAAAATAAAAAAGCGCTGTAAATAGGTGGATATATTGCGCACTTGTTATACTCGTTTTACAGCGCTTTTTTGAAAAGCGATGTAAATCCCTTCTACAAACACGCTGCTTGTTATACTCGTTTTACAACGATTTTTTGAAAAGTGTTGTAAATCCCTTCTAAAAACCCCCTGCTTGTTTTATTAGTTTTACAACGCTTTTTCACAAAAGCGCTGTAATAGGTGCATTGTTATGCATGTTTTACAGCGCTTTTTCTAAAAAGCGCTGTAATAGGTGCATTCTTATGCACGTTTTACAGCGCTATTTCAAAAAAAGCGCTGTAATAGGTGCATTCTTATGCACATTTTACAACGCTTTTTTAAAAAAGCGCTGTAAAATGTGCATTCTTATTTTAGTTTTATAAAAAAACGCTGTAAATGAAATTTTTAAAATAACGTTTGTTTGAGGTTTTTTATGGCATTTTTTTAAGAAAGCGTTGTCTTTTAATCTTTTTCCAAAATCATTTTCATCCAAAATCAGTTCACAATCACAGTTCACAATCATTTACATATTGACACAATCAGTTCCCAACAATCGATCACATACTGACACCAATCTTCCTTTATTTCAGTTAGGTCTCTTTCAGAGTATGTTGGACTGGAATTGTCAAAGTACTGTGTGATAAAATTTGAACATAAATAAGTTAGAATCAAATATATACATAGTTTATATATGAAAATCAAATAATGAAAATACCGTACCGTTTCATATACATAGTTTGATTCATATCAACAATCTCCTTCATGAATCGCAATATATAGTACCCACAGTCTATGTTGTTAGTTTGACGTGGGCACTATAAAATAAAAATATAAGTCAATAAATATTTGTACATTGATTGTAAATGAAATTTTAAAGGCATATATTTCAAAACCTTATTGGAATCCATGTGATGTCATTTGACTTTTGCTTCGACACTGTAGCACCCCTTTGAGCTCAAAAAACTTGTAAAGCACTATCGAATAAATAAAAGTGATTATTATAGCATTAACAAACACATTATTTATATATATATATATATATATGTAAGAAATAAATGAATATTACTTACGTGTCGAAGATAGTCTTTATATCCGAGTGATTGTTGAAATGGTTGTGCAACGGATCCAAATAGTATATAACTTCAGAGGTCGCATTGATTGAAATAGCACCCAATGTGCCCTACAACAACAAAAATTTGGTTGGCAATTTTGTTTACACAACTAATAAATTAAGATCTCATAAATTAAAAAAGATATAAATAAATAATATATAATTACCCTGAATTATATGATGCAAGGAACAACTTATCATTCTCTTTATTTCCCAATAGGATATCTACAACATATTTCTTTACATTAACTGGATCGAGTTTAAACATTGAAAGCTTATGCGGAGACAAGAATGAAAATCTATCTGATAATTTGCACGTGCACACCAACTTCTCATACAAAAACCTTCAATGAAAATTTCAAATTAGATTAATTACCAATAAATTAAAATAATTACCAATAAATGCAATTAAAAGTAACTTTTACCTAATGTATAAGCTGATGATGGTAGCACTCAGCTCCTTATGGTTGAGAAGTTCGTATATGTGCTCTTTTTCAAGTAGTTCTTCATACTCATCTCTGAAAATAGCTTTATCCATGCTTATGATGCGTGAATCGTTGCTGTCCATATTCATTTTTGCCTGTATGTCAAGACACGACCCATATCGAGCAAGGCGTGGATGACTTATTTTAGGAGCAGCAACTGATTTTCCCCGATCCAGTGTTTGAACTTTGGTAGCTTTATTACCCTCTAGCTTTTGAAGTTTGCCAGCTTTATTACCCTCCAATTTTTGAAGTTTACCAGCTTTATTTTTACCACGAACATCTAGTTGTGTTGCGGCTTCATTCTGGCAGTTGGTTTGTTGTGCGGTCGGTTTTGAAAAAATGAGGTTAATCAGTTTGTTAATTGAATCTGAAAAAAATGACAAACCTGCCAGAATAAATGTGACAAACCTTTTCCGGTGAAGTGACTGACTCGTTGCGGGGAATCTTCTTGTCATTCCCTTTAGACTTTGTCTGAATCTAAATAAATGTGAAATTAAAGTTAACAGCAGAAAAGATCAGCAATTAAATATAATCAATCATAATCATATATCGTGCAATTAAATATACATATCAATTAAACATACATTTCAATTAATTAAACATACCTTATCAATGGCAACAAGATGTTTGGGCCATGCCACGTAACTACCTATTGCTTCGCCCAAACACTTCATATCTCCATCGTTGTCCGATATGGGCAACGGTGCATTTGGTTCCAAAGCAATCACGAGTGATACTTTGACATGGCCGGCAGGGATCGGTGTGTTGTGCAATACTTCTCCCAAAGTATTGTACAATGTTCCTTTTCCGACCTTGCGATGAGTAGGGGAGGATAAATACAGCACGCAAGGAGAGACACCCTAAATAAATGGTTAATACATAAGTATGTGAAACAATTAGATTGAATGAATTTCTTATTTTATTAAGTAATTAGTTACCTCGGGAAGACATTTAAGTCCAATGTTGCAACTAGAGTTTTCAGTCTCCATTTGTATTTCATGTTGGAGCTGATCCGGAAGTTGCTTGTCTTTATTCGTCTTCACCAAGAGTGCCACTTGCTCTGTTAGGACTTTGAGCTTCTCTAATACTTCCTCATTAGATCGATTTTGGCGCTTCTCTTATGAAAAATAGCTTTTAGGAGTTACGCCAAATCCTTTCCCCCTCACGCGGCCGGAATATTCAGGAACATTAAACACTTTACCGAGTATGTCCCTGCAACTAGCTTTGTTGTCCTCTTGATTTTCCGAACTTTGTTCGAGATTCTCCTAAAATAAGCATAGGATTAAAAAGATAAGTTCAATATCATTTTTAAAATACAATATTAAAAAATATTAAAGTGATAATATACTTACACAAAGTTGTATCACTTTTTGAACATTTTCATTATCAACAACTCCGTCTTTATTTACACGAGCCTCCTTCCACAAAATATGACAACCCAATGGTTGATCGGATTGGGTTTCTTATAGCTATTCGATAAGATCATAAACAAATTATTAGTTAGAAACTATAGTTTATAATGTACCACATTATATAAAAGTGATGTTTAATTACTTACAAGTTTTTGCTCTAAACGTGCATATCCCATACAAATGCTAATAAATTAATGACTTACCACAAACGCGGGGTCTGAACGTTTTGCTACAAATGCGCTCCATACGTCATTTGATATATATTGTTTATATTTTTTTTGAGCTTCAACATTCATATTTCCATCACGATCTCTTAGATAGCAATTTGAGAGATGAGATCTAAATCCCCGGTGTATTTTTCCGGCAACTCTAAGCATGTAAGTCTTTCTCACCTCATCAACATCAAAAGCAGTCTGCAAACCAAATAAAGATATAGTTTGAGTAAAGTATTTCAATGGAAAAAATTATAAGTAACAAAAAACTGGAGTAAAAAAGTTACTTGTATATCAGTCCACAGTATATCTTTTGCATCCTTCAACGCCTTATCTCTTCAATCGTCAATTGTGATGGGGATATTCTGACGAACAACAGCACCAATATAACTTACAAACATGGAACTGTTGGGCTCAATTGGCTGGCCACTTTCATTCCATCCCACCTAATAAACTCATATAGTAAGTAAATGCTTTCAAAAAAGATAAAAAATAAACAGCAAACAAAGTATACCTCAAATTTTATGCCATTACTTCTTGCTTTTATGACATTTTGCATAATGGTAGCACCACGTTTAACTTCATTTTCATAAGTTTTAGTGGTGACAACTTCCTCATTTTAACGATCCAAATCCTTGTTGGAATCCATTTATCTACAACAAGTTCAACATGCAGTTCAGTATCACTTCAACAAGTTCCACATGCAGTAGTCTAAGTACGTAGCAGTATAAGTTCAACATGCATTTTAGTGACAACAAAAAATTAATAAATACAATATCTGAAGAGTGCAAAGAAATACGTAGGGTTCGTAGGGTTACAGCTTCGATTAAGAAGGAACAGCGAGAGGAGTGCGCAGAAATACGAACGTTTCGTATGACAGAATAGGGTTCGCAGTTATACATAATAAGGGTTATGTATTTCAATGAGAAGGTTCGTAGAGATAGTGACAAAGATGGAGATGGTTCGCAATGGAGATGGTTCGTAATATGGTTCGTAGGGACAATAGGGTTCGCAATGAGAAGGACAATGAAGAGGAGGAGGAAACTAAAGCGTTAAAAGTTTACATAATGAAGAGGAAACTGAAGCGGTTTACTGTTATATATAAAATCCTATTACAGCGCTTTTTTGAAAAAGCGCTGTAAAAGACCTCCTTATTTTATTTTTTAAAAGCCTATTACAACACTTTTTTAGAAGCCTTTTAAAGCGCTTGTCCAAAAGCGCTGTAAAAGACCTCCTTATTTTATTTTTTTAAAAGCCTTTTACAGCGCTTTTTCATAAAGCGCTTTAAAAGACCTCCTTATTTTTTTTTTATTAAAAGCCTTTTACAGCGCTTTTTCAACAAGCGCTTTAAAAGACCTCTTTGTTTTATTATGTGCAAGCTATTTGACCATTTTACAGCGCTTATAGAACAAGCGCTTAAAAAGACCTCCTTATTTTTTTTTTATTAAACGCCTTTTACAGCGCTTTTTCAACAAGCGCTTTAAAAGACCTCTTTGTTTTATTATATGCAAGCTATGTGACCATTTTACAGCGGTTATAGAACAAGCGCTGTAATAGACCTCCTTAGTTTATTTTTTTAAAAGCCTTCTACAGCGCTTTTTCAAGAAGCACTTTAAAAGCATCTTTGTTTTATTATGTGCAAGCGTTGACCTCCTTAATTTTTGTTTAAAGGCTTTTTATAGCGCTTATTGACATAAGCGCTGTAAAATTACAAGTTTATGTTCAGTTCAGTTCAAGTTAAATTTGTTAAATTACAATATAAGTTCAGTTTCTGTAAAATGTGAAATAAAATTAGTAAAATACCTATATTTGGATTTTTTTTTCTTCCAAATAATTAGTTAAATACCTATATATATATATATATATATATATATATATATATATATATATATATATATATATATATCAATGCTAAATTACATGATCAGCTCATATTGGGATGATCAGTTCAAGTTCAAGAATTTCCCAGTACTCAAACAAAGCTTTTTCAAGTTCAATATAAGCAAAAAATCATTTATGGAATTTGGATTAATCCATCGTTTCGTATCGTTAATGGACAAAGAAATGTAAATCCCACCAGGAAAAGAAGAATGGCATCTTAATGTGATTAATTGTTTTATATAAGCCATGTAATCTGAACTAAGTTCATGTAATTTAATTATTTGATCTGCCAGAATTGAGCATTTTAGTATTTAGCTTGAACTGTATTTTATTTTCTGCTTATACTTATTTTCTACTTATATTTAGCTTGATCTTAGTGTTTTATACTAAGTTCATGTAATGTAAGTGTTTGACCTGCCATAACTGATTTTCTACTTATATTGAACTTGAAAAAGCTTTGTTTGAGTACTGGGAATTTTTCTTGAACTTGAACTGATCATCCCAATATGAGTTGATCATGTAATTTAGCATTGATATATATATATAGGTATTTAACTAATTATTTGGAAGAAAAAAAATCCAAATATAGGTATTTTACTAAGTATTTAGCATTTTACAGAAACTGAACTTATATTGTAATTTAACATATTTAACTTGAACTGAATTGAACATAAACTTGTAATTTTACAGCGTTTTTGTCAATAAGTGCTATAAAAAGCATTTAAAAAGAAAATAAGGAGGTCACATAGCGCTTACACATAATAAAACAAAGAGGTCTTTTAAAGCACTTTTTGGAAAAGCGCTGTAAAAGCCTTTTAATTAAAAAAAAAAGGAGGTCTTTTAAAGAGCTTGTTATACAAGCGCTGTAAAATGGTCACATAGCGCTTGCACATAATCAAACAAAGAGGTCTTTTAAAGAGCTTTTTGAAATAGCGTTGTAAAAGACTTTTAAGTAAAAAAAATAAGGAGGCCTTTTAAAGCGCTTGTTATATAAGCGCTGTAAAATGGTCACATAGCGCTTACACATAATAAAACAAAGAGGTCTTTTAAAACGCTTTTTGGAAAAGCGTTGTAAAAGGCTTTTAATAAAATAAAATAAAGAGGTCTTTTAACGCGCTTGTTACATAAGCGCTGTAAAAGGGTTACATAGCGCTTGCACATAATAAAACAAAGAGGTCTTTTAAAGCGCTTTTTTGGAAAAGCGTTGTAAAAGGCTTTTAAAAAAATAAAATAAGGAGGTCGTTTACAGCGCTTTTGGACAAGCGCTTTAAAAGGCTTCTAAAAATGCGCTGTAATAGGTTTTTAAAAAATAAAATAAGGAGGTCTGTTACAACGCTTTTTCAAAAAAGCGCTGTAATAGGGTTTTATATATAACAGTAAACCGCTTAAGTTTCCTCTTCATTACGTAAACTTCCCTACGAACTTTTGGCATTGCGAAACCTCCTCTTCTTCATTGTCCTTCTCATTGCGAACCCTACTGCCCCTACGAACCATATTACGAACCATCTCCATTGTGAACCATCTCCATCTTTGTTACTATCCCTACGAACATTACGTACTCTTCTCATTGAAATACGTAACCCTCATTACGTATTTCTGTGAACTGTACTCTGTCCGACGAACCGTTCGTATTTCTGCGCACTCTTCTCGCTGTTCCTTCTTAAACGAAGCCGTAACCCTACGAACCCTACGTATTTCTTCGCACTCTTCAGGTATTGTATTTGTTAATTTTTTGTTGTCACAAAAATGCATGTTGAACTTATACAGCTACGTACTTAGACTACTGCATGTTGAACTTGTTGAAGTTACATTGAACTGCATGTTGAACTTGTTGTAGATAAATGGATTCCAACAAGGATTTAGATCGTCAAAATGAGGAAGTTGTCAACACTAAGACTTATGAAAATGAAGTTAAACGTGGTGCAACCATTATGCAACAGGTCATAAAAGCAAGAAGTAATGGCATTAAATTTGAGGTATACTATACTTTGTTTGCTGTGTATTTTTTATCTTTTTGGAAAGCATGTACTTTCTATATGAGTTTATTAGGTGAGATGGAATGAAAGTGGCCAGCCAATTGAGCCCAACTGTTCAATGTTGGTAAGTTACATTGGTGCTGTTGTTCGTCCGAATATCCCAATTACAATTGACGATTGGAGAGATAAGGCTTTGAAGGATGCAAAAGATATATTGTGGAATGATATAAAAGTAACTTTTTTACTCCACTTTTTTGTTACTTATAATTTTTTCCATTGAAATACTTTACTCAAACTATATCTTTATGTGGTTTGCAGTCTGCTTTTGATGTTGATGAGGTGAGAAAAATTACGTGCTTAGAGTTGTTGGAAAAATACACCGGGGATTTAGATCTCATCTGTCAAACTGCTACCTAATAGATCGTGATGGAAATGTGAATGTTGAAGCTCCAAAAATATATAAACACTATATATCGAATGACGAATGGAGCGCATTTGTAGCTAAACGTGTAGACCCCACGTTTGTGGTAAGTGATTAATTTATTAGCATTTGTGTTTTATTATTCATATTCATAGCGTATTTTAAATTTTTACACGATTGTTATTTTTTTTATATAGAGTATAAGTATGGCAAATCGCGAGAGGGCAAAAAATCCAACGCATCCATACAAAAAATCTTGTATGGGATATGCACGTTTAGAGCAAAAAATTGTAAGTAAACATCACTTTTATATAATGTGGTACATTATAAACTATAGTTTCTAACTAATATTTTGTTTATGATCTTAACGAATAGCTTTTGTTTATGTCTTAATGAATAGCTACAAGAGACCCAATCCGATCAACCATTGGGTTGTCATATTTTGTGGAAGGAGACTCGTGTAAATAAAGATGGAATTGTTGATAATGAAAATGTTCAAAAAGTGATACAACTTTGTGTAAGTATATTATCACTTTAATATTTTTTAATATTGTATTTTAAAAATGATATTGAACTTATCTTTTTAATCCTACATGTATTTTAGGAGAATCTAGAACAAAGTTCTGAAAAACAAGAGGACAACAAACAAGTTAGTTGCAGGGACATACTCGGTAAAGTATTTAATGTTCTTGAATATTCTGGCCGTGTGAGGGGTAAAGGATTTGGCGTAACTCCAAAAAGCTATTTTTCACAAGAGAAGCGCCCAAATCCATCTAATGAGGAAGTATTAGAGAAGCTCAAAATCCTAACAGAGCAAGTGGCATTCTTGGTGAAGACGAATAAGGAAAAGCAACTTCGGGAGCTCCAACGTGAAATAAAAATGGAGCATGAAAACGCTAGTTGAACCATTGGTCTTAAAAGTCTTCTCGATGTAATTAATTATTTAATAAAATAAGAAATTCATTCAACCTAATTGTTTCACATACTTATGTATTAACCATTGATTTAGGGTGTCTCTACTTGCGTGCTGTATTTATCCTCCCCTACTCATCGCAAGGTTGGAAAAGGAACTTTGTACAATACCTTGGGAGAAGTATTGCACAACACTCCGATCCCTGTCGGCCATGTCATAGTATCACCCGTGATTGCTTTTGAACCAAATGCACCGTTGCCTATACCAGATAACGATGTAGATATGAAGTATTTGGGAGAAGCAATAGGTAGTTACGTGGCATCGCCCAAAAATCTTGTTGGCCTTAATAAGGTATGTTTAATTGATATGTATGTTTAATTGATATGTATATTTAATTGCATGATATATGATTATGATTGATTATATTTAATTGCTGATTTTTTCCGCTGTTAACTTGAATTTCACATTTATTTAGATTCATACAAAGTCTAAAGGGAATGACAAGAAGATTCCCCACAACGAGTTAGTCACGTCATTTTTTCAAATTCAATTTACTAACAAACTGATTAACCTCATTTTTTCAGATTCAATCACAACCACCCGCACAGCAAACCTGCAAGAATAAAGCCGCACCACAGCTGGATGTTCGTGGTAAAAATAAAGCTGGCAAACTTCAAAAATTGGAGGGTAATAAAGCTGGCAAACTTCAAAAACTAGAGGGTAATAAAGCTGCCAAAATTCAAAAACTGGATCGGGGAAAATCAGTTGTTACTCCTAAAATAAGTCATCCACGCCTTGCTCGATTTGGGTCATGTCTTGACATACAAGCAAAAACGAATATGGACAACAACGATTCACATATCATAAGCATGAAGAAAGCTATTTTCGGAGATGTGTATGAAGAATTACTTGATAAAGAGTACATATACGAACTTCTCAATCATAAGGAGCTGAGTGCTACTGTCATCAGCATATACATTAGGTAAAATACTTTATTCAAGATAAAAATTACTTTTAATTGCATTTATTGATAATTAATTTAATTTATTAGTAATTAATCTAATTTGACATTTTCATTTAAGGTTTTTGTATGAGAAGTTGGTGTGCACGCACAAATTGTCAAATAGATTTTCATTCTTGTCTCCGCATAAGCTTTCAATGTTTAAACTCGATCCAGTTAATATAAAGAAATATGTTGTAGATATCTTATTGGGAAATGAAGAGAAGGATAAGCTATTCCTTGCGCCATATAATTCAGGGTAATTATATATTCTTTATTTATATCTTTTTTAATTTATGATACTTAAGTTATTAGTTGTATAAACAAAATTGTCAACCAAATTTTTGTTGTTGTAGGGCACATTGGGTACTGTTTGCGATCAATGCGACCTCTGAAATTATATACTATTTAGATCCCTTGCACGACCATTACAACAATCACTCGGATATAAAGACTATCTTCGACACGTAAGTAATATTCATTTATTTCTTACATATATATATATATATATATATATATATATATATATATATATATATATATATATAAATAATGTGTTTGTTAATGCTATAATAATCACATTTATTTGATAGTGCTTTACAAGTTTTCCGAGCTCAAAGGGGTGCTACAGTGTCGAAGTAAAAGTCAAATAACATCACATGGATTCCAATAAAGGTTTGAAATATATGCATTTAAAACTTCATTTACAATCAATGCACAAATATTTATTGACTTATATGTTTTATTTTATAGTGCCCTCGTCAAACTAACAACATAGACTGCGGGTACTATATATTGGGATTCATGAAAGAGATTGTTGATGTGAATCAAACTATAATTCCAGAAATGGTACGGTATTTTCATTATATTTTGATTTTCATATATAAACTATGTATATATTTGATTCTAACTTATTTGTGTTCAAATTTTATATCGCACAGTACTTTGACAATTCCTGTCCAACATACTCTGAAAGAGATCTAACTGAAATAAAGGAAGACGGGTGTCAGTATGTGATTGAACTGAAAATTATTTAATTTGCTGGGAAATTGGCATGCTGCAAGGTTGTGAAATTGTAAAAAATAGTAATGTTGTGAATATGTAAAAAATATGTAAAGTTATATAGTTCTGTGTTGTTGTGAATATGTAAATGTAAAAAATATGTAATTGTGTCAATATCATGTGCTGTTTGTAAAGTTATATGTAAAGTTATATAGTTCTGTTGTTGTGAAATGATTGTGTCAATATCTAAAGTTACAAGTTTGTTGCTGCTGTTGTTTAAATGAAAAATATAGTAATTGTGCCAATATCATGTGCTGGATGAAAATGATTTTGGAAAAAAATTAAAAGACAGCGTTTTCTTAAAATAATGCCATAAAAAACCAATTTATACAAACAAGCGTTATTTTAAAAATTTCATTTACAGCGCTTTTTAATAAAACTAGAATAAAAATGCACCTATTACAGCGCTTTTTTGATAAAGCACTATAAAACTAGTACAACAAGCAGCGCATTTTTAGCACGGATTTACAGCGCTTTTTTGTAAAAGCGCTGTAAAACTAGTACAACAAGCAGCGCATTTTTAGAAGGGATTTACAGTGCTTTTCAAAAAAGCGCTGTAAAACGAGTATAACAAGCGCGCAATATATCCAGCTATTTTACAACGCTTTTTTTATTTTAAAGAGCACTGTTGTATCTTTTTACAGCACTAGATACTACAGCGCTCAAAAGCACTGTAAAGGGCTTAAAAAAAGCGCTGTAAAATGTTATTTTTCGCGTAGTGGTTGTTTGATCATTTTAAAGATTTTAACCCCTAATATTATTTAGTGTGATATGCTATCAAATTTGAATTGACGTTGATATGAAATTTATAATTATTTGAACCACAATATAGTACTTAACAATAATATCATATATAAACATAAATAAATACCATTATTTACTGTTGTGTTTTTTTATATATAAAATTGTAATTTAGGTTAGTTCACATAAAATGTCTCACCAAAGAACATTTATGTTAAGTTTGTACGATAAATATATAATTAAGTATTTTTTCTAATTTAGTTTTTCAAATTTAGGGTAATTTATGATTTGGTTTAGATTATGAGTTTTAGAGCATTTTATTTCAAAAATATCATAGAAAATATTTAATTCATTCGTTTCGGTGTTTTCAGTTTTTTAAAGTGCATGAATTGATATATGAAACTCATAAAATGAAATGGGTCGCGAAACAGGTTCAAAACGGGTCAAACTGATCCACTTAAGGTTGACAAATGTAAGAAAAATTACTAACATCTCTTTAATTTTTCTGAAAATAAAACAGAAATATTAGTCACCAAATGCGGAATAAATTTTGCACATAAAATAATTACCTCAAGCCATTGTTGCAAAGAAGAAGAACTTCAAGTTTCTATGTTGTTGGTTCTTCTATGCTTTCACTCTCCCACTATAGATGGTATACAGAGAAAAATTGGGTGAGAAGCTTAGGGACCAATAACCAATTTATATGCATTCTATCATCAAGAATGCATTGAATATCCATTTTCCCTATCTTTTGGTTAATGAGTTGATTATTTAGATCAAGTGGGAGAATGTAATAATTTACCATAAAAATCATATTGAGTGATCTAAACTATTTGAAATCCAATTTGATGGTGGTTCATGAGTTATGTATATGAAAGACCATAGCTTAATGGTTGTGGTTTATGAGTTATTCATATGAAATACCATTGCTTAATGGTAGTGGTTCATAAGTTATGCATATGAAAGTTCATAGTTTTCATATACATTATGATAGTGATCATGGATATTCAATGAATTCTTGAACCTATAAATAGATTATTGGTCCCTAAGCTTCTCAACCAATTTTTTGATATACATCATCTATAGTGGGAGAGTGAAAACTTGGAAGAACCAATAACATAGAAACTTTAAGCTCTTTCTCTGTGCAACAATGGCTAGAGGTAATTATTTTATGGGTCAATTTTATTCTGCATTAGACGACTAACATTTCTATTATGTTTTTAATAAAAATATGTTATTAAATTTCTTACATTTGGTTTTCAAATTTAAGAAATCCATGTATGGTTTAAACCGAACCTCACATTAATGGTATCTTAAATTCCATGAAATATTTTCATTTGGAATTTTAGAAAATCCTATGGATCAATTAATATACCTGAAGGTCAGTGGAAGTAAAATTTGTTTACTTGTTAGATATGTGGATGATATTCTACTTGCTTCAAATGATAAGGGTTTGCTGCATGAGGTGAAACAATTTCTCTCTAAATTTTTTGTTATGAAAGATATGGGTGAAGCCTCTTGTGTCATTGGCATTAAGATCCATAAAGATTGACCTCGTGGTATTTTAGATCTATCACATGAAACTTATATCAATAAGGTTCTAGAGAGATTTCAATTAAAAGATTGTTTCTCTCTTGTTTTGAGGCTTCTCATGGTATATGACTTAAGAGTTTTATTTCAGGCTTAGAATCGTAGATTCTATTTCTAGGTCTTTGAAAATTTTACGGAATCATTCAACTGAACAAAAGTGGTAGTCGAAGCAATCATATTGACAATAATTATTTATCCATTAGAGAAAGAGTTAAAGATAAAATAGTGGTCATTTTAAAACTGATTTGATAATCACTGATCCTTTGACTAAGGACATGCCGCCAATGAAATTCAACGAAGGTTAGGATTTGTTGTTTATGTGTTTCTAGTGTTTTTTGAATTAGGGTTTGGTGTATGCATTTTTTCGAGTTAAGATTTGATGTATTTTTGTTTTTCGAGTTAGGGTTTGTTGTTTCATGCTTTTTGTGTTTTATTCGAGTTAGGGCTTGATGTATTATGTTTTTTGGAGTAAGATTTTAATGTAATTTTTTTTCAAGTTAGGTTTTGCTCTATTTTGTTTATTTAATTAGGGTTTGTTGTTTACATGTTTTTTTTCTTCGTTTTTTCAAGTTAGGTTTTGTTGTTTCAAATTAGGGTTTGACAAAGTACTAACACTGTTAATATGTTATTGTTTAATAGTTTATAGGCTTGTTGGTTTTGAATTGTTGTCAAATATTCAAAGAAGATTTGTGCATTTTCCAAATTTCAGACTTTTAGTTGAGACTTTGGTTTGTTTTTGTGGGACTTTAATCTAGTTTAATAAATTTCATGTTTTGTTTTTTAAGGTTTATTGCTTTAAAGGCTTGCTAGAAAAAAACAATTCAAAGGTATTTATATTTCTTATTTATAGTTCATTCTGCTTACTGCTTATTCATTACTTACATTGATTTCTTTTATAGTTGTTATATTTGATTTCTAACTTATCTTTTTAATGATTTAGCTTAGAAAGGTGGATCAATGAGTCAAAACAGAGGTAAAAAGCAAGAGCAGTGTAAGTATATGCTTATCTTTCTTTCTTTTTTCATTTTGGTGTTTTTTGATTATGTATGTTTGCTCCTATTTTTTCTTAATGCATAATTATTATGCTAAATTGTATATAGTATGTATAGTAGTGAAAATTGTGTGTCAAACTTTATTTGGTATGGATAGTAGTGAAAACTGTATGCCAAACTGTATGTGGTATGGATAGTAGTGAAAATTGTGTAGTATGTCAACTTGTATGATTAATATGTCAAATTATATATAGTATGTGTAGTAGTGAAAATTGTGTGTAGTATGTCAAATTGTATGTGGTATGGACGTAGTGAAAATTGTGTAGTTTGTAATTTGAATTAGTAGTATGTATTGATTAGATTTATATGCATAAATATGAAGCCATATACTTAATATAAATTTTAATTGTTGTTGGCTTACATTTATATTGACTATAGATATTATCGTTATCAATTTGCTTCACAATTTATTAGCCTTGAGACCAACTGTTGCAGATGGTTTTATAATCATCCGTTGAGTTTGAAGTAGAAGAGTAAACATCTATATTAAACTTTGTTTCACAGTGATTTTGTAATCTAATTAACGATTACAAATTAAAATTGTATAATTTCTCTTATTGAGCAGCAAAGATGACACTAAGTTTTCACATATTGGAAAGTAAACATAAGAATGGGTAGCAAACATGGTGTTATTTATAATGATTTGTTACATGAACAATGTGATATTAAGTTTACATGGACAATGTAAAAATGGGATATAGACAATGTGATTTGTGATATGGACAATCTAAAAAGGTTTAAATATATTTTTTGTCCTTGTAAATATGCTTCATTTTGATTTTAGTCCATGTCATTTTTTGTTTATGATTACCATTGCAAATTGTAACAAGTTTTAAAAAAGTCATTTATGAATATTTTTTAGTAAAAAAATGATCACTTTAAAAATACAAGGACTAAAATCAAAATTAAGCATATTTGTAAGGACCAAAAACATATTTAAACCTATTTAAAATTAAAATTCATTTTATTAATTTATTTAATCATTTAATTAAAACTTAAAACTAATTTATTAATCAATGAACCAATTAAATAATAAAAACTCAATCATTTTCGTCTTCAACCCCAATTTTTTTAATAAAAATTCAATCATCTTCGTCTTCAACCCCAATTTCTTCATCTTCAAATCATAAATTCTCAGATCTGGAAATTTGATCGAGCTAAGTCGGAGCTGCTCCTACTGACTATGATTGGACAGCAATGGACTCTTTCTCAAAGTCTGACCTTGTGACCTATCTTTTTTTTTTTTTTTTATGAAGCAACCATCACTGAAGTGAAGCAAATTTTTTTGTGTAGCCAGCTCAACTCAATTTAACAGGTTAGTAGCAAAATTTAAGGCTTCATTCCCAAGTTGATGAGAAGAAGGAGCAAGCCCTATTATGGTTAAGGGAAGAGAAGAGGCTATTTTACTAGACTAGCTACCAAGCTGACTCAAGGAAGCCACAAAGAAAGGACCTCAAGAGAACTACGACAACATAAAGTTGAGCTAAGGAATACGAAACAGAAGCGGATTCAACTCAATCTTAGCCTAAGAGTTGTTCAGAGAAGAGAATCAAAGGTCAACACCTAATGGAGGATTTATCCCTCCCCCTGATAGATCTTAAACCGACCGATATGTCGAGATGACATCCAACACGAGAGAAAGAAAAGGAAATGGTCTTCGTGCAGTTGGATCCTAATATGAGAATTTGTGATTTGAAGATGAAGGAATTGGGGTTGAAGATGAAGATGGTTGAGTTTTTATTAAAAGAAATTGGGGTTGAAGATGAAAATGATTGAGCTTTTATTATTTAATTGGTTTATCGTAATAAATTAGTTTTAAGTTTTAATTAAATGATTAAATGAATTAATAAAATGAATTTTAATTTTAAATATTAAATATTGTCCAGTCAACAACAATTACAGAGTCATCATGCACCACTTCATCCAAAATTAACCATGTCATCATTTTTTTACTAAAAAAGATTCATAACGGACTTTTTTAAAACTTGTTAGAATTTGCAAGGGTATAAATCAAAGAAAAAAAATTACAGGGACTAAAATTAAAATGAAACATATTTACAAGGACCAAAAACATATTTAAACCATTTAAAAATTAGAGCTAATAGAAGACTCATTTTAAAAGGAAATTGGATAAAATATCCCAATTTTTAAGGAAAAAAATAGTTAAATAAACAAAAGAATTTCTACCAAAAAATAAAAAATTGAAAAAATGATCTATTACACAAAAAGTTGGCAAAAAAAAAATGACAACGATGTTATTGGGCCAAAAAAAATAAGAAGGACCCAAAAATGTCAAATCCGTTAAAACCTGCCCGCTAAACACGTGGCCTGCTTAACCCGAGTCCTTGATTGGGAGAAATTGGGTAAGCATTACTTATCTGCGATTTGAACCGGTTGTGGATTTTGGACCCGAACCATCCCTACCAGACCCGTTGTCCACCCCTGAAATCCTTCAAAAGTTTGTTAGTCATCCTAGTCCTATTGCTCACCCTGGATCTGCTGCCTGCTGCCTGCTGCCATCTATCCCTGTTCACTAATAGATTTTGTCATTTCCTGCATTGTACCATCTGCAAACATTTTGGATATTCAATGCATTCTTGATGATAGAATGTCTATAAATAAGTTATTGGTCTCTAAGATTGTCATCAAATTTTTCTCTATATACCATTTATAGTGGGCGAGTGTAAGCTTGAAAAAAATCAATAACATAGAAATTTGAAGTTCTTCCTCTTTGCAACAATGACTGGAGGTAATTATTTTACGTGCAAAATTTAATTTGTATTTGGTGACTAACATTTCTAGTTTTGTTTTTCGAAAAGTAAAGAGATGGTACATTATGTGGTTTAGTAGTAAGTGGTGTTGCATGGGCTGGAATGAGATTATTACACATCTAATTAGAGCATTCTTTTAACATTCCAAATTTCTAAAATAATTACATATCATTAAGTATACATATGGAAAGTAAAAAAAAACCATGGTTTTGTCTAGAAGTACACATAGGAGGGTAATAAAACTGTGTTTTCTTTTCAAATGTGTACTTCTAAAGTGTATGTGGAGGATGAAAAAAAAATTCCTCTAATTACTATTGTTACTAAATAATTCATTAGTTATTTGTGCACAATGTAACAGTCCGATTTTTTATTATTTTTAAAAAAACAAATTCAAATTCATAATAAAAAAAAAAGAAATACTTTTAGATAAAATATTTAAGTCGTATCACAACGACAAAAGTCAACAATAATTACAAACAGCAGAAACGGTTTTGAAATGAAAATCCAAAGTATTTAAAACAAAAAAATACACCGGGGTTATGAGACCTATCAAACGTAACTCATACCCTTGGGGTATTCTCGACAGACACCTATACAAAAGCACTGCCCCAAGAATTTTAACTTCCCCACGTCACATCAAAAAGTGGTACAAGGACCCATCAAAATAAAAGTCAAGCTGACAATATATGGTATAGGTACAGTCTTCCCAAAATGAATAAATACAACCACAAAAGAAAGACATCTAGCCCCTATATACCCATCTAATGTGATCATGCCACAAAAAACTAACAACCCGGGTGATCTCCACGCGCTCCGCAAAAATCCTTCTGACACAACCACAGTCAAATAAGACTAACTACGCTTCTGTCTCCAAGGTACTAACCAGTAGGACGATCCTGATTTTCATCTGAGGGCAAAGCCCAGATTTTCACAATAATTGTAAAGGTCACCAACCGAAATTAACAAATATCACATAGCATTTAAATTTTAAATGCACAAAATAACCTTTCAACTTAGCATACATCTAGAAAGGATTTTCATATGCCAAACATGCATAAACAAGGTTGAAAAATGAAGTTTTGGACAAAATTGCACTGCCGTATTCGAATACAACACTATCGTAGCCGAATACAATTGCGAAAAATACAGATTTTCAGTTTTGAAAATGGTTCGAAAACACTTAACATTTACGATACAATGTCCAATCAATAACACATCAAACATTCATAATATCAATACATAAATCACACCAAATTAATCCCCACAAATTCACACCTCAGTCGCACATCAAACATTCATGACATCAATTATGAACACATAATTACATCAAAACTTAATCACCACAACTTCACACATACTCACACCACAATCATTCATAATATCAATTATGAACACATAATTACATCGAAGCTTAATCAACACAAATTCACACCTCAAAGTAACTACGGCACAATAACAAACAACAACCGAGTATGTATATACAACCATCATAATATATCAAACATGACTCGCGTGCCAAACACCCTAATGCAATGTGTATATGCCAATGCACATGATTCTGGAATTCCAAACAAAAACCCTCCTCGAAGGGGCGTAAATCATAATTGTACCGCCTATCACAGGCCGAAGTACTAATTACCAAGGTGCAGTCGCTCACAGACCAGCACAATTTACTAAAGTGTCGCCTCTCACAAGCCTTACACTATTTTCTAGAGTGCAATTGCTCACAGATCAGCACAACTAGACTGAAATCTCTCACAAATCATACCAATTCATATTTAACTCATAGTTCTACAATTCACACCAAATCATATCAATTCATTTTTCCACAAAATCTATACAATAAAGCACATCTCAAAATTCATAATATTAATTATGAACACATCAAACACACCAACCATGAATCACCACAACCCACACCTCAAATACATTAAATTCAACTTCCACAATTTCACCCATAAACACATTAAATTCATTTTCCACCAATCTACACATAAAATACATCTCAAAAATTCATAATAATAATTATGAACACATCAATCACACCAAACATGAATCACCACAACAATATTAATATATCAGAGTTCTCCCCACCGCTAACTCGATGCCAACGGTCTCGATTCCTTTTCGAGACTCAAGGAGCTAACTACATAAACATAAATATTTATAACAATTTGTTCACAACTAAAATTTATCCAACCATAACAAAATTCCCAAAATTATATCTTTTTCACACACCAAACTTTTACAACCAAATAATCTACATTATTTAGTTAAAACTAAATAAAACAAATATTGTCCAAATCACACATACGAACAATCGACTATCAAAGCACCGAAATTTTGAGTTAATAAAATACTCTAAATTTTTTCTTTTTAAAATTTCAACTTCAGTTCAAACTCATTTATTTGAACATAACTCATTACGTAACTCAAACACGTCAAATCAACAAAATCAACCACATTAATCATACATATAGAGTCCTTATATGCAAACTAAACAAAATTGGAAGGAGCCCTTACCTCAACAGTAGCTCTAACAATCGATTACGGCACCGCGATTAATTCTGGTAAAAACTTCGTTCGCGATGTCACTTCCAAAGTTTGTTCACTAGCACCGTAGCGTGGCAAGGAGCAACTTTCCCTTCGGTCACTTCGCGAGATGGAGCTTAGAAATCAAAGAAAAATGGAGGTTTGTGTTTGATAGTGTTTGATAGTTTTTGCTTGTTGTTGGAAACAGAAGAGAAGAAGAAGAAGAAGAAGAAGAGGTTGGCGTGGAATGGCGTGAATAATAGGAAAAAGGCTTGCTTTACTGATTTTTTCCTTTCTTGCTTTCTTTTTCCTTTGTTTATTATATATATATACCATTTTGTGTTGTCTTCCGGTGTTGTACATTTGTTTCATGTTCATATGTTCAAGAAAGGGTATCATGTTGGAGTTAAAAATAATCATGAATAGCCTCATAGTATAGCTAACCTTACTAGGGATGCAATTTCATGGTATTATAGAGAACAAGGGATGGAAAAAGTAATATGTCAATACGGAGATTTTCCAAATGTACCTCTCATGGGAACCAAAGTATGCATTAATTACAATCTGATTGTAGCTCTAAGTCAACTCGACTACCCTATGTTAGTGAAACCAGATAATGAGTCCCTGGAAGCTTTTGTTTTGCGCAATATGAGTATAGTAGACCCACCAATGTTGCAAAGGATAAGTCGAGCTTGGGAAAAGATAATTAGAAATGGAAGATTACTCGGATGTAAAAGTAACAGCACAAAAGAACCATATCAACAATGTGTAAAGAAAAGAGTCCAAGAAATCAATTTGTCTTTCTACAATACACCCACAAGTGATCAAGAAATATTTGAACTTGCCCCTGTTACAAAAGAAGAAATAGAAAAACTCAAAGCATCATTGTTAAAATCTAAAGAGGAGAAAAAAGAGCTACAAGCAAAATTAGAAAAGGTCTCCCAAGAGAACAAGGACTTATGATCAGAAAACACCTCTAAGAATCGGTTTATTGAGAGAAGTAACAAGAGGTTGAAAATCGAAGAGGAGAATAAACTTGACATACAAGATTGTTTGAGAGGTGAAAATGAGGAATTAGATGTGCGAAAGCAAGAAAGGAATGAAAAAAGAGGCCTATATGTGGAAAAAAAATTGTGGACAAGATCAACAAGCTCTGAAAGGAATGTAAAAAAAGAGTTTACAGATTTAAAGAAACAACTTAAGGAGATGGTATCTCAATACGAGAGTCAACTAAAAAATGAGAGGCAACATGAGGAAGAAATTGAAGAACATCAAGATGCACTAAGAACAGAGATGGAGACTTCAAGTGAGTTGAAGAATTACATTGAATATCAAGAAAAGATCTATAATGACTTAAAAGATGAAACCATATATTGAAAGGATCATTTTATGATGTTGCTAAGTCAATTGAAGAATCAAGAGATCTATAAAGAGTTGGAGGATGAAGGAAAGCATAGGAAAGCCTGCTTTTCAAAGTTAGTTGTGCTAGCTAATCAAGTTGTCATAAAAATTCTGAAGCATCTAAGAGAAATTGATGCAGTAATGCATCCGCTCTACACTCCAGTCAAAGTCTACAAGTTTGTTGAATATTGCAAATATTTGGTAGAAGAATTGGAGGAGGAGATTGGTTGTCCTATTAGAAGAAAATATTGAAATATCACAATCGATGTAGTTTTTAATTTTAATGTGATGCACTATTTTACTCATCAATGAAGGATTTGTTGTTTTGTTTATTGATCCACATATTATCTTCACTAATAATTCATTTTTGTTAAGAATATTCACGTAAGGCTCATGATTCCCCAACATTCAATTATCATATAAAATAGAGATAGATAATTAAACAATTTCATTTGCATTCCATTCATGCTTATTATATGCTCATGATTTTTTTTTATATTTAAAAAAATAGAAAAATAATTTAAACAAATTGATTCCCCGGCATAGTTATTGGACTCGCTCCCAAGCAAGAATCATGGAGGATTACGCAAATAGAGAAGTAATGAGAAGTGACATTAACCAGCTAAAGGATCAAATGGTTGAGATTCTAAAGACACAACAAACTTTGGGGAAAAGTGAAGTAGAATGGGGGCCTTCAACTGTTAACCAAGAAAATCAAGCGATGCCCACTCACCCACCTGGTTTTGGTCCAACACATATTGGTCCAACACATGTTCCATACACTTTAAATGCTCAGGGAATGATGGTACCCCTTGCAACATATCCTCATGGACTCATACTACCACCAACTAGTAATTCTCAAGACCCCTAAACGCACTATTCCCATTATTCGGTCTTCCACATGGTTATACTTCGCCATTGATTAATGAAAATTCGGCAACAAGTGATTCCCAAATATTTGCCGCACAAAATGTATCACTACCATAAGGATCCAATCCAAATATTGAAGTACTACCGATCAATAACTTAACTCTTACTTTCAAGCCATACGAATTTCCTCCTAACTATGCTCATGGTATCGATACGCTTCCAACTAAACCTAAAGTGAACCCTCAACCACTAGTTCAACCACACTTTAGTTAGTGGAACTCCTCGAATCCCTGTACCACCTATATTTCTATGCTTCCAACGATTGGTAAGTCTGGAATGGACATTCCAGTTGAAAGTCAACAACCTGATGCTAAGATACAAGTTATTGAATATAGAATGAGAGCTGTAGAAAGAGGGAGTTATCTAGGTTCAAGTAATGCCTTTGATCTTTGCCTCGTTCCCAACGTGGTCGTACCGCCAAAATTCAAATTGTCGGATTTTGAGAAGTATAAGGGGACGAATTTCCCGAGAAACCACTTGACCATGTAATGTAGGAAAATGGCATCTCATGCACATGACGATAAGCTCTTGATTCACTTTTTCCAAGACAGTTTAACTTGAGCAACCTCAAGTTGGTATACACATCTAGAAAGGTCTCGCACTAACTCTTGGAAGGATTTGGCTGATTCTTTCTTGAAACAATATAAGTATAACATTGATGTGGCTCCTAATGAAATGCATTTACAGAACACGGTGAAGAGAGACAATAAAACAATTAAAGAATATGCACAACGATGGAGGGGATTGGCTACTCAAGTAGAACTGCCTATATTAGAAAAAGAAATGGTAGATATCTTCATGGATACCCTTAAATCACCTTTTTATGATAGAATGATTGGAAATGCATCATCAAATTTTTCTCACATGGTCATTGTAGGGGAAAAATTAGAAAATGGGATGAGGAATGGAAAAATTGCTTGTGTAATGAATAATGCAAAGAAACCTCTAAGGAGGTTCGCAAAAAAGAAGGAAGGGGATGCTAATGTTGTTATGGTAAATCCAGAGGCCTTTTATCATCCACACATAAATTCTTTTCGACCTGCAAATTTTCAGTCTCTATCACCCCAAATGCCCTATATGTCCTACCCATATGTTGTTGCAGCCTCACAAGCCCCATACCTTCCATTCAACCCTCTAAGGCCACCTTATTATCAACCACCTGTTATCCAACCACCACATATCATGTTTCCCCAACCGAGCCATTGGAATCAAAATCCAAACAAACCACCAACCAATTGAGATTTTTTTTACCCATTTTAACCCAACTACTATAACCTATAGTCAATTGTTGCCCCACCGACTACAAAATTCAATGGTGGTCTTAAGACCAATGAAGCCCTTGGAGCCACCGTTCTGAAAATGGTACAATTCAAATGTCAAATGTGAATACCATGTAGGAGCTATAGGGCATTCGATTGAAGATTGCCAAGCCTTAAAAGCTAAAGTGCAAGAATTAATCAATGCAAAATGGTTAACCTTCAAAGAAGACAAGCCTAACGTGGAAAATAACCCTCTACCAGGCCATGCAAATTCATCTGTCAATGTTGTTGAGGAAAGTGGAGATCAATATCTTGTTCAAAATATAGGAGATGTAAAAACCCACATGGGAGTAGTTTTTTTTTAAATGTGCAAGTTAAACTTGGTTGATGTGGGTTGCAATAAGAGTGACATATGTAATTCTCACCCATATAGAGAGTGCCTCAAAAATTGTGAAGAGTTTAAGAAGTTTCTTCAACAATTGATGGACAATCACATAATAGAGATAAGTCGTGCAAATGATGATAATCATGACCTTTGAAACATTGAGAGTAAAACAACTTTCCCAAGACCTTTGGAGATTCTTTATAGCAAAAAGGATCTCAAGTCGACTCTAAATGGACCGAAACCCATCACTATTCAAGTGCCAACTCTTTTTCCTTACAAAAGCACAAATGCAGTACCATGAAATAATGATGTCACAGTTCACGTAGGCAGTCATGAAGAAAACAAGTCAAGTGGTAGCTCAAGACTCGAAGAAACAAATTTCACTAATATCTCAAGAATTGGTGGCCTAACTCAAAGTGGTCGAGTCTATGTCCCTAAGCAACTTAGAAAAGATGAGGTTTGCAAAAAGGCAGATGAGGAAGCTAATGAATTTTTGAAATTTATCAAACAAAGTGAATGTAAAGTGGTGGGTCAGTTAAATCAAACTCCTTCCAAGATATTTGTTTTTTCCTTATTATTAAACTCTGAGGCTCATGTTACTAATGATATCACTGTTGACCAACTTGATGATGTCATCGGTAACATCACTGCTAGTAGCTGTTTGAATTTCACCTACGATGAGTTACCAGCAGGGGGACGATGCACAATAAAGCACTACATATCTCTGTGAAGTGTCATAATCATATCTTCACAAGAGTGCTAGTTGACACTGGTTCATCCACTAGTAGAAAATTGAGTTTTTAATATAGCAAATTAAGTCGTTTATGTGCCACCAGACTTAACAAATGAGGCGGAGGTATACTTAAGTCAGTTGTATGTATAAACGAGTTAACAAAATGAGGCGGTGGCAATTTTGTTAATATGTTAAACACGTTTAACACGGTTATATTGCTAACCGACTTAAGAGGAACGGTAAAAATAAAAATAAAAAATTAATATATCCCATCTTCCTGCGTGTTTAAGTCGATTATTTGGATAAATGACTTAATAGAATGAGGCGGTGGTAATTTTGTAAATATGTTAAACACGTTTAACACGGTTATATTGGCAATCGACTTAAGAGGGATAAAAATAAAAAAAAAATTAATATATCTCATCTTCCTCCGTGTTTAAGTCGATTATTTGGATAAACGACTTAATAAAATGAGGGGTGACAATTTTGTAAATATTTAAAACCTGTTTAATGCGGTTCTATTGACAACTGACTTAAGGCATGCCAAAAAAATATAAAAAATACCGTGCACTTAATTAGCGTTTTATCTTCCCGCTCCCATAACCCTCTAAACCTCCGCCTTCTATTCCTAACCTCTACATCGTGAAGCACTTTCTTCTAACGTCAACTTCACAACCCGTCTCCATTTTATCGTCACCACTTCATCAATTCATTAAAACAGGTTTGTTTCTCAAGTTAAATTACATGTTTTACATCTTTCATTTTTTTTAATTTGTGTGTGGACATAATAGGGAGCAAAACAATAGTATTTTATATAGAAAGGCAGATAAGGGATAAACTTTACAAATGTAGTATTTTATGTATTAGAGACAGTAGATCTTTCATTTTTTATAATTTGTGTGTGGACAGAATAGGGAGCAAAACAATAGTATTTTATGTAGAAAGGTAGATAAGGGATAAACTTTACAAATGTAGTATTTTATGTATTAGAGACAGTAGACATGTATATCTTGTTATTGAAATAGAACAAAACAATTAAAAAATATTGAAACAGAATAAAACAATTAAAAATATATAGAATGTTACTGAATATCATTTATCTCTATGATTTCACCAAAAATGGTATATCAAATAAGAAGAGTAGATTGGTATGACTTGAAACTTTAAGAGATTAAAGGAACTATTATTCTTGAAGTAATAGGTTGTAATCTTTAAGAGATTAAAGGAACCATTATTCCTGAAGTAATAGTTGTTATCATTGATGCACAGCAAAATTAATTAATTTTGAAATACATAAAAGAAATGGATTAAACTAATACACTTGAAAATGTCCTGTTTAAACTATTTCAATTGGAAGTGTATCATTTAAAATATTTCAATTATTCTGTTATTGTAAATTTCACATGTTCTTAGATATTCACAAAATAATAACAATAAGGAAGAAAACAATAGTATACTATTAGATTATTCTTAGCTATTATGAATACGACACTTTAGGACAATAAATCAAAAGTAAACTATACATTTCCTAAACAATAAAATTGTTTTAGTTTTAATCTTTTACCTTATTATTAATCCTAAGGAGCTTAATGTAGTCTTTATATGTTCATTGGGAAGGAAACCAGATAAAAAAATATGTCACATTGTTGATTTGTAAGTATTTAATTTATTTATATTGTTTATAAGTATTGTAATATGTTTTATAACACAATTTTAATAATTATTTTAATTTTGTAGAGCTTTCGAAGGTTATTATAGGTTGCTAGGTTTGAGAGTTAAACCGAAGATAACATGGACTTTTCCTATAGTAAGTTGTTTACAAATAAATAACTACATTTATAATATTATAACAATTTTATGCATTTAACATTTTTTTGTGATTTCAATTTTAGAGTCAGAGACAAGCTTCTAATTATGAGTGTGACTATTATGTCATGTTACATATGTTGAACATTGTAACAGTTGGTATTGTTGATTCATGGATGCAAGTACATAAATTTTTTACAAGTTGTTATTAATTGTGTTTTATTATGTTCATATGATAAAATAATTATAAGTTGTTATTGATTGTGTTTTTTTAATGTTCGTATGATAAAAAATAGGATTCAATCGATATTGATTGTGTTTTTTCTTTTCCAGATATTTGACGACTCGAAATCATTTCATCCGGATCAAATTAAAGAAGTTCAAGAACGTTGTGTGGATTTTATTTTGGAATTAATTGAAGAAAATGACGGTGCTTGAATATATGTCTATTGAATATTGCTAAATGTGGTTTTGTAATTTTGTTAACGGACATCTAAATTATTTTTCGTCTTGTCAAGAGTAATCGGATACATCTTCTTTGTACTCTATATTTTGTATGAACTTCTGATATTGAATATTTTGGTTATTAGATAGTTATATAAAATTGTGGTTAAAAGTACAAAATTTTGATTTGAAATTTAATACGAAATATTGTATGTATGTATGTATGGAGCAGGAGCATAAAAAAAATTATTAAAAAAATAATTATTTTAACTCTATCTGTTAAGTCAGTTGATTAGAAGAACCGACTAAAAAAGATGATTTGTATAACTGAATTTATGATGTTTAAGTCGGTTAAGTTGAACCGACTTAACAGGACGAAGCTCTATTAAGTCGGTTCATGAAATGACTTAAAAAACAACATGTTTATTAAGTCGTTTACTATTAACTCGGACACAGAACTGGCTTAAAATGTACATTTTAACCGATTTAAAAATATAAAATTCTACTAGTGATCGTTGAATATCATGCCGAAATCAACAATCTCAAAACTCTTTGTTGATGGACCCTATATGAAGCCTAACTTTATGATAGTAAAAACATTTGATGGATGAAGGAGAGAAGTCATTGGCGAGGTTAACTTACCAATTCAAGTCAGACCACAAAAGTTTGAAATAATTTTTCAAGTTATGCACATCAAACCAGCATATAATTGTCTTTTGGAGAGATAATGGATTCACGTTGCTGAAGCAGTGAAATCCACTTTGCATCAAAATTTGAAGTTTATAATAGGCAACAAATTGATAATAATCTTTAGTAAGGAGGACATGCTAGTAAGCCATTTATCTTCTATAAACTATACTGAAGCTATAGAAGAAGCCATATGAAAATAAAATGAATAAATTTTGGACATTATCTCCGTAGCTTTAGAAGCCATGTGAAAATAAAATGAGTAAATTTTAGGCATTACCTCTGTAGCTTTTAGAGAAAACATAAATACTCTGAGAAAAATCAGCAACACAACGATACAATGATATATTGAACCTCGCTCACGAAACGAAGAAACGAACTTAAAATTTAAGATTTTAGTGAGAACGACTCTTGTGATGAATGAATGTGGGGTGGCAAGACTCCTATTTATAGTTCTCCGTCTTTCTTTACTTTTCTTGTCAATCAAGTTTACATATACTTAATATTATCATGACTTTTTAAGTTTCTTGACTAACAAGAATAATATATGACACCTATAATCCTAGATTAACAAGTCTTCAATTAAGCAAGCATGAGGTGTTTTTCCATTTGCTTCGTGTAAGAGAAAAGAAATAGGAGGTGTCATGAGCTTGGAGAAAAAGAAATAATGATAGCCTAATATGATAAATCACATGTGAGAGAGTTGACATTTACAATAAAATTAAGACTTCAAATAGTAAGGAATTAAAAAGGTAGAGTGATACATCTAGCATTTGGGCGGTGTTGCGACATTTGCTTCCTAGACTAGACTACATATCATGGCCATACTTTATGGAATTTTATTATGTTTTATTAAAATTAGTATTAATGACTTCTCTAAGTCATTCTACTAAAGAAAGTGAATAAGGACACCTAAAGTCTTTTCACTAATTCTTCTCTCTCTAGGTGGTTTTTTTTTAAGTATTTATATTCTATTTCTTTATTTATTTTTTTACTTAATCCTTTACATATATGCTTGTATGTTTATTTTATGTTCTTGTGAGAGTATTTACTTTGTTATTATTTTTATTCATGTTGTATATAATTTACTTATTCATGTTGTAATATAATATGCTAGTGACATCAGAGTCTTCCTTTACCACATCTATATCGTGGCTTGTTTTTATTTTTTATCCTCAAAATGTTTTACTCCGCTTTATTCTTTATTTTTTTTATTTTTTACCGTACTCAAACTTCCCTCTCTAGTCTTTCACCTACCCTTTTTAATTGTAACAAAAGGGAAGAAAAATTAGGTGGAAAAGTATTTGTCTGTTTACTAGTTTTATTATTTGTGTCTTCTTGCTATTATAATACTCATGCATCATTCTGATTAAACCAGATCGTCTAGTTAAACCTTTGCATTCATTCTCTTCTTCATCTAGTCTTCTAAGCAAATCATCTTGGTAAAGTTATTAACTGTATTATTATTCTAATGTATACGTGCAAATGATCCTCATCCTTATTTTGAACGGTTTAACATTCTCTAAAAATATAAATTGTTCTATTAAACCTAACATTCAAAGAAAAATATGAATCATATGTTACGTATCAAAAGGAGATGTGAATCATAAATTATAAAATTAGACCTCGCTCTAAAGAGATTAACCACTCTTATTAATTATGTGAATCCAAAACAAACTAACTGTCCCAATAATTTTTGTTAATTTAATAAAAATGTATAATCAAAATTCTAATAAAAACTATAAGATAACATGTTTATCCAATTCATGAGGAGACTTTGAATTTTGATTAAAAATATATTTTCTTGATAAGAATAGTCTTGTGTTTGCATGCACTGTAGTTCACTTTGCTCAAGTGCCTCTGCATACGTAGTTCACTACTTTTGCATTTTTTGTTTGTCTAGTCCTGCATGTGCGTTTTCCTTGATTCCCCTTAATACTTTTAGCTATATAGTTTAGGGGGGCCTTTCCCACTTGTTATAAATTATTTTTATTCTTACTATTTTCAACTTTTTTATTGTAAAAGAAAAATGTTCATAAGTTAGCATAGTTGTTTATCATCATAAATAATAGGGAGTTTGTAAAAATTAAATTAGTTCAAATATCTACTATTGATATTTTGATAATAATATAATATTCTCTGCTAATTGATTATATTAAGTGTGAATATTAGATAAAACAAAATCAAGAGTCTATGTTATTGACTATCTATCACAATAACATAAATAATTATGACTTGATAATAATTGTTTATGCGATATTTATTTGACAAAGTACAAAGAATATTATTGAGTAACAAACAATTAACTATGCTCACTAATTATAAAGTAAGTTATAACATAGAATGAATACAATTGAATAAAGCAACATCACATTGATTCGAGTCATACGAATACACTAGTTCCACAAAATTAGTAGTACATTCTCTTGTGAGCCCTATGAAGATATCACACACCCCTACATAATTTAGTCTCTTGTGAGCCCTATGAAGATATTACACACCCCCTACATAATTTAGTCTCGTGCCCATAGCCCTCATGATATTCACCCTTATTAATCTTAATCTCGAATGCATCATAGCTCAAACATTGGACCATAGAAATATCATCCAATCCTCAATCATACCTCCCTTTCAAGATATCCTCAAAAGTTTCTAACTAAATGATCACCATCCTAAACTAGATAACAATTTTTCTAAGTAGGAGGGTGCAAAATATATATAGTTAATTAAACCATATTGATAATTGGATTGCACTGTTAAAAAAATTTAAATCAATTAAATGATTTATGAATTGAACTACATATTTAAAACAAAACAGTTAATCAAATTAATTCAAAAACCAGTTTAATAATTTTAAAAAAAATTTAAACTCAATTAAGATTATTTTTTTTAGAAAATTTGTGAAATTCATTTTTCTTGAAAAAAGATATATAAACTTTTGTTTTCAAAAAAATAAAAAAAATTCGAAAACATATATTAAAACATTTTTTTCTGAAAAATTTTCGATTTTTTTTGCGAAAACTAACCAAAAAAATTTTCTCGGAAATTTTTTATATCTATTTTTCTCAAAATAATCGAATTTTTTTTTATTCTGGAATTTTTATATCTATTTTTTTTGGGAAAATTGAAAATTTTTTGTCAAAAATTCTTTTTCCAAATAAGTGATTTTTAAAAACTGAACCAAACTATTAATGTAGCTCAATCTAGTGCAATTTTTGCACCATGAACACCTCTATTTCTAAGTCACGATGTGATATCATAGGGCTTCCCATTTCTTTGTATATGATGTCCCTTTAACTTCAACACACTTAACCTTTGATGATATTTTGGTGAAATTTAAAGTACTATGATAGTGACTCCAACTTTCAGTGCATACTCTCCAACTCCCATGTTTCCCTAAAGACCATAAAAATTATTCTCCTAGCTTTGTCTTAACACTCATAGGAAAATAGTTATCCAAAAATATCTCTAAAAAATTCTTTCAAATAAGTAACCTTTTGCTAATCATTGTTTTTTATGAGTCTAGAAATCTTCCACCAATATTCAAGCATCCCCAAGCATCGTGTAATGAACATAACTCAACTTCATCTCTAATGGAGAACATATTGCCTCAAAAATCTTCTCTAACTCGTGTAAGTTTATATATTTTGCCTTCTTCAAATCGTTGTTTCCAAAGAATTTCAGAGGATCACTTTGACCGAAGTCAACTAGTGCTGTAGATTCAATAACTCTCACCTTTCCTTATCATATCTCTTTTATTTCCCTTATAATGTTGAAAGAATCATTCTCTATGAGGAGACCATTCCTCATAATAATATTTATTTCTTAAGGGATAACTTATTATAATGAATTCAAATAACATCATAAGGTTCATTAAGGGAGGAAAAAGTTGGAGGCTGGATTGATATTTTTCTTTTTTATCAACATTCTTGTGATATATAGGTCTTGTAAGGGTTGGTGTAAGACTGGTGTTTGTTTTTCTAAAGCACATTTCTTAGGGAGAGTTACATTTAATCCACTGGATATTTTATTGGTACAATGACATTTTCCTTAGTTACTTGTGTGAGAAACAAAGTTGTTTATCCTGATTTATTTCATTTGGTTTTAAGAAAATTAAATTTTATAGTTTTCATAACCTATATTGAACTCTATAAACTAAAGTGATTAGAATAGGTCCTTTTTTCATGTCATGACCATGAAGTTTTACATTGAGGAATGACACATCTCGTATTTTTTATTGTCAAACTTTTTAGTTAAGTCTAGAAAATAATTAAAAGATATTGGTTCATGAGTAAGGGTGGATTCCATTTTCCCAAAAGGGAATCTTTGAAGCGATTATGTCTTATATCTCTTAAACAAAGATGCATTGCTACATCTAGAGAGGAATTTTAATCCTACTTGAACACTTCCATTGGATAAATAGTTCTAACTTTTGTTTATGTCTCTAATACTTTTCTCAAAAAGCATGTGAATTTCTTTATCATTTGATTTTTTGTTCTACAAGTCAAATATGTGGAATAAAGGTACATTTGGTTTGTATTATTTGATGGGGGATATTTTTGGTATCTCCCAATTATCTAATTCTTAGTTAATGTCTTCAAAGTGAATTTCTTCCTTAAAGACTTTATGTGAGAATGTTTGAGATTGATGTTTCACAAGTGAAGAAGACGAAGGTTGAGATGACTTAAATGAAAGACAGAAAAAAGAACGAAACATGTCAAATATATATATTTTTGGTATATCTTAATTATCTTATTCTTGATTTATGTATTCAAAGTGAGTTTCTTTCTTATAGACTTTGTTTCAGGAAGTTTGAGGTTGGTGTTTAGTGAGTGAAGAAGATAAAGGTTAAGATGACTTAAATGAAAGACGAGAGAAAAAAGAACGAAATATGTCAATATCAACGCCATTATTTGGTGATTTAGAAATATAATTATGAAATCTATATTTTTATTTATTCTCTAATTCATCCTTTAGGATTGACCAGAATTAGTATCAATCGAACTAGAACATCTCAAACTGTACTATTTATTTCAACAATCAATGATTTGATTCAGATCTTCTTATTTCATATAACATCAACAAATTAGACTTATTTTCCTTCTTTGGGACTTACTCCCACAATTCTGTATAATAAACAAATTTTTAAACGTTCATACTTACCAGTTAAGAATAGTAAATTCAAAACTAGTAATAAAGCTAGAAAGCAAATTGTGTTAATGCAAATTTTTATATGATAGACTTCGTGTTTTGGTGTATGTCAAAACTAGGTTTATTTAGATTCATGTAGATGGTTTTGTATGCTTTTGTTGATTCTTCAATTCTCAATATCCATAAATGTTCATGGACCTAGAAAAGTATTGTGAAACCCCCATTTTATCATGCATAACAAGAGTTGTATGATAGGAACATGTTAGAATATCATTCAATGCATTAAAAACCTTTTTTAAGTGAATTTTAACTTCATTATTCAAGTCATCTGATGTTTGAATCAACTCACAAAAGTTCTAAGAGGTTTTGAGAATTGACTTACAAGATCTGTAAATCGACTTACTACTTCATGATGAAATATTGCATTTTCATGAAACTTATGAATGTATTCACAACAATATAAGTCGATTCACAGGACCTGCATAATCAGGTTTTGATGGTTACAAATCAATTATTTTAGCTAAGATGCTTTGACTATCAACTCATGTTTTTTAAATACTAATTTGAGCCATCATTTAGAAAAAGAACAATGTCATCTATACATCATCATTCATACATGCAAGATAATATTCAAGATTAAACACTTTTTTTGGTTCAAGTCTTGTGTGTTTTTTAGTCTTTGATTAAGAATCAAAAAGGAAAGGGTGTCTCTTGTTGGAGTGATTGTTCTAAATGCAAGTGATTGAAGGGGTATTGATTGTCGATTGCATGTCAAATATCATAAATGAGGTGTTCTTTCTAGTTCTAGAGTTGGGATTACTCTAGAGGTGATCACCGTGCAAGTTTGGAAGTGTGTTTTTATTCTTGATGATAAGGGTTCATACGTATTCTTGAAGGGTTCAAAAAGTCTGGTTTTTGGGACATTTAGGAAGAAGGGATTGTTGTACAAGCTTTGAAACAATCGTCGACGGATCTAATAAACGTTTCATATCATAATAAAGAAAAAGCTCTCATTTATTTGAATGGAGAGTGAATGTACTCTACAAACGAGGAAGAGGAACTAATATAAAAATCTTTGAATAAATTTTTCCTCTCTCTTATCTCTTTATATTTGTAACTGTTCATAATTTTGAATCTTATTGTTAATATGTGAAATTCTATTTTTCTGTTTTTGAATGATATAAAAATTAGTAATATTGAAAATTCTTTTTCTAAGACTTTTTCTGGATTTGAATTGTTGATAAAAAAAATTGTTTTAGAAAATACAACAACAATTGTGAATTGTGTCTAAAAGTTAATTTTTTTTGTTTGCTTAGTTTCTATATCATTTGTATATTTCATTAAGATCAATTATAGTTTACTTTCATTTATTAATATGATCCATTGTGATGTCATTCAAATTTCTAAGTTTCTAAGTGACTATACAATACGAATTAATCCTCTACCATTACAATTTTAATTCGTGATAAAAAGTCTATGAAAAGTTGAGACCAGATTCATCTTCCCTTCTAGGGTCTGAGTGCCATCTCAATTAACAATTTAAACCGACATTAACGAATAATTAGATAAATAAATAGTAATAAATAATAATAATAATAATAATAATAATAATAATTAAATAACACATTCCTACTCCCCTCAATAATATTATAACGCCTCTTCATAATCGACTTAAAAAGGACCCACCTCTTGGACATACGTCCATACAAATGTTGTGAAAACAATAATAATAAAGTCAAAGAGTTTTTGCCTTTATCGTACTATTCCACAAGCATTCGATATTGTTGAAATGGTGGCTTCTGATATTGGTTATGATGATATTCTCATACAAGACATTGTTGACAAAGAAAAATAATTGTTTATACTTCCAAGAATTTGGAATCATGCACAATAAAAGTTTCCTACTGTTAAATAAGAAGTCATGGTTGTTGTCTTATCGTTTTCAAAATTTCAACCTAATTTAGTAAATCTAAAGTTTTTTTTGTTTGTTTCGATGGTAAATCTCTGCAAATATATTTTACAAAAGGATATTAAAATTTGGCATCAAGACAAATTTTTGGAAGGCAAGCGATATTAATCATTTATATGTGTATATAATTTAATTTATATATATTGTTAGTGTAAAAATTTTTTATATTATTAATCAATCACAACTGTTAAATCTTTGATAATATTTTACGTTTATCAAAACTACTTATAATATCATTTACATGATTGCTCACGATTTGTCGTGTAAAACCAATAAATGAAAATTAAACAAATATAAATGTATATATTTATAGATTGTCAAATCCAATTATTCTTTAACATAAAAGATATACAAAAAATTAATTATTTATCGTTTTATTGCAACCTCGAGTGAAATAAAATAAGATGAAAGAAAAAATAAACATAAAATCATTGAAAAGTTTTGACTAATCCAAAACTATAAGAATCAAAGAAAATTTACTTAAACATATATTTATCATCAAGATATTTCACAACATAAATTATCTTAAAAAAAAACAATATTCTACTAATGTTCTTTCACTTTTCTTATAAACTCTTGACAGTACTAGAAAAAAAATGGTTTTATACGCTAATAGTGAATTTGCGTCGACCTAGTGTCGGAGTTGTGGTTGAGGTTAAAACACTTGAAGCTAATTTTTTGTGTCGAATTTTGTGATCCGACGCTAACTAGCTTCGGCCTAACTGATGCCTGTGGTGACTGGCCAAGGCTACAATACGTGTCAGACAATTCGACGCTATATAGCATCAGCTGAGCCCACGCTAAAGTTGAAAATCCCATAAAAAAAATTGCAGCAGAAAGTCACCTGCACCAAGTACATTACCAATAGCAGCTAGAAATTGTTTCTTTTACATTATTTTTGTCTACATGCTTTAAAATCACCTCGCTCTTTTTGTGCAAGCCATGAGCTCCTCAATTGTAGCACACAAAAATTGAAGAATTTAAATGTTTCGGTAGATTTCTAACATAACCAATCATTACTTGTTTTCTCAACAAAAAAAAAATCATTGCTTGTGAAAAGTTGCCACCAACTCAAATCATAATTAATAGGAGAAATTGCATTTACCTCCCTTAAGAGGTCACCTTAAAAGTCACTAACACCTCCTTTAATTTTGAAAAAACACACACCTCTCATATACTCACTAAAAAAAACTACATCAAACATTTGTATTTTTTTGTCACTTACACTTATTCATGTCATTTACTATATGACACAATTAGAGTTTTCGTTTTAATTTATAACGATACAACTGTACATCTAATATTTGCAATTTTGATAAGGTATGGTTATGTTCTTAATAGCACAACTGAAGTGTGTATTCTAGTGTCTTTTTGATAAATGACAAATAAAGTTGAAAGAGTGACGGAAACCAAATGTTGTCAACAACTTTTTTAATAAGTATAGGGGAGGTAGGTGTTTTTTCAAAATTAGAGGAAGTGTTAGTGTCATTTAAGGTAATCTCAGAGGAGATAAATGCAATTTCCCCATAAGAATCACTTAGAACACGACTCATTCAAAAAATCAGTTGAAAGCTGCATAAGCATCAAACAATAGACATATATCTTTTAGATCCTTATTAACTCTTTGAAGTATGAAAATATACCTAAAACTGTAAAAGTAAAACAAATAGCACATTTGTAATAATACACCATAGCAAACTAGGCATACCTATAATTGTGAAAATAAAACAAAGTGGTAGTTATAAAATACTACAATCAGTTTCAATAGCTCATTTTATGATAGTTGCAATTCCTTTCCTTTTTTCTTATCATGGCCAACAAATTACTTTCTACATAATTTGTTACAATTTTTTAAAATTAAATGGGAATGATAATTAAGAGAAAACCATCGCCATTATAAAAAACACCAAATCATAGTCTCGACTCTCAAGTAACTTAGAACATGATTGAGAACAAAAAGAGGATAAATTAGGGGTAGAAAACCTAGTGCAACGCAACACTTAGCACTTGATCTCCTTCAAACCATGTGTGAGTAGATAAATGTTGGAACACTATCCTCGTAGTAGGCAAAGACCAAGCTACCATCACCATGCATGCTCTCACCAACAAAGCTGCACAAGACTTAAATTCAGTGCATTGGCTCATTAAGCACAAACAAAATATATTAGCTGATACATACCATATTTCAAATTTATAGAGGCTAAAGGTTTTACCAAAGGACTAAAGAGTAATTAAGTGTTCTTTATTTCATTAGGTATCTTTAAATATACTACTCTCACATTCCATCAAACTTCACCCATTTCATTCTTCATAGACATCCAAAAGATAAGGAAAAAGTTCTAAAAAGTATTTGTCTTCTTGAAGTAGGATTAGAAACAGAATAACAAATCCTTCTTGCATGTGCATAATAGAGGGGCCCTTACAATTGATAGTCCTTGAGCTTGGGGGGCAAGTATTTGGTTGCTCCTTCAATGTTCTTTTTTAACACCTATTGTTGCTCTTCATCTAGAATGGGTGTCAACAACTTAATATACCTCTTAATAAATACAAGAAACTGCTTCCTGTCAAAAACAAGTTGTTCCTAAAGTCTGAATGTGTCAACAATGTCAACAACCTTAATAGCTTAGTCATCAGTACCCTCATCTTCTGCACCTTCAGCTAAAGGGTTTGCAGCAATGTCAACATCAACAGCTCCTTTCACAACCACTTCCCCTCAACTTCCTACAACATTCCATTTTCAAATTCCATGTATGAAAAAGAGTCTGAGAAAAGCTCATCACCTGTAAGGAGATGATGGAAAAGCTCATCCTTGCAGAGCTCTCTCAAGTTGTTTAATGTCTACACAACCCTTACTTCACATCTCAGTAGCCACCCCCTGCATACATTAAATTCCCTACACACTCATTTAGCAATACTTCTACACAAACTCATTTTGCCTAAGACCAATCGTCCAGTATCAACACTAACCATGTAACCACACCCACCTCACCTACATCTCATACAATTGAGTGAGTCTATTTTGTGATAACTAAAACACTGCAATATACCAAAAATTTAACTAGTTTTGGTTCTTTGTAGTTAATAAAATATGCAAATAGTGTATTTGTGCAAGCCACCAACCTAACTCTATAATAGTATTTTTCTCTATTAAAATTAAATTAATCATCCAATAAGTATAAATTATTTTCAAAGTCAAAATCCTTACTCCACTCAAATACCTAAAAAATTAAAAAACTTACTAGTATATCCGAGTGTAGCACACATTCAGCAATCACCATTCATTCAGAGAGTAATCAGAAAAGTACTCCTAGAGTTATAAGAAACTACATGCACAGTGCACATAATTTAATGAATTTACACCTAAAATAAACAGTGCATGAATGTATCTTTTGAAGCTTCGGTATAGTCAAATTATTGCATATTATTATATAAACATTTGGTAATTACCAAGTAAGATTCTCGACAAAGAGACAACAAAGTCATTTCTTGCTAATTCAAGTTCTAAATAGCTAGTCATGGTAACTCTTGAACAAGTTGAACAACCAAAAGAGGCACATCAATCAGAATTACAAAGACATTTCTTGTTTTTAGATCTTATTATTCATGCACCAAGCAACTTCATCATTTTACCAAATTGAAAACAAAACCCTAAAATCCCTTTTACAAACCCTAAACAGAGAATAATAGTTTACTAACCAATGAAGTATGGTGTGAAGAGGTTGAATTGTTGACAGATTAGTTGAAGATGCTAAAGTGTTGGCGGAGCAGATGGCGCGATGATATTTTAAAAGACGCTGAATTGATGGTGTGAAAACGAGAGACGAGGGAGCTTGGTCATTGGTGGTGGGAAGGAGGGTTCAATTTGTGAATGGAGGACAACGTTCCACAGTGACTGCGATGCTGCCGGCGGTGGTAGGCGAGTTGGGAAATGAGGGAGACACGATAGGGGTTGAGAGAATGAGAGAATTGTGGGAGAGAGATAGTAACATAAAATGGGGTTGACGTATTTTTTTTATTTTACCAATTTAACGTAATTACAAATTTGTTTAATTTTGACTAGTAAATTACGTAGCTTCGGTCTATCCGACGCTAATCACGCTGATATAAATAAATGCAATGTAATGTGCGATTTTTTAAAAACATAGCATCGGCTTATTTGAGTTTTTAATAAAAAGATTTTTGTTCCCATAACGTCGGAACGGCTGACACTGTTAGCGTCGGTAGTGGAGGTCGACGCTAACATTCGAAGCTAATTGAAGGTTTGATATTATTGTGAATGTGCTTGATTTATGTTTTTTAACTCTTTTTAAAAGATAAAGTCAAATCATTACACTATTTATATGTTTATTTGTTTTACGGTTTCTACTAAATAACTTATAATGAAAATAAAGATCTCTTTTAAATTTTTTTTAATGTGTCTCGTATCTTTTGTCTTCTCTATTAAAATCACAATTAATATAATAATAGAGGTTGTAATAAAAATAATATATCTTTTTTTTTTGTCTTAATATATCTTTGTTTTTATTAATAGACAACCTAGTTTTATTTTACATTTATAATTCAAGAATATAGAATAATCTTGTAAATGACTTGATTGATGAATTTTTAAAAAATATCCTAAAAAAAATATGACAATCGGAAATGATTTTAATGATATTCTTGAAAGATATTTCTCATCGATCGCACAAGGTTGGTTTAAGGATCCGACCGATAAAAAAAGAGTTTTGGACCTCTCAAAAATAATAAGTATTCATGAAGGTTTAGGCCTCATAGTTGATTTAGTTATAAATTATTTTTCATTCTTTTCTCACATTCCCAAACTATATAGTACAACGAAAAATATTAATTTGAAGTTAATCAAAACAATGGTGTCCTATCCAGCTTGATTCAAAATTGAAATCTCAATCGTGATCAACAACAATAATTCTTGAAAATAACACAATACAAAGTAATTGCAACAATTGTCACATAAACTAATCAAAACTTAATCAATAAAACAAGCTCAAAATCCATTAAAGAAAAAATAAAATAAATCTATTTTCTTGTTCCCACCCTTTGAACTTTTTTCACCTTGACCCTTCCACCACCACCACCTTGAGCTGAACCCTTCAAAATCAATTTCTTCTCCCCTTTTGTCTCTCCAATTTGATTTTCTTTCTTGTTACTTCCTTTCTTAACATGATCTAAGCAATAGTACTCATGAGCCTCATCATGATCAAATTGATTATTCTCTTCCACCTTTTGCTTGAAATGTCTCAAACCATAGCCTCCTTCACAATTTCCCAAAGAATTAACAACATTAATATAATGACTTGGTCTAGAAGAAGCATCAGAAGCCATAGAATCATCACTTTCAACTTCAACATCAACTTGAGCTTGAGTCATCCTTTGATAAAATTCCACTTTATTATTATTACCTTCATCCTCATAATTTCCATCTTCATGATTTATTGGAGATCCAATATACATTGTCCATCCAGATTCACTACTGTGACATTCCTCTGCACCTCCCAATAATATATGATGAGGTGGCTCCATCCTAAGGACACCAAGAAAAAGAAGAGAGAAAAAAAAACAAACTTTGTTAGTTTTTGAGAATGGTAAATACCAAAGCATTTATATAGAAGTGTAGAAAATATAGAAGGAACAATATGTCTCTTAGAAAGGGTACCAAATAAATTTATAAAAAAAAAAAAAAAAGTTAATATTAATGATAATTATACTAAAGAAGTGATTTCTGAACACCTGAAAATACTTATCCTTTCATATCTCTGACCAAAAAACAGTTTACTAAACACAGAAAAGATACAGCTAGCCAGATTGCAGGCACAAATTGGCAATGATATATTTAATTTACCTGGAAAATGTACATAGTCATTAATTACTACTACTACTACTACCTTGGTAGCATGATGAAAAATGAAGAGAGAGGTAGTAGAATAGAAGCTGTCAATGAAAGTGAAATAATAAATCGAAAGTATCTTGAATTTGAAAGGACAACGGGTTGGTTGGTTTTCACTTCATCACATGGTTCATTTCAATCATCATTACTTGTCTGCATTGTGTAATAAATAAAAAATAAGAGGTTATAAATGCAAAGTATAGTAGAATCAGAGATTGACAGAGGCTACAAAAGAGGAGAGAATATAAGACCCATATAAGTTTAAGTAGGATTGGAACACAGGACTTCTTCATTACCTCATTTATCTTTAAATATCTTGTCCCTTCGTATCAAACAATTACCCTTTTTCACTTTTCTCTTCATTTCTTCTTCAATTCTTCGAATTTAGATTAAGCCCACACTATATAGGGTATTAATGTTTCTTGTTCAGGACCCTTTTCGATCTCTCTGCATCTACCTATAGCCTCTCTATAATTTTCTTCGGGAAGATCTCAAAGATTTTCTTCTCCCCTAAAAACCCTCAATGTGCTTTTTTTTTTTTTCTTTTCTTAACTAGATACGTAAAAATATTACTTTTACAATTATTCAATAATATAGAAAATTATTATTATAAAGAAGGTAATAATAATGGTTATTTTGCAATTATTTTAAGTTGAATTTTGTAACAATTTGAACGTGGTTCTTTGAATTTATCGAGTCAAATTCTTAATATAAAGGAAACTATCATCTAAAATATATTTACAAATTATGATAATAATTTATAATCATTTCTATATCATTAAAATTAATTAGTACAATTACATATTTTAACTCATTTTATTTAAGGATGGTAATTCTTGGAATGTAATTTAATTTTTCATAGACTAATATTTGAAAAATGTTTAAATCTCCAACGACCACAAATGTTTAAAAGTCATTTTATTTTTATTGCTGAAATAGTTATTTAAATAATATATGTTCGATAAAAATAATAAACAGTAAAATATATCTTATATTATATCGACATCAATACAGTCATCACAAATTTATTATAAAGATGAGGAGGATCGTAAACTATTACTTTTGAAAAGTATTGTCGACTGTTGTTAGAATTTCTGATAATTTAAAGTATTGGTCTACGATGCACGACTTATGATGGTGGTCCACCATAAACTAATATTTTAAATATATATATATATATATATATATATATATATTTTACAATAGAAAAATTCTAACATGCACTAGTTTAAAAATATTTAAAATTCCAAGAATCATAGACGTCATCTTTTACAAATAGACGCTAATGGTGATAATTTTTATGATTGAAATATAACTTAAATGATATAGATATGATAAAAATAAAAAGAAAAAAAAATATTTCTAAAGAGTATCCTTGAATGTCACTAAAAATTTTGATGATTTTTAAGTATCGATCTACGGTCACTATCGCTATTGGGACATGAAGAGAGTTTGAGAAATCATTTGTATTGGAATAAAAGCAACCACACAAGTGAATTGAACATCACTTCTTAACTAAAAACAATAAATTTATAAGTCATCACTTGTATATAATTTAACTATCACTTTTTCTAAGAAATGTATACTTCTAAAAACATTTGCTCCATAACAATAAGGTTCATCATGTTATAATGGAATATTACGTAGGCATTATATCTTTTACAAAAGAAACATAGCATGTACATGTTTTTAATGATGATGATAATATATATATATATATATATGAAAATTACTTTATGCCACGGGTATGTGAATGACAAGATAGCTGGATTGTGAACTTTTTTTCTTTGGTTCTAAATGTATCGTCAATAATCCATAGATTGCGATATTTATCTACTTGGAATTGCATGGTTGAACGAACTATATCATATTTCCTATCATGAGGAAACATCGTATACCCCACCCTTTTTTCTTTTTGTCTATTACAATTTTGATTTGCTAAAATCGAGCTATTAAATATTTTACTTTATTATTATTTTTTCATATGTTAGGTGGTGAAGTAAATTAACGTGATAAGATAACTTTTTTCAACAGAAATTAGATAGAAAAAAAAGAAACTTTTACTACGTTTTTAAATAATGAAATGACATTTTTAACATTTGAATTGATTTTTTTCACTTCATCAACCATATGGATGATTAATGCATTAATTAACAATATTATTCTTATTATAATTACTTAACATCATTATTCTTATTATAATTATTTAAATCTATTTTTTATTCATACATTTTATTAGTGAATATTGATTACGTAAAACAAATTAGTAGATATCGATTTTAGTAGATATCGAGTTTCTTATTGGCGAATAATTTAAATTATGTTAGTATTTGAGATTAAACTCAAAATCTATTATTTAAAACTCTTTCAAAAAATTTTAACACATTAATTGAGCTATCTTTGCAGAATAATACGTCAATATTTATATCCGTTAAGGGTAAAAATAAGTAGGGATGATACCATTTCGCTAATCACGCTAAATACAATAAAGGTTTTTATCAAGAACTGGCTTGGCCTTTCTTAGCATAGGTATAATTGATGGAGTGGCTTTTTTTTTTTTTTTTTTTTTTTATATATATATATATATTACATTATTTTTTTCTTTCACCATAAGGATTTTCTGATAAGTTTCTTTTACAATATAGTTAGCTCACGTTATTTATTTTTTCGATTTTAGCCTAGTCCCTCTAAACTCTTTTTTCATCTTTTTAATTTAGTATACATTTATTGGAATATATATTGCAAATGATATGTGGCGGATTTAGACTCTGACATAGTTGAGATATCATTTGTATAATGTGATATTTTTACACTCTAATTAATTTTTTGTTTTAAAAATATAGTTTGGTCGACGCGCAGAAGTCTATGACTTAGTCTATGTTAGACTCAGATCATACCATAATTTTTAAAAATAGACAAAACCAAGACTTTTTTTTATAAGTTTATCTAGTTAAAAAGTTAGACGACCAACTACAAAAAAACAATTTAGAACTACTAGACTTGTCTCTTGAAGTAAACATAAATAACTTATTATTATTATTATTATTATTATTATTATTATTATTATAATTTGTGTTAAATCATATATATATATATATATATATATATGGGTGCAGATCCGTTGATTTCAGGATAACTCTGTGATGAGTTACTTCACTTAATAACTCGATATAAATGATGAATTTCACTAATTCAAACATATTATATATATATATATTAAAAGATATTATTATAAAAAGAGTTTAATTAAGATAGCATATAAAATTCGAAAATATTTAATATATAGATTAGATTTCAAAATAAAACTTAATTTGATTAACTTATTAGCTCGTTAATTTATCTAAAGATAAATTAAATTGTTTATTTGCTAATACGTCATATTAAATATTCAAAAAAGTCAAACTAAACATAAAAATAAGTCTATGATAAATAATTGTTTAATTTAGACCTTAATTTTTTTTATCAAACATAATTTGGCTTTGTAAAATCATAGTTCAGCCGAAACTATTTCAATCACTAATCGGAGATATTATTAAGATTAATATGCCTAAAATCTTTAGATACAAGTAATATTTTGTTCATCAATTATTTTATTCCACTTTGCCACAGAAAAATATAAAATATATATAATTAGTAATATTAGTAAGTGTTTAAGTTATTTTTAATTTCTATAAAATTCACGACTTTCATGTTTATTCCTTAAATAAATTTTGGTCTTTATTTTTCTTTTACAACAACTAAATATTTGGACTATAAAAATAAGAATAAAGACATAAATTAAATAAAATTTATATAGGACTAAATTTAAATAAGAATGTTATAATTTTTTTTAACATACAAAAAATAAATATATTAAAGAATTACAACAATTATAATAAAATGGTGCAGTTTTAGTCCCCTATTTTAACTGATTCGCAATTTTGGTCCCCCTATTTTAACTGATGCGTAATTTTGGTCCCTCTATTTCTAATTTGGCAATTTTGGTCCCCCTATTTTAACTGATTCTTAATTTTGGTCCCTCTATTTTTAATTTCTCAATTTTGGTCCCTCTATTTCTTAAAATTGAGACATTTTGTAAATCTAATGGATCACATATATTTTTTTTTAATAAAATTTAATGGATTACATTTAAAAAAATATATAACATTAAAAAAAACATTAGATATTTATTTTAAAAAAATATATTTTATTATAAAAAATACTTAAAAAATAGTTTTTAATTATTTTAAAACTAATTAAACCTAAAAATGGTTTATTTAATATTTTTTAAAAACTGATTTCAAAATTTATTATTTTAAAAAGTGTTTTTAAAAGAATTTTGAATTATTATTGTTATTAATTCAAATATGTTTTCAAAATAATGATTAATAATTAATAAATTATGATTTTTTTAAATAATGAGAAAAAAATTAAGTTCTATTTTTTATTTCAAAAAATATGTTTTTATCTTTAGAAAATATCTTATTTTTTAGTAAATTCTATTTTATGATAAAAATAAATTTTTATTTAAGTTCTGTTTTCTTTCAAATATGATAAA
>JBBPBQ010000003.1:35424949-35522402 GCA_037974755.1 Cicer yamashitae
GAAAAACATTTTTTTAAATAAAAAATAGAACTTTATTTTTTTTCATTATTTTAAAAAAATCATAATTTATTAATTATTAATCGTTATTTTAAAAACATATTTGAATTAATAACATTAATAATTAAAAATTCTTTTAAAAACAGTTTTTAAAATAATAAATTTTGAAATTAGTTTTTAAAAAATATTAAATAAACCATTTTTAGGTTTAATTAGTTTTAAAATAATTAAAAACTATTTTTTAAGTATTTTTTTATAATAAAATAAATTTTTTAAAATAAATATCTAATGTTTTTTTTAATGTTATATATTTTTTTAAATGTAATTCATTAAATTTTATTAAAAAAAATATATGTGATCCATTAGATTTACAAAATGTGTCAATTTTAAGAAATAGAGGGACCAAAATTGAGAAATTGAAAATAGAGGGACCAAAATTAAGAATCAGTTAAAATAGGGGGACCAAAATTGCCAAATTAGAAATAGAGGGACCAAAATTACGCATCAGTTAATATAGGGGGACCAATATTGCGAAATTAGAAATAGGGGAACCAAAATTGCGAATCAGTTAAAATAAGGGGACTAAAACTGCATTTAAGCCTAATAAAATTTACAATTTTTCTATGAATACTCTATGGATCAATTTGTCATAATACATTGTATAGAAATTATGGAGAATATATAGTTTCTTGTTTGAAATACTTGTTAATCAGTCAGTGAAGACAGGATGTTTCACACAAAATGCAATCTAGCAAATTGTAATGCAAATTTGGTTTAGCCAAGTCACGAGAGAAGAAAGAAAAGAGAGGGAAGAATTAAGCAAAAAAGGACTTTGCATAATTCTGTAGGTATAATTGACTACTCTAAAAGGATGGGTGGGACCCTTAAAGAGAAGAACCAAAATGAAGTAATAGAGTCTCAAATTATGGAAGGGTTTGAGCATGCCATGCCCCATTATTTTTAAGCAAAAATTTGGCTGTTCCCCACTTTAAAATCATCCTCATGACTTATAATGGGGTATTACCGGACAGAGTCAGGTCCATTCATTATTCCTCTTGTTTGTCTTTCTGAGGGCTCCACGCGAGGGTTAAGATATTGTGTTTGTTTTTGCATCAAGAGGGATATATTTATGGTTCTTTTTCACAATTTTGTAAGCTGGTTCTTTTAAATATAATTGTTTTAAAACATAATAAGAAAGTAGGAGAGTTAAATTTAGAACAATTCATGTGTGGACAGAAGAATTTAAATACATATTAACAAAAAAATATTTTTTAATTATTTTAAAATTATATATTATTTAATTATTAATTTTTTACTTTTTTTTATATGTATATGTTTAAATAGAGTGTTCAAATTTTTGTGATCAAATTATTATTAAATTTATTGTTTAGAGACAGCTGTGTAGGTTACAATTTGGAGTGCGTGAAATCATATAAAGGTTTATTGGTATTGAAGGTGTAAATAATTTTATATGATCAATTAATATTGACCATTAATTGTATGATTAATAATTGATATAAATTAATATCATGTGATATCAATGATTTATATTAACCGATAATGTAAAATTGATTCATACATGTATAGTCTTTTTTTCTCGTCATATTTATAATATGCTTGAAGGAGGTAGTAGAAGTTTTTCTTTAATTTAGAAAATTATAATAATTTCATGAGAATGGTTTCCTTATAGGGTTAGGCCGATGAGCGATTTCCTTTTAGAGTAATATTTATGGGATTTATAAGAGGAAATATCCGTTTTATTCATAGAAAAAAATTATGAGATATAATTTAGTGTATGAAAAAAATAAAAATAAAAATTTATACCTTGAGAAAATTTAGTTTATGAACAATTTAATTTCTGTTATGAATATTAAGCAGGTTGGATCTATTTGTGAATATTCATTTATTTGTGTCTTATAAATATGACTCGTATTATAATAGTAAATACATAAAAAGAGAATAATACTATTAGCCGTCTCTTCTTCTCTTTTTCTCTCCCTCATCTATATTCTCCTACATCTTGCTCTTGATTCGATTAGTTTCATAATAAGTTATCAACACAAAACTCTAACAAAAGTAAGTCTAATGAATGAATATTTCATAATTTTTCATGTTAATCTTTTGCATATATATCATATTTATGTACCCCTATGAATTCCAAAAGAATTAAATATTGGTGTGTTTCTAAAGGATTGCACAAATAATTATTTTATATATTGTTTAGATCTATTATATAGTACTTCTCGAAAAACTTTTTAAAAAAATCAATATTTATTCTCTATGAATTATGGAAGAATTCAATATTCAAATATCCTTAAAAAATTGCACAAATTATTATTTTATATATTTTTTAAATCTATTATATAGTTCTTGAAGAACTTTTAAAAAATCAATATCTATTCTTTATGAATTTCAGAAGAAATCAATATTCATGCATCCTTAAAGGATTGCACAAATAACTGTTTTTTATATTGTTTCGATCTATTTTATAGTTATTAAAGAATTTAAAAAAATTCAATATATTATTCTCTATGAATTCCAAAAAGAATTCAATATTGATGCATCCCTAAAGGATTGCACAAAGAATTATTTTATATATTATTTAGATCTATTTTATAGTTTTCGAAAAACATTAAAAAAAAATCAATATTTATTCTCTATGAACTCCGGAAAAATTCAATATTCATGCATCCTTGAACAATTGTACAAATAATTGTTTTATACTTGTATATTATTTAGGTCTATTATTGTTAGTGCAAAAGTGATTTTAGCTATAATCCTTTGATTGATGTTTTGATGATAAAAAAAACAAACAAATAAAGAACAACCATCCCCTAATTGTATTTGCTAAGTGTGCAAATTAAGTTAGAAGACAAAGAGTAATATTAATGACTATCTATCTTAAGGTAACTGATCCACTGTCGTACATGGGTTAAATACAAATAATAAACTGTAGATAGAGGTAATAACTCAAGTCGTTTCGCAAGAACTTCTGCTATAATAATATTAACCAAATTGAAAGTTTGAAATTAGAAAGGGTTTTTTTAGATTTTTGTTTGAACAGATGAGCAAAACGATTAATTTTTGTTTGTGATTTTATTCCTATTTGACTATAGAATTGATCAAACAAGCGTAATCAACCCTATGTGAATTCGGTTTCTTTGACTGGATTAAGCATCACAATCATTGATATATTACAATTTACGATCAAGAGTCCCAAAATTATAATTCAATTAAATTAGAAACTGAAATCGAATTTTGTCAAATGAATCTAATCAATCCTATTAAAATTTGAATTAAGCAATCAGAATAATAATAACATCGAATAAAGAGAAATAGAATCATAACGCGAAATTAACATTATAACCTGAATTTCAAGGTGTCGATGAAACTCTGAAACAACAGATCAATCTAAGAAATTTAGTCTTCCATAAAATAAATAAAGAAATATGTTTTTCTATCTGGTTCTCAATCCGAAATTAGCATATCTAAGAAAGGAAAGAAACTCCCAATATATAGTACTCGATTTTGGGCTTTAAAAACAAGTGGTCCGCTATTTAAATTTATTACAAAAGTTCAGATTACGAAATCTGCAATTTACGCCCAGTAAATTTCGGCATTGGGCTTTTATTTCAACACAAAAGTTGTAGCTCTGATTTTTAGCTTTCCAACGCCTACTCGCGTCAATCTAATATCCAGAGCTCAAGTTATGGCCTACAGAGCGAGCATGGGTCAAAATGCAAATAATAAAATTATAATTCAATTTCAACCCAAAGTTTAGAAACAAGCTAAAAAATTATTCTAAGCTATAAAGAGCTTTTAAAATACCAAAGTAAAAAGCTAGAAACATGTGCCCAAGTGCTATGATCAGTAACATAAATTACAAATAAATTAGAAACACTAATCTAAGTGTTTTATAAACACAAAGAATATTATCTCCTAATATACAAGTAATTGTGTCTACTAATGGAGCAAGTTGTAATATTGCAAGTATTACATTATGTAGTTCAAAGTGTGTTACAAAGTATGCATTTTGATATAAGCCATATCCTCTGGTGATTGGACGAAGACAAAGGAACAACAAAACTTTGCTTCACTCCGTTTTTCTAAGTCTGATACAAGCGTTCTAACACGCACCTCCAGCGACGCTCTATGTTGACTGACTTCAAAAATGCAAGCAATGCTTTGGTTCTAGTGACTCTGGAAATACATGATATGTTATGTTTTAGTTACCTCTGCTGAATGCAGCTATACTCTACTCGTCTGCCTCTAATACGATTGACAAAGCAAGTGATCATCTGCCTCTGATAATCACGTCATCACTTCAAGCATCTGATAGTCTGACTCTTATTTATGTTGTATGCTTTCAAGGAAGTCAATGCTCTAATGAAAGTCAATGCTCCAAAAGTCTTTAAGACATGATCTGATCATAGTATCATCTGCTTCCTTGTCCTCATACCAAGATACGTAGAATCATTCACGAATATATATATATATATATATATATATATATATATATATATATATATATATATATATATATATATATATATATATATATATATGGATACATATTAAAGACTGGTCTGCCTTAAATGGTGATTGAAGATTTCCAACAGTAATATTCTCAACGAACACGTCTTCTCAATAGAGAGTTATTAGAATTGATGTAAATCAGTCAAAGTGTTCTCACACACTTGTACTAATATAGATCTTGATTTGTAACATTCTCTCAATGAGAGTTAGAATCTTAAAAACAAACTTTGTGTCATTCAAACACGAACTAGAACTGATGTAAATCAGTCTGATAGTGGCAACAACCCTCTCACCCTGAAGAGGTACCTGTTTAGGTACAACGACTTTCATGAACATCAACGGCTGGATGCCAGAAATTTGAAGAAAGTTTTGATGACGACAACTTGGGGAGGCTAGAGAAAAATACTCAAAGTTTGAAGAGGCAGAGTAAAGAATACTTATATGTTATTTGCGGAAATAGTGGATTAAGTCTGTAGTGAGGCAAAATCTCTCAATAAAGGGAGGACTAGATGTAGCAATAGTTTTTTGTGAACTAGTATAAAAATACATGGGACTCCTTTATCTTCTTCTATTTTTCGCATCTTAGTTCTTTATGATTCAACCTTACTTTGTCTAAACATGTTTTATACAAGTAAGTTAAATGTTTGAATAGAGAACAATTAATGTAAGAAGTAGCTTTCAGAAAACGGAAAACACAATTCAAACCTCTCATTTCTTGTGTTTTCCAGCACCTTTAATTATATAGTTCTTGAATAACTTAAAAAGAATCCAATATTTATCTCTATATATTCCGGAAGAATTCAATATTCATGAATCCTTGAAGGATTCCACAAAGAATTATTTTATCCTTATTTGTTTTATAATTATTTGTTATATAGTTCTTGGGCATGTGTAATTAGCATATCTATTGATTTTTTTATTCTTGTTAAACGCCGGAATAATTTAACAATGAAGCATCCCTAATAGATTACAAAAGTGTGATTTACTTGCATCATCATACATAATAATTTGTTAAATAGTTCTTTGAGAATTGATAATTTGATAATCAAGCATCCCTGAATGACTGCTCAAATGAAAACTTTTCTTGATCATTGTTTATTAAGATCATATAGATATAGTTTCTGAAGAACTAAAATTTAAAATTAAAGCATCCCTGACAGAAATTTTCAAAGAATGAATTGTTCTTGATAATTGTTGATGAAGATCATTGTGATATAGTTCCTAAAGAACTATTATTCAAGCATCCTTGTAGGATTGCTCAAAATATGCCTTTTCTTGGCCATTGTTGAGAATTTTGGTATAATTCTCGAATAAATAATTATTCAAAATCAAGCATCCTGGTAGGATCAGACAAAGTGTAAATTTCTTGGACATCGTTTAAGAAGATTTGTGATTGAGTTCTTGATGAACTAAATTATTAGAACATGATTGAAGTCTTTTATATCTATTTGATCTTAGTATTAATTTTATGAGAAAGGAAAATAAAAGACAATATGTATATTTCTATATTAGTCGAATATGCTCTTCAAGTAGTAAAGTTGAAAAACTACTTTCAAGAATATATGAAAGATTGCTCACAAATTTTCATTGAACAAAAGATAAATTATTGATTAAAAATGTGAAAGATCACATGATTGATTGAACTCTTTTCCTTGAAGTTAATGGTTCATGCTATTTTTGTATAACCATTATTGTGATTATGATAATTGATATAGTAGAGATTTTTATATATGTTGTATGATGAATTAGATGTGAAGGTGATAAAAAAAATAATTCCATGAGTATGATTTGTGGTTATGATATTTATTACTGCTAATAGTGGTGTAGTGATTTTTTGAAGAATACAATGATGTAGTAACTCATATAAATGATGGAGAAGTTTAACACCTTTCAATATAACTTCTCTTCCTAAATGTTTGGAATGTTAAGATAATTTTTGGTTCGGAGAAATAATAAGAAGAATCATATCATTTTTGGAATAAATCATACCAAACAAATTATAAATGTAATCATTTCAAGAACATTTTGTATGTCAATTCTAATATTATATTCTTGTTATGCGTACTTGGAAATTTTGTATGTAATATATAAATATTTGGTGCTAATTAAATTTGAGAATTGTAAATTATTTTTAAATTATATATTCTCAACATTTGAGTCAAAAAATATTTTTTGTGAATGTGTTGTAGTAACACTTTAAAATATATTTTATAAAAATATATTTTTTTACTTGTGGGATTTGAAATTATTTTATGAAATCTATAAATATATGGTTGTATTATCCTTGTAGTAAATATTTGTCTCATAATTGTACATGTGAGCTATGAGTAATAATATGTGAGTTATTGTTGAAATCTTGTTAATGTTATTATTTTAAACCATTATTTTATTTTTGTTGGATATGAGTTAGTTTCAAATTATTATTATGAAAGTTATTTAAGTAATGTTGATCTTACATATGTATTAGAGTACTATTTGATATATGTATGTAATGCACAAGGTAAATTATATCTTTAGAATATTTCTATTATATATTTTTATTTGAAAAACAAAGTTTTACAAAGATACCATGGTTTATTATTGACTCAAAATGATTAGAATAATTGAAACAATATCCTTGTAAACTTGAAGTTTACAAATCATATTAAAGTTTGTTGTTGGCAAGATTGGTTGGGCCATCCCGAATCTATTACGATGCAAAAATAATATTTAAAAAGTTATATGAGTATGTATTGAAGATCCAAATATTTCTTCAATCTAATAACGTTTATGAATTATTAGTTCATAAAGGAAGTTGATAATTTGAGAAAATGAGTCCCTCGCATTTCTAGACTATATATAAGGTGATATTTGTGAGTCAATACATCAATTAAGATCATGTGGATCAGTTAGATATTTTATGATTTAAATTGATGCATCAATGAAATGGTCACGTGTATGTTTATTTCAACTCACAATCAAAAGTTTGTGAGATTATTTTCTCAATTAATTTGACTATGAGCTCATTTTCTAAATTTTACTAAAAGCATTTAACAAGTATTGTATGTTAATTGATATTGAACATCTTTTAGCATATGTTCATACAAAAAAAAAAAAAAAAAAGACTTGAAGATTCATTCTTTAGACGTCTAATGTTAATTATATGACAAATACTTATGAGATCATAACTTCTAAATTCAACTTTGGAAATATACAAATCATGTATGTTAAGATATTGATTAGCATCGAGCCAACAAGTTACTATATATGGGAAACATTTTCAACTCTTTTCCTTTCAACAATAAAAAAACCCCAAGTTTATGGAGTAAAGTAAAAGATTAATCTTTACCTAAGTGTATTTGTTAAAGATGTAATTGGTAGTATTAGTAACTTGAATATCAATAAATTAATTCAAACCCTCAAATTTTTGTGTGAAGGCCAAAAGCTATGTGTAACTAGGTGAAAATGGATTTTCGGATGTGTTTAAGTTACATAATGAATGAATTGTTTTGAAATAAATGAGTTTAAATTGAAGATAGAAAATATCCCGAAAAAATTTGAATTGTTAATGTTTGAAATTTTTGTGAATATGCTTGAATGAATTATTTTAGACTAAAATTATATTTGTTTACTAATGTGTTGGGACACTGTTGAATTTTTAAGATTCAAAATTCTAACATATGAAATTGTATGGTGTTAATAAGTAAGTGATGTTTAAAGAATTTCTATTTTTTATGAAAGTCTTTGAATTGTGAAATCAAAATTTGATTTCAAACATGTATGTTTCAGAAGAAAAAAAAAATTTAAATTCTATGTTTAGATAATTTGTTCATTGAGTCACGAAAATAATTCGAAAGCGTTGACACCAATTTAATGATAGAGAGAATTCTGAAATATTAATGATGTTGATGTTAAAAACTTTAAGAAATGGAAAAAAGAAACAAAATGTTAATGGCAAAATATTTAGAAAAAGTCTAGAAATACAATAGTGTTATATTGAAAATTAATTGATTATGGTTGGATTTTTTTTTTAAAATCATTGTGGGAATATTATAAATTTTAGAGAAGTTAGAAAAAAAATCCTCTTTTGAATTTTTATGGTGAAGAAAATTAAATTTAGATTTGATCGAAATTTTGAATCATACGAGTTATTGTCTTTGATAAATTTTTTGTTAAGATTATTTTTATTATAAAAAAAATGTAATATTTGTATTAAGTATTGTAGTTATGTGTCTTACAAAGTTTTGATTTTTTACTTAAGTTGGAAATGGCCATTTTTGTGAGAAAGAGTTGAGTTTTATTTTATCTAGAAAAAATGTCATTTTTTGAGATAAAGTGGTGAAAGAGTTACAAGCTTTATAGAAAAGTTCCAATCTTTTGTAATATTTAAAGTTTTATGTTTAAGTTACCATTTTGCATGAAAGTTTTAATAATTAGGGAAAAAATTGTAGTTTTATGTCTAGAGTTAAAAGTTTGAACCTTTGAGTTAAAATTGTACTTATATATATATATATATATATATATATATATGCATTTTTGTTTATTATTGTTATCATATTATAATTGCTAAATATTACTTGTTAATTTTGATTGGTAACCCTTTACCTTTTGTTAATTTCGGTTGGTAACCCTTTACCTTTTGTGAATTCAAAAAGTAAAAAAAATAAAAAGTTCAATGTATCAAAAACGAATTTATATAAAAAAGTGAATTTTCTTAATTCCATTCAAACAAAATCAACATGTGAATTTTCCAAAAGAAACAACTCTTTCATTGAGTGGTTGATAGCATTAATTTCAGTTCTTAAGTTATATAAGTAGTTCAGTTTTTTTAATGGCAGTTTGGTTCAGTTCATGGTTCAGTTTAGTTTAAAACAATTATTTGAACACCCCTACTCATAATCATAACACATAATCTAAAAAACCATGTAGTCTAAAAAACTAGATTATTAGCATAGACTGAATTATCAATTGAAACAAGATTTAAGCAATAGACTTAATTATCATATCACATGAAGCAAATTATTAGGATGGACTAGACAGTAGACATGTTAAATTATTCTAAAACCCATATAGTCTAAAACTAACATACACAATATCTTTTCAACAAGTTGATTAACAAAATATTTACAATCTGTTTAACTTACGGTTTTCTGGCCTAGCTCCTTGCGTGCTCCTGCCTCTTTGGCCTTGCTTCATTATTCCAAACTAGAAAAGTTCAAAAAATACTAAGTAAGTATTGAGCAGAATCTATAATTTAATTATAAGGAGGCAAACATGAATCTAAAACTAAAAAGAATATATAAACAAATCAAACATGAATATAAAACTAAAAAGAATAAACAGATCAAACATGAATGTTAATAAAAAAAAATAAACAAATCAAACATGAATGTAAAACTACAAAGAATAAACAGATCAAATAGGAAAGTAAAAAGTAAAACTAAAAAGAATAAACAAAGCAAACATGAACATAAACTTAGGAAACATAACTTACAACCTTTAGATTTCAGAATACCTTAACCTAGAAAGGCAAAAACTTACTTAAAACTTTAACCTAAAGATTACTCAAAACGTTAAAAAGAATAAACATATCAAACATGTACATTAAACTAGAAACCAAAACTCAGAAAATACAATAACATAAACCTGAAAACAAAAAATACAAGATGATAAAACAACAACTTACAAAAATAGCAAATAAACAAATCTCTAAATAACTACAAATGTAAAACTAATAAATCTAAATCTACATAAACTACAAATGAAAGCCCGATCGATTGTCAAACAAAATTCACAATATATTACACCATTATCTTAGAAACATGAACTATAGTAGTATAATCAGTACCTAAGAAATCAAAAAACACTAAGGAATCATATATTAACCTTAAAAACTTAAAAGATACATTAAGAAACCTTAAAAGAAACCCTAATAAACTAACCTTCTCTAAAGGTTCAACAGAGAAAGTAGATATGGACAACCTCTATATTATCAGTACTTAAACATAATTGAAACATCATAAAACAAATGTAAGTGAAAAAAGATCAAACCCTAACACAAAATAATAACTTCAATGAGATTGGATAACACAAAAAGATCAAACACTAATACAAAATAGTAACAAATGTTAGTGAAAAAAGATCAAACCCTAACACAAAATGTTAGTGAAAAAACTATTTTTTTGAGACAAACATTGAATAAATTTCCTGAGATTGGAGGGTTAGGGTTTGGTAAAAATATCAAAGGAAACTTATGTTAAAGGTAGATTTCGATGAATGTTTGTAGGCTATGGTGAGACAGAGGTGATGGTGACGGCAGCGATGGTTATTGTGAGCGGAAGAGACAACCGTTTTAAAGAGACGAGAGAGAATGAGGTGGTTGAGTCTTGGAGAGTTAGAGTGAGTGTTTTTAATTGGGCTTTTTTTATAAAAAAAAGTTGCCTTGGACCAAGGCCTTAGCATGGCAAGTGTATAAAAAAAATTCACTTAGCATCATTACTAGAGAAAATGATTTTAGTGTCGGCCAAAAGCCGACGCTAACAGGCTAAAAAGTGACGCTAACGTTGATTTAGCATCCGATTAGCGTCGGTGTCGGGCCTAGGCTAAAACAATCGAAACTAATACATAGCATCGGCCAAATGGCATCTGACGCTATATTTAGCTTCGGTCAGACCGACTCTAATCCGACGCTACAAGCAAAATAGAACATCTGACGCTAGTTTATATCCATTGAGACGTTGTTTGAAAAAATCTATTGCGTCGGACAGCCGTCGCTAAAGTCAACAAGTTGTAGTCAACGAATTAGTTAGCGTCGGCTACGCCGATGCTATTGTCAACTAATAAAAATGAACAATTAAATGAAAGTCAACTTTATAAATAATATAGTGTCCGTTAGACCGACGCTATGATCAACAATTGAAAAGTCAACTAAACGTGTAGCGTTGGACTCGCCGACGCTAAATGTAACTGCTTTAATTTTTTTTCTACCTTTTTTGCACCTGCTCAATTATATTTTTACGTCTTGTAGAATAATTGATACCTAAGAAACATTAAAATACTTAATGTTTTAACAAAAAGTCATTGCATCGACAACATAACAATCGCACTATAAAGTATCATTTGTTCTCAAACTACAAAATAATAACATAATATGAAATAACAACATAACAAAGTCACATATTACATATTTGTTGACCAATGACTACAAAAATTAATCATAACTATAAGATCAAGGTTCGTCCAGTGACAGGTCGTCCAAATTATCATCATAATGAGGATGCGAAGAAGGATAACTTGCACTAGATGATCCACTAGCTGATTGATGCTGCAAAGCGTCAATTTTATCTACAAAAAATTGCTTTAATGAATCAAAATCATTCTCTAACTTCTTTGAATGCTCCCTAGCCTCTTCGGCGACCTTGGTAGCCACTTGAGCTTGGGGCATTACATCCTGAGCAATTGGTTCAACTCTAATTCTAGCTGTCCTCTCCGTTTCAAAAGACATCCCGGTCATAGAATTAAAAGGATTCTGAGATTGTTGTGTAAACGATATACACCCATGTCGGAGGATAACAAACAAGTCTCCCGTACCATAAACTCGACCACGAGTGCGACCCCCTACAGATTGTGTCCATAACTTAAGTATTGTCGTTCCATCTACCTCTTTAGCACCATCTCCACTTGTTTCGCCAAGTTGTGTTTGTACTTCCTCCAATTTCTCTTAAATGTTCCCTAATCAATGGAAAAAATTAATAAGGTAATATATGATCCAATTTCTAAAATAAATTAAACAAACAAGTCAAGATATAGATAACATACTAACTTACACCAATACATGTATAATAAAGGGATTGCTCTTCTAGGACTCTTGGTGTAAATGAGATCATATTCTTTTTTGGTTGATTTGTATTATAAAGAATTTGTATAAAGAATTTACAGAAATAAAGAACATACATAGGTAGATTCTGCGCGACTATCAACCCAAGCGCCATTTTTCCTCTTGTGGGTTGTCAAAAATAACTCATCAAGTAGTAAATCTCTTTGAAGGTTATTGCTCTACAAATAAAATCAAGATTATTTACCACAAATAAAATCGACATCATATAGCCGATGACACCTTATCGTGGGAAAAATAAAAAGTATATATGTACTAACTACTATCAACAAAATAGATAATGCAATTCTCCCTATATATGTTATAAAGATGAATTGAACATATGATTAATATTCAAAGGCTTACCTCAAATTTTTCAAACCAATCTAGTTTAATTATGTTGGTGGTTGCACTCCAACCATGGATAGGCTCACGAAACTGTTTTTGCATGGCATACCTAAAGGCATCTGCAACTGCGTTGCTAGGACTAAGTCTGCAATGTATTGAAGAAGCATAGTATTAATTAAATAAAATGTGTCTACACTTATGCTTCTAGTATAATTCATGGCCTTTTGGTGATTGATGCTGAAGAAAATAAGCGAGTTTTGTAACTTACCCTTTACCATAAAGTCGTAGAATGACTTTTTCATTATCATCTCTCACAGACACGAGACGAGGAACGTTCCCTTGACCCACCTCCTCATCCTCTTGGTTGTGGTCCCCATTTTCCTCCCTATCCTCATGATCATGGGAAGTTTGTTGCACAGTCTTCTCTACCAGAGTCTCACGTGGGGAATGTTGTGAAGAGGCACCCATGGTCTGATGACTTAAACCTGGAGTCGACATAAACACAAATGCCTCAGGGCTTGAGGCATGGATGGGAGATGGTGTCGGGTGGGATGGTGGTATTAGAGTATCAGCAGGTGCTACAATCTTAGTCAGTGCAAGAGGTTGAGACGGGGCTGGAGACGATCGATGAAGTGGCCTACTGGTAGACAACTTGCGACGTATGACATCCCGTTGCTCATTAAGTTTTCCCGGTTGTAACATGTTTGGTTTATACCTAGTAGGATGGGCCTTTCTTTTATCACTGCCACCTTTGTTAGTCATCTGTTGTCAAAAAGTAAGAAAGGGTAAATAAAAAATGTCACTTAATTAGAAAATGGTAACTTGTAAACTATCCATATAACAACTATAAAAAAGGATAAAACAAAAATATAAAAACTTAAGAAAGGAACAATTCATACATGACAAAATAGTCACAACACTAGACAATTTGTAGCAAGTCATTGAAACAATTGACTACTTAAAAACTACTACATAGACAATTTGTAGCAAGTCATTGAAACAATTTGCTACTTAAAAAAAATAGCCACAACACTAGAAGAGAACAAAGGTAGAGAAACCCAAAATAAACCCTTAGTAAGGTAATTTTACATTATTTAAGTTTAAAAAAGTTTTAAAAATATGGTTCTAAAAATTGATCAATTAGATGCAATTGTATTATCAATTTTGTAATAAAGAAAGAAAAAAAAAATAGAGAATTGATGCCTTATCTATTTTCGAATTTCAAAAACATTATAACATCACAGTCAAAATTCTTAAGAGCACAAAACATATAAACAAGATTATATTAAGAGCACAAGTACTTGAAATAATTGCTTGATGTGCTTTATAAATTGTGTTGATATAGTTGCAAAGCTAAAGTAAAGTAGAGCAAACATGAAGAGAACAAAGGTAGAGCAACCCACATAAACCCTACTCACATTAGTGTAATTTTACATCATGTAAGTTTAAAAAAGTTTTAAAAAATATGACTCTAAAAATTGATCAAATATATGCCATCGTATTATCAAAGATACATCTATTTAAATCATACTCTTTCCTAAAAAGTTGTCATGATATATAGATACTGAGTATATTATTCAAGTACACTTGCCAAGTAATGTTCAATATATTCTATGGATCAAAAGATAGATATTCAAGACACTTAAATATATCATTCTGTTAATGTTTTATAATTAATAGAAGACCTATATTTATATAATTTCCTAACATTTTATTTTTATTTGTGTAGACTAGCAAATTACATTGTTATTATCATTTCTATAATCCTAGCTATTTGATTCTGTTCACAGCTAACAGCGTCTCCCAAAACCAAATTCACCATCCAAATTGATTTGAGTTGCAACCATTCCAAAATACTTAAGGTCACACACATTGCTCTTAAGGTCAATGAGACTGAGTAATTCAAAGATGACCAGCCTTATATAATAATATGAATACAATCATGTTTCTTAGAAGATGAGTCTCAAGTTAACTTATGAAGATGCTTTGTTAGAATTAAAAATCCAACTATAAAATAGGATTGCACCACAACATTCTTTCATAGAACCAAAACCAAAACCAACTTGTAAGAAGAAAAAGAAAAGGGTCCCTAATGGCCTCTGCTTCTCTCACTCTTGCATTGACCCTGCTCTTTTTCAATTTACAAATTACAAATTATAGCCTCAGACCAACCAACACTACAAGGGTGAAAAATATAAAAACTAATAAAGTGTATGCCATATTTTACGTAGCGTCGAACTAACCAACGCTAATGTTTAATGAAAAAAACAAAAAAAAAATATAATGCACTAGCGTGGGCTAGCTGACGCTAAATAGACACTAACTAGCATCGGTGTCGGGGACCAACGCTAAATATGGAAGCTAAAATCAGTTTTTCTAGTAGAGTGTTTATGTATGACTATTATTTGCATATTGATATATAATATAAAAATAAAATTAATAATATAATTATAGTAGTGGATTCGGTCGGATTCGGGTACCAATGGATCCAAAATTATCCATCCGAACCCAATCGTGTAGACCCATCTAAATCCATGCTTTTCACCTGCCCAAACCATCAACCAGTTCAAACCCAACCGGGTGCTTAAATTTTCTCTTGGGTCGGTCAGGTCCGCTTTTGTTGTCCACCCCTATATGGGACTAGAGAATTGGCCTTATGGCCTATTAGAGGATTAGGGAAATCTTTCTTTAAATGTAATTGTAAAAGGCTCATTTTTCAACTTTGAAATGAAATAGAATTTCTCCCCTAATAAGAATAGCGAGAGTGAGAAAGTCTTCTCTTTGGTTCTTCGATTAGAACCCTAAATGAATCTTATCAATGAATTCATTCTATTGTAGCGATTCCTCATTGGCTTATCAATGTTTTAGGTTATGGCGCTTCCTTCTCCATCTTCTCAATCTAAACTATCTTTTTGTTCGAAAATAATAATAATATAAACCATCTTGATTTTCTTCATTTTTCCATTTCATTTGCTACTATATTTGAATAAAACACTTGGGTAAATCCTTTATTTCATGTGGAGACAACTCAAATCCATATCATTTGGTATTCAAAGCTTGTTGAAACATCCCAAATTTTATAATAAACTATTTGATTAGTTAAATAGGATTTTAAAGAATTAATTTGATAGTAAAAGTTTTTTAGAATATATGTTAATAAAATTTTTGATTAGTTTTCTTTATATGTGTGCTTGGTATGGTGTTATAATTCAATATATATTTAATTCAATGAGTAAATGTTAATTAGTTTTATTTATTTTCTAAAGTATTTTGATAATGCAATTATACATAAAAAGTAAAATAATTATGGATTTAGTGTTAACTAAATTAAGTCCGTGGTCCCTTAACTTAATTTCAGTTATCGTTTTAGTCCTTTATCTTTTTCTTTTTTCCCGATTTGGTCCTTTATTCTTTATTTGATGTTGTTAGAGATGAAAATATGAGTTTTATTTAAAGATTTAAGTTATGAATTTGATGAAATTTGCATTATATTGAGGATGATAATTAATTTTATGGGGTTTGTTTGAAATTTTTGATGAATTTTTGCACAAAAAGGATAACATTGTTGACATTTTAAAACATAAAAGATCAAATTGTCACTTAAAATTAAAATAAAAGAGAAAATCGGAAAAAAAAAAAAAAAGATAAAGGACTAAAATGTTAATTGAAATTAAGTTAAGGGACCACAGATGCAATTTAACCTAAAATAAAAGAGAATAGAATAGTATATTAGACACTGACCAAAATTGTGAAAGAGAGGTAACATGATAAATGAAAGGAACTAAAGGTGAATAGACTAGCAGCACCGTGAGAATAAATGTTAGCGTCAGAAATTGAAGAAAATCGGTTCCAGTGATCGATGATTGTCAAAAAATTCTTTCTCCGTTTTTCTGTAAAATCACTTACATATTTGTTTATGAAATCTGTTGTTTTGCACAAGTTTTCTTCACTGTAAGTCTTATTTGAGTGAAATCAATGTCAAATCGATTGTGTGAAAAGTAGCTACATTATCCTCTTATTTGTTTTCTGACTTTTGGTAAGTTTCCTTGACCTAATTTTGAAATTGACTCTTTTAGAGTGTGTTCTTGTATTTTATTTTTGATGTTTATTCATAAACTTTCGTGTTGAATCGATTGGAGGACGGATTAAGAGTCAATAGAACATAGGTTTTTCACTTGTGGACTCATATTAGCGTGTGAAAGTGTTGAAATAAGATAAAAGTGAGAGAACGTTTGAATTCATGAGTATATTATAATGTGAGACGAAAGGGGAAATTGTATTTCTCAACAATTAATCTAGGACTCTATGTATGGAGGTAGCCCTGTTTATTAGTAAATTAATATGACATATTGGAGCTTTGTAGGATTAAAATATGGATTATAAACTTTTATAAGGTGTTTTGTGATTTAATTTATGTGATATATTTGAAGAAAGTTTAAGTTTTTATGTTGTATGTGCTGAATGTTTGAATTTTTAAGACATATGTGAGAAATTTTGAATTTTTATGTCGTATGTGATGAAATTTTGAATTTTTATGATGTTTCAGATGAAAGTTTCAATTTTTTTGATTACTTGTTTATAAAAATATGATCTTCATAATATGTGTGGTGAAAGCTTTGATCTTTGTGATAGTGTTTACAAATACATGATCTTCATGCTATGTGTGGTGAAAATTTTGATCTTTGTAATAGTTGTTTATGAATATCTGATCCATTCATTCCTACTACCAATTGAGCCATAGCATATGCATCTTCATAAAAATTGCATTTGTGGTAGGTTTATTTTCTCCATTGAAATTAATGATTTTTTATAACTCTTCATCACATGCATACTTTTAATTGTCTCTTACTAATTTATTTATTTTACTTATCGTAATTTTTAGCTAACTTTAGGAGTTATTCAAGTAAATTGTTGTCTTGTAATTTTTAGATCAATTAGACATCTACGTTTATAATTTATTCATAACCATATATTTCGTGGAGTTTTTGTTTTATTTTGTTGGTCCAAAGGAAACAAGTTAATCATTTGAGTGGAACATTACTATTAAAATTACGAAGTTATTCATTGCCTAATGATGAAAAAATTATAAATTACAAATAATATTTTATTAGTATTATATATAATAAAATGTAGAAAAAAATGTGTGTATATAATAGTATTATGATGGGCCAGGCGTTGAAAAAAGTGCCCTGGTCCAATTTAAAAGCCATTGAGGCTTGTGCTTTTGAAGGAGAAAACGGACAGCTATATAATGAAGCAGGCAACGTGAAATGCTGGATATTTTTAGGAGCGCTGCATCGAAAAAAAATAAGGAAGCAAACAACATTTAATTGAGAGATAAAAAGCACGAGTCAAGGAATGACATCGTTGCACTGCCCAAAATCTATATCGGTTTATTTTCTTTTCTGTGCTGTTTATATTTATCAATAAGTAGTTTTAGTTTTTATATATTATTTATACAATTATAACGTATTTGATTATTTATTTATTTTTGTTTTTAATGTTTTTCTATAACTGATCAATATAAAATTTAACTTAGATATTATTTGTTATTAGAAAATAGGTTGTAATAGTCAGAACTAAACGTTTTGAGTAATAAACTAGATCACCTAAGAGATTGAGGGTCATTGTTATGATAAAGAGATTTTGAGTTATGGAATTGATCTTAGTTTAGTAGATTAATTCAACGTAATCAAATATGTTAGATTGTTAAAATAGTGAATTAATAATTACATAGTGAAAATGATGTGATTTGAATCCCTAATCGTTTTTCTCAATTTGAAAGTTCTCGTTAATTTTAAACTTGTTTGAAATTATAATCCAATTTACCAAACCATTTATTTACCTAAGTGTTCACAACTTTGTTGTGTAACTAAATCAATAACAATCTACGTGGAGATGATTTTACTTATCATTATTATTACTTGAATGATTTGGTACACTTGCCAAAGAGTTGTCAATTTTGTGGCAGATAATGTATATGGATCATATAGTTTTTAAGAGCGTGCATAACATTGCACTATCTTGTAATTGTTTTGTTGTGATTAGTGTGTGTCTAATGTGATAATAATTTCTCTTAGATGATTTGATATTATAATGAGATATTGATTTTGACGTTATAATATGATATTATTTCCTTGAATGTTTTGATCTAATGTGATGTTTTTGATACAACTCTATGATGATTAGTTTCGTGTTCTCTTTACTTATATTATACTATCAACATGATTTTGAAACCTCCTTTGTTGTATCTGTGTGCGCGTTTTGCGAAAACGCATTACAGGTTGTAAGTTAGTGATCCATGCTCTAATAGGTAATACCGATGGAGAGTGTTCTATTGTATTTTATCGAGTTTTAAGTTGAAATATTATTTTATAAAATTATTGACAGTCAAATATTATTTTGTATTTTTATGTTTGAAGATGAAGTCAATCACCTATACATTTTGTGAATAATTTAATGTCCAGAAATGAAAAACCTTGGTTGCTTTGATTCCAATTTATTTTAGTGGCAGATAATGTATATGGATCATATAGTTTTTAAGAGCGTGCATAACATTGCACTATCTTGTAATTGTTTTGTTGTGATTAGTGTGTGTCTAATGTGATAATAATTTCCCTTAGATGATTTGATATTATAATGAGATATTGATTTTGACGTTATAATATGATATTATTTCCTTGAATGTTTTGATCTAATGTGATGTTTTTGATACAACTCTATGATGATTACTTTCGTGTTCTCTTTACTTATATTATACTATTAGCATGATTTTGAAACCTCCTTTGTTGTATCTGTGTGCGCGTTTTGCGAAAACGCATTACAGGTTGTAAGTTGGTGATCCATGCTCTAATAGGTAATACCGATGGAGAGTTTTGCGAAAACGCATTACAGGTTGAAGATGAAGTCAATCACCTATACATTTTGTGAATAATTTAATGTCCAGAAATGAAAAACCTTGGTTGCTTTGATTCCAATTTATTTTTAAATAAGAATTTTAATGTAATGTTTTGTGTAAGAGTAAATGTAGCGTTCTGAACCTATCCTTAAGAAGATTGTTTTTATAAGCCTAGTGTCTTATAAGCACACACTAAACCTCACACTATTAATTAAGCCTTAGCTGACCTTAAGTGGCTTAAGGCCATGAAATCTAAGTTCAATTCACGGAGGTCAATGGACCTTGGTCATTGTCCCCTCTACCATCTCATAGAAGGTCTATTGGATGTAAATGAGTATTTAAGGTCAAGGAAAATCTAGATGGTGATGTTAACAAGTATAAGACTAGTTTGGTTGCCAATGGTTTCAATTAAGAACCTGGTTTTTACTTTGCTAAAACATTATCCCCTGTGGTTAAATCTACCGCTATTCGAATCATTTTAACCTTGGCCTTATCCTTGCATTAGGACATTCAAGAAATTTATATGAATGATGTTTTACTTAATGGTGTACTCAAGGAAAAAGTCTATGTCGTGCAACCCCATGGCTTCATTCATCATGATAAGCCACTGGTTTGTCGTCTTCATCATTCCCTTTATGGCTTGAAGCAGGCTCCACGAGCCTGGTATGAGAGGCTTATGCAAGCCTTGCTCAAATTTGGTTTTCATGCAAGTAAATGTGATATTTCACTTTTGGTGTATGCCTCACGTGGATTTACTCTTTATTCTCTGGTTTATGTTGATGAGATCTTATTAACAGACTCCTCTACTACTCTCATTCATGATTTCATTAGCAAGCTCAACACTCAATTTTCCCTAAAGCATATGGGCCACCCTGATTATTATCTTGGCATTGAAGTCAAGTGTCTATGCAATTGCATTATGATTCTCTCTAAAACTAAATACATTTGTGATTTTATTCATAGAGTCAACATGGTTGGTGCTAAAAGTGTCTCCATCCCCATGTTTAGTAGTTGCAAGCTCATCAAATTTGGAGTTGACACCTTCTTTGATCTTCATTCGCTCAGGTCTATAGTTGGTGCCCTTCAATATGCTACACTTACACGTCTAAATATTTCATTTAGTGTCATTAAAGTGTGCTAATTTCACTTCAAATTCACTGTTGTAAGTACAGATGTGCACCTAAGAGGGGGGGGGGGTGAATTAGGTGTTTATAAATTTTTCTTGTTTTCAGAATTTAAGTGATTGATTTTTGTGTTCAAGGATAGCAAGTGAAAGAGTAAATAACAGTAAAGAAATGAACATAGCAGAATTATCCTGGTTCCCCTTATAACCAAGGGTACATCCAGTCCTCTTGCACACCACAAGAGATTTTCTTCACTATTGTCAGAATATGTACAAGTCCTCACCCTAGGACCTTTGCTACAATCTTCTAACAAACCTTCTAGGATAGCACACTACTATCTTAGATAAAAATACTTAAAGAAAGTACTACTTTCTTTTTACAAGCACTGTGATTTGATAAGAGTATAGGAATGAGAAAGAGGCAGAATGATAACAATCCAACATTGCTTCAAGTACTTTGAGAACCTTTAGTTAAGGATATGAAAATGATATGCAAGTACTTGAATTTATGAAAAATGACTTTGAGAAAAATTCAGAAAAGTTGGTCAAAGTCTTTAAAGTTGTGTGTTCGGATTGTTGTGATTGAATATGAAGTTATGATGTATTTATAGTCCATAAACATCTCTTCAGATTCGTGGCCATTGATCCAAAAGGTTTGAGGAACAATTGCAATGTTTAAGATTCGATTCAGAACTGAAAAATTGCATTGCTTCCAGTTGTATTCGAATACAGGATAGGTGTATTCGAATACACCTCTTAGCAACGTTCAAATTTATTCAAATTTAACACTGTGTAGCCGAATACACATGGATGTAGTCGAATACAGATTGGTTAATTTTGCCACTGACTTGTTGGTTGTATTCGAATACATCTGGATGTAGTCGAATACAGATGAAGGGTTTTTGCTACTGACTTAGCAATTTTCATCTGTATTCGAATACATCAGGATGTAGTCGAATACAGATGAAGGGTTGTTGCTACTGACTTAGCAATTTTCATCTGTATTCGAATACACCTATGTTGTATTTGAATACACTTGTGTATTTTGTCAAAAATATTAATTCTAATACTTTGAAAATGTAATTTTTGACTTTCGAAAATACTTTTTATGCATATGCAAGGATGTAAGGTTCTCATTGTATTTGAACTATGAATTGTATCATTTACCTTTACATAAAACATCTATTATGAGAAGATTGATTAATATATCAATAAGATGTTTGGAGACTTCTTCTTTTTGAGCTTGTTGTTTTGATCATCATCACCATTGGTCTTTTGTATCATCAAAAACATGTATTTTACATTCTCCCCCTTTTTGATTATGACAAAACCTTTTGTTGTGTATTGATAGATTGCATCATACTCCCCCGTAATGTATGCGTACGTCCTTGTTGGATGATCAAATGAATATGTGTGTTGAGGACCTACATTGATGTTTAATAGACAACAAAGTACCATATTTTCTCCCCCTTTTGACATGATCAAAAAGAAGAAGACAAGCAATAATATAGAGAAGAAACCAAGTAATAAAACAAACTAGATACATAATAAGCCAAATATCGTCACACAAGAAACAAGCAAGCAGTTAATGTCATAGACGCCAAAATACAAAATCAAAACGGAACGAAAGGTTTCAAGGAAATCATCAGAACATAAACAGGAAAATAAGCAGGACCTAGAAAACAAAATGCCAACTATTCCTAGGAAACTAAATGCGGATCAGTGACGTCCAGGCGGGAGATGGAGATGATCAATTTTGTCGGATAAGATACACATCTCGTGAATCAAGCTGCTATGGTTGGTGGCGATGGTGGATTCGATAGCCTGAAAACGAGTATCAACTGAGGTGGTGAAGTCGGAGAGGCAGGTCTGAAGAGAGTCAAGTTTCGCCATAACCATGCGATTAGATATATAATCATCATCAGATGCGGTATCTTTAGCGTCATCATCGTCGGGGGCAGCATCAGGCGCAGTGGTAGGAGCGCCATCAGGAGTAGCAGATGTTTGACCAAGATCACTCATATGTATGTACTTCTGAAGCGGTTCGTGCCAAACAATTTTCATACTAGGAAGGACACTTAAATCCAGCAGATTGTCCTTAGTAACGGTATACAAAACTTCTTTAGAGAAGTCCACTCCGAAGTGTTCAAGAATGCGAGTGACTTCCTTGGCGTAAGGCAACCCAACAGCCTCTCTGGAAGTAAACATGACTGATTTAACGAAATAAGCCCAGTTGAGAGGAAGACCTTCAAACATATAGTACATAATCTGGAGTTCAAACTCTGAAATCTGGGAGTAGTTACCAGCTTTGGGGACCAAAATGTAACTTAAGAAATAATGAAGCAAACGATAATCAACCGTGAGATTACCAACGCCATATCGTTGCTTCGCAAATTGTGAACCTGCTTGAATGCGCTTCTGTTCCATAGTTTGTTTGTTAAAGCGACAAAAAGCCACATAAGCATCATATTTAGGAACACCAGACCATTTACATAAGTTAGTTGGACTAGTTTTCTGTCCTTCACAGGGAATTTTCAAAATTTCACCAATAATACGTGAATCAAGTTCAATACTTTTTCCTTTTACGCGAGATTTCAGCAGTTTTCCATCCCTAGTCAAATTGCAGTAAAAGACCCTAACTAAATCGGGATAGATAGGACCTTTGTAACTGATAAACTCTTCAATATGTTGAGCTTTAAGTAAAGCAGGAAATTGAAATGCAGAAAAAGAGTCTAAAGTACCGAATTTGGGTATGATAAGCCGTTTGTCGGAGTAGAGTGTGCGAAACCGAGCAATTTCGTCCGGTGTGTGTAAGAGGCGTGACAAATCCGTGATGTTGGTACTCTTGGTTCGTTTCTTAGAGGGACCCACGCATGCATGCTTAGTCCTTGGCCCTCGTTTACGTGCGTCCATGACTGTTGAAGAGAATTTTGACATTCTGTTGAGAGAAATTTGGGGTTTTAGGCTACAGTTTTAAATTTGTAGAAGAAGAAGTGAATTTATTATACAGAGCATACCAAATACTGCATATAATCACAAATATAATGATAGGTAGACATTTTTTATAAAATGTAAATGACTTAATTCTAACATGCTATCAAGAGGAATTTATAATTTTTGAATAATGATGACAAAGTACCTTGTATTTATAGATCATTTTCACTTAAGATGCCGAGTTCTCGTCGAATTTTGTAAAAAGAGTCCTTAGGAAGTGGTTTAGTGAAGATGTCCGCTAGTTGATTATGAGTATCCACAAAGGTTACTTCAACATTTCCTTTAAGCACATGATCGCGCAGAAAATAATGTCGTATATCAATGTGTTTAGTCCGAGAGTGCATGATTGGATTCTTTGAAATATTGATTGCACTAGTGTTGTCGCATCGTAATGGAATGCATCCGAGATCAAGTCCATAGTCACATAGTTGTTGCTTGAGCCACAAAATTTGTGCACAACAACTTCCTGCTGCTATATATTCGGCTTCAGCAGTACTGAGTGCAACACATGCTTGCTTTTTACATGACCATGATACGAGTGCATTTCCCAAGACATGACAAGTGCCGCTTGTGCTTTTACGGTTGGTTTTACATCCTGCATAATCTGAATCAGAATATCCAACGAGACTACAGATACTACCTTTCGGATACCATAGTCCTACGTTGATTGTTCCTTTCAAGTATTTCATGATTCTTTTGACTGCTACAAGATGTGATTCTTTAGGATCTGCCTGAAATCTTGCACACAAACAAACACTAAACATAATATCTGGCCGACTGGCCGTTAGATATAATAGAGATCCAATCATACCTCGATATTTTGAAATGTCTATTGATATACCGGATTCATCTTTATCAACATATGTTCCGGAACCCATGGGAGTAGCACTTTCTTTGCAATTTTCCATTTCAAATCTTTTTAGCAGTTCTTTGCAATATTTTGCTTGATTGATGAAGATGCCATGGTTGAGTTGTTTGATGTGAAGGCCAAGAAAATAGTTTAATTTTCCCATCATGGACATTTCAAATTCACCTTGCATCATCAATGAGAATTCTTCACATATGTCATTGTTTGTTGATCCGAATATGATATCGTCAACATAGATTTGGACCAACAAAGTGTCACCATTGTTTCTTTTAATAAATAATGTCTTGTCAACTTTGCCCTTTTCAAATCCTGTTTCACACAAGAAAGAACTCAATCTGTCGTACCAAGCTCTTGGTGCTTGTTTTAGACCATAGAGAGCTTTTCTTAATTTGAAGACATGTGTAGGATTCTTGAAGTCCTCAAAGCCGGGTGGCTGTTTGACATATACTTCTTCATTGATGTATCCATTGAGAAAGGGACTTTTCACATCCATCTGAAATAATTCAAAGTTCATAGAACAAGCATAAGCAAGTAGTAAACGTATTGCTTCTAACCTTGTGACTGGGGCAAATGTTTCGTCAAAGTCAATTCCTTCTTCTTGATTATATCCTTGGGCGACCAATCTTGCTTTGTTGCGAACAACTATACCGTTTTCGTCAAGTTTATTTTTAAACACCCATTTTGTACCAATTATGTGTTTATTTCCCGGATTAGGAACAAGTTCCCATACTTTGTTTCTTTCAAATTGGTTAAGTTCTTCTTGCATGGCAAGTATCCATTGATCATCTTTTAGTGCTTCGCCAATTTTGGAGGGTTCGATTTGAGAAACAAATGCCATGTTTAAGCACGTATCTCGTAGTTTAAGTCTTGTTGCAACTCCTTTGTTGATATCACCAATAATGTTATCAATTGGGTGATCTCGATGGATTCTCCATTCCTTTGGAAGTTTATCATTTTCCTTTTCAATGTTGACTTCATTTTCTTGACTTGGTTGATCAATTTGATGTTCTTTATTTGTATCACTACCTTCAATGTCATCATCATCATAAGAGATAGCTTTGTCCTCTTTCAAGGGGTTAGTTTCATCAAAAGTTACATTTATTGATTCTTCTACGATTAAAGTTCTTTTATTGAAAATTCTAAATGCTTTACTAGATAATGCATAACCAATAAAAATACCTTCATCTGCTTTTTCATCGAATTTTCCAAGGTTGTCTTTTCCGTTGTTTAGCACAAAGCACTTGCATCCAAAGATGTGGAAGTGAGTGATATTGGGCTTTCTTCCTTTGTAGAGTTCATAAGGAGTTTTCTTAAGAATCGGTCGAATGTTTACTCTGTTAGTAACATAGCATGCTGTGTTTACGGCATCTGCCCAAAAGTACTTTGGTAGACTTGAATCGCTTAAGCATAGTTCTTGCAAGTTCTACCAAGGATCTGTTCTTTCTCTCAACAACCCCATTTTGTTGAGGTGTTCTAGGTGCGGAAAAATTGTGGAAAATTCCATTTTCTTCACAGAATTCTTCAAATAAGGTATTTTGAAATTCTCTTCCATGATCACTTCTAATTGATACAATTTTGGATGATTGTTCATTTTGGGCTAACTTGGCATAATTTTTAAATGCTTTAAAAGCTTCGTTTTTACTTGCCAAAAATAAGGTCCATGTGAACCTTGAGTAATCATCAACTATCACTAGTCCATATGAATTTCCACTAAGACTTTTGGTTCTTGATGGACCAAACAAATCCTTATGTATTAATTGAAGTGGTCTTGTAGTTGATATAACATTTATAGGTTTGAAAGAAGTTTTTGTTTGTTTACCTTTTTGACAAGTGTCACATAATTTATCCTTGACAAATTTCATTTTTGGTAATCCAACAACAAGATCATGCTTGACTAGTTTGTTTAAATGATCCATGTGAATATGTGCAATTCTTTTATGCCATAGCCATGCATCATTGTTGTCGCTTACCAAAAGACATTTTTGAAACGTTTACCGACATTTTTTTCAAGGATAAATCGTCAAGATTAAGTATAAAAATATTTTTGAAACGTTTACCGATAAATTGAATTTCACTTGTCGCTGCATTTTGAATGATGCACTCATCTTTGTTGAAGACTATCTTGTGTCCTTTGTCACATAGCTGGCTAATGCTTATGAGATTATGCTTTAGGCCTTCAACATATAGAATATCTTCAATTGAAGGGGAAGGGGCTGTTCCAGCTTTTCCAATACCTAAGATTTTTCCTTTATTATTATCTCCATAGACTACATATCCTTTTGATTCAAGGGTCAAGGCTGAAAATTTTGTTATGTCACCCGTCATGTGTTTGGAGCACCCACTATCTAAGTACCACAAATTTGAGGTACTTTGTGTGCATACCTACAAAATTGAAATCAAATTTTATTAGGTACCCAATGTGCTTTGGGTCCTTGATGGTTAGTACCTTTCTTGACCCACACACAATGCCCTTTAGGAATGCTAATGTTTCTTACATGACAGGCATTCGGTGTGTGTCCATGAAGACCACAATAGGAGCAAGTAGGAATAAATTTATTTTTAATAGCATATGTATGGAACTTATTTTTAGTAATTTTCTCCTTATAAGAAAGACTATTTTGTAAAATTGTAATATTTCCTTGATTTGATTGAGAACTTGCTTTGACAAAAATGGTCTTATTTGAGCTTGGTTTGTTAAATTTAGAAAATCCAAGACCACTTTTATCGTTTGAATATCTTTGCATGTTTAGAACATTCTCCAATCCTATATGTCCTTTTTCATATCGTTCAATTACTCTATTTAATTGAACAATTTTGAATGAAAGGGAATCACATTTATTGCATGTAAAATTCTGCTTTGATTTTTCAGCATCTTTTTCCATAATGTCAATTTCTTCTTTAAGACATGAGATCTGTTTTTTTTTGTGTTGACACTTGTTTAAGCAGATTTTTACATTCAACAAGGAGTTCCTTTATAGCGTTTTGAGCTTCATTGTATTCTATGATTAATTCATTATTAGTTTTATTACAATGAAGAGTGTTTATGTTACTGACCTCTTCGTCATCTGACTGATGTGAAGCCATTAGTGCAACATTAGCACATTCCTCACTTTTCTGTTTCTGATGATGAACTTACATCGTTATCTTCCCACGCTATGTATGCTTTCTTGAAGTCTTTTCTTTTACCGACATTCTTCTTGATAAGGTTTGGGCAGTCTGCTTTGATATGTCCTTGTTTTCCGCATTCAAAGCACGTGAAATTTTGGTTTGAGGTAGAGCTATCTTTCTTTCTGAAATTCTTCTTTTTGAAATTTCTGTCATTTTTAAGAAATTTACCAAATTTCTTAACAAGGAAATTAATGTTTTCGTCTTCATCAGAAATTTCGTCTTTGACTACTTCCTTTGATTCGGTCTTTAGAGCAATGGTTTTGTTCTTCTTTTCTTGGGTTTCATTTTGCTCCAATCTTCCAAGTTCAATTTCATGTTCTTGGAGTTTGCCAAATAATGCAGAAAGTGACATCTTGGATAAGCTTTTCTTTTCTGATATTGCCGTCACCTTTGGTTGCCAAGCCCTTGTTAGTGATCTTAATACTTTCAGATTTAGTTCATCGTTGGAGAAAATCTTTCCAAGGGCCGTCAAGTGATTTGTTAAGTGGGAGAATCTTTTCTGCATGTCTAATATAGATTCTCCGGACTGCATACGAAATAATTCATATTCTTGAGAAAGTGTATTTAGTTTAGATCTTTTTATCTCTACTGTGTCTTCATGGGTTACTTCCAATGTATCCCATATCTCTTTGGCTGTTTTACAGTGAGATACGCGAAAAAATTCATCCATACCTAGTGCTGATTGTAGAATGTTTTTAGCCTTTTTATCAAACAGCACTTTTCTTTTATCGTCATCGGTCCAGGAATTCTTTATCTTAATTTCTTCTTTGTCATTGATAACTGTTGTTGGGATGTAAGGACCATTTTCAACAGCATCCCATATATCGTCTCCCTGTGCTTCAAGATACGCTTGCATACGTATCTTCCAAAAATCATAATGCTCACCGACGAAACATGGTGGTTTGTTACTATTGCCACCGTCTCTGAAAACTGGTTGTGCGGAAGCCATGAGTTATCGATCGAGGAGTAAGTTACCTTGAACCTGCTCTGATGCCAATTGTAAGTACAGATGTGCACCTAAGAGGGGGGGGGGGGTGAATTAGGTGTTTAGAAATTTTTCTTGTTTTCAGAATTTAAGTGATTGATTTTTGTGTTCAAGGATAGCAAGTGAAAGAGTAAATAGCAGTAAAGAAATGAACACAACAGAATCTAGTGCTGAAACAAAGTATTGTGGCTTGGCTCACACTATTTTAGAGTTACTTTGGATTCAATCACTTCACACTGAGCTCAAGATCTCTTACCATACGCCTACTTTGCTTTGTGTTAATCCTAGTGTTGTTCTTCTCTTTCACAATCCGAAACTCCATGGACGTACCAAACACTTGGAACTAGACATTCACTTGGAACACCTTTTTTATAACAAAAAACAAAATCGTAGCTAGGGCCAAAACCCTCACAAGGGATGGGTCATCGCAAAGTACCTAGGACTATAACCCTCACTGATTTAATTTTTTAGAACAGTTCCTACAACTCAAATCCTCAGTAAATTCACATGTCTAAATTTTCCCAAGGCTATGGCCTTCACTATCCTCACCAATCACACAATTTCCAAGGGCTAATGCCCTCACTAAACTCACGTGACACATAATTTCCCAAGGCTAAGGCCCTCGGAAATGTATTATATTATAATATACCAAAGCACAAAAGGAATCACTCTTTTAATCCCCCAAAGAATTTCACCTACGTGAACAAAAGGAGTCTTGGTTCATGAATTAACATCACAAACATTTCAATCACAATGTATTCACAAATAAGTCATCAAAACATTTCAATCGTTAGCATGTTCACTTCCAAATTTTCTCACAATAGCAATTTACGTGATTTTAAACTATCATTCAACGGAACTAAGTTTTCAAGTTAGTAAGACATTTAAAACAAACAAACATTCATTAATCCTACTTTATTGGTGGAGATACTTTTTGGATTAGGTTATGTAGATTTTTCATTTAACATTAAGGGAGTTTTCCACGTAAAATCCTTGGTGTCATTCTTCTTCTTTACTCTCTTTATTTTTCTCATCTTAATTACATAGAGAGGGAAACTTCTTTTGGTATTACCCTATAAGGGAAACTTTTTTTGTTCTTTCCCAACAACTTGTGTGTTAATGTCGTGACTGTGTTGTTTACTTAGATATTAACCTTTTTCTTTTACTTGTTGGGTTCAATAATTAATAACTATTTTATGCAAGGAATCATGGTTGGTAGGAATGATTATACAAGGAATCACATTCGAAAAACACACAAACATAACACAAAAAACGAGGATCGGTTAGTAAAAATATTTTCATTTTTACATGAATTAAAAATATTAAATGTGTTGAACTAGTATTTTTAATGAGTGCAAAAATATGTATTTTTACCTATAATTGAGTTAGGAGGGAGTATCTTTATCTTTATAATAAACAATCTATATCTACACTATAAACAAATGTTTTGCATCAAGGAAAATAATACATGTGGTGTCATTATTTGTAATCAAACATTAATTATGTTCTAATTACTTGAAAACATTTCAACAAAAAAAAAATTGTCTAGCCTAATTTATTGCCAGTGGCATATTCTATTGGATTATTATAATATGCGTTTTAAAATTCAAACACAACATACAACCAAAAATAAAAAGATTCAAACACAACATCAAACTTATGTGAGTATATGAAAAAGGAAATTTGATATTGTGCATGAAACCAATTAATTGTAAACATAGTCTTTCCTAATAACAAAATGTTATTGTGCATTAAACCAATTAGTTATTAGCAAATACTATATTGATATTGATTGCATGTTCAAAATTTGAATTAGGATTTAAATTGGTGTATGAACATATTCTTTCCTTTGCATTTACAACTATAAAAGATGATCTTTGAGGCCTTCAAAATATCATTCAATCACCTACAATCAAGTATTTCTCTTATTAGCATATCTTATTCAATTATCTTTCGTTATATAATATATAATAGAATAATGACTACATTCGACTTTTCAAATTAACCAAACAAATAAGAATTCCTATATTTTTTTTTGATGCGTATGAGAATTCCTGTATATAGTACTATTAGCATTTATCAATTACAAATTACAACTTCAAAAATTATATTTTGCAACTCCTTTCTTGAATACTAAACATTGTGATTTTTTAAACCAGTAGCATATTAATTATTCTATTTTCGTATGTTTTGCAAAAAAAATATTGGGTTAAAAAATGTAATTTTTTAATTTAATCGCTCCAATTGCAACTCATGGTTGCCAAGCTTTTGAAGAATGGAGCAAGGTAAGCCTCAACTCCCACCTATCGAATCATAGCTTCAAAGATCAAAAGCTTTTGTGTAAATTTAACTAAAGAATATTCTTCGGTTTTTTATGCATGTTATTGTTTTTTTTACTTAAATGAATTTAACACTTGAACAAGCACGAGTAAATTTAACTATGGATACTTAACATACATATCTCGTGCTTGGCATGGCCTATTACAAATCTATGCATGTTGTTTTTGATGAATTTGATGACTTGTGTTTAGAAAATAAGGATAAAGATGATGAAGACTAGAACTCAAAATTTAAATGCAGAAGATAATTCTGACACAACCTCACAACAACCTCTAAGAGCATAAAAGTTAGTAACCTATCATCCTCCTGACCAAAGTATGGAAGAATTGTCACAATTTAAAAGAAACAAAGTATGGTAACTTGTACCAAATCCTTAAGACAAAACCATCATTAGAACAAGATGGGTATTCATAAATAAATTAAATGAGGATGAAAAAATCATCAGAAACAAAGAAAGACTTGTGGCACAAGGATACAATCAACAAGGAGGAATTGATTATGATGAAACATTTGCACCTATGGCTAGACTTGAAGCAATCAAAATACTCTTTGCTTATGCTACTCTTAAAGGTACCAAATTGTTTCAAATAGATGTTAAAAGTGTATTCTTAAATGGTTTCTTAAATGAGGAAGTATTTGTTCATCAACCTCTTGGCTTTGTAAACAAGACAAAGTTGAACCATGTTTTTAAACTCTTAAAAGCTCTTTATGGATTAAAGGAAGCTTCTCAAGCTTGGTGTGAGAGGTTAAGCTCTTTCCTAAAAGAAAATGGGTTTTCAAGAGGACATATTGACACTACACTTTTAAGAAAAGTCCTAAAGAGGATTTACTGATTGTTCAAGTATATGTTGATGATATTATCTTTGGATCTACAAATCGCATATGCCTACATATAGAAGTAAATCTACTCCTACATGCTTTTATTGTGGTCTAAATGGCCACACACCCAATGCTTGTCATTTTAGGAATTTTGGTGTTCCAAATGGGCATTATGTGTGGGTCAAGAAGGGTACTAATACTCAAGGACCCAAAGTACTTTGGGTACCTAACAAACTATGATCCTGTTTTGTAGGAATGCATAAAAGGTACCTCTAGTATGTGGTACTTGGATAGCGGTTGTTCAAAACACATGACTGGTGACAAATCAAAATTTTCAGCACTTACTCTTGAATCAAAAGGCTATGTGGTTTATGGAGATAACAACAAGGGTTAAATTTTGGGCATTGGAAAGGTTGGTGCAGCCCCATCTCCTTCAATTGAAGATGTTCTATATGTTGAAGGATTAAAGCATAATCTTATTAGCATTAGCCAGCTTTGTGACAAGGGTTACAAAATAGCTTTCAACAAAGATGAATGCATTATCCGAAATGAGGTATCAAATGAAATCCAGTTTGTTGGTAAACGTTTTAAAAATATTTTAATAATTAATCTTGATGATTTATCCTTGAAAATGAAATGTCTTATGGTAAGTGACAACAATGATGCATGACTATGGCATAAAAGATTTGCACATATCCATATGGATCATTTAAACAAATTAGTCAAGCATGAACTTGTTGTAGGCTTACCAAAGATGAAATTCATTAAGGAGAAATTATGTGATACTTGTCAAAAGGGTAAGCAAGCTAAGGTTTCCTTCAAACCCAAGAATATTGTATGAACTTCAAGACCACTTCAATTGATACATATGGACTTGTTTGGTCCATCAAGAACTTCAAGACCACTTCAATTGATACATATGGACTTCTTAGTAATTGTTGATGATTTCTCAAGGTTCACTTGGACATTATTATTGGCAAATAAAAATGAAGCTTTTAAAGCATTTAAAAATTATGTCAAACTAGTCCAAAATGAACAAGCAACCAAAATTGTATCAATAAGAAGTGATCATTGAGGAGAATTTCAAAATGCTTCTTTTGTAGAGTATTGTGAAGAAAACGAAATCTTCCATAACTTTTCTGCACCAAGAACACCTCAACAAAATGGAATTGTTGAGAGAAATAATAGATTATTGGTAGAACTTGCAAGGACCATAATAAGCGACTCAAGTTTACCAAAATACTTTTGGGCAGATGCTGTAAGTACAACTTGTTATGTATCCAACCGAGTAATAATTCAACCAATCCTAAAAAAGACTCCATATGAACTCTATAAAGGTAGAAAGCCAAACATTTCTCACTTTCACATATTTGGATGTAAATGCCTTGTGCTGAATAATGGTAAGGAAAATTTTAGAAAATTTGATGAGAAAGCCGATGAAGGTATCTTTATTGGTTATTCCTTATCTAGTAAAGCTTTTAGAATTTTTAATAAAAGATCTTTGTTAGTAGAATAATCTATGCATGTATCATTTGATGAATCTAACCCCTTGAAAGAGGATAAAAATGTCTCTTGTGATGATGATGATTTTATAAGTGATGATATAAGCAAAGACAATCAAGTTGATCAATCAATTCAAAAGAATGAAGTCAGTATTGAGCAGCAAGATCAACATAATGATCTCCCTCAAGAATGGAGAACTCATCGAGATCACCCCATTGACAACATTATTGGTGATATCAACAAAGGCTGCAAGGCTCAAACTCCAAGATGCTTGTTTGAATATGGAATTTATCTCTCAAATAGAACCTTCTAAGGTAGATGAAGCACTTAAGGACGATCAATGGATACTTGCCATGCAAGAAGAACTAAACCAGTTTGAAAGAAACAAAGTGTGGGAACTTGTTCCAAATCCGAGCAATAAACACATCATTGGTACCAAATGGATGTTTAAGAATAATCTAGATGAAAATGGTATAGTTGTTCGAAACAAGGCAAGGTTGGTTGCTCAAGGATACAACCAAGAAGAAGGGATCGACTTTGATGAAACATTTGCTCTGGTAGCAATGGTAGAAGAATTCCGATTATTACTCTCTTATGCTTGCTCTATGGATTTTGAATTATTTCAAATGGATGTCAAGAGTGTTTTTCTAAATGGCTACATTAATTAGGAAGTATATGCCAAACAGCCACCCGACTTTGAAGACTTCAAGAATCCTTCATGTCTTCAAATTAAAGAAAGCCCTTTATGGTTTGAATCAAGCTCCGAGAGCTTGGTATGATAGGCTAAGTAACTTTCATTGTGAACGAGGATTTGAAAAGGGTATAGTTGATAAAAACATTATTCATTAAAAGGACTAATGAGCACACTTTACTTGTTCAAATCTACGTTGACGATATCATATTTAGATCAACCAATAATAAAATATGTGAAGAATTCTCATTAATGATGCAAGGAGAATTTGAAATATCTATGATGGGTAAGTTAAATTATTTCCTTGGACTTCACATCAAGCAACTCAAAAATGGCATTTTCATTAATCAAGCAAAGTACTGTAAGGAACAATTATAAATGTTTAAGATGGACAACAGTAAAGAAAGTGTAACTTCTATGGGCTCCGAAACATATGTAGATAAAGATGAAACTGGTAAATCAATAGATATATCAAAATATCGAGGTATGATTGGTTCTCTTTTATATCTAACGGCCAGCCGGCCAGATGTTATGTTTAGTGTATGTTTTTGTGCAAGGTTTCAGACAAATCCAAAGGAATCACATCTTGCAGCAGTAAAACGAATAATGAAATATTTGAAAGGAACAACCGATGTTGGCTTATGGTATCCAAAAGACAGTATATGCAACCTTATTGGTTATTTTGATTCTGACTATGTAGGATGTAAAACAGATCGAAAAAGCACAGGCGGCACTTGTCATATCTTAGGTAATGCATTAGTTTCATGGTCCTGTAAAAAGCAAGCATGTGTAGCTCTAACCATTGCTAAAGCAGAATACATAGCAGTAGGGAGTTGCTGTGCACAGATTCTATGGCTCAAACAGTAGTTATGTGACTATAGAGTTGACCTTGGATGCATCCCCCTAAGATGTGACAATACCAGTGCTATCAATATCACAAAGAACCCAGTCATGCATTCTCGGACCGAACATATTGGCATATGCCATCACTTTTTGCGCGATCATGTTCTCAAGGGAAATGTTGAAGTTATATTTTGTCAATACACATAATCAACTAGCGGATATCTTCACAAAGCCCTTGCCTAAAGATTCATTCTATAAAATATGAAGAGAACTTGGCATTCTAAATGAGAATGATCTCTAGTACAAGGTATTGATACTTTGTAAGTCACTTCTCTTCAAAATCTAGAATCTACATTTAATAAGTTGATAGATTTAAATCTTTGATGTACGAATATGTGTTTTCTCAACATGATTATGTCGTTTAAATATTGTCATTTAGTGAAAATTCGACTTAAAAGTTAATTTTTTTTTTCTCGTAGCCGAATACACATAGTCTGTATTCGAATAAACGTTTCCATAAAACTCTGTATTCGACTACAACCAGTATATAGCCGAATACAGTCACGTTTTAGTACAGTTTTTCAGTAGCCGAATACAACTTTTCTCCCACTCTCATTTCTCCAAAAAATTCATCCAATCTTACATACAAACCTTCCCAAATCTATCCAATATCATCATTTGCATCTAAGATTTTTTCCCCAAAATCTGAAAACTTCATCTTCTTCAACCTTTACCATGGATGCACGATAAAGAGGTTCCTGAACCAAGCATGCTTCAGTGGGTCCTCCAAAAAGGAGGGCAATCAATGACAATGTTGCAGACCTATCAAGATTACTGCATTTACCAGAAGAAATCGACCAGTTTAGAACCTACTACTCGGATAAAAAGCTGATCACTCCAAAATATGGTACACTTGATTCCTTCTTAGCTTTTAAATTTCCTGAGTTACTTAGGGCACAACATTTGGAAGCATTCATTAGTTATAATGGCCCAATCTATGCCGACTTAGTTAGGGTGTTTTACTGCAACCTTAAGAAAGAAGGATTTAAGTTGGTGTCTCAATTGAAGAGCAAACATATTGAGTTAGAAACTCGTACAATTGGAGAAATTCTGTAGTTACCATTTGAAGGTCAGAAACTTAGGCTTGGAAATTTGTGTGAGTGGGAAAATGTGACCAAATATGATGCTTACGTATCCTTGTGCCGTTTTGACAAAAATACCATGGAAAGAAAACGGGCACATGCTGGTTCTGAATTTGCTAGGCAACGGTATGGTGTTGGCAATTTGAACGTTAAAAACATGTTGCTGCACTATTTCCTAAGTTACATTCTGGTTGCTTAGGTAGGGAATTATTCACAAATGACTGAATTTGAGCTTCATATTATGTACTTTATGCTAGAAGGAACTAATCTCAATTGGTCGTATTTTGTCCGATCTGTTTTGTTTACTTCCAAGAATGCCATCATTTGCCTTATGTAAAAGAGATCACTAGGATTTTGGATCATTTTCAAGTAGATTTTTCGGGTGAAGTCATGTATACACCTACAAAAGACAATGTGCTGGACTTGAATGTGCTGCCCAGTATGAAGATTGTGTGGAGCGAGCAACTTCAGGCTTATGTCCACAAAAGCGATCTTGGACAATCGTCTACGGCTGGTCAGGACGACGAAGAAGCAGAAGAAACGGCGTCGGACGATGATCACGTTTCAAATTGCATGGTCATGGACAAGTTCAACTCTCTTCAAACCTGTATCACTGAACAATTTCAGACTATGGACACCTCCATTCACAACAGATTCCAAAATATTGAGACAACCATTGCCCAGAACAATGAGTCTCTATTGAATGAACTAAATGGCATGTCCGTTAAGATTGACCACTTTCACCTCCCACCGGATGATAACATGTAGTTGGCTATTGTAGTTTATGTTATTTACTTTCAATGCTTTGTAAAACATTTCGCTTAACTTCTTAAATTTGCTGATGTATGACTTAGACATGTTTATCTTTTTCATATGCTTTTGACTTAGACATGTTTATCTTTTTCATATGCTTTTGAATGCTTGGAATATTTGTTTGTTGTTTTTCTTCCTTTTTGATCATGTTAAAAGGGGGAGAAAATTAAATGATGTTGTTGTTAAAGAATTTGTAGGTTTTCTAACTTTCAAAACATGATGGCATGAACTCAAGATCAAAGGGGGAGTAAGCATGCCCTAAGGGGGAGAAAAATCAAAACGATCAACGCTTTGAAGTTTCAACAACAACAAGGTTTTGTCATCATCAAAAAGGAGGAGAATGTAAAATACTTATGTTTTTGATGAAGACAAAGACAAAGGAAAGTGATGAAGTTGCAAGTTCAAAGAGAAGTCAACTATTGTCAATATGCTAGAAGACTTATAATCTAAGGTACATGATGCAATCTAAAACTGTTATATTTCAAAAGCACATGAGAAGCTTCTATTTTAGCATATGCATCAAAAGAATTTTTCAAAGTGTCAAACTGCATAAACAATGTTTGAAAATCAAGTTTTTGACAAAAGTCAAAGTTGTATTCGACTACATATATGTGTAGCCGAATATAGATGAAGTCAGTAGCAAAAACTGCACATCTGTATTCGACTACAACAGGTTGTAGCTAAATACAAACCCAAGTCAGTAGCAAAAACTTCACATCTGTATTCGACTACAGGATGTTGTAGCCGAATACAAATACCAAGTTAGTAGCTAAAACTGCAATTTTTGTATTGGACTACAACATTATGTAGTCGAATACAAAACCAAGTCAGTGGCAAAATTCAGTCATCTGTATTCGACTACAAGGATTTGTATTCGAATACAAGCTTGAAAATTTGAATTAAAACTGAACGTTAAAGAGGTGTATTCGACTACACTTAAGCTGTAGCCGAATACAACTACGAAGCAATGCAATTTTTCAGTTCAGATTCAATCTGGATCATTTGCATATGTTCATCAAACCTCTAGGAACGATTGCCACTGATATGAAGTGATGTCTAAGGAGTATAAATACTTCTTAGTTTCAGATTTAACTTAAGAACTATTAGATCAATCTTAGAACAACTTTGAACAAACTTTCTGAAATATTTTGAGTTATTCAAAGTCTTACTTTCATATTTCAAGTACATATTTTACATTGTCATATCATTGAGAAAGGTTCTCTATTGTACTTGAAATCATATTAGATTTTTATCATTGTACAAGAAAGCATCAACTATTATATCTTATTGATTTCAGTTAAAATCATTGTTGGAAAACCATTCAAGTTATTGTGTAAATTGAGGACAGTGGTGTTCTTCTTCAAGTGTTGTAAACTAGGATAGTGGTGTACTATCTTAGGCAGATTGTTAGAAGTCTATAACAGAAGTCTTAGAGTTATACTTGTACTTATTCTAACAATAGTGGAAAATGTGTTATGGTGTGCAAGAGGATTGGATGTACCCTTGGTTGAAAGAGGAACCAGGATAAATTGTTGTGTTCTTTATTTTTTTTGCCATTTCCATTTTACCATATTCTAAATCATAGAAAAATAATCCACTAAGTCTCTAAAAACCAGAAAGTTTTTAAACACCTAATTTACCCCCCCTCCCCTCTTAGGTGCGCCTCTTTACTAACACACTAGAGCCTTCTCATCCAAGAATAAACAACTTCAAGACAACACTATCCATATACTAAACTATGATGATTTTGAAGCCACTTACTCTGAAACCTCAAAGCCTAAAGCCACTACAACTTCTCCAAAAAACTCCCAAAAGAAGTCTCTTCCAAACCAACTCATCTTGTGTCCTCCTCTCCTTAGATCAATACCAAAATTCCTCTTTTCAACTCACGAGATTTGGAAACAAGATAGTTTGAAAAATGGCAAGACAAGTCTGTAGTTAATGAAAAAACAATTAATCTTGAAGGCCTTAAGGAAAGAGGATTCAATGTTCACTACTAGAAAAATCTAATTTACCGACAAATTATAGAGACAAAATTTTGTCCATCACGAATGGAGACGGAATTGGAGACAGAAAATAATTTGTGGAGACGGATGTAAAAAGTTTTATGTTTGAGAAGGGAATTAGAGATAGAATAACTCGTCACAAAGTTAGTCTGTCTCTAAATCCGTCTCAAGATCCGTTTCTAATAAGTCACACTTGTACTCTAAAAATCAAAATTTTTATAGAGACAAAACGTAGAGACGGAACAATGGCGTCTCAAATGTTGTCCGTCTCAAATATTATTATTATTATTATTATTATTATTATTATTATTGTTATTATTATTATTATTATTATTATTATTTAGAAAGAAAAAAATCAAAATCCAATTAATATGTTAAGATCCTCCAACAAACACGTTTTCCTTTTCTCCACCCCTCCACATTCAGTAAGCGGTTCTTGAAATTTTCTGCCTAAACCCTAAAAGAGCATTTTTCTTCCTAAACCCAAAATCTCGCCTTGCTTCCAATCTAGTTGCTGATTTGCGTCGACTACCTCTCCACCGTGGGTTTTGTTGGGTTCCATTGTTTCCCTATTTTCTGCATCGTTTAAGGTACGTTTCTATCATACTACTTCATTTCCTTGCATTACTTTTTTTTTCCCCCTTATTTATCCCTCTAAAGCTTCAATATATTTTAGATTCAAGCTCTATTTTGTCATCTTCTTCTTTCACCCTCTATGTTGAGTCCCAAAAGTATGTTTCTATCTCTTAGCATTTGATTCCTTTGTGAAAATTATAACCTTCAAAAATTTCGTAGACAGTTTTGTTTACTTTAATAGCTTTTTCATTCCACACTAAGTAGTTTATTTTTTACAAGATTTAGGATGTATTTCTTCTATTAGATTGTTATATTTTAAAATTGCATTTTTGTGTTCTTATTTGAAGTTTATTTGAAGTCTATTAGATTGTTCTTTAGTAGTTTATTTTTCATTGTACTCTGGTTTGGTTAAGTTTTATTTGTTTTAATAATTTGAAATTTGAAGTTTGTTATGGTTTTTTTTTCTCTGATGCATTGTTAAATTTAGATGCAATGTCACTCTCATTTTATGGCTAAAGAAGGAAGAAAACTTTGTTATTTTTCTGAATCCTTAGTATACTCTCAATTAATTTTATATGTTTGATTTATAAAAATAAGGTTACAGTTTTATAAATAAACATAACAAAATAAAACGTTTTCTATATGCTTTTAATCACATATTAATAATGTAATCAATGATAATTTATTTCCTTACATGGATTTTATTTTTTTGACAAAATAAAAACAGAGAAAAGTTAAAGTGCATCATTTCCTTACTTCAACCATAATTTATGTAGAAATTTTTATTACTATTTATAAAAGTCATGTGCAGTGCGTGTGTACACAAATCTGATTCCTTATTCTTAATTAGTTAGTCAATCCACTGATCTTTGAGTAAATTACCATCATTATAAGTTAACCAAAGACAAAATTAAATTAGAACTTTTCTAAAAAAAAAATTAAATTAATTATAACTTTAAAAAAAATAACCAATTGCTAGATGGTGAAAAAAGTAGCAATTCTAATACTATGCACTTGAATTTTGCTCAATAAATCAACCAAGACAATCACTTTTCTCATATATAAATCAATTTAGATTAATAATATATTAATTGGGTCTCACTATAGACTGGAAAGCTCCATATCTTCTTTTGTCACTGAATTTATAGGAATGATAATTAAGGCATGTGTAAAATATAATATTGATTAAAATCAACAACATATTTGAGTCTGTTTTACTTTTTCCATTATATTTTTTTGGTGATGAAACTTAGGCATGTGGAAATGTTCAAAATATATATTAAATTAAGAAATAGACGATGTCCATTAATTATTGTCTTCCAATGTGTGCCATTCTCACTTTTATTCATTAATCTTGTATTTGTTTGTTCTAGATAATATATATATATCCTCAACTACATGTGTTGAGAGATTATGTGAAGTGGAAGCAAAAAAAACTTGACTTTATGTAGAATCTATAACAAAAGTAACTATACATGCAATCACAATGTCATAAACTAGATATAAAAAGAACTGAAATTGTGTTTTTTGTGCTTTTTTCTCATTAGATATATTTTGTTGTTCTTCTTAGGTAAGTTACAAGGAATGCATAGAACAACGTACAGACATTGTAAAGATTAACTATGTGTTTATTTGTTGCATTTCTTTGATTTTGTTAATTGGTTAAATAGTTTTTTGTATATGCTTATCATAATTTATTATTTACTTTTTTTTTTATAGTGGAGACAATCTTAGAGTTAGGTTAATACATTTTGTATTATTTGTTGGCCATATAGTACAAACTCGTACGATAATTTATTATCGTACCAACTAAACCAACCTTAGGACTTTAACCCTTTAAGATTCCTAAATCGTTACAAGGAATCTTCATATAAATTTATTAACTATGGTTATTGATATTCTACTTATTTGTCAATTAGAGAAATGGAAATTCCCGAACATCGCAAGTGGATGGTTAATAGGATGGGTCCTAATAAGAGAAGAGTAACAGATGAGTATATGGCTGGTGTTTTCGAGTTCGCGCAATTTGCTTGTGCACAAGAAAAATTCAAAAAAGAAGGAAAGTTGAGATGCCCGTGTAAAATATGTAAGTGTAAGAAACATCAATTAGTTGGTGATGTCATGGGACACCTTTGTATGAAGGGATTTATGGATGGTTACTATTATTGGACTAACCATGGTGAAAAAAGGCCTCCAATTCCGCCAGTGGTTTCAAACAACTATTACGGATGTAGTGGGGTTCGGGAAGACTTCAATGACTTTGAGCAAATGGTAATGGATGCAGCTGGACCGTCTCTTGGTACATATATTGAGCAACAAACAAATGACTATGGAGACCAAATTAGGGAAGATCCTAACCCATAAGCCAAAATCTTTTTTGATATGTTGAAAGCTGCGCAAGTTCCCTTGCATAATGGTTGTGAAAATTATTCTGAACTTTCTGCTGCAATACAAGCTTTAAGTATCAAGTCAGACTTCAATATCTCTGAGACTTGCTTTAATCAATGGATGGATTTTATGGGAAAGGCGTTGCCAAATGACAATCGAATGCCTGACAACTTCTATCGTGCAAAGAAATTAGTGGAAAAGCTTGGATTGGGTTGCATAAGGATTCATTATTGCCCAAATGGATGTATGATATATTACTTTCCTGATGACAAAATGATTTTTGGTGAAGATCGTTACAAAATGTCATTAGAAATGGTAAGGTTAGAGAAGTTCCTTTAAAAAAGATGTGGTATTTCCCTCTTATCCCAAGGCTTCAAAGACTTTATTCGTCAATGCAAACTGCAAGCCAAATGAGGTGGCATCGTGAGAATATAAGAGATCCAGGCTATTTATCGCATCCATCTGATGGAGAGGCATGGAAGCATTTTGACGAAAGATATCCCGAATTTGCAATGGACCCTCGAAATGTGAGGCTAGGATTGTGTGCTAATGGATTTGCGCCATTCGATAAAACAGGTAGGACATATTCATGTTGGCCAATAATTCTTACTCCTTACAATATTCCACCTTGGATGTGCATGAGAAGAGAGTTCTTATTCTTAACCATTATAATTCATGGCCCTTCCAATCCAAAAGGGAAGATTGATGTGTACATGTAGCCACTTATAGATGACCTTAAACTTTTGTGGAATTCTGGTGTGAAGACTTATGATGTCTCACTACAACATAATTTTGTCATGAAAGCTTGTTTATTGTGGACAATTAATGACTTCCCTGCATATGGGATGTTGTCTGGCTGGATGACAATGGGAAAACTAGCATGTCCAATATGCATGGAGAATACAAAAGCATTCACCCTTCAACATAGTCGAAAAACTACATTTTTTGACTGTCATCGACAATTATTGCCCTTTGATCATTGCTATAGAAGGAATAAGAATTCTTTTAGGAAGAGGAAAGATGAGATAGTGTTGCCCCCACAAAGGATGAAAAATGAAGAAATATGGGAAAGAGTCAAGCATTTACCAAGCATAATTGGACCTCCATATGATAATTTGTCGGGGTATGGAGTTTTTCACAATTGGACCAAAAAAACCATCTTTTGGGAGTTACCGTATTGGAAAACAAATCTTCTCCCACATAATCTAGATGTCATGCATATTGAGATAAATGTGTTTCTCAATATATTGTATACAATAATGGACACCAAGGGCAAGACGAAGGACATTTTTAATGCTAGACTGGACTTGGCAGATATTTGTAGACGGAAAGATTTAGAGCTACAAGATGGTGGAGGGGGAAAGCTAAAAAAGCCGAAAGCAAATTACACATTAACAAAACAACAAAGATTATTTGTGTGCGAGTGGATAAAAAAACTAAAGTTACCAGATGGGTATGCCTCTACCTTGTCTAGATGTGTTGATATGCGAGAAGCAAAGTTATTTGGAATGAAAAGTCATGATTGCCATGTGTTCTTGCAACGCTTGCTCCCAATTGCATTCAAAGCTCTACCAAAACCTATTTGGAACACACTTACAGAGTTTAGTCAATTCTTTTGAGAGCTTACTTCACCTTTACTAAAAGAGGATATAATATACGTGTAATGGAGCAAAATATTCCAATAATTTTGTCTAAGCTTGAACAAATATTTCCCCCTAGTTTCTTTGACTCTATGGAACATCTTCCAATTCATTTACCGTTTGAAGCTAGGGTTGGTGGTCCTGTGCAATACCGATGGATGTATCCTTTTGAAAGGTTGGGTCATCTATCAACGTTTTTAATTATTACCATGCAGTACTTATTGTATTAATTTCTTCAAATACTTTTATTAGGTTTATTCGTACCTTAAAAGACAAAGTCGCCAACACAGCTGTTGTTGAGGGCTCTATTTGTGAAGCATACTTAGTGGAGGAGACCTCTACATTTGCGTCGTACTATTATCCACATGATGTTCCATGTAGGAGGACAAGAGTGCCATGAAATGATGATGGAGGTGAAGGTTGTTTTGTTGCACAACCCCTATCTATATTTAATTATCCCAGACGTCCTTCTGGAAAATGCACCTCATGTTTCTTAGAAGAAAGAAAAATAAAAGCTGCACAATTATATGTTCTTCTAAACTGTCCAGAAGTTGAGCCATTTTTGTCGTAAGCACTTTTATATGTTCTTCTTTCAGTTACTGATATCTTTGAAAAATAATAAAGTTAATTAACATGAGAATTTTTTGTCGTAAAAACTTTTATTGTAGTATTCTTTGATTTGTATTGAATTGAATCTTTATAAGTTTTTCAGTTAAGTTTGTGATTTGTACAGATTTATACTAAAATTTATGTTATTTTCCATTTTTATAACAAGCTCTGTTTTTCTATTGGTAGTATTTTCATATGATTTATGTGGTGTTGAGATAGAAAATAGATAATTTCTTAAGGTTTATATTTAAAGTTTGGGCTTAAAAAATTTAGGTATTATGGATCCAATTATATCAAGTTTTTTAATTATATTTGTTTGTTAAAAGCTAACAACAATAGACAAACTTGAGATGAATAAATTATTCTATTATAGTGCAATTTATGATTTTTTATTTATTTATATTCATGGTTATAAGACAATTCTAACTTCCTATTATGATTATGTGTTTTAGATTACAATTTTCAAAAGCATATTTCTTGAGATGTTCAGTTATTTTAATATTTTTTAGATCTGTTCTTTATGTTTTATTTTAATACTAAAGACATCTTTTTTATAGGCAAAATAAAAATGGCTTGAGAAGGATGAAGCAAACATTAAAAAAAACTTTAACAGTAAGGGATCTTTGGCCCTAAAAAATGTTTTGTTCAAGGTGCGTAATGGTGAGGATATAGGTGATTGGATTGGGGAAGAAAATTTAGAACAATTGAAAGCTCAATGGCAAGCTAAGACATGATAAAAAATTTCTATGATTAATAAGAAAAATATGCAATCTTAAGTTGGACACAATGTGCATAGTGGAGGATCAATAACTGCGAGAGAACATGTCAAAAAAATGGTTAGTAATCATATTTATACTAACATAATCTAATTGTTGGATTGACAATTTAATCATAGTTGGTTACTTTTTTAGAGGGTGGAATTGAATAGAGAACCAACCAATTTTGAGGTTTACGAGCGACTTCATAGGCCAAAAGGGAAACCAGATGAGTGGTTTAATGAAACACAAGCTAAGATAGTTGTATGTATACACCATCCTTAAAGTAATGTCTTTACCAAATATAAATATATATATATATATACTAATGATAACTCTTTTTTTAGGAAATGTACCAAATTCTAATGTTTGAGAAATAATCTCATAATGGCGAGGATAGTAGCCAACTGTCTGATAATAGTATATACATGGAAGTTGTTGGAGGCATTAACAAGAAAGGGCGTATATTTGGATTAGGATCTCAAGCTGCAACTATCAAATCATTCATAAAATCATCGTCTACAGTTTCTGATGTATCATCAGAAAAAGTTGATGCTATGGAAGCTAAAATTGAAGCTTTAACGATTGAACTTCAACAAAAGAATCTTGAACAAGAAATGATTAAAAAAAAATGGCGCATTGGGAGCGGATGTTTGAGAGTATTGTGCCTCATTGTAATCAAAATTCTACACTTCAACCAGAAGGAGAAGGTGATAATGGAAATGAAGAGATGGGTGATGATATGGATGATAACCTTATGCAGTGATTACTTCCATTTAGATATTTTGTTAAATCAAATATTATTTGTTATGTTTTGAACAAATTTAAAGATTGATTGCATGTAGTGTAATGTTAATATTTTTTGTGTGAAAGAGTTACATGAACTTTTATGACATTGTTGTTAAATTGGTGTTGATTTAAATATAATTTTTATGGGAATCTAGAGTCATATATATAGTATGGAATTCAATATTTGAAAACTGATACTTAAATATTTAGGTAGAAAATAATTATAGAAGGATTTGTGAGAGATAAATAAAAAAATTGTTCATATATTAGAGACGGAATATACATTTGTCTCAATAGAGACAGAATGCGATAAGCTAGAGACGGACAAATTAAATCCTATTGGAGACGGTAGTGATATATCCCTCTCTGATAGAGACAGATATACTGCGTCTTTGATTAGAGACCGATGCTAAAATCCGTCTCTAACATCTTAGAGACGCGAACACCAATTACGGAAACATGTCCGTCTCCAAATCCGTCTCTATAATGTTTAGCGACGGAATTTGTTAAATTATAGAGACAGATTGTATCCGTCTCCATTTCTGTTTTTTCTAGTAGTGGTTGAAGAGCTCTTTGATCAACTAGGATGAACATCACTCCTCAAAATAGATGAACCTCAATATCCAAAATAGGTTAGAGCCTTATAAGTTGCAAAAAATGTCTCAAAAGGTGACATTTTCCTCAATGTCGTCCTCAAAGGAGTTCACATTGAACTCACTTGTGAGACACTATGTCAAATTTTAGACATTCGAAATGAAGATCAACACATCATTACTGAATCATGGTACTCTCTGTGTGATACCAATTGAACCAATATCCTAAAAACATCCTAATCAATCCACCTAAACATCAAGTGGCATCCAACCTCCTACCAATATGCAGGGTTATTCACAACATTTGTGTTCACACTATCGTTCCTAGAGCAGTAAGCTTTGAAAAGGTTATCGAACTAGATTTACTATTAATCTAGAGCAGGAATCAATTTGGTTTTATACTTAGAGTTTTGATGATAACAAAAGTATTTTATGAGAACAATATATTTGACTTCACAGAGTATGAAAGAAAATTCGTGTTTTTAAAAAAAAATCTAAAATAAGATTTGTTTCAGATTTATAATTGAAGAACATCTAAAATAAGATTTGATTCAGGTTTATAATTGAAGAAAATCTAAAATAAGATTTGATTCAGATTTATAATTGAAGAAAATCTAAAATAAGATTTGATTCAGATTTATAATTCAAGAAAATCTTTGACCAAATTGAAAAGAAAATATGGTAAAGATTTGAAAACAATTTGATCAAGATTTGTCAACAAAAAAATATGAACAATATCAATCTGAAGAATTTACAAACTCAATATGAACAAAATACGCACATAATCAATCTAGAAAAATTGCTCATATTTGATTCAGAAATAAAGAACTGGCTAAAGAACATATTATCAAAGAATATCTTATTCAGAACTACTTTTGAAGAAGATCATTGTTAACCAAGCTAGGAATGAAGATACAATTCAGAATTAAACAGAAGATCATCGAAAATCAGAAAAGAGTATAAGAACTCATAAACTCAAAATTTCAAATTTATCTTAGAGTTCAAAGAGAGAAACACTAGTTCAAGTTAGAAATATTTTCTAAGTGTTTTTTCTTAGAGTGTAAGAGTTATTATTGTTAGCAGCTTTGTTAGAAGCAAACACTTAAAGTTCCAGTCTTTTGTATCCAACCAGATATTGGTTTAGTTCCTTCTTTAATGTAGGGTTGTCAGGTTGTTAGGAGAAGACTTGGCTTGTAGGGTCAAGGTGGTTAGTTCTTCAAAATTATGGGGTTGTCAAATTGTTTGGGAAGACAGGCTTGGAGGGTCAGGTGCTTTGTAATTCAAGGTATTTGAATTAGTGGATTAAAGCCTTTTGAATGAGGGGACTGGATGTAGCCAAGTTATTCGTGAACAAGGATAAATCTATGTGACCATTTATTTATGCTTTCATTGTTTGCTGCCCCTGAACCCGATTGCTTCTACTCCAACTAAGTCACCAAAACCGAACTAGTTTTTTAATTAATTATCAAAAAGTTATCAACTTTGTCAAACACAATTCAACCCCCCATCTCGTGTTTGCACCTTCAATTGGTATCAGAGCTTGGTCTCAAGGCTGAGAACTTTACAGTGTTTGAGGAAAGATCCAAGGGTTCAACATGTCTGGATTTCGTGAAGAAGCTACTGGAGGAAACATCAACAGACCACCTCTATTTGATGGAGAACATTTTGAGTACTTGAAGGACAAACTGAGAAGTTTCTTTATTTCACAAGATCCTGAACTTTGGGACTTGGTGGAAGATGGTTATACTGCTCTAAAGAATACTTATGGTATTGAGATTCGAAGGAAAGAGATAGATATTGATTAGAGGAAGATGTACAAAATGCATCATAAGTCTAGAACATTCATGATAAATGCAATCACTTTCAAGGAGTTTGATAGTACACCAACAAGGAGACAACAAAGAGTATTTATGATAGTCTGATTCTAACCGATGAAGGAAGCAAGCAAGTTCAAGAAGCAAAAGCCAACCTCCTACTCAAAAAGTATGAGTTGTTAAGATCGAAGAAGATGAAGACATTGAAACAATGTTTCCCATATTCCAGACTCTAGTCTCAGAATTAAAGGTACTTGAGAAGAGTTATACTACTGTTGATCATGTGAAGAAAATCCTTAGGAGTTTTACAAGCATGTGGAGATCTAAGATCACTGTCATTCAGGAAGCAAAGGATCTGAATACTCTTAAGATGGAAGAATTAATCAGCTCTATCAGATCACATGAAATTTAGCTTGGAGAAGATGAACCCAAGAAGAACAACAAGACTTTGGCCTTGAAATCCAAGCAAAAGAAGGTTCTAATGGCAAAAGCAGAATTAGAGGATAGTGATTCAGATGATCAGAATCTGAACTCAGAGGAAGAGGATATTGCCTTCATATTCAGAGCAATTCAGAGAATGTGGCACAACAAGAGGAAATCTTTCCCTCAAAAAGATTTCAGGCAGTTCAGTAGAGGAAGGGATGAAAAAATTGACAAGAAAAACATTATCTGCTATGGATGCAATGAACTTGGACATATCAAGTAAGATTGTCCAAATCTGGAGAAAGGGAAACACTAGAGGTAAGATTCCAGATCCAAGAAGAAGAGTTTGATGGATACATGGGATGATTCTGATGAATCCTCTGATGATGAAGAGAAAGCAGATTTGGCTCTAACGGTTCATACCAACTCTGCCTCTGGATCCAACACCGATTCTGATTTTGGAAGTGAATCAACAGATGGAGAAATTGAGGTATTTTCTAACTTAACTCGATCTGATATAATTACTGCTATAAATGATTTTGTAAATAAGAATTACAAATTATCTATAAAACTGAAAACACTTAGGAAAGAAAATGCAAACCTAACTGAAAAAGTTAATGTCTTAAAGAATCAAAGAGCTGAATTTAAAACAAAAAATGCAACTCTGAAAACTGATATTACTAAACTTAAAACAGAAAATGCATATCTAAAAACTGATATTGTTGAACTTAAAGATAAAACCTTGAAAGATATCCATGTGGAAAATACCACATGTAATTTTGATAAGCATGAAGAAGTATTCCAAGGTTTTCTTGCTAATGGTATGAAAAGAAGCAAATATGATTTTATGATTTATGGAGTTAGTAGAAATGGTAAAAGAGGTCTAGGATTTAAAGAAACTATAATTGAACCTAAACATATTCCCTCTGATATCTTGTGTACTGTTTGCTCTAAAAAATGTCAGTCCAAATTATTTTGTCCCATGTTAAATACAAGAAAAGACAAGAAACCTTTAAAGACTAACAAACCAGGACCCAACCAAATTTGGGTACCTAAGGACAAAATTTTCTTTGTTGCAGATGTCCTCATTAATCAAGTTAAAACACCAATCATGGTAGCTGAATAGTTGATGCTTGCGACATATGATAGGAGAAAAGTCTATATTCCAAGAACTAGCGTTGAGCAAAGGAGGCAAGTGACTTTTGGAGGAAAGCAAAAAGGCCAGATCATTGGTCAAGGTACAATTGGTAATGGTACTTCCCATTCTATTAAATATGTCTTGTTTGTTAAATTTCTTAAGCATACTTCATTAAGTATTAGTCAGCTAAGTGATAATAATTATGATATTATATTCAATCAAAAAACATGCAAGGAAATTAGTCAGAAGGATGGATTTGTACTCTTTACAGCTCAAAGGAAAAACAACATTTATAAGATAAATTTGTTTAGTCTAGAGAAACAAGAGGTTAAGTGTCTTATGTCAGTAAATGAAGAGAAACTAATTTGGCACAAAAGATTAGGTCATGCAAACCTTAGGTTAATTTCAAAACTGAAAAAACTTCAAAACTAGAAATGATAATGGGTGAAAACTAAAATCATGTGTGAAGCTTGTCAAAAGGGAAAACAAATATAGAAATCCTTTACCTCTAAAAACCCAATCTCTACTTTAAAGCCCCTTGAGCTCTTACATATAGATCTCTTTGGGCCAGTGAAATTAACCTCTCTAAGTGGAAAGAAATATGGCTTTGTTATAGTAGATGATTACACTAGGTGGACATGGGTAAAATTCTTAATAATTAAGGATGAATCCCACAAAGTGTTTATCACATTTTGCAAACAGATAATGAATGAAAAAGGTTTTAAGATTGTAAAATTAGAAATGATCATGGATGAGAATTTGAAAAGAAGTTCTTTGAAAGTTTTTGTGATGAGAAATGAACCTCTCACAACTTCTCCTTTCCTAGAACACCCTAACAAAACGGAGTTGTAGAAAGAAAGAATAGATCACTCCAAGAAATGGCCAGAACCATGTTAAATGATATGAATGTTGCAAAACACTTTTGGGCTAAAGCAATTAACGTTGCATGTTATATTAAAAATAGTCTTAATTAGGTCTATATTGAATAAAACACCATATGAATTATGGAAAGGTAAAAACGCCTAACATCTCTTACTTTAAACAATTTGGTTGTACTTGTTATATGTTAAACGATAAAGATAACCTTGGTAAATTTGAATCTAGATCTCAAAATTGTATCTTCATTGGATACTCTAAAAGATATATATAAGGCTTATAGAGTGTTTAATAGGGAAACTCAGATTGTGGAAGAATCCATACATGTTAAATTTGATGACAAACAGCTTGACCTTGAAAAGTCAAAGCAAGATGATGATAGTGCATGCTTACTAGAACCAGAGGAAGCCGATGTAGACAAACCAGAAGAACCTGAAAAATCAGAGGATACAAGCAAATCAAAAGAAGATGACAAATCTTCATAGGATGAATCTGATCAAGTCAAAAACAGACAAGATAAGTCAGAAGGAAGATCTGGATGGAAGTGCAAGTCATCTCATCCTAAAACTCTAATCATTGGAAGTTCAAGTTATCCTTTGACGACCAGATTATCACTAAAAGATACCACTTTGTTTGGCTTACTCTAATGAATTGAGCCTACCTCTGATGAAGCATTGACAGAGGATGGATAGATTCTTGCAATGTAAGAAGAGTTAAATGAATTTAAGAAGAATGATGTTTGGGATCTAGTACCTAGACCAAAAAAGAACATTATTGGAACCATGTGGATTTTTAGACATAAGGTAAATGAAAAAGGTGAAGTGGTCAGAAACAAGGCAAGATGTAAGCGCCCGATTTTTTTTTTTTTTTTTAAAACAAATTCAAATTCATAATAAAGAGATAAATACCTTTGGATAAAATATTTAAGTCGTATCACAACGACAAAAGTCAACAATAATTGCAAACAGCGGAAACGGTTTTGAAATGAAATTAAAGTTAACATCAGAAAAAATTCAGCAATTAAATATAATCAATTAAACATACATTTCAATTAATTAAACATACCTTATCAAGGGCAACAAGATGTTTGGGCCATGCCACGTAACTGCCAATTGCTTCGCCCAAATAATTGAGATCTGCATCGTTGTCCGGTACCGGCAACGGTGCATTTGGTTCCAAAGCAATAACTGGTGATACTCTGACATGGCCCGCAGGGATCGGTGTGTTGTGCAATACTTCGCCCAGAGTATTGCACAATGTTCCTTTTCCGACCTTCCGATGAGTAGGGAAGGATAAGTACAGCACGCATGGAGTGACACCCTAAATCAATGGTTAATACATAAGTATGTGAAACAATTAATGAATGAATTTCTTATTTTATTAAGTAATTAATTACCTTAGGAAGACTTTTCAGACCAACGTTGCAACTCGCGTTTTCACTCTCCATTTGATTTTCACGTTGGAGTTGATCCGCAAGTTGCTTGTCTTTATTCGTCTTCACCAAGAATGCCACTTGCTCCGTTAATACTTTGATCTTCTCTAATACTTCCTTGTTAGATGGATTTTGGCGCTTCTCTTATTCAAAATAGCTTCTAGGAGTTACGCCAAATCCTTTCCCCCTCACGCGGCCGGAATATTTAGGAACATTAAACACTTTACCTAGTATGTCCCTGCAACTAGCCTTGTTGTCCTCTTGATTTTCCGAAATTTTTTCGAGATTCACCTAAAATATATACACGTAGGATTAAAAAGATTAGTTCAATATCAATTTTAGAATACAATATTAAAAAATATTAAAGTGATAAATATACTTACACAAAGTTCTATTACTTTTTGAACATTTTCGTTATCAACCACTCCGTCTTTATTTACACGAGCTTCCTTCCACAATATATGACGACCCAACGGTTGATCGGATTGGGTGTCTTGTAGCTATTCTCGTTAATATCATAAACAAAATATTATTTAGAAAGTATAGTTTATAATGTACAACATTATATAAAAGTGATGTTTAATTACTTACAAGTTTTTGCTCTAGACGTGCATATCCCATACGAGATTTCTTGTATGGGTGGGGAATAATTTTTGCCCTCTCGCGATTTGCCTTACTAATATTCTATATAAAAAAAATAACAATCTTGTAAAATTTAAAATACGCTATGAATATGAATAATAAAACACAAATGCTAATAAATTAATCACTTACAACAAACGCGGGGTCCAAACGTTTTGCTACGAATGCGCTCCATTCCTCATTTGATATATAACGTTTATATATTTTTGGAGCTTCCGCATTCATATTGCCATCTCGGTCTCTTAGATAGCAATTTGAGAGGTGAGATCTAAAGCGCCGCTGTATTTTCCCGGCAACTCTTAGCACGTAACTCTTTCTCACCTCGTCAACATCAAAAGCTGTCTGCAAACCAAATAAATATATAGTTTGAGTAAAGTACTTCAAAGCAGTTTGTAAAAAATTATAAGTAAAAAAGTGGAGTAAAAAATTACTTGTATATCAGCCCACAATACATCTTTTGCAGCCTTCAATGCCTGATTTCTCCAATCATCTATTGTGATGGGGATATTCTGACGAACAACAGCTCCAATATAACTTACAAACATTGAACTGTTGGGGTCAATTGGCTGACCACTCTCATTCCATCCCACCTAATAAACTCATATAGTAAGTACCTCAAATTATAAACAGCAAACAAAGTAAACAGCAAACAAAGTATAGTATAAACAGCAAACATAGTATACCTCAAATTTTTGCCCAGTACTTCTTGCTTTTATAACATTTTGCATTATGGTTGCACCAGTCTTGGTGTTGCCAACATCTTCATTTTGACATTCTAAATCTTTGTTGGTATCCATTTATCTACAACAAGTTCAACATGCAGTTCAGTATAACTTCAACAAGTTCAACATGCAGAGTCTAAGTACGTACGTAGCAGTATAAGTTCAACATGCATTTTAGTGAAACAAAAAGCTAATAAATACAATACCTGAAATAGCGCTTTTTAGGGTTACGGGTTCGCAGACGAACAGCGCAGAAGATGATGAAGACGAAACGATCGTAGGGTTATGGGGTTCGAAGACGAAACGAAGAAGAACGAAGACTAAAAATATATGGTTACGTGAGAAGGAGGATGAAGACGATGAGGAAACAGGTGTATGATGTTTACGTAATGATGGTAAGTAATGAGGAGGAAACAAGGGAAACTGAAACACTCATAGGGTTTGTAGGGTTCGCAATGAGAAGGAGAACGAAGAGGAAACTGAAAACACTCGTATGAAGTTTACGTATTGAAGATGAAACTGAAGAGGTTTACTGTTATATTAAAACCCTATTACAGCGCTTTTTTGAATAAACGCTGTAATAGGTCTCATTATCTTATTTTTTAAAAGCCTACTACAGTGCTTTTTTAGAAGCCTTTTAAAGCGCTTGTGAAAAAGCGGAAGACCTCTTATTGTTATTTTTTTAAAAGCCATTTACAGCGCTTTCATACAAAGCGCTTTAAAAGGCTTCTTTGTTTTATTATATGCAAACGCTATGTGACCCTTTTACAGCGCTTATGCAGAAAGCGCTGTAAAAGACCTCCTTATTTTTAGTTTTTTAAAAGCCATTTACAACGCTTTCATACAAAGCGCTTTAAAAGGCTTCTTTGTTTTATTATATGCAAGCGCTATGTGACCCTTTTACAGCGCTGTAAAAGACCTCCTTAATTTATTTTTTTAAAAGCCATTTACAGTGTTTTCTTACAAAGCGCTTTAAAAGGCTTTTATATATAAAATGCCTATTTGTTTTATTATGTCCAAGGGCTGTGTGACCCTATTACAGCATTTTCTCAAAAGAGCGTTGTAATAGGGCTGTGTGACTTCATTATTTTGGGATGATCAGTTATGTTCAAGAAAATTTCCAAATAATTTTGTTTTCTTCCAAATAATAATTTTTTTCTTCCAAATTAGTTAACATATTTTTTCTTCCAAATAATAATTTTTTCTTACAAAATAATAATTTTTTCTTCCAAATAATACCTATATATATATCAATGATAAATTACATGATCAGCTCATATTGGGATGATCAGTTCAAGTTCAATAAAAATTCCCAGTATATGCAGAAAATCAGTATACAATTACATACAGTATAAGCAGAAAATTACATACAATTCAAGCTAAATACCAAAATGCTCAATTATGGCAGATCAAACAATTAAATTACATGAACTCAGTTCAGATTACATGGCTTAAAAATAATTAAACATATTAAGATGCCCTTCTTCTTTTCTTGGTGGGATTCACATTTGTTTGTCCATTAATGATACGAAACGATGGATTAATCCAAATTCCCTCATCATGATCATCTCTAAGATATAAACCATCATCAGTTGAATCAATTTCATGTGGTTGTGATGTTGCAAAGAAAAGATCATTACCAACATCTTAATCATTATAGTTATCATCACTTATTTTATTGGTCGATAGGACAACGAACCATTTATCATCAGCAGGATCAGTGACAAAAAACACTTGTTGAGCTTGCGACGCTAAAATAAAAGGCTCATCTTTGTATCCCACCCTATTAAAATCGACAAGCAAGAACCCTGACTCATCAATCCGAACGCCATTATTATTTTCGACCCATTTGCAACCAAATATGGGAACACGAAACATTGTGTAATCTAGCTCCCATATGCGCTCGATAACCCCAAAATATGATAGATTTGCATATATGGGGTTCTTGTCACCTCAATCCCTGTGAAATTGATCCGGGGTCTACATCAAACTTTGACTTTATGTGATTTTTTAACCATGTTATGAAACTTTGATTGTGCTCTCGAGTTATCCAATTTTGATTCCTATTCATGTTCAAACTAGATAACTGATCCATGTGTATTGTAACATACGGTTGAACCTCATCATCATTATGCATCACATCGAGGAAATATCTTATATACAATGACTTCCAATATGGCAATTCAAAGAAAATTGACTTTTTCTTCCACCCAGTTTTGACCAGCTCTCCCGCAAAAGGTTTGCCAAATTTATTGGTCAAACCTTGTACTTTCTCAAGTATTTGATATCCAGTCGATGCTACAGGAGCTCTATCTTCCTCTAATTTTCCATTGAATGCATTTCTCCACCCACGATACTGATGACTATAAGGTAAAAATCTACGATGTCCAAGAAATACATTCTTCTTACAATGTTTCAACCGCATCCAATTTGTACTCTCTTCACATATAGGACATGCACACTGACCTTCAATGCTATACCCTGATAAATCACCATATGCTGGAAAATCATTAATTGTGCCGAACAACATAGCCCTCAAATTGAAACATTATTTCTTATACCCGTCATAAACTTCCACACCTGTCTCCCACATAATTTTTAAATCTTCAATTAAAGGAGCCAAGTATACGTCGATATCATTCCCCGGTTGTTTGGGTCCAGAAATTAACAGAGACAACATCATAAACTTACGCTTCATACATAACCATGGAGGTAGGTTATAAATCAACAAAATCACAGGCCACGTGTTGTGTGAGATGCTTTGAAGACCATGTGGATTCATTCCATCAGTAGAAAGGGCAAGGCGTAGATTTCTTGACTCTATCCCGAATTCAGGATACTCGTGATCAATTTTTGCCCATTGCGGAGAATCTGCAGGGTGTCGAAACTTTCCATCTCTAATTCTTTCATCTGCATGCCATGTCAAGTGTTTTGAATCTTCTTCACTGTGATACATGCGCCTAAATCTTGGTATTATAGGAAAATACCACACAACTTTTGCTGGAGTAGATTCTTTCTTCTTATATCGAGAGACATTGCATTTCAGACACGCCTTTAGTAATTCATATTCATTTCGAAATAAAATGCAATCGTTAGGACACACATGAATCCTTTCGTAACTCATACCAATAGAGCACAAAATTCTTTTAGCCTCGTAGGTTCGACTGGGAAGTTCATTATCATCTGGCAACATATCTTTTAAGAGTGTTAGTAATTCTGTGAAGCTTTTATCAGACCATCCATTACTCGCTTTTAAGTTGTACAACTTTAATATCGCCGAAAGTCTTGTGAATTTAGTATAACCATTATATAATGGTTTCTCTGCATCACTCAACAAGCTCTCAAACATTTTAGGACAATCACGAAGATCTTCTTCAACTGCTTTTGCAATCTCCTCAACTCGATCCGGCTTATATGTATCTGTGTCGAAATCAGTTGAAGCATATGTATCTGTGCGGGTGTTTCCATTGATTTTCTCACCATGTCTTATCCAACATGTATAGCTTTGATCAATTCCATACCATACTAAATGTCCTTCCAATTCATCTGCTCTAACGCGTTTTCCAAAACAACATTTTAAACAAGGACAAACGACTCTATTTGGATTTTTGCATTCATCACTGCAAACTCAATAAACTCCTTCACTCAATTTTCATACTCTTTTGTCAATCGATTGGCAGACATCCTTTTCCGGTCCATTTTATATGACCTATATATATAAATGCAGTTACACAAATAATAAGCATGATTTCAAGTCTGATATATATGACCTATATATAATACACATATCTAATACTGGTCCAAGATTGATTTAAAACAGAACATATATATATCATGAGAACATATCTAATGTCATGTAACAATTTCAAAACAGAACATATCTAATATGTAAAATTTATCAGTTTTAATTAGTGACAACAACAAATAAATAAAATACAATACCTGAGACAACGTTGATCAATTTGTTTTAAAGGAGGAGCAGCGTAAATCAATTTGTAGATAGGCGCACAGTAGATGAGAGGAGGGTTCGCAGGGTAGAGGATGAGGGTTCGTAGGGTTAGGACAACGTATTAAATTTGTTTTAAATTTGTTTTTATTTATTTAAAGTGAATGTTTTTTATTTAAAATGAATGATTTTACAGCGCTTGGACAAAAAGCGCTCTAATAGGTCCATTAAAAATGTGAAAGCGCAAGCCTATTACAACGCTTGTATAAAAAGCGCTGTAATAGGTCATTTGATTATGTGAAAGCGCAAGGCTTTTACAGCGCTTTAACAAGAAGCACTTTAAAAGCTATGTCACATAAGGTGGGAGCGCTACATTTTACAGCGCTTGTGTTTAAAGCGCTCAAAAAGCGCTGTAAAAGGCTATGTGAGAGCGCTTCAATTTACAGCGCTCTTTTAAAAAGCGTTGTAAAGGAGTTGTAAACATTATGTGCAAGCGTATGTGACCCTATATGACCCTACTACAGCGCTTGTCAAAAAAGCGTTGTTGTATCCTCCATTATTTTTAAAAAATTATACAACAGCGCTTGTATGTGATAAGCGCTGTAAAACACGTTTTTAGAGGAAAGTTATTTTAAGAAACAAAACAATTAAAAATAGGAAAGAACCAACAACACAAACATATCAAACCAACAAACCAACAAACATCATTTTCCAATAATTAAGGACCTTTACTCTAACACCGTAAAACGCTCAATTAAGAGACTGATCGAACTTTGATACTAATTAAAGGTGAGGAAAACAAACGAAAGGAGATTTGAATTTGAAGAGTGAAAACACAAGAAAGAGGGATTTGAATTTTGTTTTGTATATGTAAAAAAAACTTTTTCTCTAAAACATATACTTATTTAAAAGTAAGATAAAGCAATATAAATTAAAGAGATAGAGAAGAGAAACACAACTAATTTATATTGGTTCACCACCAACAAGATAGCTATGTTCAGTCTCGTCACTTTAAATGATTTCATCAACTAAATCAACTGATTTAACACAAGTCCACATGAAGACCTACTAGTCAAACTGACTATGTTCAAGTCTTCTCAGCCTTCTAGCTTAGTATAGTCAAACTTTGTTGAAGTCAACAACAACTATTGGGCTTGATTACAAGATAGTGATTTTAGGTTTTCTAAAAAACTCTCACATGAGAATATTACGCATGTATGCACTCTGAATGTAAATGAATTTTTCATTAAGTACAGACTTTCTCAAGATGGTTGTATGTATGTTTGCAGTTTTGTGTTCTTGTATGTTTTGTATTGTTGATCACAAGCCTTTATATAGAGAATTCTAAAGCAATTAAGGTTTCTGATTGTTGCAGTGACTTGCATAAATTTCGTACGTAAAATATGAACCATATCATTCTTTAGAAATCTTGAATCAACATTCAATAATGGTCCATATTTGTCTTCAGAATTGAATCAACGTATCTTGAAAAAAATGGCACGAATATCAGAGGATTAACCCATTAGAAGATGTTGAATTGTTGACTTCTTTAACGTTTTGGGATTGAAAGATTGACTTGAAGATCGTTGACTTTAAAGAGTGTTTAATATTGCCAGACTTTTCAAACACAGATGTATTAGAGTGAGCATACATTAACCAAATTCAACAGAGGCGCGTTTAGAGCTCGTTGATCAGAATCAAACGAATAGTAACAGAGCGATGTTGAAAGCGCATCATTTAGAATTAGACGAATAGTAACAGTTGTGTGTTGATCAGAATCAAACGTACAATCCTATTTATTAGAGTCACAAAGCATTGCCTATGATGATGATCTTTTTATGTGCGACAAAGGATCCAATGCGTACTCTTTAAAAGCATATATTAGAGAGTCTGCAGACTTTAACAAATTTAGTAAACAAAGGCATTAAAACATAAACTGTTCTCACAAAATAATTTTGTTATGATAAAAAATAATTGAGAGTCATTGTTCTTCAACGCAAGTTGGTTCTAATAGAATTGTGTTGACCATTTCAAAATCAAGGTTATTCTTCAAAATCTTAAGTCAATGCTTTGTCCAAAACAAACTTACTTGAAAATCATTTTGAAGTCTTTAAAGATAAAGAAAGATAAAAGAAAATTTTTGTTATGTTCTTTGTTAGAGAGATTTTCTTCAAATTAGCAAAGCACTAAATGTTATTTGGAGAAGAAGGATGAAGACATTATGTTTATACTAGTTCGCAACAACTGGTTACTACATTTAGTTCTCCCGCTACAGAGAGATTTTGACTTTTTCACTTAAAGGACTTAATCCACTAATCAAGACAAGTATTCTTTAATTTTCCACTTTAGACTACACAAGTATTTTTTACTCTGCCTCTCAAGGCTTCACAAGTATTATTTACTCTACCTCTCTAAGCTTCACGAGTATTTTTTACTCTATCTCTCTAGGCCAACCCACAAGAAATCTTCTTGTCTTCTCAATACATTTGCTAACTGCCTTGTTGAGGAAATAAGTGTTTACTTATCTCTTCATACATTCCTTTAAGATAAAAGGTGTTTCCACAACTAGCCTTAATTACAGAGGTATGTTGTTTATATTTAAATTAACACAAAGTTAGTCTTAGGATTCTAACTCTCTTTTGATAGGATATTACAATTTAAACCTATATCAATCCAAGTATAAGAACTTATTAAGAGTTTATCATAATAGTTTGTACTTTGTTGATTTACAACAAATTCTAATGACTTTTAATAGTGAGAATATTACACTTTGATATAACTTGTTCAATGCCTTTTCTTATATGTATTCTTTTGAATATTAAACGTGCCTTTTTTTTTTTCACTCTTTTAAACCAAACTACAGTATATGATCAAATGGTCACATAGTTCTCTAGTTATCTTTACAAAGTGTAGATAGTTATTCTACAACTTTGTTTATCTTTTCTCATTTTTTAACATTCCTTAGAATCAATTGATTCTTCGGATTTCGTCTACTTCATTAGTTTTAAATGAAGTTCTTTATATAGTACTAAAAATATAGCGTTGAGAAGAGATTTGGTGAACAACATAAAATATCTGTTGCAATTGAACAAATAGTCGTTTAAAATTGGTAATTCCAATAATGATGTCCCATGACTTCATAGGCTGTTAATTGTACATTTAGGGAGATTCCAGAGGATCCATAACATATGTAGCTATGCTTGTACTAGAGGATTAGGCACTTGCTTTAATTGACCAATCATTTTGCTTTAATCTTTTAGTTGAACCAGAGACAATGATTGACCAGAGTAAGTGAGGTTTTGGAAGAAACTAATTGTTATAGCATATGAATGTTGTAAAAGTTAATCCAGATACTCATCAGTCTTCACCGTATGCATTACATGTTTTGGACGATGTTTCCATTATTTTGGTCTTTATCATAAGCTTTACTATGTTTTCAGACTTTGAGTTCTAAGAGTATTGATTCAAAGCTACTTGTATTTAAAATATGTCTTGTGGTTCATCAATTTGAGAAAACGATGACTAACTAGAGAAATTTGACACTACTAATTTTATAAAACCAAATGTAATCATATGGCTTGAATCAGAATGAAGTTGCTTTGTTCAGTTATAATCACTCTATTTTATAACTTACTCTAGCATTAATGAACATAGTTAATTGTTTGTTAGTCAATAATATTGAATGTGCTGGAAAACATAAGAAAGTAGAGTTTTAATTGTGTTTTCCATTTCTCAAAGTTGCTTATATTTTCTTACAAAATTGTTCTTTATCAAAGTATTCCACTTTCTATTAAAGAAGGTTTAGACAGAGTAAGGTTGAATAATAAAGAACTAAGATGCGAGAAATAGAAGAGTATAAAGGAGACACATATATTTTATACTATTTCACAACAAACCGTTGCTACATTTAGTCCTCCCCTTGCAGATAGATTTTGCCTCAATACAGTTAACGACTTTATCCACTATTTTCATAAATAGTCATACAAGTATTCTTTACTCTACCTTTTCAGGCTGCCTCTTCAGGCATTGAGTATTTTTCTCTAGCCTCTCAAGGTTGTCATTCCCATAACCTTCTTCAACATATTGGCATCATATCATTGAGGTTCATCAGGGTCGTTGTACCTTTTCAGGTACCTCTTGAGGATGAGAGGGTTGTTGCCACTATCTAGCTAATTTGCATCAATTCTAGTTTTTGTTTGATTTGACACAAAGTTTGTTTATAGGATTCTAGCTCTCATTGAGAGCATATTATAGATTAAATCCTATATCAATACAAGTGTGTGAAAACACTGACTGATTTATATCATTCTTTTGGTTTGATGTGTTCTTGACTTTTACAGATTTTTTTCTAAACACGTAGAAGGACTGAGTGAATTCTTCTTAAATACAGAGAAGAAGTTTCCGTTAAGAATGTTACTGTCGGAGATCTTCAATCATCATTAAGGTAGATCAGTCTTTAATAAGTATCTATATATATCTCTGTGAATGATTTTGCGTATTGTAACCCCCCGGCCATTACCGTTACCGGCAGTGCTACCTCACAACCTTCTCTCCCCCTATCCACCCAGTGGAAATAACGAGTTTTTTCCTTCCGTGGGATTCAAGCCCGGTACTTGGGAATAGACGAGAAAAAATTGAAGGAGAATTTGGTCATGGTCCCCTTTTGAGTATGTGATCTATAGAGTTTTTGTTTAATATACTTGGTGATATTTTAGTGGATGTTGGGATCAATTAAAGATGCCATAAGTGGATACCTATGAGTATAAGAATAGTAAAATGTAAAGGAAGTGTTCAAGTGGGCTTTATGCAATATAGAAAATAGCATGACGATAGTAAGTTAGTAGATTTGGGAAATTGGAATGTGCTAGTGAGGTTGATATCCATGATTAAGTCGAATTTGATGGCGACATCTTGAGTACGAAGGAAAGGTTTAAGAAGAATATTACTAACATGGAAATGACTCTTTTAATATAAAATAACTTTAGAAAATTTGATGTTGGCTTTATTAGAATTGATGAGAGTCGTTTCTCATATAGATGTTAAGAATAACATTTTGGATCAAGGAACAATTCATGTTTACGAGTTATAGGTAGATGGGTAACTGATACTAAAATCGTAAGGTGAAGGAATGAGTTAATTAGTAAATTATATGGATTATGTGGGTTTTAGTCATAAGATTGAAAATGAATTATAATTCTTGAGGAAAATTCTAATTAGATTAAGTTTGGATACATGAATCCAAGGATGGAGCATTAATGTTTTGAAATTGATTATCTATTAGACATTGATGGAAAGTTATTAGGGATGTTTGATCCTCAAACCAATTATCTGAGTGGTGATTATATTTGAGAATATGTTTAGTGTAGGTTTGGATCCACATAAGACTTGGAGATTGTGTTGGGGTATTCTTAATTAGCATGGAGGAAGGAAGGGAGGGAGAGAGAGAGAGAGCAATTCCCCCCTCCGTTTTCGCTTTAGTTGGTAGTAGACTTCTTCCCCCTCACACTACGCTCATTCATTTTATCATCTTCTCCATTTCTAAAGAGGGAAAGAGAGCTAGTGTTAGTGATTTGTGGTAGTCGAGCCATCTTCGTGATTTGATAGAGATAGAGTGAGATTTGGTGGAAAGTTCTAAGAGAAAAAAGGTCTAGAATTGTTTGGTGGTTCTTGTGATATTCATAGAATTGTTTCTTCTTCTCCCTCTTTTTCTTTTTCTTATCCACGGAATATGTAGTATGTGGGTGATGTATTTTAAAAGGATCAATACAGTTTTCTTACTCTTTCATGATGATGGCCAAATAGTAATTTTGTTGTTTTTTTTATGATTATTATAGGAGATTGAAGGAAAATGATTTATATTACTTTGTCTTTGGAAATGTAGTGATTAAGTTATGGTTTTTTCTAGGTTACCTTTGCAAAATTGTGAGTAATTTACCCAACATCTAATAAAAATATGCTACATAAGTAAATTTGTAAGTGGAATACACATGAATTTGTAGATAATACTTACACATTTACTTATGTGGCTAATTTTTATTGGTAATGAGTAAATTATCCATAATTTAAAAAAGGAAATCTAACCTCATCTTAAATTATTGATTTGTTGTTGGTTGTTTTTCAAGAAAATATTTTTACAAAACTTGATGTTGATGATTTTAAAAGTGCTCTTGAGGTTTTTTTAAAGACAGTTCAAAGACTTGATCATAAGTTTTGTATAGTTTATTAAAGAGGAATGATATTCAAACACATTTTTGTACAAAAATACTAACACAAACACATAAGTGTATACTATACATATGTGGCCTCCACACAATATTTCTCTTCTTTTACTTTTCCCCTTTTTTATCTATCTTCTTTCACTTTCTTGTTTTTTGCCTTCCTCTACAAAAATAAACCTCACACATTCATCTTCCTTTTCTTCCATAATTCCTCCTTCTTCCTTTTATTTACATATTTGATTTTAATTTTGGGTAAACCTTAGATTAGAGAGAAACATCATGATTTAGAATGAAGATGAAGAAGAATAGGAAAAAAATCAAATTTTTAATGAAGTAACTTGAGCAACCGTATCTCCTCCCTTGCAAGGTAACTTCTCATTTCTTTCTTTCCCCACAATATTGAGTTTCAAATTTTGTCTTTCATTTATTGATGGGGTTGTTTGCTTGTCTTGTTTACTTTAAGTTTTTTACTTTAAGAATGTGTTGTTTTTTTTAGACACTAGTATTGAGAATAATTGCAATTGTTTTTTGTGTATTTTGATTTGATTATTACTTTACAGCATCGTTTTGCTAATCTATGGATTTTTGTTTCTCTGGGTTCATACACGTTTTTCTGGGTTTTTCTTATTCTGGTTAATAGTGTAAACAATATTGGTTAATGAAGTACAATAGGTGGTTAATATTTCTATCTAAAAATTAGGATTGTGAGTTGTTAATCAATCATGTTAATTATTTGTGTCTAAATATTAAAATTCATCACTGTTAATCAATGATGTTAACCAAATTTGAATTGTTAAGTTTCAACACTGTCTAAATTGTTGGTAGGTCTAACACATTTCATATTATGTGATTATACATGTTTTTGATGATACAAAAGATGATCATGCTCAAAGCAACAAAGCTCAAAAAGAAGAAGTCTTCAAGAAAGTCTCCAAACATCCTTTGATGGATTAAATTAGATGTTTTATGTAAAGGTAAATGATACAATCCATGAAATCATATACAAGAGAACCTTACATCCTTACATATGCATAAACAACATTTTTGAAAGTCAAAAACTTTGTTTTCAAAGTATTGGAATTAATATTTTTTAAATATGCAAAAGTGTATTCGAATACAACATCATGTATTCGAATACAGATGAAGAATTGCTAAGTCAGTAGCTAAAACCCTTCATCTGTATTCGGCTACATTCTTGTGTATTCGAATACAGATGAAGAAATGCTAAGTCAGTAGCCAAAACCCTTCATCTGTATTCGAATACATCCTATTGTATTCGAATACACCCAGCAAGTTAGTGGCCAAATTATCCAATCTGTATTCGACTACATCAAAGTGTATTCGGCTACACAGTGTTAAATTTGAATAAATTTGAACGTTGCAAAGAGGCGTATTCGAATACACATAGCCTGTATTCGAATACAACTAGAAGCAATGCACTTTTTCAGTTCTGAATTGAATCTAAAACATTGCCATTCTTCCTCAAACCTCTTGGATCAATGGCCACGAATCTGAAGAGATGTTTATCAACTATAAATACATCACAACTTCAGATTCACCAACAACAATCCTACTACACAACTTCAAAGACTTTGAACAAACTTTTCTGAATTTTTCTCAAAGTCATTTTCATAAATTCAAGTACTTGCATATCATTTTCATATCCTTAAGGTTCTCAACGTACTTGAATCAATCTTGGATTGTTATCATTCTACCTCTTTCTTACTCCTATACTCTAATCAAATCACAAGTGTTTGTAAAAGAAAGTTGTACTTTCTTTAAAGTGTCTTATCTAAGATAGTAGTGTTCTATCATAGAAGGTTTGTTAGAAGATTGTAGCAAAGGTCCTAGGGTGAGGACTTGTACATATTCTGACAAATATTGAAGGAAATCTCTTGTGGTGAGCAAGAGGACTGGATGTACCCTTGGTTATAAGGGGAACCAGGATAAATCTGCTATGTTCATTTACTTATTGCTATTTACTCTTCCATCTACCATCATTAAGCATAAAAATCGATCACTAAAATTCTGAAAACTACTAAAATACCCAAACACCTAATTCACCCCCCCCCCCTCTTAGGTGCACATCTGATCTTACAATTGGTATCAGAGCAGGTTCAAGGTAACTTACTACTAGATCAATAATTCATGGCTTCTGCACAACCAGTTTTCAGAGACGGTGGCAGCGGCAATAAACCACCATGCTTCGTTGGTGAACATTGTGATTTTTGGAAAATACGCATGCAAGCATATCTAGAGGCTCAGGGAGACGAAATATGGGATGCTGTCGAAAATGGTCCTTACATCCCAACAACAGTAATCAATGACAAGGAAGAAATCAAGATAAAAAATTCCTGGACCGATGACGATAAAAGGAAAGTGCTGTTTGATAAAAAGGCTAAAAACATTTTACAATCAGCATTAGGTATGGACGAATTTTTCCGCGTATCTCATTGTAAAACAGCCAAGGAGATATGGGACACATTGGAAGTAACCCATGAAGGCACCGTGGAGGTAAAAAGATCCATACTTAATACACTTTCCCAAGAATATGAATTATTTCGTATGCAGCCTGGAGAATCTATATTAGACATGCAGAAAAGATTCTCCCACTTAACAAATCACTTAACAGCCCTTGGAAAGATTTTCTCCAATGATGAACTGAATCTGAAAGTATTAAGGTCACTAACTAGGGCGTGGCAACCAAAGGTGACAGCAATATCAGAGAAGAAGAGTTTATCCAAAATGTCACTTTCTGCATTATTTGGCAAACTCCAAGAACATGAAATAGAACTTGGAAGATTAGAGCAAAATGAAACCCAAGAAAAGAAGAGCAAAAATATTGCTCTAAAGACCGAATCAAAGGAAGTAGTCAAAGACGAAATTTCTGATGAAGACGAAAACATTAACTTCCTTGTCAAGAAATTCGGTAAATTTCTTAAAAATAACAGAAGTTTCAAAAAGAAGAACTTCAGAAAGAAAGATAGCTCTACTTCCAACCAAAATTTCACATGCTTTGAATGCGGGAAACAAGGATATATCAAAGCAGGTTGCCCAGATCTCATCAAGAAGAATGCCGGTAAAAGAAAAGACTTCAAGAAAGCATATATAGCATGGGAAGATAACGATATAAGTTCATCATCAGAAACTGAAACTGATGAATGTGCTAATGTTGCACTAATGGCTTCACATCATTCAGATGACGAAGAGGTTAGTAACTCAAACGCTCCTCATTATAACAATGAATTAGTCATAGAATACAATGAAGCTCAAAATGCTATAAAGGAACTTCTTGTTGAATGTAAAAATCTGCTTAAACAAGTATCAACACAAAAGAAAGAAATTTCATGTCTTAAAGAAAAAATTGATACTATGGAAAAAGATGCTGAAAAATCAAAGCAGAATTTTACATGCAACAAATGTGATTCCCTCTCATTTAAAATTATTCAACTAAATAGAGTGATTGAAAGGTATGAAAAAGGACATATAGGATTGGAAAATGTTCTAAACATGCAAAGATATTCAAACGATAAAAGTGGTATTGGATTTTCTAAATTTGATAAACCAAGCACAAATAAAACCATTTTTGTCAAATCAAGTACTCAAACCAATCAAAGAAATATTACAACTTTACAAAAAGGTCGCTCTCATAAGGAGAAATTTAATAAAAATTAACTTCATACATATACTAGTAAAATTCCTACTTGCTCATATTGTGGTATTCATGGACACACACCTAATACTTGTCATGTAAGAAACATTAGCATTCCTAAAGGGCATTGCATATGGGTCAAGAAAGGAACTAACCCCCAAGGACCCAAAGCACTTTGGGTACCTAATAAAATTTGATTTCAATTTTGTAGGTATGCACACAAAGTACTTCAAATTTGTGGTACTTAGATAGTGGGTGCTCTAAACACATGACGGGTGACATAACAAAATTTTCAGCCTTGACCCTTGAATCAAAAGGATACGTAGTATATGGTGATAATAATAAAGGAAAAATCTTAGGTATTGGAAAAGTTGGAACAACACCTTCTCCATCAATTGAAGATGTTCTGTATGTTGAAGGACTAAAGCATAATCTCATAAGCATCAGCCAGCTATGTGACAAAGGACACAAGATAGTCTTCAACACATTTCATATTATGTGATTAATGGTGTGCTAATTCTGGGTCTTTCTGAGTTTTTGTTTTTGGTTAATAGTGTAAATATTGTTGGTTAATGAAGTACAATAGGTGGTTAATGAATTAATTCTGTCTAAATGTGGTAGGTCTAACACATTTCATATTAGGTGGTTAATGGTGTGCTAGTTGTTAGTTACTAAAAAGCATAATGTGGTTAATGACTAGATTGAGTTATTTTTTGTAATTTGTGTGTGACATTCGCACCAGCAATTGGAACTTCATGGATTGTGGTACTATTGAGGATGAAGATATCAGAGTTGACAACCTTGATGATGATGACAATGCATGCTGTTGGGAGCCTGCAATGGGGATGTGTTTTTCTTGCTTAGATGAAGTCAAATCATTTTATGAAGAGTATGCTTCGACAAAGGATTTTGGGTGAAAGATTAGATCTTCAAGAAAAGGGCGCGATGGGAACTTTACTACTTGATTTTATCATGCTCAAGAGAAGGGTCTAAAGTGTCAAAAAATTTGTGTATGTTAAAAACACTTCCATCTAAAGTGAATAATTTTCCTGCCAAGATTGTTATTAAGTTGGATGAAGATAGATTGTGGTACATTACAAAATTTGAACCTGATCATACTCACGAGATGAATCCTACAAAGGCAAGGTTGTTCAAAGCTAACACGAAGCTGAATTTGCATGTGAAGAGAACAATACAAATCAATGATGATGCAGGAGCGAGGATCAACAAGTTTAACAATTCAACAACAAGTTTAAATCAATTTGTAAAACAATATGATAATGCTCTCAAAAGTCAAGCAGAATAAGAATTTGAAGTAGATTTTAATTCCATGCATACTGCCAAACTCGTCAATTGAAAAGCAATTCCAAGGTGAATACACTCATGCCAAATTTAAGGAAGTTCAAATAGAATTTAGATCTAAAATAAATTGTGTTGCTTCCTTGTATACCGTGGAAGGTTTCTTTGCTACATACCATGTGTTGGAGGTGGTGTCAATTGGAGGCAAACAAAAAGAACGTGTCTTGAAAGTTGTGTTTAATCGAGAAAATAATGATGTCAACTGTGAATGTTCGTTGTTTGAGTTTAGAGGTATTTTGTGTTGCCATGTATTATATGTATGTACTCAAGAGAGGGTTAAAATGTGTCAGAGAAGTATATCTTAACAAGGTAGAAGAAAAATATTAAAAGGAAACATTCATATATTAAAAGCAGCTATGGTGTGAAAAAATTGAAGCCACAAATGGACAAGTTTGACAAATTGTGCAAGCATTTCTATGAAGTTGCTGAAGTAGCGGCAGAGTTTGAAGATGCGACTAAGGCACTCCATAAAATATTACATCAATTTAATTTTAATGTGCCCACCATGGATGCATCAATTCAATCACAGTCCTTTGCGGGTTAAACATTAAGGTCGTCCTCCATCAAAAAGAAAAACATATGTAGTTAAAAAAATCGTAAGGACGTCAAGGAAGCGAACCAAGCAAAGCGATGACAAAGAGACTACCATTGTAAGTTTTTTTGTCCAAAAGTTATGTATCCATCATGTACATATTATATTAAAATAATTCTCTTTTGTTTATTGAAATGTGTAGGAGAGCAATATTGACATAATGAGAAATCAGAACGAAAGTAACATCTGCATAGAATCATCTATTGAAGCTATTGAAAGTAACACATTGGTTCGTGTTTGAATTTATGGTAGAGTGTGTGGTTGTATTATTATATGTAAGATTGTGCTAACTTATTATATGTTGTTGTTCAGGTTGGAAGTAATACGTCATTCTTGGATCTTTTGTCACAATTCAGCACAACTTTGTGATAAAATGTAAATGCTTTATTACTTTTGTCACTTTTTCATATGACAGTTTGGTAAATGGATTTGAAAAATATGGTTAATTCTGTGCACAACTTGGTTAATGGATTTGAACTGAACTTGGTCATTCTTATTAGATAAGATATAAATCTGGTTAATGGCTTACAAAAACATGGTTAATTTCATGCACAACTTGGTTAATGGATTTGAACTGAAAACTTGACCATTCTTATCAGACAAGATACAAATATGGTTAATGGCTTAAACAACTATGGTCAATTATGTGCACAACTTAGTTATTGGATTCAAACTAAAAACTTGGTCATTCTTATCATAAAAAATATAAATCTGGTTAGTGGCTTAAAAAACTATGGTTAATTCCTTACACAACTTGGTTAATGTATTTGAACTGAAAACTTGGTCATTCTTATCATACAAGATATAAAAGATACAGCTAATGCACACTAAAATCAACATATTTGTTCATAAAAATCAACAGCTAATGCACTCTTATTTTTTACCATGTTATTATAAATTCACCAAAGGTGAGGAGTATATAAAGTCTACAAAATTTGACCATGTTATTATGAAATGCGTGAAGCAACACACCAATCATATAACAAGTTACTTATTTTCCTTTAAACAACAACAATGTATCACACCTTATTTTCATACTCTTCCAAATGCTCACCTACTATTGGCAGTCCTAGAGCTAAACATGCATCACTTGGAGTAAAATGAACTATTCTACCCCTAATCCTAAACCCCCCACTACGTCCATCCCACCTACTAGCCAACTCCCACAACATAGCACTATAAATTTGTAAATTTATTGGCATATCTAAAACCCACTTGAATGGGGTTGTCTGAATTTGAGTTTGTTGTGCATTTGACAGATGATGGTTGACGTCAAGCAACATATTTGGTAAACATACATGACTCGCACGTATCTGAAAAATATGAATATATGGTTAATATTGATAAATAAATTGCAAAAATACAAATACAACTAGTTTATAAATTCCTTACATTTTTTTTCATTTGTCGGTGTCATGTCTTAAAGCATCAGAATTGAAATATATCTAAATATATCTAAATATGTCTAAATATGATACTAAATATGTCTAAATTGAAATAATAAATATGTCTAAATTGAAATAATAGAAGGAAATATGTCATTTTTTTCATTTTTCATTTTTTTTCATTTATGATACTAAATATGTCTAAATTGAAATAATAGAAGGAAATATACGTGAATCAGAAATATACCAACAATGAACAAAATTAAAAAACCCTAAACTAAAGAAGAAAAACTCTTAAATTAAATAACCAAAAACCCTAAACGAAGAAGCAAAAAAGAAACCCTAAATCAATAACTAAAAACCCTAAATTGAAGAAAACAACAATCATAAAAAGAAGCATAAACAATGATAGAGAGAAGTAAACTTGAAGAAGATGATTCACAGTAATGGTACACAGTTATGATCAAAGATGATTCAAGAGAAAAAGTTTCAAGCTTTAGAAAGATTTCAAGTTTTGGTAAAGTTTCAAGTTCATGAACAAAGATTTCAAGTCTTGGAGTAAAGTATCAATTATTAGGAAAAGCTCCATATTTATGACTTAAAGTTTCAAGTCTTGGAGTAAAGTATCAATTATTAGGAAAAGCTCCATGTTTATGACTTAAAGTTTCAAGTTTTGTGTATCAAAGAGGTTGAAAGGAGAAAATATACCTTTTATGAACAAAGCTTTGATCGTAACTTTGGAAGTTTAAACTTTTGATTTTTGTAGTGAAGGTGACAATTTTATTATGATGAGGTTTATGAGTATTTACACACAAGAGTAGGTGGTCAAATTGGAAAAGGTTTGAAAAGTTCAAAGTTTTAAAAAAAAACATTGTTTTTATTGAAATTTATTTAAAATGAGTCAAGAGTCAAGTTTAAAGATCCTTGTTATTTTAAAGACTTTTACCAAGTGTTGATGATGACGTAAAGTTTCAAGTTTTGTTATGACAGTAAGAATGTTAAAAGTTGATGACTGAACACGGTGATATTTAGATGTTTTGGCAAACAAAGTTTGAGGATGATCTTGAAAAAATATGTTATTTTGGAAATTTATGATTTGGTTTTGTTAGTAAAAATCCCAATTTTAAGAGGAGTTTGGATCATGGTAGGGAAGTGAAAGGTTTTAAAAACAAAATTGACATGGTGATGTAAAAGTATAGATTTTGAAAATTTCAAGGAAACTTCCAATGTTGGAAATTTTTGAAAGAGTGAATAAAGAATAAAGACATAGAGTTTTAATAAATTAAGGTTTTGGAGACTAAGGTTAAAGTGGAAAAATTACTTAGTTTTGATGAAATATTTAGCCATTTGTACGTGTGGTGTATTGGTATGTCCAAAAATTTGTTTTGCTGTTAGTTTTAATGTTGAGGTTATGATTGAGAAAACCAAGTGTTGGAGGAATTTGGTTGTCAAGGTGTTGGATTTGGAAATTTCGAAATTGGAGTTTGAAAAACAATTTTGTGAACAATGTGTGTTATTGTGTATCATTGAAGGCGTATATTAGGAGAGTTTTTGAAAGAAAAAAATCCTAGCTAATTTTATGTGCATTGATTTAATGCTAACTTGAGTAGTTTGGTATAAGTATTTGAATTCTAACTTACTAATAAAACCCATGTGAAGGTATCAGTGAGGTAGAGCGTGATTGTGTGGTGGATAGAACTGTCAATTTATCAAGCCTTCTATATATTGGCTTCTACCTACATGTTAGAGGGGGTCAAAAAATCTTATGACAAAAAGGTCCATTAAAAGAAAGCCCTTAATGCAAAAAAAAAATCCACAAAATTCCATGGGCTTAAAGGGTTCATAGGCCCATTTTCAAAAACAAAAATCAACAATTTTTTTGAAAATATATTTCAATTTTTTTTTTCTTTTCTGATTTTTATGGTATCCTCATCTAAAGTTTAATAAATCATAGCATATATGATACAACAACAACTACTCCATAAGTTTATGAGATTTCACTAGACAACATAGTAGATTATAGTGTTTTCAAGGGGAATGATACAAATACAATCTACAAAACTACATTATAAAAACCGAATGACCACAGAGCAATGGACAACAAACAATTTCAAATATAAACACAACTACTTGCGTTAGGTCTTGAGCATATGTTGAACACTGAGAAATAGTTTGATAACAATTTCCATCAGATAATCAAGCTAAGTCTATTGTAGACTTGTAGTCAATGCATATCGACCAGTGCTTCAAATATATTTGTCCACCGATCATCGTGAAAGAATGTTCCAAATGTAACTTTCACAATGCAACACATATTTTACTCATCTAATAAAGAGTTGTGCATTGTGTAATAAAAACAGCAAGATAGGCTCATCTTATATTTATAAGTGAACTACTACAAATTGCACATTGAAAAGCAAATAAATTCACCATCACTAGTTGATTCATGAATTCTCATGTCATAATACTATGTCTGCAAATTAATGAATAAAAACAGAACAAACGTTCAAATGTATTTGCAGACAAATATCACAAGTAATCATGCAAACATCTATTACATAGAGCAAAAGTCAATAGACTTTGTAGACACAACTAACAAGTAAAACCAATTGAAACAAAGCAGTGTCTTTCCTTCCAAAAGCCTCATGAGTTAAGGATAGTAGTATTAGATTCATCCTCACAAATAGAAGCATTGTATCCATCCTCATCTTGAAAACAAAACCAATTGAAACAATTAGATAATCAATCATGAGATAATTTTGCAAGATTAAAAAAATTAGAATACTAAATATTACCATTCAAAATTTTCAGAAAATCCATGTAACCAGTTTCGAGTACAAATCAATATTTGGATGTGATAAGGAAGAGTGAAACTTCTGTATTTGGTGAGAACATGTTCACCAATACTAAAAGAAGACTCTAATGCTACTTGGTGATAAGAATACTTAGCACATCTCCTGCCATTAAGGAAAGTACAAGATACTTTTTCTAATTAACCTTCCAGTAAAGAAGTACCTCAAAATCTTCATAGTGTTCTTTATCAACTTCAATTGACTTTTGCTCAACATATACATCTAATTCACTCTTCCCATTGTAAGATGTAGGTTGATTTTGAAAAGTTTTAAAATCCTATAATGTATAATAAATCAATATCATTATCAGTAATCTAAAAACTTCAAGTGTTGAAATGAAATAAAGTTAATTACTGTTTTAGCATAAAAAACCTCACACTTATGATTTTATATTTTTTAGTCTTACTTCCCTCTCTAGATGGCTTCGACAATGAGATGGAATCTTGGGATGATTGAGAGAGGACAACACTTTGATTATTGAAAATGCTCACATATTATTGATAAAACACTCTAAATATGTCCTCCATATTCTTAAGGTTAATGTTGTAGATTAAAGCATCAAGGGTAGTGTAAACATGTTTATAACACATATATATATATATAGGAGATAAGGTACATAAAATCAAACTTGCAATGAACAACAGAGGCAACAACGATGCAAAAATTATTGATGTTTCAAGCTGAACAATTATGCATATTTTTTTGGCTTAATTGCACTTTTTGTCCCCTTATTTTATCAAGATAACGAAAATAGTACAATTATGAAACATAAGGGGACTAAAAGTGCAATTAAATCTATATTTTTTTAGTAAAATGCCTTTATCAAAAGTGCTTATGTGCAAAATTACTTTTTTATGATTTTTCTCTACATATTGAAATTTCTCTCATTTTCTAACCAATTTAGGTTTTTGAATTTCCATAATTGGACATGTATGGAAGAAATAACATAAAAAATAAGTTTGCAAATACATTTTTGGATCAAAGGGTTACAAGTGAAGAAGATGAAGCGTATTTTTATTTGAAAATGAATCCAGCAAACCTAGATTTCCAAAATGAAGCAAGTCATCACCAATCTAAACATTCACACACATATTATAAGACATAATAATCAACTAGCAACTCATGATTGCGCAAAATTTTGATTCAAAATGCAATAAAATGAAGGTATAATTAAAACTTGTCATGAACTTCAAGAACACAACACTTGAAAAATAAATCTATGTTGTCAGTCACGGATAGCGGCGCATAATGTCCAACCCCGAAAATGGGATAGCCGGATCGTGGATAGCGGGATGATTGCTATTGTGAAGACCAAGAAACAGTATATAAACTAAACATAAAATACAAACAGTAGACAAAAATACAAAGAAATAGCAAAAATAAAATACACAAAAAATAAAGGGGTAATCATAGTACTTCATATATCGTAACCAAAATGTAATATCAAAATCAAGATCTAATAGTAATACAAAATAAGTTCTAAAAGTAATCAAGCTCTACTGAAACTAAAAAACAATCAAAATCATGCAAAATTATCTTCCTCATCTTCACTTGTAATTTCAACCACATCAACATTATGTTGTTCATCACTTGATTCAAATGCTTCTTCTTCCACCTCCTCATCTCCATTAGCCATAGTTGCAGCGAGTCTTGATTGGTGCCTAGTAAGTCTTGATGATTCATTAACCCTAACTGCAACACCAACAAGTTCCCAAATGAAGCCATCTTTTCCCAAGACCAAATCATCTGCAAATACACCGTTTTCATCCAATTCTTTTTCAAGCCAATCATAACACTCATCAATATTGTTGAGGAGAATGGGATCGGTTAAATCCTTGTTATCAAAGCAGTCTTTAAGAGCTTGGTTGTACTTCACAAAAACCAAGTCCTGTAGTATTTGGTGCTCAAGTTTGCTTCTCTTCTTAGAATGAATCTATATTACAATTTTAAAAGAAAATAATTAATTCCAAAGTCACTACATCCAATTATATAAGAAAACCAATTGACAGTTACTTACTTGCTCAAATGTACTCCAATTGCGTTCACATCCTGAAGAGCTGCATGTCAGGCTTAATATTTTGATTTCCATACAATACTATATTCCCTTTTTCACCCACTCTTCTGATACAAACATCCTTCTTAGGTTATTCTTTTGTTTATACAACCTTTGAAGAGTGAGGAATGTAGTTGCAAACCTTGTCACTCCACTTCTAACCAATTCAGCTTTTTGGGTGAACTTTCTCAATATGTAAAGGGTGATGGAATGGCTGTAGATGAACCCAACAAGAAATTGTCTTCTTCCGATGGTCCTCTTAACAATAGGAAACTTTCCAATATCTTCAAGCATTAAATCCACACAATGGTCAGCACATGGAGTCCAAAAGAGATTAGGATATTTTCCTTCTAAATATTTTCCTAACACAAATAAATGAATCACATCATATGGCTGGAAGTATATAATTAATATTTCAAATTGGATATGACAATTATAAAATTCTTACCCGTCGAGACATAGTTGCTATCATTGTAGGTAACAACTTGCACAACATTTTCCACTACAATTTCTTGAGCAAATGTGTCCAAAAGTTCAAATATTTTCAATCTGATCTTCATCAAGGTAGAACCATCAATACTCCTTATGAACATAGTCCCACCGGGAGTGATGACCAAGAAATTGATCAATTCCTAGCCTTTCGATCCGTCCATGCATCTAGCATGAAAGAGCATCCATATTGAGTTCGCTCCATTACAAGTCCATCTGACATTTTCTTTGTGAGCTCTAGTTCCTTTTTTAGCAATGTAACTCTAATCTCATGGTAACTTGGAGGCTTTAAGTGTGGTCCATAATTTCCAATTGCTTCAATCATCAACTTGAAGCTTTAAGACTTCACAACATTAAAAGGAATACCATTGCTATAAAAGAAATGACCAATGTATTGATTAGTTAATTACCTTGCCTCTTTCACATAAGCATCTTTTATCGATGTTTGACGTTTGGCCATTGCTATTGTCATCTTCTAAGATACCTCTGGATTTTTAAACATAAACACATCCATAGGGCCTTTAACATCCGTCTTAGCAATACCTGTTGCAGACCTTTTTCCTGCCTGAACATTTGCAATTTCTTGCACAGCATCAACGTCCTCCTCATCGATATTAATCTCAACCATATAGGAATCATTAGCTGTTTGTTTTTTCTCCTGAGCCTCCTTGAGTTTATGTATTACATCAGCCGGTGTTTTCCTACAAGGAGCTACATCTCCACTTATCCCCATCTGATGCAATTTTGTTCTCGTAATACCTCCTTTCGTATCCTTCCCACAAAAATCAAAAGTAAACAACCTTTTTTTCACTAATATCCACCAAATAATTCCACTACTAAGCAATGTCAAGGTTTTCACTAGTAGGTTTAAACAAGCCTTTGTTGTTGGGTGTTGGTGTTTCAGATGAAGATGCCATTCTTGTTAGTAACAAAACAAAGGAGGAAAAAAAACAGAAACAAAAGTGGAAGAAGAAGAAAAAATGTGGCAGTGAGAGAAACAAAAACATAAGCAGAAGTGGACGAAGAAGAACAAAAATATAGGAAGAACAGTGAAAGAAGAATAGAGGAAAAAGAAAAACAAAGAAGAAGAACGAAAACAGAGGAAGAATAATTACGAAGAATAAGAAGGGTCGCGGTAGTTATGAAAGGCCAAGAAGAATAATGTGAAGAAGAAAGGTAAAAAAATAATAAAATAATAGAAATTTGATTACGAAAAAGACTCAAATACCTTTAATAAAATTAAAAAAATTCAACAAACTTGTAAAAATAGAGTAGCGGGTCATGGATCCGAATCTGGCGCAACGGGTCTGCGCGTTTAGGCGCTATTCGCGTCCCCGTTCTCCGCAACAGATGACAGCGGTTTCACGGTGAGAGGCGCCGCAGAGACAGATGTCGCCGCAACGCGTTTCCGCTATTGTACGCGATAGCGCCGCAATTGACAACATAGAAATAAATGAATGACAAATATTACCTCGTAGTGACAAACTTTGAATAACTCTTGATATGGATTTAGTTGTTTCCATATGAAATAAAAGATTTAACTAAGTGACATCTTCAAGCAAAGTCCAAATGAAATGGGAGAAAACTAAACAAGCAAATAGAGTAGAGAATGAAATTGTAGAAATCTTCACACTCCACAAGAAAATGATAAGATCAAAGTAGAATTACTACAAGGGTAATTTGGTTCAAAGAAAAACCCTAGAGAGCATTATCTATTCTCGCACAAAGTGATTTCTTTCTTATACGAAGTTACATAGTGTCAAACAAAGAAAATACATATATAGTCTAACACAAGGACTTGGGATTGGACTTAAGCTACCCGCATCGAATAACATGGTGTCCAAACTAACAAGTGTTTAGGCACACTCATAAATCAAACATAATTCTTAATTAAAAGTATTAAAAGTATTAAAAGTATGATTGTTATTTACAAAATTAAAAGTAAGTAGTAAGTTAATTTTATGACTGAGATTAGTATGATGTGAATAATACTATTATAGACCTAAGACTATAGAGACTAACAACTGTTGCCCCAATTGTATCTTGAAGCTCCTTACCCTTCATTTAGGGTTGGTCTTCATCGCTCTTCAAGGACACTTTGAATCATATGCACCATAAGCTTGAGACTCGGCATCATTATGTGAGTAACGTGACCTCATTGTTTGGAGATGCCTATAAAGATCACTTGCCATCATGGCTACAAACATGTTGGAAAGGTTCAAGACTATGAGGATGAAATTATATTAGCCTTACCACATTAACCCACAATCTCGAGCCCCTAAGAACTTTTTGGCTAGATTAGAACACCATTCTCAAATGTATGTCCACATGTAACATCTTCATCCCTATACTCAAAGCTGCTTTGCCGCCCTTTTTCCAAGCCTTCTCTCCCTAATCCTTCCTCACCCAAACACGCAACCAAACACAAGATCCTACTATGCTACTGAAATGGCAGACAGGAGGGCCAAAGTCCTATGTAAATTGTACCAACAAAACCGATAAACTAACTCGAATTATGCAGTCTATGGTTAAAAGAAATGACACATAATTATGCACTAACTAACAGTAAAAGACATTTCATACCAATGTTTAATTGTTATAATTCACAATTTTGTGGAATCTACAAAAAACACTACTATAATAAAACATATTTTTTAAGCATGAATGGCAAAGAGCATCACAAAAGAGCAAAACACTATTATATGCAGCAATTCATATATAATTTTATCAAAATAAGAAGAAATGACGAATAAAACACATTGGGACATCCTATAAACTTGTGGTAAGAAAAAAACCTATCTTAAACTGATACAAGGAAGACAGCCTATAATACTGTAAGAAAAAATATAATTAAATATTTGCATAAACTTACACAGCCAGCACATACACATTAAATTTTAAATAAATTGACGAGGTTATTAATTATCAACATTTTCATTAACTGAATATAAACACGCATGAAATGACCTAAAGAAAGATAAACACAGTTATAGTGGGTACACTGAAGCAGACGTTAATCATATATGCCTAAGCGTGCATGTATAACATTTAAGACACCTTACCAACTCATAATAGCATTTCAGGTCATCATAAAATGTGTTTGTATTGACATTTCAACTACTTTGGACATGTTTGGCTGGATAATATTCGTGTATATTTGGTATGCATATAATCATAAAGTATCTATAGAGTTCTTTTGAGGCAAACATGGTTTTAGACCTCACTGTTAGCAACAAAAATCCAAACATATCAAAAAATGTTTGCCGTCCCATCATATCTCTGTCCTGGGATGTCTATCTGTAACACAAAAAACACACTCCAAAATACGAACCGTGTGCATCAATATGAACAAGAATCGTCTCAATTGCCTGCATCTTGCTTTCTTCTTTAAGCAGTTTTCTCCCTATCTGATGAGGAGGGCCTATCATTTTCCATGCACTTAAGTGATTCTATAACTTTGAGATAATAACCCCATGATGGATTTGCTTCTCTTATGGGCCGCTGGCCAAATGGATTAGATGACACAAACTCTTGAATGTTGTCGGCCATAGCCAACTTTTCTAGATAAACCCGAAGATCACCTTTAGGTCCTGTTAATAGTGAAAAGGAATGGGAGTGTACACATGAGCGAACAATCTTAGATGCGCGCAGGTGTGTGTTCAAAGCATTGGAATTTGAAAAAAAGACTTTGAATAAGTCAATCAATGGAAATTAGCCAACAATCTGCAAAGTAAAGAGTGTGTGAAGGGAATGATGAGCAGAAGACTGTACCTAATGATGAGTCTCTAGTGTGATAGTACCGATAAGAATAAGGAAATATGGCTGTATACGTCTGAAAATAATTCAAATAGGTGGAGTGAGCACATAAGAGGAAGAACAATGGAGCACAAGAATGCAAAGCTTATAATGAATAAAAGAAAAACAACAGAGCTTACAGGATTCACAAGTGCCTTGTAAGGGGAGTCATCCAATAATAATGTGTTTGACTCATTGAAGTCTCCTTTCTCCCATGGAAGATCAGGTTCCATCTTCTCCCATAACTTTCTGAGTTCCTTCAACGCAAGGGGCTTGTCTCTATTCTCAACAGTACTGAATTTTGTTGTAGTACAGTGGGATTGATTCTACAGAAAACATATTATAAAGATTCATTTGCGTCTAGAGAAATTTCACAAAGAAATGAATTGCTGACAATAATAATTTTCAACTGCATCTTTTATTTAGTAATTAGTAATGTATAAAAACAAACCATTTTACTCTAGTACAAATATAATTTACTATATCAAATCCGATTCCATTGTCCAAAGTGAAATCCATATACACAATTTATTCCTTTTGTTTTGTAATAGTAGTAGTAGTAGTGAGCATATGATATGGAAAACCCTCCACAAGGGAAAACATGCAAGTCAGCTAGATAGCATAGGTATATCATGTTATAATGCTGAGATCAAATGTTATTAAGGGCGGGATGTCTCTGCTGCAGCAGAAGCATACCACAACAACAATCAAGCCTTATCTAAGGTGTGGTCGGCTATATGGATCGCTATATGGATCAAACGACGCCACAATGTTCTATCATGAATCATATTTCTATGAACTCTAAGTCTTTCTTAGTAGTTTCTCCTATAATTTTTTTGGCTTTCCTCTTTCTCTACCAATTGGACTATTCTTCATTTGATTTACACTTCTTACTATGGAATTTAAAGGTCTCCTCCACACATAGCAGACCACCCAAGGCCCTATTCTGTTTCAACCACCCGACTTGAATACGATGGTTTACATTTCCCTCTATTTGTACAATAGATCCAAGATATTTAAATCTTGTGATTTGTGGTATAATATGGTCTCCAACTTTCACCTCAAAGCTAAGGGTGCATTGCCTTTTGTTAAACTTACATTCCATACGCTCCTTCTAAGCCATATATGCTTCCAAGGCATGTCTCCAAGTCTCGAACCTCCAATTTATATCCTCTCTTGACTCTCCAAGTAGAACTATATCATCTACAAAAAACATGCATCGGAGTTGGCTCTTGACTGTGCTCCGTAAATGCATACAAGACTAAGTTAAAAAAAAATAGGGGCTTAAAGTTGACCTTTGATGCAGCCGTATAGTTATCAGGAAAACTTTTGTGGCTCATACATATCCTTGATAGCACTAATATAGACAATCCAAACCTCTAGCTTTTGATCCTTTCCCCCTCTTATGCTAATTGTACATGTAACCTATAACTAAAGGTTCCATCCTTTATGAAAATATCTTTTGGCAAATAGATTTTTCTTAACTGGTATTCCGGTTGAAGGGTGCATTCTCCCTTGAGGAGCATATCCGCTCTTGTGTATCTTGCTCTTGGAGAGATTCTATCCTATTATTTCTTATCTTTTATCTAAATATTAGTGTTCTTCATCTAAATCCTTGGAATCTAATTCTTGGGTTCCTAACATAGCCCTTTACGTCATTGAAGAATTGTGGCCTTCCCTTTTCTTGAGAGTCCCATATGACTAGTATGATCTTAAAATTTGGACTTTGGATCTAACTCAACCCCACAAACCCAACTTATAAGGTGAGGAATACCCAAACCTTAAAACTATATAGGTCATATCTCTAATTGATAATTTGATATGGGAGTGGACATCAAAAGAGTGGAATAACTGGAATCTTAACAACTTAAGTATACGAGAGAACCATTGTTTGACCAAAAGGGAACAAAACAAAGAGAACAAAATAACAAAAATAAAAATAAATAAGATAGAATAGAAAAGGAAATGGAAAGAGGTGTATCGAGAAGTAGTAAACATAACAGTAATAGAAAGCTAAAGAAAATAGTGATATAGAAAAGAAAGTAAATTGGTCCTTCATTGCCACCGGAAATCTGCAATTTTTCAGAGAAGAGATGTCACCTAAGAAGGAAGAGGAGAAGTGATATAGGAGCAATCAAGTATGTTACATGAAAATAGAATCGTAAGTTTGATGGATCTATGTTAGGGTTTGAGAGCAGAGATGGGTTATATTTGTATTAGAATTTGGCTGGTCATGGGTCATTAAGGTTAGATAGACCAGGTCTTATCCATTTCTCTCTTTTTTTGGTTTGTTCCACCATTATTTCTACCATGGGTGCTGAAACGACCATGGGTTCCATTGTAATAGTTGCCGTCGTGCTTCACCACACAAACTAACAACACCATTAACTATAAAATGAAAAATTAAACAATACTTCTTATTATTCAAAAATACAAATAACGAGCATATAGATTAATCTTAATAACCACTAAACATCTGGCAATTATGGCCTACGCAAAAGGCCATTAGAGTAAAATTGTTAATGAAGTACAACAAGTAGAAGATGTATCCAAATACTACCTTGAGGAAGAGAAATTATTTATAGCAAACTTACTTGCCTAACCCAAAGCCCCTAAAATTATGCTAACAACTAAAAGAATTAGAACAGAGTACCCATTGAAAGAGCAGTTTGGATGCAGATTTCCCCAAAAGAAATTTGACTACTTCATCAACATTACGTCTGCAAGTATACACAAGCATCAAGGCACAGTAAGAATAAATGTATAAAGCCTAAATGCCCAAATGCAAACCAACCAGCCCATGATTGCATCGTAAACACAATTCAAAATAATAACCACAAGCAATGAGATAAAATGAGTCACAGATTAGCAAATACTTGGCTCTAGATGACCAAATGCCCACATGAAATCTGTCAAAGCAAAACTGTAGAAAATCATCACAAAAGGGCCTCTTATAAACTGCAAAAGGCAAAAGTAAAAAATTTGTCAAATTCAACCAAAATCGAGATATGGACTCTACAATATGAGGAAACCCAGTAGTTGACCATGTCACCTTTTCTCCTTTTAAGCCAAAAATCTGGTTCTGGTTGATAATATCCATTAGGAACATCACTGACACAATCAGCAAGTAGTCCATTCACATCAAGGATGAGAAGCTTGTTTTTTTTGTTGCTGATAATAGTCCTGTTCACCGAGAACTGTGAAATCTTTGAATTACCATCGTTTACGGTGACTAAGCTTGAACTGGAAACATCACCAGGGCAAAACAGATCATTTCTTGAAACCTCAGCATGATCTCCCAGTCTAGCACTTGTTTCTTCAAGTTGGGTTACAGGAATGTCTACAACAGAAGACGTAGCCATAGCTCTTTGCTCAGAAGTATTTTCTGTCATCAACTCCATTTCCTCAGCTTCAACTTTGCTCTGATCCGTTGAATGTTCTGTTTCTCCTTCCATAAAGCCATCTGTCAATGGTCCATCAGAAAATTTATGTGAATCGTCATTATTATTTTCCTGCATAGTTGGTTCCCTGTTGCAGTTTACAGGACTTGGACTATCCGAGTTACTCTTACAACTGACATTGTTTAATTTTTTCCTTGAATAGATTTTAATGCACTGAGATGTATCACACGAATCATGAACTTCTAGGTCCTCATCATGATTCTTTACCAGACTTTCATTCTTCACATATGCACTTGTTCCTTCGGGGTTGGAACTGTTATCATTTATACTTTGTACCATGTTCATTTTTACAACTTCTAACACAGACTCTTTTGCAATTAACTCTGCATCTGCTACAACTGAATTGCAGTTGCACCCTTCGTCTTGAATATCACACTCTTCATTGCTCTTTTCTGCAACCTCTTTGAGCATATTCTGCTCTTTTTCTTCATTTTCCCCCAAACAAATACCCGCTTCTACACCAGACTCTGTCATTACTGCATCACTGGAAACGCATTGAATGGGATGTTCTGGAGGCATATCCAATGCAGGTGTAGGACTTTTCGGTGAAAAAGTATTCTCGGGAGTGCTGCAACCATTGACATCAACAGCATTATTTTCAGTCTTCTGCCTTTTTCTTTTTATATTTTTCTTTGTCGATTTAAGGTCTACATTTTTTTGGGAAACTGACAAATCAGGCAAAATTGGGGACTCATGTAATGAGTTCTTTACAGTTGCATCAGTTTTCAGTGAGGAATCATCTTGTGAAAAATCGGGATTTTCATCTTTATCCTCAACATCTTGACCGTGTTTCTGCTTCTGCAACAAATTCACGTCCTCTGTACTAGTTAAAGAACCTCCCAAACTGGTTACTGCTGGAGGGTCCTCACGCAAATCATTATCCAAATCCATCAAGAATCTTTAAATGGACAAAAACCTCCTGAACTATTAAACACAGGGAAACTCCAAATCCATCTCAATAGGGTCAGTAAGATCGTCCATCGAAACAGCTTTCACGACCTGTCTGTTGCGATGTTGATCACTATAACTCAATACGTCTATTAATTACCATATTCTCTTTCTGTCCCTTCCATTAAAAAACCTGCAAGAGTATTGAATTGAGTGATAACAAAAGAAAAACCAAAAATGGTCAAACAGTTTTCAAGTCCACTAAGCCCTCTCTACCATATCAAGTCACCAAATAGTGCTATAAAATTCACCAACAATTACCACATCAACAAAAAACTACACAAAATTTTAAGCTTAAATCAAAATTTGAAAAATCAACATTTACAGAAAAGGAATTGAAACTCAAAGCAACATATATCATTAGAGAAACCTTCTTTCACTTTAAAATCCATAACATAACCATAGCAATGCATTGTTCCACCATTAAATTTCATAAATCCTTTGAAACAAACCGAAAAAACGCTATTATCACTAGAATTACCATTTTACTTCATCTAAATCAACTTGTTTTAAATTTAATGTCAGAAAGAGTAAGTAGAATTACGTGTTTCATTCATTCATGTTGAAAATGAAAACACGAACACAGCAATGAAGCTGAGATTCAAAAACAAAGTTCGTATCAAATTTTCATCAGCAAAAGCAACGAAGAGAGCAAAAAAATAATTAATTAAATAAATAAAGAAGCGATAAAGTTTTCAGATCTTCAATCTTCCAAACAATAAATGAAATTTCGACGCGCACACAAAAAAACACTAGATTTGAAAGCGGAAAATATCGCAATGCGTGAAATGAATGAGCGACAGAGAATAATGAGAGAGAGAGAGAGAGAGTACCTGAATTGGCGAGTTTTGGAAAATGGAGTGAGCGAGGGTTTTTGTATTGTTACGGAAAGAGGCACAGAGTGAAATGAAAGACAAGAAGAATTTGCAGTACTCTTCAATCGAACACGTATACTATAGGATTCAGCATCCGAACCTTCTCCAATGCAAACACTAATAAAAAATTGTTGAAAAGATAAACTTTTTTTTTTACGGATGAAAAGATAAAATTTGAAGAAAGAAAATAAATAGGTATGAATATTCTATTGAAAAATTAATTATTCCATTGATCAATATTTTTAGTTTATATACAAGTAAATTGATGATAAAATATCTTTAATATGTAGATTTTTCACTGAAAAATATTAAAATTGGAATACTGAAATGAATTTGATTTATTTATAGTCATTACATTTAATTGTAATTGATCTATTGTTGCCTATGTAACATTTGTGCAATTAAATTTCAGCACACATATTATTCAGAATTAAATGCAAAAACGTTTAGATATAATTACTTGGTTTATTATTGGTTGGTCAATTGTTCTTATTTTTCAGATTTCTTTTTTTTAGAGGTTAGTGATCTTAGATTTTTGTGTTATAATTTGTTAGAATAAAATTTAAACTATTTATTATGTATAATGTGTATTACAAGTCATAGTTTTGTACTTCATATGTCCTACAATGAAATGAATGATCTCTTTATAAAAAAATGTTTCAAAATGAATGTTTCTATTAATTTCAAATATAATATCAATATTTTTCTAATTCTATCATCTAATTAGTATTATGTATATTACTTCTCAACTCAATATCTTTTATTATAATATTTTGATAATGATAAATGTATCAAGAATTAATAAATTAGAGATAATTTAGTTAAAGTATTTATGCTCTAAAATATTCTGAAATTCATATATTCTAAATTTCATAAAAGTGAAGGGGAAAATGTTATAGTTTTTTAACCAAATAAAGGACAAATGTTATAGCAATCAAATTCATTTTGTTATTGTTTAAATTAGTGTCCAACTTGAAGGTTAATTTTAATAAGAGAGATAAATTTGTACTAAAAATTTAGTGTTTTACCGTTAAATATTATATTATTAGAAAGTAATTTTAAACAAGTAGATTCTTAATGAAAATTTTAGTCTTGTTATATATATCGGATAAGTGAGAGTACATATTATACATCATTAGAGTATTTTTGAAATTAATGGATTTTAATGAGAATTTGAATCTGATTTGTATATATATTGAATTAGTGGAAGTTCATGTGTACACAAATTATAAATATTTGAAAATTATTATTCTAATGTTGTCATATATTCTTGGATGTACTATTACATATGACATATTCTAAGAGATATTTAAATTAGTCTTGTTATGATGAGATTCATATAAACATTCTTTTAATTTCAGTAAGCATCATAATTGAATGCTTAAATCGTTAGAAAATGCACAATAATGTTTTGGCATGCAATTATATTGTGATTCTCTTTAAAATTACCAACATTCTACTTTTTGTGAGGTAAATACAAGTATAATGTTAGTACTCTTATCGAGTACAACATTGTGTTGTTAATGAACTTATAACACATTACTCTTACACTTACATGGATATTCTACAACCTTTATGAAATTGAAAATTCATTGGCATAGCCACTAACCAAAGACTTGTAGTTATGAGAACAATAACTCATAGTGTTTTGATTAAAGTCTCATGGTGTTTTGGGTTAGTGGGAGTTTATTATAGCATTTTCAAATGTTTGTGTCATTCTAAAGTCATCATTCTTATATAAAACGTAAGTCTTTGGCATGTATGATTTGTTTTTCTTATCAGATTCAATTTTTACAACGTTAACTCTTTAGATAATTAACAAGTGTTATGACCATAATTGATACTCAAGTCTTAAAATTTATTCTTTTAGTAATGGATTATTATCATCCAAGTGGGAGAATATTAGATTAATTATTTAATTAATCAATTATAGTTTGACAATAATTAAGTATTATGAATTATTATTAATTAAATTTTATTAATAGTATTAAATATTGAATTATATGTTGGTTTTTTGTTGTTAAATAGACCGTGATGGGTTGGACCATTATGTTAAGCTCAATGAAAGGTATTTGCACTCAGTCATTTAGTTATTTAATTTTTATCCATCATACGGTAACTTAATCCTTAAATCATGATCTTAATCCTGAAATGCTAGACAACAATGAAGGCAGTTTACCGCTCATACTAATGCTTACTCTCTCATCGAATCCAAAAGATACGTTGTTCATAATCATCTCATGATTTATTTATATGCTATAACTTATATATGTGAGGGGAATTTCCAAAAATATATTTGGAATTCTCTAATAGCTATATTAATGTAGCAAAACTAAATAACTTAATGTATCACTTGGTCAAGTGGTTGCAATGCTTGGGTTTAATTCAAACTAATGCATCTGTTAAGTTACCAAAGGTTACAATATTTTTCAAGAGTTGTTTTCTTTCACCAATTGGTATGAGTTCAAGAGTTGTTTTCTTTCACTAATTGGTATGAGCTTCTCTATAAATAGAGATACTTTAGAGGCAGAAAGAAGAATACAATTTCATGTTACATGTGTCAAACTTCTGTCAAAAATATTTCTGAGTCATTTCTTCTTTTCTCTAGTGCACGAGAGTAAATGAAGGAACTTTATTCTGTAAATTATCATTGATCGATAGGCTTGATGTGAATGTGCAATTCACTTCAAGGATTTCAAAGTATCCTGAAGGGGATTCGCCGGTTAACCCGTTTGCATTCAATATATATAGATTGGTGGGGGCGAATCGAACCTAAAGCTTAGTGTGATACACACGCTTTGGAATTTATTTGGACAACCTTCATTATCATCAATTTCATCATCTTCTTGTTCAAAATTTGTAGCATACCACCAATATAAGATCCAACAATATCTAACATTGTTAAATTCCAACATTACAAAAGATAATATAGATATCTTCTTACAATTTTTTTTACCACATCATTCGTCTTTTAAGGTGTTATGTGCTGAAAAATTATTTATTTTTTCAAAATCAATTGCAAGCCATTTCTTTTTATCACATCATTTGTTTTTTAGGGTTTTATGTGCTAAAAATTATTTATTTTTTCAAAATCAATTGCAAGCCATTTCTTTTTATCACATCATTTGTTTTTTAGGGTGTTATGTGCTAAAAATTATTTATTTTTTGAAAATCAATTGAAAGTCATTGTCCATACACCATAATACATGGGTCTGTCCTGTCTACAAACTTATGGTAATGCATTTTGTTGAAAAATTTGAGTGTTATATTTTCTTTATGTTCAAACATTTGAGAATGAAAAGTTGTGTGATCTCTCGTCTTTAAAAAATTTGATTGCATAGGAATTCAATGGTTTTTTTTTTTAATATACTCTTTCTTTTTTAACCAAATTGCCTTACTCCCAAAACTATTTATTAGACTGTCCTACTTTTTGGGCCCAGTGGGAGTTCGCAGGTCGGAGGTGCGACCAGCTAAAGAGGAAAATTTTGAGGCCCAGTGGGAGGTCGTTGGCTGGGGGTGCGACCTCCTACTGGGGGTTAATTTTTTTTTTTTTTTTTGTCGTTTTGTGGCTTTTAATTGATTTTAAATAATTAATTAATAATAATAATAATAATACATTAATAAATATAATAATAATAGTTGTAATAAATAATACATTAATAATAAATAATAATATTAATAATAATAATAATAATTAACTATTATTATTAAAAATGATGATAATTAAAAATAGAAAATTATATTAAAATTTTAAACAAAATACATTAAAAAAAATACATCAAAGTTATTGTGTACCAAGAAAATGCGGATTATGTCGGGTATCTGGTCATACTAGGAAACATTGTCCAAACGTTGCGGGCACATCTACTCAAATTTGATTTTTTTTTTCTTTTTTAATGTATTTTCTTTAAAATTTTAATATAATTTTCTATTTTTAATTATCATCATTTATAATAATAATAATAATAATTAATTATTATTATTAATATTATTTATTATTTATTATTTTATTATTAATGTATTATTAATTAATTATTTATTATTATGATTTACTAATGTATTATTATTATTATAATTAATTAATTATTTAAAATCATTTAAAAGCCACAAAACGACAACAACAAAAAAACATTAACCCCCCAGTAGGAGGTCGCACCCCCAGCTAGCGACCTCCCACTGGGCCTCAAAATTTTCTTCTTCCGCTAGTCGCACCCGCAGCTTGGGAACTCCCACTGAACCCAAAAAGTAGAACAGTCTGGTAAATAATTTTGGGAGTAGGGTAATTTGGTTAAAAAAAAATCCGAATTCAATACCTAGTTGAGTGTCCTTTTAATATTTCCTTGAAATTTAATTTGTTACCTATCATAGTTGTTTTTTTTTTTACATTGGTCCCTTGTTTGGTTGTGATTTTTATTTAATGAATTTATCTTTGAATCAAACTTTGTTTGATGATAAAGATTTAGTGTGAGAGAATTGATGAAGTCATTTTTTTTTGTTGAATTTTCATTGGATGTTTACCCTAAATTTTATTTTATTTCATGATTTAATTCTTATTTATCTTTATTAATTTTTTATTTTTACAGAAGTAATCTTGAATTGAAAAATATTACAATTTGGTCAAATCTACAAAAGTTTGGATGCAAAAGGCCATATTTGAATTCTGGCATATTATCTTAAATTTTAAACTAAATACGTCGACCTTCTTTAACTTATTTTGCTTATATTTCATTCTAGAGAAAATCTATTTATAGTTTATTAAAACAACATCACAAATTACAATGTTGTCATCTCACTACTAATTTTTTCATATAAGTTTCTTTTTGACACATCGTAAAAATTTCAAAAAATTCAATGTGCCACGTCTATGATATTCTACTTCTTCAAACAATCTCTTTTAGTGGATGGTTAATTATCCTCTGTCATTTCAGTTACTTACTCTACAATTAGTGTCATATTAAAACTCCAATATTTACTTTGTCGTTATATTTTGTGTAACAACTTGCACTATTGTACCTCTTCAAATTTTTAATTTGTAACTATTTAAATGGTCAATAAATTATTATTTTTTCTTGTAACCATTTTCACACACCTCCTACAATTAGTTTTCCACCGCTACCCACCCCCACCCCCGAGAACACCTTCAGGATACTATGAGTTTTTACAACCCCACTTTCTCAACTAAAAAAAAAACTTCTTTGCGGCTCAATTATTTTCAAAGAAGTAAATAGTGTTGAAAAATTCTTCTATTACACAAATAGTTTTTCAGTAACTGGTATTTTGTAACATATTCTACCTATTTGCTCATTTTTCTCAAAACCTTGATTGTGGTTAGTTAGAGTATTATTTTTACAGACATATTTGATCTCATACGCAACCCGAAAGTATAGTGACTCTCCAAAACACAGAGAAAATTGTCCATATTCATCTTCATAGTAGTGTTGTTGTTGTGTCTTCGGGAGATTTAGAATCATGTACCTTTTAATAGATAAAAGAATAATATTTAATATTTAGATTTAGAAAATATTTGTTGTTTCTTTCACAGAGACGTTTTTTTCTGTCAAATTTTTAAAAAAATACTACCTATTTGAAGTTTTTACATCTGTTTTATTTCTATTCAATCGTACATACACTAGTTGTTTATAAAAAAAATTCAAATCAGGTTGTATGAAAGTCTCATACTCAAGACATTGGAATTTAGATTTGTCATTTCTTTGACTTCAATTTGTTCTTCCATTTTTTCTAACAATATTTTTCTATTAAGAGAGTAAATAAAGTTAAATTAAAATATTAGCTACGATCATTTTCACTATGATTAAAAACACTCATTTTGTCTTGTCATTTTTAATTCTACTTTTCACTTTATATTCTCCATTTTGTGTCATCGTCTGAATGTATCAACTTATATTAATATCTTGCTCATCCCAACCACACATTTGAGAGAATAAATGTTTAGCAATTAATATTTCTTAAACAAAAAATATAGTAATTAAAAAGGTGTAAATTTTAATTGATCAACATATTAATTGTATACTTATTATTTCATTCGTTCCTTTTTATAAAACACAAATAAGATACATTTATTCCATAATATAGACCATTAATATTTAATAGTTAATATATTATTAACTTTATAATTATTACAACATTTTAATGCGTAGGTATTTTTTTCATAATACTTTTTTAGTTCTATTTTCTCATAATATTTTTTTAGTTCTATTTTCTCATAGTGTTCAATAGGTGAAATGTGATATAAGGCGTAAAATTTAATATATGAAATTAGTTACAATTTTCCAAAACATTTACATATTCTCAATTGTGTGTTTATAAACTCACATATAATAATTACTCAAATAAACTCACATGAAAAAATACTCTACGAATAAAATAAATTATATTATTAAAAATTTTAAAATCTTATTTACAATAATAGTCAAGCCTAAAAGCACATCTCGCGATTCATTCTAGTATATGGTTAAAACTTCTCTTCCTTCCGGTCCCTTTTTGTCCAGGCCTTCTACAGGGGATAGTTGATTCAAATCCCCTTCCTAATAGTATTAAGCAAATGCCTCAAATATTTGTATAAAACCAAAAAGGTAAAAGAAAAAGACGTAAATTTTTTGCTGAGTACTCGAACATGACATAATAGATCCTTTTGTTTTAGATTCCAAAAAAAAGAATTTTAAGTTTACATTTTTAAAAAGAATTTTTATCATAACTTACTTTAAACTAGTAAAAATTATTTTAAATTTTTTTGTTACTAATTAAAATAAATAACTTTGACATTTAATAATTTACATATTCATTATTAAAAAATTTAACATGATATAAATTACATTCTTTTTAAAAAAATTCCTTATCAAAAATAATTTTATGAAGAGCTTATCAAAATAGCTTTTCATTTTAATTATTTTTAAAATTTTCATTATTCAAAAAAAATTATAATAAATAGATTGAACACTTAAAATGATATTTTATGATAAACTATTTAAACTAATTTTTCTTTTAAAGCATTATTTTTAAAATTCTTTTTCTAAAAAATTATACCAAAAACATATAATAATATAAAAATCATAATCTGTAATATATAGACCCAATAATGCATCATAAACCCTCTAGGGTTAAAGACATTGAATATGGCCACAACTAAAATATGTTCCAATAATGAGACGCGTTTGAACCAGATACTTGTAAATTCAAAAGAAAAATTTCTATACAAAGAAAAAGAACGGAAAATTTTGCTCTTCTTCCTGCAATTTTTTACTGCAATTTCTTGAAGTTACTAGCTCATTAAAACAACAAAAAATAGAGCTTCGGAGGGAAAAAATCCAACTTCGCTATATTTATGGGTGAACCTCTTCAAAGTACTACAAAACAAAAACTATATCACAATTCATACATATCTGAGGTTGACCAAGAAATCTTCAGGAAATGGAGTGCTGATGAACAAGTCACAGATCATCATCCGATACTGTTTCAGTTGAAAGACGGCAAAAACTCCAGGTAAGCACGGGTATTTCCAATAAAAGTGCATACCTACTGACAATTGTATGTTGAAGAAACATTGGTTCACTTCCATCCTTCACACCTTGACATACTTGTCAACATAACCCTGCAGAAAATGTAGGACATGAAAAGTCATTAAAAGTAATTTGCAAATTAACACTAAGGCATGTTATTATGCTTAAACCAACTTTCCAATTCTAACCAGTAATTTATAATTTGTTGGTAATATATTCCAAATACAATGCCTTACTTCTTCTCATTCCTCCAAAAAGGATAGAAAAGAAAAAAGCAGCAGCTATGTGTATCCAGGCTCTAGTCATTTTCTCCGATTAGAGACTTTTTAATAAAATGCAGAGGTTTGAGTTACTTTTGTGCAGTATGCACAGCTTCAGATAGGGAGGGATGTATAAACATAAAACAAGCACAAACAGTTACCTAAATACCTCCAATGGGTAAAAACACAATGTAAGTAATAATAATGAGAAGATCAATTACCATCACAAGTTTAGTCAACTTTCGCTGTGATGAGTCAATGTATTGACTTATCTTCTCTTGAGATTTGGGTATACGGTGGCCTTTCATGGCTCCCGACACCTTATCTACAGTCTTTTTCACAATGGTTTTGAAAGCCACCTTACTCATATTACCTTGTCGCCACGATGGTTTCAAAACCTCCTTTACAAAGTTTGCAATGGAAACTTTGAACAATTTCATTGATCTGGAATCCTTGCTCTTCTTTCTTTTCCCTGGAGATTTGCTCTGATTAATCTCATCGTCCCCCGGACTCATGTTCGGAATATCCACATGATCACTTAGGCTTTCATTTTCAACAGCACCCACTTCAGCATCTGCTGTCTCACCATATTCGTCATTATTTTGAGAACTGGTAGAGGCAGCAGCCCCGACCTCTTCATGCTTCTTCTCTTTGACATCCAAAGACATATGAGAGCTTTTAGGCCTCAGGCTGATATTGGATTCACCTGTAACTTCTTGCTTCTGCTCAAAATCAAATTTCTTCAAAGAAGATGATGGTTCAATGCTGTCAAAAAGTGGATCATATTGCTCAGCACCAGAACCTGGCAAGATCTGACCAACAGCTCTTGCTGGTTTTGGCGATGCTGTCTTTCTTGATCCAACACCATCCCCTTCCCTATATCTAGAAGGACCATAATTGTTGCCCTGAATTATATCATTATCTTGTTGTAAAAAGTTTGAACTGAATTTCGAACTTAGTGGCTGCTCAAAGGTTGATGCATAAGGATTATAGTGACCAGAAACCCTTGATCCTCCAAAAGCTGGAAGAGAAGTTGAATGGTTGCTATCAGGGATATCTGGTGGATATCTGGATACAGTAGCAATCCCTCCAGGTCCAGCCAAATTAACATCAGATGAAGTATGTTGAAAATTAAAACCTGATTGCTGCTGCTGTGATAATGGATATATGTGAGAAGATGTGCTGAAATGTCCTTCAGGAGGCAACCTGCTGCCCAAAGAAGGCTGCGGTCTGTTCACATCTGACTCCCAGGAAAATTGTTTTGGTTGATGATGCAGGCCCCCAAAAGATGTGGAGCTTGAAAGCGGCTGATATGCTGGGTTCCCCTGATGGAGATGCTTGGGAGAGAGAGGTTCTGTAGGCATGAAAGTTCGTGGATGATCCTGCATTGGAGGGTAAGCTTGATCCTCAAATTTCGAACTTTGAGAATGAGCTGGTAACCCATGAACCATGGAAGTCTGAGAAACATAGTCAGTTCTCAGATGCAGTTGATTCTGATTAAACTCTGAAGAAATAAATGATTTTGCAACTCCAAAATTTGAACTGGAATTAGACACCGCCTGTGATGGTGGTGGCGGTGGTGGCGGCAAGGATGTCCAAGAGCTATTAGGCGGTGGTACACTGAAATGAGAATTTGGTATCGGTAATGGAGCGGGGTAAGGTTCAAATTTTTCTCGGGCAGTGGGTTGGAAAGGAAAGAATGCATTTTGCTGCATCACACCATATTGCCTTGGAATTTGTGGCATATGCAGAGCATTTTCACGCTGGGAATGTGAACCAACAAAAGCAGGCAACAGGTAAGTATGAGGTGGGAATTCCACCAAGGAACCACTTTGAGGTGTAAACTCTTTAGAAGCTTGAGAGTGCAATGAAGGCTGCTCTGATGCTACAGATGGACCAACAGAACTAGTGGTTGGCTGTACTTGTGTGGATGGTAACATACTTAGTAAATGTTCACTGCCAGAATGTTCTGGAACTCTAACAGAAACATTGGATTGTAGATTCTGAACAAATGAACCATCTTCCGAGGGAAATACACCTTTCGATGTACCACCAGAATTTTCTGGAACTTCAACAGAAACATTGGAGTGTAGTTTCTGAACATATGAACCATCTCCTGAGGGAATAACATCTTTAGATGTACCACCATTATGTTCTGGAACTTCAACAGAAACATTGGATTGTAGTTGCTGAACAAGTGAGCCATCTTCTGAAGGAAAAACATCTTTGGATGTACCACCAGATGGTTTAGAAGTGTCACCTCTGCTTAAAGCTTCAGGGTGAAAGTCATAAACTAAGTGCTGCTGATGAGAATTTACTGCATTCTGAAAACTATTATTTCCATGAATTGAAGTCTTGGGCTTTTCTATAACTACTAAGGTTTCATGCAGTTTAGGAGAAACCTCTCTGACACCTTCAGCACGCCTCTCAGAATCTTCCTTTCTCTGCACTTCTTCCTGACCAATTACATTCTGATGAATATCTATGTCCTGATTTCTGACTCCATCATGCTCATAATCTGAGACTTTATTAGAAATATTCTTCACTCCTTCATTAACCCTAGAATTTTTTTCATGAGAATAGATTTCCAGATCATGTTTATTTCTAGAGCGCCTTGAAGTAGCATTCTTATCAGATTCATGATGCGCAAACCTACAAGATGCTCCGCGATAGCACTTTCTTCGTAAGAAATCAAAGCATTGAGCCTTGTCCCTTCTCACATTCTCACCATGACTGTCACCTGGACGTCTTAAGATTGGTGACCTACTCCTGCTTCTACGACGCCGAGGAGACCAGCTGCAACAAAAAAAAAGTTGAAAATTTCTAAATATAATATTCTTCAGAGGAATAATTGAAGTGATCAAGATCCAGGACTAGAAATGTGAGAAAAGCAATCAATCCTCAACTATGATGCAAAGATACAATACTGCGTTCCTTGAAATATATTGGACACAATACACACAAATAGTAAAGAAACCAAAAAATCATAATAAATGCAGTATTGCAGTTCACAAAATGGAATAAATATATTACTGCTTTTCAACAAACATGATAGAACATAATGATGAAAGTATGAATGAGTAAAAAAAGGGTCAACAGGTTATATAAATTGCATCTGTTGCAATTAATAAATGTATGTATATAAGTGCAAAAATGGAGATTAATAGCTTCATGGGTGAAGTGGTGATATAAATTGTATTTATTGCAATTAATGAGTGATTTCCAACATATAATATAAAATATGTATTTAAGATGTGAAGAATCATGAAGAATAAGAGTCCCTGACTCCCCGTGCCAATATAGCATGACTATGGCAAATTGAGAGTATCGGAATTTATTTTTTTAAATGGTCTCCAATACTGCACTGACACGTATCAACAGTGTATTGAAGAGTATTGGATTATCGGAGATAATTATTGAGCACGTTGCGGAAGGAAAAATAAAGTATTGGGGCATCATAGATCCTCAACTAACAGAGGAAGGCTTTAGGTTCAACTCATACAACAAAATAACCTAGGAAAAGACAGCTTGTGCATCCTACATAAACTGTTAGTTTGTAGACAACGTTCAAGTTAATAGAAGGTAATCAAGACATCCTACAATGCACATCAGCGGTACATACCTGCGAGATTGGCTTCTTTTATCCCTTCTCCTCCGAGGACTTCTCCTCCTCCTCCTACTCCTACTGTCTATGGGAGACCGAGACCGGCTGCGACTCCGGCTTGTATCTCTTTTTTTCGTCCTCCTGGTCCGAATACTGCGAGATCCATCAGAGTCACTATCTGTAGCACCTTCTCTGACATGCCTCCCGAATTCATCTACTTTCGCAACAGTTTGTTTCAACTTTGAGGTTTCCTTTTCATCTTCCTGTTCAGCATTACCACTCTTACTATCAATGCTAAAACCAGTACCACCTAACCCATCTCTTCCTTGGAAAGCTTCTACTGAAGAAGCAAGATTAAGAGACACCTGATTTTCAAGATTATGCTCAACACATCCATCACTAGTACGTGTGACAGATCTTTTACAGGTTCCCTCAGACTCTTGTACTAAACAAGGAGATATTTCTGAACCATTCAGTGATGATTTGGAGAGTAGCCCAAGCTCCTTTTGAGTCCAGGTGGGAATTTTAAATCCAATATCAGTCTCCAAATAACTGTCACAATCTTTATGGGCATCCGAGACACAAGGATCAGCTCCTGCTGAGACTGTAAAAACGTTATTAGCATCTGCAGTACAGCCTTCATCTTCATTATCTAAAGTTTCATCAGAAGCATAACCTTGAAGAAGTCTTATTGGGCTACCAATCCGTATAAGTTGCTCAGAATCTCTATTGGGATTAGTGGCTTCGCTGTGATCAGAAGTATCATTTCTTATAAAATCCTTGTCTAGAGGAGCTGCCAATCTTCCCAACCCAGTGCCCAGGAGAGATTCAGCAACTTCAATTGAGTCATTCACAGGACTATGAACCTTAGCAGCTGATCTAGCAGATTTCATGGGCTTAACATCAGATGAGGGTCCTGGCCCTGCATTTTATTTTAAGAGTCATATCAACACAAATAGAAAATTCACTGGATAAAGGAATATATCAGATAGTTAACTCCAGCATGGATTTGACATCAAATAATAAAGTAGACACGTAATATTCTACAATTACTGTTAGGGTAGAAAGGTAGGGCACAGTTTGAGTGGTTAATTAGCTAGGGGGTGTCAATTAGAAAATTGGGG
>JBBPBQ010000003.1:35526880-35623814 GCA_037974755.1 Cicer yamashitae
TTCCATTTAATCTCTAAATAAAACAAAAAGAACAGATTTTAAATAGACAACATTATAAAAAATTTATAGTACATTCTTTTCTTATATTAATAATAGATAATATAATATTATTAAAATCATGTTAAACAAATATCTTTAAATCTGAGGGCACTTGTTAAAAAACTTAAAAAATAATTTGAATAAAAGTTTTACATTGAAAAAAAAATTAAATTTTTTAAAGAAATGAATACATTAGATTTAAAATAATTGGGTTCAATTTAAAAGTATTCTATTTTTTGAAAAAAATTTGTAAAAACAACAATCATCTGATCATTAAATTACTAACGTGTGTTTATCAAATAATGAAGTGACAAGTCTAAATCAATAAATTATTATTTTAATTAACTTTTATTTTTATAAATAAAAAATATGGTACTTTAATCTTCATATCTTCTTTCTCTTTAAACCCAAAAAATTCAACTCTTTACCCATCATCATCTTAATCCTCCTCCTTCTCCTCTCCATAGTTAATGTTCACTTACAAAATCAAACCAAAAATTAAAACAAATTGAAAACTCAGATCTAACACAAACAGATATGAAATTAAAAATTGAAACCCATAAAAATATAATATAGATCTTGAACTCAAACAAATTAAAAATCCAAACATCAAATTCAACTGATTTTAAGAAATATATTTTGAACTCATCTTCTTTTCTAAAGTGACATCAACTTTGTCACAATCAAGTTGATTTGAAAAATAATAACTCTTAATTTTGATGATAATAAAGTATATGTGAGAACAATTTATAGTTTAACATGTTATTTAAGTGTGTAGATCCTCTAATGAGCATTTTAGCGTTTCGTCTGACCAAAGAAACATATATTTTGATTCCTTTGATGAGTTCAGTCATCCTTTGGTCAACGTTATTTCCTCTATCATCTTTGAAGTGCAACATCTAATTAAGCTATTGAGTACTTAAGTGTAGAGCTGTCAAAATGAGTTAGCCCGAATGGGCTAGACCGCTAAAACACAGGGTCTGGGCCTAATAATTTCAACCCGAATTTTTCCAGGGCTTTTTATCCCGGTCCGAATAAATCCGTTACCCATTCAGGTTAACCCGTATGGGTATCGGGTAGCCCGCAACCCGCATAATCAATTTTAAAAAATAAAAATAGTAAAATTAGCCCACATAAAAAAATGTCCAAAAGATAATCCAATCCACTTAGTTAGTTATATATTATCTTTTGTGATATAATACTATCTTTAGTTGATTATATATTTTTACCAATGAATTTCTTTATTTTTCTAAGTGGACAATCATCCAACACTTTGAAAAATGTGAACATTGCTCAAGGAGTCTAAAAACACTTATTTTAGAGTCACATTAGAACTATTTAGCACTCTATTTGAGTTTGGGTTATGTTAGACAAATATAAATTCATTTGTGTTATGCTATATAATATTTCTAACTTTTGGACAATTTGAACTTATTTTAATTTGTGTGTTGTTTTGAAAATTTTGAATTGAGTTTGTATTAATTGGAAAATCCAAACTTAGTTTGTGTATAAAGAGTAAACCATAATTTTTTTTAAATGGACATGAAAGAAAATGGGCATTCAAATTAATTCATACTTAATGCATTAGTAGTATACCATAATTTTTTTTAAATGAGCACAAAAGAAAATTTTCAAGTTAAAAGAGTCGCAAAGAAATTAAAAATATAATGAGTCAAAAAAAATATTATAAAAAATATGCGGGTTACCTGCCCAGCCCGTAACCCGTTTAGGACCAGGCTCGGATAGTATTTTATCGGCCTATATTAAAACAGAGTTTTTTGACCCAATCCGAAGAAATCTGCAGCCCGTTAGGACCGACCCTATATGAATTGGGTAGCCCGTTATGATAGCTCTAAGCGTACCAATAAGATTCTCAAATATTCAAGTAACACTATCGTCTAGTCAATGCTCTAAAAAAAATCAAATCCTTTTACATGAGTTAATCGTCTTGACAAATTCTCTATGTGGAAGGTTGCTTTTTGATAAATGTCAACCCTCTAATTGTTTATCATCTGAAAGAAGCATTTTTAACATATAACGTAGATTCTCTAATGCTTCATTCCTATGATCGTTTAAATCTCTTCATCTGGTGTGTTTCGTCTTAAACAACATACATTAGCATTCATCTTGTACAAGAATATTCTTTGAATAATATTTTAAGGCGCAAAAAGGACAATAATCAATTTTGAAACTCACACCAGTTGTGCTAATAGTACAAGACCATACAAGTTGTGTGTGACATTCCCTACAATTGTCAGAAAAATAACGACATCACTCCATGTACTATAAAAGTACTCATGCATCAATTTAAAATAGTGAAGCAAGAAAATCATTTGAACAATCACGCGGCAAAAATCAAGAATCGATTATGAATACCTCATGTGTTCTTATGTTCAAAACATTATCTACTGAAAGATATTCACTTTTATTTAGAGCTTAACATCTCTATCATCTATTGAGATTTATCTTGTAATTCACAAATTCTTACATCCTTATAACTTAACCCAATAGTGGTTGTAACTTCAAAAGCTTGACTATACTTTGCTAGAAATTTGAGAATACTAGAACATAGTCAGAAAGACAGTAGTATGCTCTAGTGATTGAAAAGAAAAATTAGTTTGATTTAGTGGAGAAAACCTTCAAATTTAAGGGACTAGACGTAGTTACCGTGTTAGTCGTGAACTAGAATAAATTGTTTGTGTTCTTACTATTTCTCTTATCTTTTTATCTTAGAAGCTTTGTTTTCCTAAGGATTTAATCGTTTATTTTAAAAAGAAAAGTTTGTATACGCAATTCAAATCACACTTTCTTGTGTTTTTCACGTTAAAATGACATCAGAGCTCAGTCTCTTAGTTGAGAATTTCACCATGTCTGAAAAAAAATCCTAAGAACCTATATATGAAATAATTCTAACTCTGGTAATGAAGTTTCAAGTGGAACATCAACAATCCTCCACTGTTTAATGGAGAGAGATTTGAATATTGGAAAGATAGACTTAGAAATTTCTTCATTTCTCATAATCCTAAACTATGGGATTTGGTTAAGATGGTTAATAGATCTAGTAAATGCAATTGGCGTTGTTATACCTAGAAAATAACTTAATGTTGATCAATATAAGAAGTTCCATATGCATCATAAAGCTTGACCCTTTATGATGAATGTTATTAACTCTATAGAGTTTGATAAAATAAATAACAAGGAAATATCAAAAAGTATTTTTGATGTTTTATCCGTTAATTATGAAGGAAACATGCAAGTCAAGAAATCTAGAGCAAACTTATTGGTGAGACAATATGAGTTGTTCCAAATGGAGGAATATGAAGACATAGAAAATATGTTTTTCCATATTTCAACAAAAGCTACATCACTACTGATCATGTGAAAAAGATTTTAAGAAGATTACCAAGTAGGTGGAGACCTAAAGTTACAACTATTCAAGAAGCAAAGTATCTCAACTCACTGTCTTTAGAAGAACTCGTGAGTTCACTTCGATCTCATGAGATTGAGTTGAATGAAAATGAACCAAAGAAGAAGTCTATTGCTCTAACATCTAAAAGTAATAAGATTGCTTCCAAAGCTCTTCATATTGAAGAAAAAACATGTGAAGATGAATTTGGTGATTAGAGTGAAGACTCGAACAATGATGAACTCTCATTTATCTTTAAGAGAATTTTCATATTATATGTTTGACTATATGTTATAACCACTATTTAGATGAATGTTTTGTTACATTGGTTATTTCCCTTCGTATATGTATATTAATAATTTGACCATGTAACACAGATTAACCACAATAGTGAAATGATTAACATTTTTGTAGAACTTAGATAAATTAACCACAATTTGTCAAACTTAGAAAAGTCATTAACTTCATTAATACAAAACCATATTGACATTAAAGTATAAATTAATCCCATTTTTATGAGTGACTAACTATAATTTCTAGAATATTGTTTTTGAAGATATTTTGTCTCATGAGTATAAATTAACTACTTGGTTTATGTTAGAATTCATAAAAATGAATTAAAAATAGTTTATAATTTATTTTATTAAACATGTTTCTCCTAATTCGAATTACTCCTTATTTGATTCAAATGAAGTGTTATTGCGCATGAATATAAGGATTATGCGACTAATGATTGAAATAAGCCATATAGTAATTTGAATCATATTAGTATTTTTTGACAAAATTTAACAAATTAATAGCAGTGATCTGCATCACATATGTAATGATCCGAATTAGTAACTCATGTTATTTGTCCAATCAAATCATTAATAGGTGTATTCGAATCACTTTAATTAATACTTCAAATTTTACATTCAGACCTTAAGTTGATTTGAATAATCTCCTGCATGATTTGAATCACGCAAATAGAACTTTTGTTTTTAATGCATCAAACTTTTAGTTTTTTGCTCTCATTCCACATCATGCCTAAAAATATAACTTTTTTTCTTGTTCATGAAATAACATTCATTCTTATTAACCACTTAACTAACAAGTTTTTAACGTTGTAGAAAAAATGACTAAGTTCTCATGATGTACGCCATTAACCACTTTATGTACAACATTAACAACATCAATTTACTAATTATATATTAGATATGAACATAATACAAAGTTTGTAAATGTACATCTTTATACATGTGATATATCATTATGCACATCAAAAAATTATAGTACAACCTTTACAATATAATGATTGTTTTGTGCTATAAATATGTCATACAAAAAATACAAAAGTATGTTGCCTCCGATCAACCTACACCACCAAAAAAAACACCATTAGAGAGTGTGTTTGGTATACATATCTCACTAGATAACACAACACCAAAATGCTAAAATGTGTCTAATATACCAAAGTTTCTTCGACGAGCCAAATTATCCCAAATTTGATTATATTTGAGAGGAGCTCATCAAGCCTATGTCACATGTTATTAAAAGATCCATGAATGATAACTACTTTCATTTTGGACAACAACATATAAGAATCTAAAATACAACACACATAAAATTAAATAAACAATATATTAATTCATCAACAAGTACATAAGTTATCCTTAACTAGTATATATGTTATCCTCAACAAGGATATAAGTTATTCTATCCTTATAAAATACATAAATTATTCTCATTTGATACATATGTTATCTTGAATTAATACATATGTTTTTCTATAACACAACACATAAATCCAATAAACAACAACACATTCAACCAAGAATTCATATCTTAGTTAACACAATTTTGTAATTGACACGAACCAATGTACTTAATCCAACAAATCTCTGCCACCAACATGAAGGTGCAAATACGAGAAAGGGGTTGAATTGTGTTTGACTAAGTTGAATTCTTTTTGCTAAATTATTTAAAACTGGTTCGGGTTTGATGACTTATTTACATAAAAGTAGCAGCAATCGGGTTAAGTAATCAAAGACATAAAAGAATTGCAGAACGAAAGTGACAAAAGAATTTATCTTAGTTCGTCACCAACTTGGTAGCTACGTCCAGTCCCCTCACTCAAAAGGATTTAATACAATAATTCAAAACATGAATTACACAACACCTAACCCTACAAGCCAGTCTTCTCAAAATAACCTGACACCTACAGACTTTTTGAGGAACACAAACACCTTGACTCTACAAGCCAAGTCTTCTCAACTAAAAATGTAACATCCTCTACAATTATTAATTAAAATAATTTGGATCTATAAATACATATTTTCCAATATTAAATTTGGTGTGGTAATTATTCGCCTTGTTCGACTTATTGTGGTAAAGTTGTTAGTAAGAATTATTTAGTAGATGTATTTTTTATCTCTAAGGCAAGAAGAATTCTGGCTAAGGGTTGTGGCTTGGTGTCACACAATCCATCTGTATGAGTAGAAAGTTGGGTTGAGAGTCTGTGCCTTGTTTTTATGAAGGTTAACTAATAATAATAATAATAATAATAATAATAATAATAATAATAATAATAATAATAATAATAATAATAATAATAATAATAATAATAATAATAATAATATTATTATTATTATTCCTTATTCAGGCCCAACACTATCTACCCAATAATGTTCTCTTTAAATAGGAAGGAATACTGAAACCCTAGCTACCATCACAAACCCTATTTCACAAACCCTTTACAAACAAGATTCTGTAAAGAATACCAAAATTCTAGCCACCATCACCATCACCTCTTTTCTTCGTGCATCAAAAGCTTGGAACTTCTTTTTCCTTGTGAACAATTTCGTGGGGCTTAGAGATTTGTACTAAGAAGAAAAGCGGCCAAGGTAAGGGCTTTTCCCCACACAAATTATAGTTAGACCGTTGGTTGGATGAGATGAAATTAATAATTGTGATTGCTTGCTTTTTGAAAGGAATAAATTGTAGACTAATGAATTATAATAATGAAACCCCAATCCTTTGTGTTAATTTTATTATATAATGATTTTTAGGGAGTAAAGTATGAATTTCGATGTTATACTTTGATGAAGTTTTGATTTTTATGGCGAATATGAAGTAAAGTATGAATTTTATGTTATATGTAATAAAGTTTTAATTTTTATAATGAATATGAAAGAAGGGTTGAAATTGTATGTTATATGTGAAAAAGTTGTATGATGATGTATGAGTTGGAGTTGAATTTTGTTGTTATATATGTTAACGTGTTAATCTTTATGGTGTGTATGATACCAAGTCTTGATTTTTGTGTGTATGTGGTGAAAGTTATGTTTTCATGATTATTTGTTTATGGATATGTGATCTTAGTGATATGTGAATAAGATGATGATTTTGAAAAGTGATTGGAATGCTTATGACATGATTCTTTGTGGGCTGTGTGGAAATATATCTCTTTGATAATATATCATCATATCATGTCATGGCATATGCATCTTCGTGGAAGTTGCCTTAGTGGCAGGTTTTTCCCATTGGTATGGGTGATCTGTGTGGAAGTTGTCTTAGAGCATCTACAGCTGTGAACTCAATATGCGTTCATTAAATGGGGTCCACTGTGCCACATTATCTCCAAACAACTCATTCATTTTTTACTCCAACGGTGAACTCAACATTGGTTCATTAAATAGGGTCCACTGTACCACAAACAAAACCATATGTCCCACAACTTTAATTTATACATTAATATTTTAATTATATTTAATTTTTTTACAACTTCAAATATTAATTTAAATATTTCAATTAATATTATTATACATTATTTTAATTTAAATTTAAAATAAAATTGAACTTAAATTTTTTATAACAATAATAAAAATTAAATGTTAAAATACATGACATAAATAATTAAAAATGATAAAAGTAAATAATAATAGAGTAATGGTCATAAATTTATTATTATTAATAAAATAATAAAAAAGATAACGGATATAAATTTATTATTATTAATAAATTAATAAAAAAAAGGTAACGGTTATATGAAAGTACTGTTCCTTCCTAAGAGAACCGTGATTACAGCTTGGCACAACTCCAACGGTGAACTCCCAAAAAACTCACGGTTACGTTATTCCACGCTAGCGGACGAACTTAATTTTACTCCCGTTGGAGATGCTCTTAGTGGCAGGTTTTCCCCATTGGTATGGGTGATTTTTCTGTGTGGAAGTTGCCTTAGTGGCAGGTTTATATCCGGATCATATAGTTTTAGGAGCATGCATCATGTATATATTTTGCTATGCAATTTATTGGTTTGTGTATTTTTCTTTTAAATTAGAAGTTTTTACTTTTATATAATTTGTGTTATTCTTCTATATGTTTAACTTTGGTTTGATGTGGATGATGGATAAAACTGACCCTTACAACAACATTTTAGGTACTAATGAGTTCGAGGAGATTCAAGAGTAGTTGATGAGTATTAACGTGCGACAAACGGGGGATAAAAATGGGTTTTCAATACAATTTTGTAATGATAGGATTGTTGCGATACTTCTAAGTTTATTTTTAATCTTTTGTCACCAACTTTTAAAATGCACTAGGATTCTAGAAATACAGAAGTGGATTCCCTTCCGTTAGGAATTATTGTTTTTCTTGTTATAGTCTTGAATAAACATTTTCTTAATAAAATTAAATAAATGTGGTTGTTACTAATTAGTTGCATGAATAAATGTTAGGTAGTTAGATAAAAAAAATTTGTCGTAAATCTTTCTAATCAATATATTTTCAAGTAACGTTTTGGATCAAAAAAATCCGGGGCGTTACAATTGGTATCAGAGCAATAATCCTCAAAAATTTTGGGGTGGGACGATTTTGTATGACGCATGCCTTGATTTATGTGTGATACTTGACTTTGTTGTATTTTTATTTTAGGATTCATTATTAATTTTGTTATATATGTATTTATATAGGAAAAATTAACATTATGAATTGATTACTTGATCTCTTTTAATGCTAATAAAAAAAAATTCCTTCTCAAAAAAACAGGAATTTTCTTTCAATTAATTACAATTATGATATGCCTTGAATTCTTGATCCTAGATTTGAAATTTTTACTAATTTACTACTCGTGGTTTAATGATGTTATTAATTATGGCAATTAAATTTATAATGAATATAAATATTCCGTAATTACTTAAATTTTGATTTATGATCTAAATTTTTGCAATAAAGACAATGTTTTAAACCTCTAACCTATTTAAAATTTTAGAATCCCCATAATATAAGGGAAGGGTAATATCGTAAAGGTTGTATTAGTGGGATTCTGGCTAAGGAAAGACTTGGTTATTAAGTGGTCCGTTGACCCACCTCTCTTTCCTGGGAACCCCACTAATACACGACTTACGGTGTGACCTGAACTTATCGTATAACCGTGAATAAAATATTCCCTTACAACCCTACGATTACAATTAGATCATAGTGTTATCCTAATTAGAAAATGTGTAGGATGGCTCGTCGCGCAAATCGACCAGTCCCCTAGGGAGGAAGTGACATGACTAAAGTAATCCAAGCCGTGAATGCAATGGCAGCTGCAATGACCCAACAAGTTGCAGTTCAGGCTGAGCAAGCTGCAGTCGAAGCTCAACGCAATGCGCAGAGGGACCAGATGGAGGAAGCAGCTATGGCAACAAGAGGACTGACTGAATTCCGTAGACAGGACCCGCCAAAATTCAAAGGGGAATATGAGCCTGACAAGGCTGACTTCTGGCTGCAGGAGATCGAGAAGATCCTTGAGATCCTCCACTGCCCAGATGACACAAAGGTGGAGTATGCCGCCTATTTGTTGGTTGGTGAAGCTGAATATTGGTGGCGAGGGGCGAAACAAATGATGGAAGGAAACCACGAAGAGGTGACCTGGGAAGTTTTCAAGAGAAAATTCTTGGACAAATATTTCCCGAAGAGTGCCAGGGATGAGAAGGAGGCCCAATTTCTAAAACTATATCAGGGAAGTCTCACAATGTCCGAGTATGCAGCAAAGTTTGAGTCCCTAGCGAAATATTTTCGCTATTTTCATAACCAAATGGATGAAGAGTACATGTGTGAGAGGTTTGAAAGCGGGCTCAGGTATGAGATTAAGGAGTCCGTGGAACCCCTAGAGATACGTCAATATCAGGTGCTGGTGGAGAAGTGCAAAAAGGTGGAGATCATGAAACGGAGCCGCGTGAACAGGAGTGCTATTGGTGGACCAACGAGACCTCAGGTAGAAATCAAACGCAACCTTAACATTCAATTATGGGGTTCTGTCTCTAAATGTTACTTTCGAACAGGGAAATGGCGACCAACAAAATAAAGGCAGACAGCTCCAACAGCAAAAGCCGTATACTCGCCCACAAGAGACTGCTAAAGATCGGAGGCCTCAGAATGCGGGACAGAACCAAACACGTACCATGCGATGCTTTCACTGCGGACAAGAGGGACATAAGATAACCGAGTGTCCCAAAAGAACCAGGTTATGTTATGGTTGCCAAAAACCAGGCCATCTTGCAAAAGATTGCCGAGAAAAGGATAGTGCTAATGATAAGGATGCTGTCAACAACAAGGATGTTGCACGCCCTACTGCTCGAGGACGTGTTTATCACATAAGTGGAAAAGAAGCACCATCTTCCTCAGAACTTATTCAGGGTGAGTGTTTAATTGCTGGAAAAATACTTTCTGTGATATATGATTCTGGAGCAACACATTCGTTCATTTCAATAGATTGGGTGAATTCACTCAAACTAGATGTACTACCTTGCCGTTTGACTTAGTAGATGCCCTACCCTCTGCTGAGCTAGTAAAATGTAATTCGGTGTGCTTGTAATGCCCGCTGACTGTGTTTAAAATGAACTTTAAGATCGATTTAATTTGTATCCCTCTAAAACATCTGGGAGTAATTCTGGGAATGGATTGGTTGTCTAACAACTACATCCTACTAGACTGTGCTCGACGGAATGTGTTATTTCCGGATCTCGATATTTCGAAGTTCCTCTCAACCAACAGACAGGAGTTTTCTCTGAAGGGAGGAGTCCAAAAATATGTGTTTCTCAACTCAATCAGTATGAATCCAGAGGTTATTGTCGATGATATCCCAGTGGTGAGGGATTTCTCTGAAGTCTTTCCACCAGACGTACCAGGACTACCCCCAGTTCGCGATGTCGAGTTTTCTATTGATGTTATTCCGGGTACGGGACCCATTTCTATGGCTCCTTACAGAATGGCCCCCTTAGAGCTATCAGAACTAAAGAACCAACTGGAAGACCTTTTGTCTAAACAATTCATTCGGCCTAGTGTGTCACCATGGGGAGCCCCCGTATTATTGGTCAAGAAGAAGGATGGAAAGTCGAGACTGTGTGTTGATTATCGACAGCTCAACAAAGTCACAATAAAAAACAGATACCCCTTACCCCGCATTGATGACTTAATGGACCAACTCAGAGGGGCAGAGGTGTTTTCTAAGATCGATCTAAAGTCGGGATACCATCAGATTCGAGTGAAAGAAGATGATATATCCAAGACAGCCTTTAGAACGCGATATGGGCACTATGAGTACTTGGTGATGCCCTTCGGAGTGACCAATGTGCTAGCTATCTTCATGGATTATATGAACAGTATCTTCCGTTCGTTCTTAGACAAGTTTGTGGTGATTTTTATTGATGACATCTTGATCTATTCCAAGAGTCGGGAGGAACATGAGGAACATCTGCGTCAAGTTCTACAAATACTAAAGGAGCAACAACTATGTGCCAATCTAGGAAAATGTGAATTTTGGTTGGAAGAAGTGAAGTTCTTGGGACATGTAATTTCTAAGGAAGGGATTGCTGTCAACCCATCCAAGGTAGAAGCCGTGATGGCATGGAAACAACCGCAAACAGTCACAGAGATTAGGAGTTTTCTGGGTTTGGCCGGGTACTATAGGAGATTTATTGAGGGATTTGCCAAGATTGCTGCTCCATTGACACACCTTACGAGGAAGAACCAGATTTATGCTCTGACTGAGGTGTGTGAGAAAAGTTTCCAACTGATGAAAGAGAAGTTAACTACTTCCCTAGTGTTAGTGTTGCCACAACCAGAAGAGCCTTATGAGGTTTATTGTGATGCTTCCTATCAGGGTTTGGGTGGTGTTCTGATGCAGAACAAACAAGTAGTGGCCTATGCCTCAAGGCAATTGAAGGTGCATGAAAGGAATTATCCCACTCATGACTTAGAGTTAGCTGCAATTGTTTTCGCATTGAAAATTTGGAGACACTATCTATATGGGTGTAGTTTTGATGTATTCAGTGACCATAAGAGTTTGAAATACTTATTTGATCAAAAGGAACTTAACATTAGGCAGAGGAGATGGATGGAGTTCATTAAAGATTATGAGTTCACGTTGCATTACCATCCAGGGAAAGCAAACGTGGTGGCTGATGCCCTAAGCAGGAAGCGAGTTCATCTCTCGTTTTTATCAATGAAAGGGTTGGAGTTATTAGAGAAGTTTCGTGACTTGGATCTTTATTTGGATTCTGCATTGGAGAAACTATACTGTGGAATGATTGTTATAAATAGTGAATTGATGAATGAGATTAAAGTTCTCCAAGTTACAGACGTGTCGACTCAAGAGAAAAGGAAGTTGATCGAGGTCGGCAAGGCACCTGAATTCAAGGTGGGCCCCGACGATATTTTGAGATGTAATGGACGTGTTTGTATACCCGACAATGCAGAATTGAGGAGGACAATCTTGGATGAGGCCCACAAAAGCAAGCTGAGTATTTACCCTGGTACCACCAAAATGTATAAAGACCTTAAGCTGAAGTTTTGGTGGCCGGGAATGAAGAAACAAGTAGCAGAATATGTGGCTTCGTGTTTGACTTGTCAGAAAGCTAAGGTGGAGCATCAGAAGTCAGGTAGAGCTTCGTGTTAGATATTCCAGTATGGAAATGGGATAGTATATCCATAGATTTCGTGGTAGCATTGCCTAAGACTCAACGGAAGTTTGACTACATTTGGGTAATTGTCGATAGGCTGACCAAATCTGCCCATTTCATACCCGTGAGGACTACTTATGATGTGACTAAGCTTACAGAGATCTACATTGCCGAGATTGTCAAACTACATGGGGTGCCATCTAGTATTGTGTCGGATAGAGATCCGAAGTTGGAGAGCATTACATGAGGCGTTGAGTACTAAGTTGAGATTGAGTTCGGCCTATCACCCTCAAACCGATGGACAAACAGAAAGAACTATTCAGACCTTGGAGGATTTACTAAGAGCGTGTGTGTTGGATGAGCAAAAAAGTTGGGATAACATGTTGCCTCTCGTTGAGTTCACTTATAATAACAGCTACCATGCGAGCATTGGGATGGCACCGTACGAAGCTCTGTATGGGCTTAAGTGCCAAACCCCCTTATGTTGGTATCAGGTTGGTGAGAATCTATTTGTAGGGTCAGATTTGGTACAACAGACCACAAATAAGGTCCGTCTGATCCAAGAAAGGATGAAGATAGCGCAAAGTAGACAAAAGAGTTATGCCGACCAACGAAGGAAACCATTGGAGTTTCAAGAGGGTGAACATGTATTTTTAAGAGTGACGCCTACTACTGGAGTTGGTAGGGCACTGAAGTCTAAGAAGCTAACTCCTAAATTCATTGGCCCATACCAGATCCTCCGACGTGTAGGTCTCGTAGCTTATCAGATTGCTTTGCCTCCAAATCTAGCCAAACTACACGACGTGTTCCATGTGTCACAACTGAGGAAGTACATCGCTGATCCTTCCCATATTATCGTGCCAGATGATATACAGTTGGAGGAGAACTTTTCGTTTGCAGTTCCGCCGTTGAGCATTGCGGATAGGACTACTAAGCACTTACGAGGCAAAGAGATCGCCTTGGTCAAGGTGATTTGGGACCAAACGACTGGAGATGCAACTTGGGAATTAGAGGAAAAGATGAGAGTGCTCCACTCTAACCTTTTCATGTCTGACTAGTTTCGAGGACGAAACTAAATTTAAGGGGGTGAGTATTGTAACATCCTCTAAAATTATTAATTAAAATAATTTGGATCTAAAAATACATATTTTCCAATATTAAATTTGGTGTGGTAATTATTCGCCTTGTTCGACTTATTGTGGTAAAGTTGTTAGTAAGAATTATTTAGTAGATGTATTTTTTATCTCTAAGGCAAGAAGAATTTGGGCTAAGGGTTGTGGCTTGGTGTCACACAATCCATCTGTATGAGTAGAAAGTTGGGTTGGGAGTCTGTGCCTTGTTTTTGATGAAGGTTAACTAATAATAATAATAATAATAATAATAATAATAATAATAATAATAATAATAATAATAATAATAATAATATTATTATTATTATTATTATTATTATTATTATTATTCCTTATTCAGGCCCAACACTATCTACCCAATAATGTTCTCTTTAAATAGGAATGAATACTGAAACTCTAGCTACCATCACAAACCCTATTTCACAAACCCTTTACAACCAAGATTCTGTAAAGAATACCAAAATTCTAGCCACCATCACCATCACCTCTTTTCTTCGTGCATCAAAAGCTTGGAACTTCTTTTTCCTTGTGAACAATTTCGTGGGGCTTAGAGATTTGTACTAGGAAGAAAAACGGCCAAGGTAAGGGCTTTTCCCCACACAAATTATAGTTAGACCGTTGGTTGGATGACATGAAATTAATAATTGTGATTGCTTGCTTTTTGAAAGGAATAATATGTAGACTAATGAATTAAAATAATGAAACCCCAATCCTTTGTGCTAATTTTATTATATAACGATTTTTAGGGAGTAAAGTATGAATTTCGATGTTATACTTTGATGAAGTTTTGATTTTTATGGCGAATGTGAAGTAAAGTATGAATTTTATGTTATATGTAATAAAGTTTTAATTTATATAATGAATATGAAAGAAGGGTTGAAATTGTATGTTATATGTGAAAAAGTTTTATGATGATGTATGAGTTGGAGTTGAATTTTGTTTTTATATATGTTAACGTGTTAATCTTTATGGTGTGTATGATACCAAGTCTTGATTTTTGTGTGTATGTGGTGAAAGTTATGATTTTCATGATTATTTGTTTATGGATATGTGATTGGAATGCTTATGACATGATTCTTTGTGGGCGGTGTGGAAATATATCTCTTTGATAATATATCATCATATCATGTCATGGCATATGCATCTTCGTGGAAGTTGCCTTAGTGGCAGGTTTTTCCCATTGGTATGGGTGATCTGTGTGGAAGTTGCCTTAGTGGCAGGTTTTCCCCATTGGTATGGGTGATTTTTCTGTGTGGAAGTTGCCTTAGTGGCAGGTTTATATCCGGATCATATAGTTTTAGGAGCATGCATCATGTATATATTTTGTTATGCAATTTATTGGTTTGTGTATTTTTCTTTTAAATTGGAAGTTTTTACTTTTATATAATTTGTGTTATTCTTCTATATGTTTAACTTTGGTTTGATGTGGATGATGGATAAAACTGACCCTTACAACAACATTTTATGTACTAATGAGTTCGAGGAGATTCAAGAGTAGTTGATGAGTATTAACGTGCGATAAACGGGGGATAAAAATGGGTTTTCAATACAATTTTGTAATGATAGGATTGTCGCGATACTTCTAAGTTTATTTTTAATCTTTTGTCACCAATTTTTAAAATGCACTAGGATTCTAGAAATACGGAAGTGGATTCCCTTCCGTTAGGAATTATTGTTTTTCTTGTTATAGTCTTGAATAAACATTTTCTTAATAAATTAAATAAACGTGGTTGTTACTAATTAGTTACATGAATAAATGTTAGGTAGTTAGATAAAAAAAAAATTTGTCGTAAATCTTTCTAAACAATATATTTTCAAGTAACGTTTTGGATCAAAAAATCCGGGGCGTTACAAAAAACCTACATATTGCTTGAGGAACACAAAAGCAACTATCGGGCTGGGTTACAAGAGTTTGGAATAAATTGGTATGCTTCTAACAAGTTGATTTTAACAATGACTCTCACACTAGATAACACTTAGAAAATATTTCTTTTGAATAAGTATTTCTCTAGACCTTAACTTTATGAACTCTAATGACTTAGGAAATTTTGTGCTTGTGAGTTCTCTTGTTTTCTTATTCAGCCTTGAGTATCTATTTATAGATTACGTTAGGGTTTCTCCTCTGTCCTTGCAAAATATGAATCATATCTTTGCAAATAATAAACGTATCTTCTTGTGAGTGTTTCTTTATGTAAACAATTCTTGATCATATCTTCTTGTAAATAATTCATATCTTCTTGTGGATTATGATCCAACTCTTCTCTTAAATAATCCATATCTTCTTGTAGATAAATCTTGATCAAATCTTCTTGTAAATAATTCATATCTTCTTGTGATAAATCTTGATCAAAGCTTCATTTAAATAATTCATATCTTCTTGTAGATAAATCTTGATCAAACCTTATTGTAAATAATTCATATCTTCTTGTGATAAATCTTGATCAAATCTTCTTGTTAATAATTCATATTTTCTCGTTGATAAGATATTGTTCATATCTTCTTCAAATCTTGACTATATCTTCTTTTCAACTTGATCAAATATTTTCTTCAATTATAAATCTGAGTCCAATCTTATTTTAGATTGTCTTCAAAAACACAAATTTTCTTTCATACTCTTGCTTGATTGAGCTGGAATGGACTCGGGTTGTTCTTTGATCTTCACAAGTTTTTGATTCGACTTAATTCTTTTCATACTTAATTCTTTCAATTTCAGTCGTTGACTTTCCATCAGAGGCATTGACTTTCATGTTGGAGTGAAATGACGTGTTTCTTGAAAGTTAGAGGCAGAATTGCATGACTTAGAATTAGTGGCATTGGACCAATCACCTTGTTGAAACTTCAAGGTCAGTGCAACATTAGAGGTTGCATATCAATGGCAACATTTAGAGTGTGTTGCACCATTTTGATCAGAGGATTTTGAGTTTTGAATTTATTATTTGAACAATCTCTTCAAAGTTAATTATACCTTGATATGACCTCTTCAGAGTCATGTTGAGTTTGTTCACATCAGAGACATGCAAGGGCTTCAGACAAATGCTTCAAACTTAGTCTTTAGAGGCAGTCTTCAGACTCAATTTCAGAGCCATTCTTTCGAGGCAGTCCTCAGACCCAGACATCAGAGGCAATCTTCGTAAATTTCATAAGCACATTACTTTCATATGCATATGTTCAGAGGCAGATGCGTATACTTTGTGTTCCTCTGATCTCATCCTCTGGTCACTTTCTCTAGTGAGTTTCTTCTGGTCGTTTCCTCTGATTTTCTTCCTCTAATACCTTCCTCTGATTTTTTTCTTCCAACTTTTGCATACTTAAAGAAGCCATTATTCCAAATTTTTATTTTCATAAAATAATTTTGTTAACATCAAAACTATAAGTGGAAAACCAACTTGGGTCCAACACAACAACCTCAATAAATTATTCTACTCATATGTTGCTTTCAATCTAAATTTTCACTATTCCTATATTGCAATCCTACATGTTAGGACAGACAAAAAAGTAAGATGCAATATACATATGTATGTGGTGAATACATAATTTTTAAAGGTGAATATATAATAATGATTGTTTTGTGCTACAAACATGTTCTAAAAAAAGTACAAAAGTATGTTGCACCTGACCAACCTCCACTGCCAAAAAATCGTTATTAGTATAATGTGTCTTATATACATATGTCACTAGATAACACAAAAAGAAATTCAAAATGTGTCTAATATACCAAGGTTTCTCGACAATCAAATTATCCCAAATTTGTGAATATTGGGAGGAACTCATCAAACATATTTCATATGTTAACAAAAGATTCATGAAGAACAATTACTTCCAACTTGGACAACAACATATAAGAATCTAACACACAACGCTCATAAAATCAAATACACAATGTTATTAATGCATTAACAAGTGCATAACATATGTTGAACTAGTACAAACGTTATCCTCAACTACTACATAAGTTATCGTATCCTAATAAAGTTCATAAATTATTCTCATTTGATGCATATGTTATCTTGAACTAATACATATGTTCTGTTGTAATCTACAACACAACACATAAATCCAATAAACAACCACACATCCAACCAAGAATTCATATCTTAGTTAACACAATCTTGTAATTGACACGAACCAAGTTACTTGAATCCAGCAAATCTCCGCCACCAACAACCTCAAGAGATTATTCTACTCATATAGTGCTTTTAATATAAATTCTCACTATTCCTATATTGCACTCCTACACGTTTGGACAGACAAAAAAGTAAGATGCAATATACATAGATATGTGCTAAATTCATAATTTCTAAAGGAAAAATATGCAATAGTTGTCTCTTTGTCATCGCATTATTTGGTTCGCTTCCTTGACCTCTGAACAACTTTTTCAGCTACAAATATTTTCCTTTTGGTTATTGGACGACCTTTATGTTTGACCTCCAATGGACTACGAATTTCATTACCATTATTTGGATTTGAGTTATCGTTGGAACTTTCTTTAGCATTTTCAGTTGTAGCGTGCATGGTGGGCAAATTAGACTTAAATTGATGTAGTATTTCATAAAGCCATATAGTTGTATCTTTAGACTCCCCCTCTACTTTAGCAATGTAATATAAATGCTTGTACAATTTGTTATACATGTCCATCCGAGACTTCAATTGTGTCACACCATAATTGCTCTTAATATACATATATTTCCTTTTAATATTTATCATCCATCTTCTTAAAACATACTTCTCTGCCACATTTTTAATCTTTTTTAAGTACACACAAATAACATATGACAACACAAAATACCTCTAAATTCAAACAACGAGCATTCACAACCGACATCATGACTTTCCTAATCAAACACAACTTTAAAGACACAACCATTTGTTCTATCTCCAACTAATACCTCTTCCAACACATGATAAGTGGCAATGCAGCCCTCTATAGTCTTCAAAAAGTCAACACACTTCATTTTCTAAATTAGCTTACACCTCCATATATTTAGCATAAGTGTACTCACCTTGGATTTACTTTTTTAATTAATGAGCTTGACACGCAAGGAAATTTAGTATCCATCTAATGAAAATATGCTTCAAATTCTTGTTTCTGCTTAACTTCTGTGAGCATTATCAATTTGCTTTACAAATTGATTTAGACTTGTCGTTGAATTAATATATCCATAAAAAAATACATGTATGCTCTCAATTCATTGCATTACTGACATAATTGTCCAAAAATAATTCCTTAACAAGGTTGATGTCAATCCATAACGTTCGTTCTATTGAAGCATAAATTTGTTGATGAAAGAACACCATTTTTCTACAAAAACCTATGTTGTGAATGTAGCATAATCTGCATATTTCATTATAGACTTGATCATTCTATATTCTTGGTATCCACTGAGCTGTTGTAGGGAGGACTAAATCGATGACATTTTGCATAATCTCACATTAGTCAGTCACAATACCCACATGACATTTCCTAGCATACAACAAAGCCATGATTTGAAAAGCCATACAATGAAATGAATTGTTAACTATAAATGACATATGACAACAAATTGTAACTACATAAAACAAATTAAAGCATTATACATGTACATTTTTTAGACAACATGAGCGAATTATGTATAATTCTTTGAGATGTTTTTTTGAGTGTTATAGTATTCTCTTATATTTTCCTCAAGACCACACTTTCATCCTCAAAAACACAACATTCTACTTTTTTTTTTATCATCTTCGTTTCTAAGTGACTCACTTTTGATCGGAGTAGTAACAAAAGTCTTAGTACTACTCATCTCCTTTTCTATTTCATCTCCACCACTTTGACTTTTTTTAATGTTTTTTTATTTCTTCCTCAAAGAACGAAACCCTCTTTTAAAAATCTTTATTTTGTTCCACTAACATTTGGTGTTCAATAAGAAAAGTTTGCATATCAAATGAGGGTTTGCTGAATTCCTAAACATAACCATGCATTAATATACATTAAATGTGAGGGCTAACCTTTCTACGTAAAAAGACTTCTATAATTTACTATTGCATCTCTTATATTTAGTCCATATACTAATACATGAAATCACTTGGTTAAAATACGACATATGACAAGTGCTAAATAGGATTGTTCATGGTATGGCTCAAAAAGGAAATTGACTCGAACAAAACTAAACATTTACAACAATTTGAAAAACTGAAACGAACCAAACTGATATAATGATTCGGTAAACTAGTTTTGTATTTTGGAACCAAATTAAACCGAAAGCTAAAATTCTTCAAATTTAACGCAATTGAAGTTAGGAATTTTTCCAAATGTAACAAAAACGCATTAGTTAGATCAATTAAAATATTATTCTTGCAAAACACAAACAACCATGAATTTCTAACTACATAGACATATCAAAAATTCCAACTCAAGTATAAAGATTTATTAAACCAATCCACTCCAATGAAGAAAATCAATCAAACCCCACCCCACAAAAAAATTGGATCGTATACGTTTGCAATTAGATTAAAAAAGAAACAAAACCCATACTATGTCTTATTTAAGCCAAAGAAACCCTTTATGAAACCATCCATGAGCAATTTAAAAAACGAGAAAATGGTGGGGAAATGATTTGTGTCTTATTTGAAGAAGTTTGGGAAAACGATTTGTTCATGTCTTTAGAATGATATTAAGATTTGCAGTAAAATGTAAAATTGAATTTTAGTGTCACAGTTCGGTTATCTCAATTCGGGTTCGATTATTTGGGTCTAGTTCCAGTTAATGAACTATGTTTGAAACATCAAATAAATTCATTTACTCACCAAAACAGTTCAGTTTATTTCAGTTTTTTCGAACAACCCTAATGCTCAACAGTCTATATCTATATCAAATTAGAAAAACATATCTCAATTAAAATTACAAACACAATCAACATAAATTCATTAAAAAAATTATACACAAATGACATTCAACTCAATTAGTTGTACCTGCGATATAGCGAAGCAAATGTCTAAGGGTGTAAAAGAAACAAATTTTGTAAAACAACACAATCAATATTATCATCAAAAGTCATAGGGTCTCCTACAATATGCAACCCGCTAGTGAAGCAAATGTCTAAGCATGTAAAAGAAACAACTTTTGTTCTTACTCTAAATCCTAGATTGATTTAGTCTCACCTACTCACTAGTTCACGCAACAGAACCCCACTAATTAAATTTTTGTGTTCATGTTGACCAACCATTTAATTGTTGACTTATGGTTGTGACCATTGGTCTCCATATGTTAGGGAGACATTTCAAAAAAGTTATCACCCTGTCTTGGGATGAGTAGGCTTTGCCAAGGGAGCTTGTGCATTCACTATAGTTGTAAATCTTGAATACAATTTATCAATAGTTTCTCCTTTATTAATCTCAAATAGTTTAAATTTTCACCCACCAATATTGATCCTTGTTTCTTTGACATGACTTGTTCCTTCATGATAAGTTTGTATTGTATCCCATGTTTTCTTGGCAATGCCACATTCATCAACTCTTTCACTTTTCTCCCTACTTAAAGCACAAGATATGAATAATTGAGCTTTAGAGTTTAGAAGCACCTTGACTTTTTCTTATGTTGTTCAACGTGCCTTGTTCTTTTCAACAGATGTTGGACCACTTTGATCTACTATTGGCACAATGTTTCCATCGGTTATGATACGCCACATTCATATATCTTTTCTTTCTAGAAGTAATAGCATGTACCACCACACTAAGGTGGTCTATTTGATGAATCTCATTCAACAATATAGTTGACTTTTGACATTGCTATTTCTTCATGAATCTTTTCCTCTAACTCTTGTTAGGTACTCAACATTAGAGGCATAACTCTGATGCCTATTGAAGTAGCAATATCAATCACAAGAAAAAGGGGTTTGAATTGTCATCCCTTTTTAAAATTTAATTTATGCACTTAACTTTAATTAACTCAAGAACAAACTTGGTTGAAGTAAGATAACCTCCATAACTTTGTGAATATGTTAGTTTAAATAAAAACAATTTAGTTTATAAGTGAAATGTGATTAGTGAGTGCAAGATAAATATAGATAACAGATAAGAAGATCACATGAAGATACATCCTGGTTCACCCAAGGTGAACTACGTCCAATCCTCACAATCTGTGAGATTTTCCACTAAAGTGCTCAACACCAAAACGTTCTACCTTGCACTATCTTTCTTGATCACATCTTGATCAATTACAACATTCACCTTTCAATCTTGAAAGAAATTTTTACAATCACATTTTAATCTAGAAATGAATTTTACAAGTACCTTTCAAACTAGAAATGATTTTTACAACACACTTAATCTGACTTAAGAGATAGATTTGACTTACAAAATGATGTGTTTGATAAAAAATGTTTGGGATCTAAATACTTCTCAACTCTTGTTTTAAATTGATTAACAACAAGAACTCAGTAAGATGATTCACGTATATAGTGAGAGAACTAGAGTTTTGCTTGAGAGAAGAGCTTTGCTACTTGAGCTTAAATGATCAGATGTAGAATGATTGATTTGGAAACTCTTGCATTTTTCTTATGGTTGATATTCCTTTTATAGATGAAGGGAGGCTTAAAATCTCATACAAAGTTGAATATATCCGTTAGACACATCAACCAATTGTCATATTTGATTTAAAATAATTAACACATGTTTATATTACTGTCCAAAACGTTCTTGACATACCTATAACATTTTTGCTTTTTAGTTTGAAGGAAAACGTGAATAAGTGTGAGAGTGAGTTGTCAATTGTCATTTGGCATTATGTGTGATCAGAAGCATGCCTAACTTTATGCAAAACAGTGCAAGTACGATGTACTTGTGTTCTTTTGTCTTACTCATAACTCATCAATCAAGAGATCAATTTTCATCTTTTGGGACTTCAATTTGAGTCATGTAATTGTTCGTTGACTCTTAATAGCATTACGTGTGATTTTGACATTCTTAACTTACAGTTTGCATTTCCCAAACTGATTTGTCTTGACTATGTGTTCTATAAAGTATAATTAGGATGTTCTTTTGAACATTCTCTAAACAACTAGAATGTTCTGCAATCATTATTCCATCAATCTGATTTGACATTCCTTTGAGGAATCTACCAAATCATTTCATACTTCATAAATGAGTGTCTTTGTCTTGATGTATATATGAGATGGTTCTAGAGTTTGATGATGAAAGCAATCTTGATTGCTTTCAAAAATGACCATGTGATATTTGCATGAATATGCAAGTTTATGCTTGATTTCCTATCTTTGAATAATTCACTCAAAAAACACAAGTTAAAAGATAATATGATCATAATCATAATCAGTTATTTAATTAACTGTTTGGTTATCTTCAAAACAATAATTAGGGATTTTGCCTCAACAACTCTCATTTTACTTTTTCACTTGATCCATCAAGCGTCTTTCTTATAGGTCTTACACCAATACAAACAAAAATAATTTGAAATAAAGAACACAATAAAAGGGAAACACAAATATAAGTATAGTAACCAAAATAGGCATTCAAGTATGAATGAACAAAAACTATTTTGAAAATAAACACAACTTTACGATAAATCCAAATAGGTATTCAAGTATGAATCATCAAAATCCCCATTTCATGCTTACTGACAGAATTATTGGGTCTAAGACTAGTGAAAGGTCCAAACCTGCAGTGTGGAGAACGTATGTGCGTAAGGATAAAAAAGAAAATAATCAGTCTATTAATGACAGAGCAGAGAAACTCCCTGAATTCTAGGGATTTTAGTTACACATAGGGGAATAAATTGAGGAGGGTAGTGGAGCATTGCTCATGGATAATTATTGTTATCATTGAATTAGGAGAATACTATTTTCTCTGGAGGAGCTATGCTCTGGACTATACACTATATCAGAATTTTCCCTTCTTCCATAAATCAATAAATTCCCATTTCATCTATCATTTTACTGTTCATAGATTCCTATTTTTCTGTGACTCTATCACTTACTTTACCCAATATTTGAAATATAAAAAACAACATATCCAAATCCAATCCAATATAGATTTTTAAGTATGAATCGACAAAATTAATTCTAGACATTTCCAAAATAAAAAAACTATTGGTCTAAGTGGGTGTGTTCGGAGCGGCTTGTTGTGCTTGGAAGTAGGTAGTAACTTTACCCAAAACTTGTAATCAGTTCCAAACATTACCGTTAATTTGAAATCAATTTCAAAGATAAACATTGAAGTTACCCTAAATTTCAAGTCAATTCCAAACTTTACCCTAATTGACAAAAAATTACCTTAATTGGAGATGTGAGAGAAAACAACGACAACGAGATGAAACATAGACAATAGTGAGAGCATGGTAGTGACAGTGCAACATAGTGAGAGGGGGAGAAAGTGACGCAATGTAGTGAGTGTCAATGAGGTTAGAGGGAGACAGCGTGAAGTATAGTGCGAGATGTGAAAAAATGTGGAGTTTTAGTGTTTTTTTGCTTTTTATTTTGTTTTATTAAAAATTACTTAATAATTGTTTATTTTAATGTTTAAAAATTGTAGATGTTATGTTGTATATGATTTGGAAAATTACAGTATCTCATTTGTGTTTAGAAACCATGTCAACATAACATTTCTGATAGAAATTATAGTAATTGTAAAAATAAAAAATGATACTCACTGTCATTTGAAAATGAGAATGTTGTGCATACTAACATATAAAAGATAAAGTTGAACTTGACTTGCGGAGTGTGGCATAAACTGTCTATGTGCATTGTGCATTGGTGGGAGCGAGACAACATATAAGTAGGGGTCGAATATTTACCTTTTGTCTACCCCTAGTTAGAGAGATGTTTAATCTTTCTTGACCGTGAGATAAGTCAAACCAATTAAATGATACCACATGGCTAAACTATGAATTTAAATACTAAAAAATAAAACAAATTTAAATAAAAGAAATGACAAACTCATGTCAACCAAAAATCATGTTGTCGTTTTCTTGTTATGGTTATTGTCGACTGTCACACGTTACCACCGTCAACCATAGTCGTCTTACGGCTGCCGACCACCATTGATTGTTGTTGCCTAACAATTATCATTAACAAACGTAACTGCTTTATTCTACTATCATTACGATTTATGTCGCTTATTTTCACCGAGAATTTCATTTCTTCTTCACCTTTTAAAGATGAGTGTGTGTTGCTTTTTTCTCTCGCTTATGCAATTATCTGTGTTGTTTTTTTCTTCATATTTCTATTTTTTTTTTAGGTCTCATATTGCTATATTTAAAAGTAGGTGTTATAGCTATTTCTCTTTTATCATAAATGAATTCATCTCTATTTATTCTCACTAATGTATTTGTGTTGTTTTTCAATGGATATTAAATATATCATTCAATTCGTTCATTACAACTATTCAAGTCCCTTCATTTAGAAATACAATCAAACATGACATCTTCAAACATTGATTGAAAACCAAATATTGGTGTGCAATTTGCCTCATCTGAAGCAACTTATCAATTTTGGCTCACATATGTTGGGCATGTTTGTTTTGCATTAGAAAACGTTACGTGAACAAGAATAAAGATGGTACAATATCATTACTTAGGTTTGGTTTGTTTGTTGCAAGGAAGGGTTGCGAAAGCAAAATAAGAGAGATGCATTTGTTAGCAATCGTTGAGTCGAGACTCGAATTGATTGCAAAGCAAGGATTTCTATTGTATTGAAGAATGAAAATTTTGTCATCCGTGAATTTGCAGCAGACCATAAGTATTATTTCCAATTACCAAAGACAACACATATGTTATAGTCGTATAGAAAGATAATTGGCATCCAAGCATATAAGATTGATGTAGCTGATAACTTTAGACTAAGATAGAAGTCAACATTTCAACTTATGAACACACATGTAGGACATATAGCTAATCTTGGATTTACACGGTTAGATATAAAAATTACCTCAATGTCAGAAGACAAAGAAGCATGATATATGAAGAGGCCGAATGTCTTTCACAGTATTTTGAACATCAATTGTTGGAGAATTCATCTTTTTTTCGTGCCTACCAAATGGATATAGAAGAAAAAATCACAATGTGTTTTGGTGTGAAGTATATATGGTCTTGGTATACGAGTATTTTTGTGACATTTTCTCATTAGATACTACATATTGTACCAACCATTCTAATAGACCACTTGCTTAGTTTTCTAGTTTCAACCACTATAGGGGTTCAATCATTTTTGGTGCAACACTATTGTATGAAAAGATAGTCGAATCATTTAAATGGTTGTTTGAGACATCTTTACAAGCACACAATAAAAAAGAAAACTAAAAACTCTCTTTACAGACCAAGGTCATGCAATGGCAAGGGCAATTGTTGAAGTGATGCTTGGGACTCACCATGGTTGATGCATTTGGCACTTGTTACAAAATGGAATTAAACACCTTGGAAACTTGATGTAAGGTGAGAGTTATTTTTTAAGAGAATTATTTTTTTTTGAAATAGTTTGGACTGACTTGATTAATCACTAAATGTTTTTGGAAATTATTCAGTCAAACTAGTGTATGTAATAGGAAGAAAAAAATGGGCTTCATGTTACATTAAGGAAGCATTCCCACTTGGCATGCTAAGGATCCAACTTAGTGAAGGCTTGAATGCGCACTCTAAATCTTGTATGAAATTAAATGTCAATATTATTGAATTATTCATGCACTTTGAACGAGTTGTTGAGGAGAAAAGAGGCAACAAGTTAACTTGCGAGAATAAGTCCCTACATAAGCTTTCAAGGTTAAGATATGAGTTGTCACTGATACTAATACAAATGAGAGAAGTACAAACACACACATAGAGACTTTTTTTTAAAATTATTCTAGAATGAGTTTAAGTTATTTTTCCCTTAATGCATATTGGAGAGAAGTGAGTTTGACTCTTTATGCAAATATGTCATCACTATGACTAACCATAAAGGATCTTGGAAAGTATCATTTGATCGTGCTTCATCTTTGACATCTTGTAGTTGTAGAAAGTTTGATACATTTGGCATATTTGGTTCACATGCAAAAAAAGTATTTGAAGCAAATGATGTTAAGGTCATTCTTGATAAGTATATTTTAAGGTGCACAAAAAGAGCACATTACAGAATTGTGCAAGATTTGAGGAAAAAAGAGGTTGAAGGGATCCAAAATTATCTTGTACATAAAGTTTAAGACATATTGTCTAAATTCATAAGAGTGGAGGCCAATGCATCACCTTATGAAGATTACCACAAGATTGTAGACAGGGGCGGATCACTGTTGGGACAGGGGGGGGCCGCGGCCACCCCAAGAAATTTTTTTTATAGGTATAATGACCAAAATGGCCTTATGAAATTTAAGAAATTACAATATTACCTAAAACCTAATTCATCTCTTCCTCTCTCTTCCACCAAGTGAGTCAGTGACCCAGGCCCAGATTCCTCTTTCTCTCTTCTGCGGCGGGTACGCATCTGCTCTCTCCCTCCAGATTCACGGCCGCCAGCCTCTGCTCACTCATCTGCTCGTCGTCGTCGCGTCGCTCCTCTGCTCCACGTCGTCGTCGCTGCCTCGTGTCGCTCCTCTCCTTCGGTTAGAAAGGTTTACTTGATTTTGATTTTGTTGACTGATCTGTGTTTCGTCTTGATTTTGTTGACTCAGTCAGGCTGTGTTTCATCTTGAAAGGTTTACTTGATTTTCATCTTGATTTTGTTGACTCAGGCTGTGGTTTACTTGATTTTGGAATTTTTTTTGTTTGATAAATTTGATGATGCAGAATAGAAAATGTGCTACAAATCTGCAATTATGTTGTACTTGAAAGAATAGAAAATTTGATGATGCTGTGTAATTGAAAGAAAATGTGCTGCAATTATGTTAGTATTAATTTTTAGTGCTAATTATGTTAATAGATCTGTGGGTGATATAATAATTCTGGAAGATATAATGCAATTATGCTAATTATGTGCTGCTAATTTTGCAGGATATAATGCAATTATGTTAGTGCAATTATGCTAATTATATGCTGCTAATTCTGTGGGCGATATGATGCCAATTATGTTAATATTAATTTTTCTTTAATCAAGTTAATATTAATGCTAATTATGTTGCCTGTTAGTGCTGATTTTATGTGTTGTTAGTGTTTAAAGTGTTTAATTTTCATAATATAAAGTGTTTAATTTTCACTGAAAAGATGTTTTATGTTTCCTAAATTGGTTGATTTAGATAAGTTTGTGAGAATGAAGAAGAGTAAAAGAATTGATTCTTTTTTTAAGAGGAAAATTTGTGAGAGTGAAAGAGATGAAGAAATTATAACTTCTACATCTGAAACTATCTCTGAGAATCCAAGAATTGAAGAAAATGAGAATCATCTTTCCAAGGTTCCTAGAGATTTCGAAGATGACTTTGAGAAATGTTTAGAACGTGACCCCAGAATGCGCCCTCAAATTTGGCAATATCCACCAAATAAATTGGATGCAATACGAAGAGCTTATCTAAAATTTGGTCCTTATCAAATAAATTTAGAAGAATATCATTTATCTGGCAACGAGGTTCATCCAAGACGGTTTCAATATGCTTGGTTTAACATATTTTCTTCATGGCTAGAATATTCACCTTCTAAAGATGTTGCATATTGTTTACCATGCTATCTATAGACCAAGTGGACGTCCTGGATCAGATGTCTTCGTTGGAACGGGTTTTAGAAATTGGAAGAAAATTAAAAATGGAAAATTTTGCACCTTTCTCAAACACATAGGGATAGATCCTTGCTCACCACACAACAATGCAATGAAAGCTTGTCTAGACTTGTTGAATCAAGATGGACATATTAGGAATACTTTTCAAGTGAAAAGCTCGGAACAAATTTTGAAGAATCGAATACGTCTCAAGACATCAATTGACATTGTTTGTTGGTTAACACTTCAAGCTTGTGCTTTTAGGGGACATGATGAAACTAACAGGTCAAGAAATCAAGGCAATTTTCTTCAATTGATAAAACTCTTGGCAACTTACAATGATAAAGTTGTGAAAGTTGTGTTGGAAAATGCTCCATATAATTCCAAGTATACTTCACATCAAATTCAAAAAGAAATCTTGCATATTCTTTCTAGTAGGGTGAGAAAACATATCTATGAAGAAATTGGTGATTCTAAATTTTGCATTGTTGTAGATGAAGCTCGTGATGAATCAAAAAGGGAACAAATGTCACTTATGTTAAGATTTGTTGACAAAGTTGGTTTAATACAAGAGCGATTTTTTTGTGTGACACATGTTAAAGACACTACAGCTTTAACTCTGAAAGAAGAAGTATGCGATATACTTTTTCGACATAATCTTGATGTTTCTAACATGCGTGGTCAAGGGTATGATGGTGCTAGTAATATGTGAGGAGAATGGAACGGTTTACAAGCACTATTTATGAAAAATTGTCCTTATGCATACTATGTCCATTGTTTTGCTCATCGATTGCAACTTGCTTTGGTTACTGCATCAAGAGAAGTTGTTCCAATTCATAAATTTTTTGAGAAGCTAACTTTTTTTGTTAATGTTGTTTGTTCTTCTACTAAGCGTCATGATGAGTTACAAGCTGCTCAATTAGAGGAAATTGCATATTTGCTAAAAATTGATGAGATTGTAATTGGTAAAGATATAAATCAAATTGGTACTTTGAAACGAGCTAGGGATACTCGTTGGGGATCACATTTCTCTTCTATTTGTAGCTTGATAAATATGTATGAGGCAACTTGTACTGTTTTAAAAAAAATTACAAATGAAAGAGTAAGTTATTCGACACGTGGGGATGCTGATAGTGCTTATAATTATTTGAAGGCGTTTGATTTTATATTTATCTTGCATTTGATGAAAGAAATCATGGAGATAACTGAAATACTTTGTCAAGCCTTACAACAACAATCTCAGGATATAATTAATGCCATGTGTTTGGTCGGAACAACAAAGTCTCTTCTTCAATCATTGAGAGAAGATGGTTGGGATGCATTATTTACTGAAGTGAAGACTTTTTGTGAAAAACATGATATTGAGATTCCTGATCTCAACGATGTTCATTCAACAACAAGATTTGGAAGCTCTCGTCTTCAACAAGGTTAGGTTACAATAGAACATTATTTTAGAGTTGAAATATTTTTTATTGCCATTGATCAACAATTACAAGAGTTGAATAACAGATTTAGTGAGCAAGCAATGGATTTGTTAACTCTAAGTTGTGCTTTGACTCCTAAGGATAGTTATAAAGCTTTTAACATTGAAAAAATTTGCACTCTAGTTGAAAAATATTACCCTGTGGATTTCAATATGCAAGAGAAGATTAATTTGAAATTTCAACTCCAACATTTCTTGGTTGATGCTCGTCAAGATTTAAATTTGAAGAATTTATCAACTATCCAAGAATTGTGCTCATGTTTGGTTGCAACTGAAAAGACGCAAAATTTCTACTTGATTGATAGACTACTTCGTCTTATCATGACTCTTCCGGTTTCTACTGTCACAACTGAAAGATCTTTTTCAGCAATGAAAATTATTAAATCTAGGTTAAGAAACAAGATGGAAGCTGACTTTTTGGCAGATAGCATGACGGTTTATATTGAAAAGGGAAATTGCTGCAAGTATCAGTTCTGAGTCTATTATTGATGATTTCAAGTTAATTAAAGAGCGTAGAGCATTACTTTAAGGTATTTTTAAGTCATGTAGTTAAATTATTTGATACTTCACTTTGTGTTTATTACAACTTAATTTTTTTGCTATATAATATTATTTATATATTTAATTTATACATTATATTTTTATGTTGGCCACTCCAAACTTTTTAGTCAAGCTCCGCCACTGATTGTAGATAACATTGTCAATGTCTTGTGTAAGCAAATAATGGAAGTGCACTTACAACATAACAATGATAATCAAACAATTGTGAGTCATGATGTTAGTAAAGCAATGGATTCAAGAAACAATGTGCATTAAAGAAACATTAGAAATAAAAGAGTTGGGTTGAATTTCAACCTAGAGGTCAACCACACAATTGAGCATATGAGGTATAAAAGTTGAAGTGTAGATCACTTGTTTTAACTTTACATAGTCATTTGGGCTAAAGAATTAAAATTTCATTTGCCTGATATAGCATCTTATTCGACACCTCCCACTTATGAGCCACTTCAAACACAAGATGGTCAATTTAGTGTCACATAATTTTTATGGTAACTTAACATGACTTTTGAGAAAGGAATGATCCTTATTTTTACACTTGTAATATTATTAATTAGTTTGTGTTATTATGTAAGCACCCCTTAATGCTGACATTGCAACATTATGTTGATTGATCTACTATCTACATTTAAAGAATGGAAGTTGGTCATTGGTGGATGAAATTTTGTAGTGATTTTTTGAGACCATCATGATATTATGATATAAACTTGTTTTTAAGATGCATGATGTTAGTGTGATACCTATAAAATATCTATTAGTTTATTTTTATTTTGATGATACACGATGTTAATAATTATCTACCTTTTCTTAGTAATAGAAATGATTTACTTAGCTTTAATGTTTTCATATGTTACAACATAACATCGCAATAGCAAAATTAGTAGCCACACTAGAACCTTTCATGCCCTTAATAAATTGTTAAACCATACCACTAGCATATATTACTGTTAATTGGTAAACTATCCAATATAGCTCCACACAAGTTATAAAGCATAGACTAATTGTAAAATCATATTTCAAATAATACTCTTTCATAAATGGAATAGCAAATTGCATTACATTATAAATATTTGCTAATTGATTCAACCATTCATTACATATTGATCACTTACATTACATAGTGCATACAATCATTGAACTACTTTGTTCTTTGTCAAAGAAATACTTTACAATTGAACTACAATTTATTTTGTATATTATGTACTAAAACTACTTTACAAATTTTCAATCAATCATCAAAATTGAAAGAGATAACTTCAAATTCTACATAAAAGTCTTCATGTCAATCTTGTCCAAGAAATCTAATGAGATAGCTTCAAGTTTTGCATAATGGTCTTGATGCCTCTTTTTCTTTATACTATCAATACCTCTGTAATTTTCCTCTCCTAAAATAAAAGTATGGCAACTCCTAAACCGCAAAATTCAATGGGATTGCAAAAAAAAAAAAAATTAAATTGTAACTCTCAAATTGCAACTCCCATATGATACACAAATTAAATTGTAGCAATAGAAGACGAAAGGTAAGTAGATTGCAACAACGCAATACAAAAATAAAAGTTGATCAATGAGATTGTAAAAGAACAAATAACATAAAAAAAGAGACCATGAAAGATAATTAGAAGGAAAATGAAATTACAAGAAACAAAAGACAAAGTGGATTCGTTACACAATCTGGATACGTTTGATGTCTTTTATTTGTAGGTTTTTTTTATTTTTTTTTATTTTAATATATCTATAAGCTATAATCTTTTTCAATAGACGGTTATCCTATACCTTGAACCTCATTAAGGCACTTGGCATCCAATACATAATTTGCACCACATTGTAAAGAAATCCCTATTACAAAGTTGTCTTTACAAGTTTTTTCATTCAATTTTTTTATTATGAAAATTAAAAAACACATAAGAATAAATTACAAAAATAGAATGATATAAAATGCATAAATAACTTAAATCAAGACTAAATTACACTAAGATATTAAATATACATAAACATTAGCGTAAATAAAAAAAGGACTCTAGTGGATATATAGATACAATGATTGTTGGATTAAGTCTAGTTTAAGTGAGGGATATGAATTTCCTCCTTTAAGTCTTTCCTTCTGCACTATTTGCTGCAGTTATCTCAACCCTTCAATTAATCTAATGGTTGGAAAAATAAAGGGACAAATAATATAAAAATAAACCTTAAACCTCAAATTAACTCTTCAAAAAGTGATAAAAGTTTTATTATGCCGCCCTTCGTATTCCATTATGAAGTTAGGATTTTTCAAAATTTACAAATTCTTCATATTAGTCGTTCTTTCTATTCAACTGCGAAGCTAGGCTTTTTCTTATTCATTGATTCTTCCGATTTATTTAGTGTTGTTATATGATTCTTCTCATTCATTTTTCTCCTTCATTCACGTTTAATTCCTCTTGTTATTCACATTTTCGCTTTCGTATTTTTCTTTGCTTTGATTATCATTGTTTCTACAAGAATGTTGTTTTGAAGTTTTATTATACTAACGATAATATGAAGCACTTTTTATTTGAAACTCCACACAATAATGTGAAGAACTATTTTAGAGCTGTAGGATAGTAGGAAAGTGAAAATGTGAAGCACTTTTTATTAGGATTATAGTTTTATTATTGGGTTAAATATGTTTTTAGTAACTCTAAATATATCAACTTTTATTTTTAGTCCTTCTAAAAAATATGTTCGCTTTGGTTCTTCTAAATTTTCGATTATTAATTTTAGTCCCTACTTTTTTACAAAAATTCACATCGCATGTTCTAATTGATGACATTTAATTTTTAAGATTTTAAAATATCATTAACTTAATAACTTAACTATTTAATTTTTAATTTAACAATTTAAACTTTTATTTGAAGTTATAGATAAATTAATAAAGATTCAAGATTAAATAGTTAAATTATAAAACTAATGATATTTTAAAGTCTTATCAATGATAAGTCAACAAAAAATGTCACTTGGAATAAGCTATGTGAACTTTTGTAAAAAAAAAAATAGAGATTAAAATTGGTAACAAAATTTAGAATGACTAAAGTTCGAAGTAATTTTTTAGAGAGACTAAAAATAAAAGTTGATATATTTAGAGGGATTAAAAACATATTTAACCCTTTATTATTATTCATTGGTTTGTTTTTTTAAAACTCTAGAAGTTTTCCTACCAAGTTGAAGAAAATTGGAAGCCAAAGATGAATATGACTTTTGATAGTATTGAGGATGCTTGGAAGTTTTGGGTTGATTATGGTGGAAAAGTTGGTTTTGGAGTGAGGAAACAATATATACATATAGAAGAAAATATGACTTAGCTACTTCTTGTAGCCTTGTAGGTTTGTTTGCTGTAAAGAATGTTTGAGAAAGTCAGACAAACGAGATTATAAAGTAGCCAATCCAAGACCAAAGACGATGATAAATTGTCACGAAATATTTGAGACTTAAAAATATGGATGGAAAACTTGTAGTGCTTGTTTTGTGGAAGAACATAACAACATTTTACATCTACAAGAAACAACTCATATGTTGCCATCTCAACGAAAAGTATCTAAGATTCAATGCCATCAAATTGACTTGATGAGTAAGAAAGTGGGAGGTAGAACTAACTTGGGATTTACTTGCCTTGACCAAAAGTAGACAATGGAGTATGGTAAATGGGGAAGTCAATTATTTAATGTAATACTTTCAAAGAAAATAATTTGAAAGTTTTAATAAGGTGATTAATTTTAAATTTTAATGAGTCAATATTTGAAATTATAAGTTAGAAAGAAAATCTTCCAGTGGAGACAAAAATCAAAATGAGTCTAAATTAGATAGACTAAAATATTATTTAATTTTTTTATAATTATTTGTCCTTCCAATCATTAGATTAAAGGGTTGAGATAACTAGACGGTCCAGATACTATTTTAGTGAGAGGGTTGTTGCCAAGTTGCTGCTATGCTACATTTTGTAAAGTAAAGCGAGCATCGATTGGCATGAATGAAGTTCAATAGCAATAGCATCCAAAATGCAGTTGGGGAAAGCACTTCGAAGAAACGTGCTTATTCTCGGTTACACTTTTTCAACTTTCTCCACCATTTCTCATCACACCACCACCAAACACATTCCACAAACATCTCATTACAGAAAACAAATCTTACTCGCTAATCTCTTCCAATCCTACGGTTTTCCTTCTTCTACCCTTCACAATTTCCTCTCTCACAATCACTTTCTCTTCAATTCCGAAGCTTCAGAACTTCGCAAATCTCTTTCCACTCTCTTTTCCTTTCGAATTCCGCAGAAAACCCTTATTTCCCTCGTTCGCGATTGCCCTTCTGTGTTGGAACCCCAATTTCTTCATAACTGGGAATTAGGTTTTCCCGAATTGAAATCCAAGGTTCCTGACACTTCCCCGTTGATGATTGCGAACTTGTTACGATGTTCTAGAAGGTTCCATTTAAACCCTGTTGAAATCTCTCAGAAAGTTGAGGTTTTTAAGGGTTTAGGGTTTTCTGAAAATGTTATGGCTAGGGTTTTGGAAGAATTTCCCAGCGCAATTTTGATGAGGGAAAGTGAAATTGCTGGTGTGATTGATTTTCTTGTGGAATTTGGGATTCTTAGAGAGGAAATTGATAGAGTTGTTAGATTGTATCCTAGGGTTTTGGGATTTGGAGTTGAAGATAGGTTGAAGCCTTTCATTCACGAATTGAGGGGTTTGGGGTTTTCTCGCTGCGAGATTAGAACAGAGATTGCTAGGGATCCGAGAATTTTAGGAATGGAAATTGGGGAATTTTCGCGGTGTGTGAAGTTGTTAAAGAGTTTGAAATGCAGGGAAGCAATTAAAGAGAGGATTTTTAGAGAGGGTTTGGTTAGGGCTTGTTTTGAAGTGAAGTTGAGAGTCGATTGTTTGTGCAGTCACGGTTTGATTCGTAGAGATGCCTTGAAGGTGTTATGGAAGGAACCGAGGTTGATTGCATATGATCTGGAGGATATTGAGAAGAAGATTGAGTTTTTAGTTCATAGGATGAAATATAGTGTTGATTGTTTGCATGAGGTTCCTGAATACTTGGGTGTGAATTTTGAAAAACAGATTGTTCCTAGATACAATGTGATTGAGTATTTGAAAGGAAAAGATGCAATTGGGTTTGAAGTTGGATTGAAGGATCTTGTTAAACCAACTAGGCTTAGATTTTACAATCTTTATGTGAAGCCTTACCCTGAATGTGAAAAAATATATGGGAGATTTTCAGGTAACGTTGAAGTTAGAAGCAAGCATCCACCTGGACTTTGGAAGCTCTTTAAACCGCAGAAGTTTCCTCAAACTGGTCAAGATGTGAAGAACATGAAGGCTTTCATGGACTCACTGGTGTAGTTTTTTTTTTATAAGCCTCACTGGTGTAGTGATTTGATCTCTGTATACTGTTACTCTGTTAGTTGGGTGAATGGTCCATGACATGCTTTGTGTTTATACCAAGCAATTTAACAACTAAGATTCTTTGATTTGTTGATGAAATTAACCTGGTGTTGGGAATATTTATCCTAAAGGAATACATGCTGACAAATTTAGTACTCACAAAAATTAGTCATTTCTTTGATGTATAAGAGCAATGCAACGTTATTATTGATCCAGATTAAGATTTTGTGGCAAGAGGACAAATGCAATGATATAGACTAATGGCCTATTGTCATCTTTGCTAAATTTTTATTACATATTTGAAATTTGATAGCTATAGTTATAGTTATAGTTATATAATAACACTGGGTTGTCTATATGGTTAAAGTGGTGTATGTCAGTGACAACTGCTAATTGGATTCATGTCTTGCCATTATCTAAACTAACAACTGCGAAAACTTACCACAGGGTGTATTTTGTTGATTGACAGGAGTTGGTGATTCTTCACAAATTGATCAAAGGTGTTAGTAGCAAAAACTTACCACAGGGTTTATTTTGTTGAAAAGAACAGTGATCCTGTATTTTATAGTGGCCATTGTTAGCACAATACAAAATGCAATTCCAAGAGGTCAAACATTTACACGACTTTTCAACAAACATCATGGATACAAACACTTAAAGGGCCTTTCAACAAACACCATGGATGAAAAATACTAAAAATAACAACAAAAACACTAAATAAATAACAGAACATAGGAAACATAAAACACCAACAAACACATGGATGTTATATCTAAAACAATGAAGTAATAAAGAGACCAAGTCACGAAATGTCATGCTGGCTTCGGACTTCGGAGGCTCTCTAGACCCATATATACAGGTTAGAGCGAGAGGCAGGGCAGTGGGTTGAGTAAGGGACACTCCCTAGAAAAAACTATGGTAAGGGGCGTTGCAATACAACAATAATCAAGTCTTATTTCACTAAACAAGATTAGCTATATAGATCAAATGACGCCATAACATTCTATCATATAATATATTTCTTTTTAACTCATTAATCTCTAAATATTTCCTAATAGTTTCTTATAGTTTTTTAGGTCTTTTTTTGTCTCTATCAACTTGACTATGATAGGAATCCGAATTTAAAAGAAGAAATCGTCTCTATTATTGAATTGAAAATAGATGTGTTACAAAAGATAACTCTTGTAACCCCAAAACAAAAGCTACTCAGAGAAAAGATATTTCTCTCTCTGTTCAAACCACAAGGTTTCTAACTGAATAATATTCATTCTCCCCTCTCTTGCTATCCTTATCCTGTATATAACTATAATTGCCCTACAACAAACTAGCGACATCAACAAATATAACCAACTCTCCTATATAACACATTTGTTGGGCTTAGACCCAAACCCGGTACCTAACATACTACTCTCTATTTGATTTACTATTTTTATTATAGAATATACAAGTCTCCTCTCTACATGTTCAAACCATTTCTACTCTCTTTTCTACTGTAGGTATTACTCCAACTCTCTCTCATTCAATCAATCATAATCCTATCCCGTCTAGTTTTTCTACACATCCAACACAACATTCGCATCTTTGTTACACTTATTTTATTCTCCTATTGACTTTTTACTCGATCTCAATTTTAACCTTCTACTTTTTTTAAAATAAGGAAACTACTCTAGGGAAAGCAACACCAATAAGAATAGCAAGAAAGCAACACCTTCGGACCCTGATCAACGATCACACCCCATTTCCTTATTAATATTTAGGCTAAACTACTCTTTAGTATCTTATTTTATTGGCATAATTGCTCATACGGTCTTTTAACTTAATTTCATATAACACTTCAGTCATTTATCTTTTTTTTTCCCCGATTTGGTCATTTATTTAATTTTAAGTAAACAATTTGATCTTTTATGCTTTAAAATGTTAACAATGTTATCCTTTTTTTTTTACAAAAATTCATCAAAATTTTCAAAAAAAAACTCGTAAAATTAATTATCACCTTCGATATAATGCAAATTTCATCAAATTTATAACTCAAATCTTCAAATAAACTCATATTTTCATTCTTTATATTTTCGATTTTTTTTTATAAAATTAAATAAATGACCAAATCTGGAAAAAAAATAAAAAATAAAATAAAGGACTGAAGTGTTATCTGAAATTAAGTTAAGCGACTGCACGAGCAACTGTGCTTATTTTATTTTGTTCCGTTTTGGTCTCTTAACTATACTGTTATTAGTCAAGTCGGTCATTTATGTCAAAAAACATTAATTTTTGTCATCTTCATCTCACTCATCTTCAAATCCATAAATCCAGAAATATCTAATATTTTTCAATCTAAAAACCTAGAAAAATCATCAAACCTACGACCTTCAAACATAACCTTCCAAATTCATAATTCAAAGTCAAATACATAACATTTCAAACTCATGAAAATAAAAATAAAAATCTCTTTTTTTTGTTAATTCACAAGGGATTCTAAACAAGAAGACTCTGCTTCTCACCAATATCAGATTTATTTCTTAATTGCTCGATTCATATCGCTTAAAGGTCGTGTTAAGACTTTATTTCAATTTTACAAATTCAAGGTGTTTGGATTTGAGTTTTTTGATATTTTATTGGTGTTTAGCTTTAGGCAGATTTGTGTTTTTATGTGTTGTAGTTATCACATAAGGTTGTGTTTCATATATATTTGTGTGTGTGCGTTTGGCTTACAAATTCTTTATATTTTAAGGTCGTGTTTGAATTTTCATGTCCAACATTGATTTGATTTCATCTTTATCTGTTTTTGGTTTAATGACTTTTTTTTAGATTTGAGGTTGAGTTCGAAGCTTATGTGTTTAATAAATTTTTTTGATTGAAGAAGAGTTCTACAGAAAAAGAATTGATTTAGAGATTTTTCATTTTTCTATGTTTGAAATGTTATCAATTTGAATTTGTAAGTTATGAATTTGATAGTTTATGGGTTTGAAGAAAATAAGTTTGATGAAATTTTTTAGATTTTAGATTGAATGAGATAAAAAATTCTAGATTTATAAATTTGAAGATGGGTTAGGTGACAAAACTTAAAATTTTTAACATAAATTAATGAAAAAGACCAATTTAACTAACAGAAGTATAATTAAAGAGCAAAACGGAACGAAAAATAATTAAAGTGAAACTATAAAACAAGTTAAAGGACTAAAAGAGTAATTTAGTCTAATATTTCACTGATTTATGGTTTTTAACATGATGAAACTTCCAACACATTTTCCATTATTCTATTCGAGCTTGTAATTTAAATAAATCCATGTCAAAATTGCCCTCTTATTGCTCAAGTCAATTTTTGATCATTTATAAATTTTTTTAGTTGAAGGATGCAAAAATAAACATAAAAATGGGAGTAAATAATCAAATTAACCCCTAAAAGCTATATTACATTGTCATATTGGTATCTGAATAATGGAATTTATGATGAAGATCCTTTGATCATATTTGTCAAATTAATCCTGAATGTATATTCCATTAATCAAATAATCCCTGAACTACATAACATGACAATACATTTGACCGATAAATTACAGATTTAAGGACTTCAAGCCAAACTAAAATTATTCAATGACCAATATGACTTAAGCTACAGTTTTAAGAACTAATCTGACCATTTACTCAAAAATAGGCAATGCAAAATAGACCTGCCAACAATATACATTCATCAGTTTTTATCAAGTACTTCAAAAACTAAGCGCCCCACATCAGCAGAAACTAACATAATCCTACCGTTTATGTGGTGAATTCATTTACTAATTCTGCAGGGTAAAATAGTGCCAGAAATATTGAGAGAGAGAGAGAGAGATTTTCTGATAAATTTTATTCAGTGGTCTCTTAAAATAAAGACTGTATATGCATTAAACCTCCTTCCACTTTATGTAGTTTCCTTCCAGAACCGAATTGATCTATCAGTTCCACATGAAATAAAAGCAGACTCTACTGGTGAGTGTTCAAGCCAGCGCGGTGCACCAACATGATTCGAAGGCCATTTTGCTACTTTTTCTGTTGTCATCGCATCCCAGATTACGATCTGCAAAGTGCACCAGATTCTTCATATAAAATCTATTTTATAAAGCTAACATCACCAAACAGAAAACAGCTGAACATACCTCGTTGTTCAGTTCATCTATGGATAGAATAAATTCTTCTGTCTCATTGAAAATAGCCTGCATATTGAGTTCAAAGAATGGTAAACATGGATGGGAATGCTAACTGAATATAGGCTAGGAGATTGTAGTTCTATGTAAAATGTGTTAACTACTTTCAAATTGTACCCGAAAAGACAACTTATGCATGGTTATGAGCAATCATGAAAGTTTTCGCTAAAGCTTTTTATTTCCAATGAAATCGACAGACAAAAATTAAATCAAAACTAACCATTTTTAAAACTTATGGTAGGTCAAATTAACTAAAAAATGCAGGAAAAAATGAGAAGCACAAACATGAACATCTCTCTCAGTGCAAGTTAAATTACTAAAAAGCTGCACCACTAAGACTTGAAGGTTGGCTTATCATATCAGTATATGAATTAACAGCGATTAATATTATATTATTAAAATAATACTACCTGGCATCTTAGTTGTGTATGCATGGCACCAAGATACTGTTTGACTAATCTTCCAGAGCCAACCTCCCAAAGCTTTATAGTAGAGTCCTTCCCGCAGGAGAGGACAAACCTAGAAAATTAACAGTTATATTGATACACTAATCGAAGCTTATACAGAAAGTTCTAAGTGTAAAAAGTTGGTCAACCAGCATTGGCAGCAATGCCCATTACATCAAAAGCAATAAACTAGCATAGAACCCAATAACTTTTTCTTGTTCTTTTAAATTGCGGAGAGTGATGTTGGTGATTTTGCTAAGCTAAAGGAAAAATTGCATTGACCAAATAAATCACAAGATCTTAACGTGCATTGTAGTAATTAGTAACCATGATGTTCATTGCAGATTGTTAATTCTGGTGTTAAACCCCTAAAGGATTGGAATTCCAAGGGAAGCAATCATTTTAAAGTAGAGCGATCAAACTGGGCTCTGGTTTGCAAGTCAACCTAGCTCACCACAATAGGGTGGATTGGCAAAAAAGAAGCTCCCTCTTCGCAGGTTATTTCATTGGATACTCAACCCATGGGTTGATACAGGATCAAACCCTGTACCTTCTTAATACTCTTTCAACATTCTCACTCATATCAGTGGGCTACACATTCAGAGACTACACAAGCATGTAATCTTTGGAACCTTGTATCCGGTCAAGTACATGTTTGAGCACACATCAAGCTCCCAACCACTAATGCATATTGAACAATTTAATTTCTTTTCGTTCCAAATCGTTTCTGGGACATTGCATTCAACTAAAATTTCCCCCTTTCTAGATAGAAACTATCCTTGGGGAGTTAATACCCTTTTCTTAGGGAAATATTTCCATAAACAAAATAACAACAACCTTGCAAACCATACTTTCAATCCTTGGAATCTTAACAGCAGTCAAACACTACCTCCAACTCTTGTTTTCAGACAAACATCCCTAGCAACATCAGCATCCACCGTCAACTTGCCAGCCAATGGTCAGCCATTTTTCCGTGGCCAACTTGAATTCGTCAGCCATCACTAGTCGCCAACCCTCTCTCTGTTTGGCACCCTTTCTAACAAAACATCAAACCACTATCATATGCCCATAACCACACCATCATGCAGGAGTATGGTAGGATCATTCCAAGCATATGGAAACATTGTTCGATGATTTACTTGGTTTTTGTTGGATTTAACATATGGAAATAGAGAGATTTAATCAACTTGGAATAAATAGACTTCCACGACTGTGAGCATATGATTATTCTTATTACAGATGACAAATTGCATACATTTTTTCTATTTTTTGGCTTTTCTACATTTTTTTGAAAATTAGGTGAGCCAGCCAACCCAACCCACTAGCCTGGGTGGGCTGAGCCAGATTGCATTTATTCAAGCTCACTAAAAAAGTCGAGTCAACTCACTTCTCAGCCAAACCGGGTGAGCCGGGTTAGCTCCCTTTTACAGGTCTACTTCAAAGTCAATCTTTCTTTCTATTGTGGTTTCAAAAACATCAGCAGTTTAGCGCCACATCTTCATGATGAAAATCATAATGAATGATATTTGTACAGTGACTTATAATTTGTATATGGGTTGTACTACCCTTTGTAGTCTATATTAATAAATTTTGCTTCTAAATAAGTGAGTTATGAAGTTTTATATTGGTTAATAATGGGTTAAAAGATTTTGGGGCAATGTATGTGTTAGCCACTTTATCAAATATTTGCTACAAAATGTATTATACCTTTGATCTTTTGTAAAAACTGCACTGGTAGCCTCTACTGTTCCATGTGCTGCAGTTATTGAGCGCACACAATTGGCAGTGATGCCATCCCACAACCGAATAGCACCATCTTTAGATGCTGTAACATACATGGAACCTGTACAAGAATATCTAACCTACAAATCAGACAGGGAAATGATTGGCATCACAGTAGCACCAATAAAAGTACAATAGAGGTAATTGACAGTTTGAGAACGATAGAGAATTCACATACCTGGTTGATGGCTCCATTAGGGCTAACATCTGGGACATTTGCTGATAGATAACACTGAAAGGTATTTATATCATACAAATGTGGAATTGCATGATCAGTGCCTGTTGGAAATTGATATTTATCATCATTGGTGTTTTACAGAATCAAGGAAGAAAGTAAAGATGCTGGGTAGAAGATAATCTAGAAACAAAAACATGCTTTCTGCCTTTATGTTCATATTATCAAATACCAATATCAACAAGTCACCCAGTGGCACTCGATATCATAACACCTATAAAGAGGAAATCATTCAAATTGCTGACTTATTGCCTAAACTCATAAATAAGAGTGGACTCACAGAAATATTAACCTAAAGGTATTGACTGGGCTATTGTCTCTGCTCAAAAAAGGTATTGACACAAGCCAGAAGTAGTTCACTGGAACACATGACTTCCGAAGCTCGGTTTCATACATACAGATAATACTGAAGGGTGAACATGACATGATACAATGAATATAGCTCCACAACAACTACCCTGGAGCATGATGTTCGTAATTGCAAATTTTCATTTTATTAATTAACACAAGAACACATAAATGAAGATTGAATCCATTTTAGTAAAGAAAAAGACGTTCTTAGCATATTATTATGCAGAAAGATGTGATAAAAATATATACCTGCCAAAAGAAAGTCTCCTGAGGGGTGAAAAGATACAGAACGAACATTGTGCGTGTCCTGCAAGACAAAGTTCAACACAAATAGAAGTTTATACTTAATTCTTATTATTGCTCGTTTTTCTTGCTAGTATATAATTGTAGAAAAGCACTACCTGAATAACCCTGTACGATCTCTTGGCATTGGCTTTTGAAATATCAAAAAACCTGAATGATATTGGACCAGCATGTTAAATTCTAAGAGCATTTCAAAAATATAAAGGACAGAAACAAGAAAAAAGAATACAAATGAGATGCATATTGCAGAAAAAAAATTAACAAGTTATACTACAAGAGATCATACTTTATTGACTGATCTTTGGCTCCAGAAACCAGGATAGTACCTTGCGGATGAAAATCCAGATCATTCACTGGCTGCAGTTTTGTTAATTTAAGAAAAGTCAGATTTTTTAGGACAATTTCTCAGAATCATTTTATAAGCTTTACATCTAAATACGTAAAAGCATAATGGGATATGTCAAAACAAGAACCTGCCAAAACCCAGCAGTAGTAGAGCAAGTGACAATGTAATACAAGTAAAGAAAGATCTCCACAACAGCATATAAACAAATAGAAGTTGGGATGTTGATATTCAAATATTGGGTTCGTGTTATGTAAATTTATCATGACAACAACAAATTTTGAACTAAGAGCTTCTACAGGTCTGGTGAAATGTAAATGAAAAATAAAAATCATACAACTTTATCACATGCAAATATGCTGACCAGCAAAAACCGATGCTCTGTTTTTCAGTATGCTAACTAGAAATCTCTATATCTAGTAACCATAAAATGCCAAATATTGTGTGATTTTAAATGAACACTAAACAAAATGTAATATTTTTCTGTCAAAAAAATGTACTATTTTCAAACTCGAACAAATTAGTTATCTAGCACCTTAGAAATTAAACTGCTATCATGAAGCCAAGTCATCGTCACCACTAAGTGCAGAGGACAGTTATTAATTTAAAAAAGAAAACAGAAATATCAAACTTTGCAATGGAAGAAACAGTTTCACATAATAAATTCAACAGAACATGGAAAAGTGCAAATATACTTGTATATGGTCATAATATGTTTTTACAACAGACCGCACAGGACCATCCTTTGCATCTGGGAGCAACATCTGCTTGATCTTTGAAACCTGCCAAATAAATTGAAGCATAAGTTTGAAAGTTGTGTCAAGAAAGAGCAATGCATTCCATCTTAATAATAAATTACCACCTCAAATAGCTTTATTGATGTATCTGCACTTCCAGTGGCAACAAACCTTCCATCAGGACTAAACCTAGCACATCTGGCAACATTCTAGAAATTAAGCCAATCAGTCCAAAAAATCAAAATAAAAAAAGAAACTTTTCATTAGTAGAGTTTGCATGGTATTTTGAAACTATAATGCAAGATATGTGTAAGACATAAGTTTTTAAAGCATATTACATACCTTGTGTTCTGAAAGGTGTCTTGTCTCGTGCTTTGGGAAACTTTTTGACGGACCTTTTAAATCTGGCAAAGAGCTGTGACACCAAAACACAGGGTTGAATGTTAGTTTTGGTTAAACTGTAACATACTAACTCACTTAAAATAGATAGGTCTGAACTGCTTCTCACTTACAAGTTTTAGTAAAGATAAAGAACAAAAAATAAACTGAATTAAACTAAAAGCAATAATGATCACCAAAGAAAAAACTAAAAGCAATAATTCTCCACAATGGCTATGGAACCAAATGCTAATCATTTCTTAGTATTCCATGCAAGTAAAACATATAAAACCATAGTAATAATATGAAACACCATAACTAGCAATGGTGGTAGCAACAAGTAACAGCGTAATATCAAGCATTTCACTGAACGGGTGTAAAAAAATGGAAAAGAGCGGCCAAAATAGCAGAACAAGTGTAAAATAATTGCCTGAAATCAATGACTGTTGCACTGGGACGAGGCAAAGGCAACGATCCACCCAAATCGTGAAAAGGAGAAGATGAAGTCCCTCTTGAAACGTCATCCTTTTCCGCTGCAAGACCCTGTTATTTCTTTAGAACAAATGCTTCCTCATGCATGCATTAAAGGGAAAGTTTCGACTACACCGAAGAAAAGAGTAAACTCCCAAGTTCATATTTGATAAATTCCGATGGTAATGAAGCCCTAGAAATACATAGTTGACGTCGCGGGTAACAACATGACAGGAATACAAGGATATGAGAAACTTTTGAAATTCAGGATATGATACAGCCTAGATACATTAACAAAGTCATATAGAAAAACTTATATAGGCTACGATACGAACTGATACAGGTATGTCACACACACTTTTCCTACTTTTAGTACCCCAGGCATCTTAATATGATGGATATTTGAGCATTTTAAGAACCAGAGAACCTTTTTTGCATTCTGAGGGACTAATATATCCACCATAATAGTATATTCAATAAATAAAATATGAATTTAGGGGTTTGTTATATGAGAAAATGTACAAGTAATTAAGAACCTTAGAAAGCAATTCAAGAAGCCTGTTGGGTGGAGCTTCCACATTCAGAGGTGTCATTGTTGCTGAAGCAACAGAACTTGCAGCCTGAAGTAAACAAAACAACAATTGGTAATTTTTAAATAAATAAAAAAAGTAGAATACCTTTCAAAAAGTATGGTTTATTGTATTAAACTATAGTAAAAGCAAGATTGAAGTTAAAATATAAAGTATGGTACCTGAATGAGATTGTTGTGACGAAGATGAGCGACGATTAGAGAATTGAGGTGTCTGTAGAGTTTGCCATCTTGCACTGTCTGCTCCGAGTTACTGTTTTCCATGTATTCGTCGTTTATTGATATCTTCTTCGAATTCGAATGTAGTAAAACCCTAAAATGAGATTGAGAAGCTAATCAACTCTCTCTCTAATCTCTATTGAGGAGTTGTTTCCTCACTTGTTTTTGTGCCGCATCTATGTGTCTTCAATGCTGATAAAACTTGAAGGGAAGTAATTTGTGTTTTTTGTTTTTGTTTTTGACGCGGAGGTCGCATCACCATGTACAAAATTTTAATAATTAAATAATTATTAATTTAATAAATTAAAAATATTTAAAAAAAATAAAATTCTATTAATAAAATCAAATAACTGAAATTTAAATCTATAAATTAAATTTTGAGTTTATATTTTACAGACACTTTTAATTATATAACAAATAAAGTTTAAAATAGCCTATAATAACACCATATTTATTGAGGTAAGGAAAGTTGTCTAATTATCAAACTCTATTGACATTTTCTGGCAACCCAATTCACTCAACCAATTAATAGCCTCAAGCTTCTTAAGGAGATAGGTACTTGGAAAAAAAAATACAATTCTTGGTGTTATAAAATTTCCTCCATGATCGCATATATAAATCTTGACACCAAACATTTTTCTGATATAAAAAAATTGATGCATCGGCGAACAAACTATACCAATTTGATATATGATCCATCAATCATAAAAGATATCTTCTCTTAAAAGATTTTGCTAATACATCAATCATAAAAATAGGTTGATTATTGATACAAAATACACTTTTTGAAAGAAGTTACTAGTTTATCTTATTTTAAGAATTTAACACTTATAACTTAGATAAGGTTAGTTTACAATCCCAAAACTTTATTTTTTATTGTGAATTTTAATAAAAAAATCGCTATCAACATTCTTTGTAGCTCTTATTTTTCGTGTGTTTAAGAGTGTTTCATCACATACAATGATTAATCTTTGTTGGGACAATGGGCAGCCAAAATTGCCAACAATTTTTTTTTTTTATAAATAATATATAAGAAAGATTACAAAAAAAAAGTTCATTAACATAATACACACATCTTTTGCTCCAAATTTCAATTGTGTATGTTGTGAGTTCTTTTCAAATATATAAAAACTAAACTAATAATCTGAAAAATTCAAAAATTTAATCAAATCAATTAATTTATCATTTTTAGTATGGTTTCACTTAATTTAAAATCAATTGCCGACGTCTAAAAGAAATTATTATATTTTATTTCACATTATATATGTTGTGTTATCTTAAGAAATTGTGTTGTACTTATGTATTTTTTAACGCTTTTTAAAAATGTCAACCCAATTGAATTGAACAAAATCAATATGTTCTCTTTTAGTTTGGTTTGAATTTTGTGAGTTTTAAAAGGTCAATCAAACTAACTACATTTTTGCTTCCATTTTTTCTTTCAAAAAAACAAATCAAATTGATATGTTGAACCTATAGCTCCATCACTTTCAATTGTGCAACTTCTCAGTCTAATTTATCCTTTATCGTTGTGTTTGCAATTTTTTATACGTTTAAATTGCATACTTGCAACTAAAAATTCATATATATAATAAAAAATTATATTTAATTTATTAATTAAAATATTAAAATTTGGCACCCCGATTGATTTTGGTCAAGCTCTACCACTTATCACATATTCATGGGATAAACATGACATATGTTCATCCATGCTTTTTGAAAGCATAGTATGGGATAAACATAACATATGCTCATCCATGCTTTTTTTCATTGCCTATTTAAATGGAAGTTCATTTCATTTGCTTTTACACCTTATCATTCATTGTAATTGTTTGAGTTATTTTTGAGTCTCTTTACATATAAAAAAATGTTGCCTTTCATGCTTTTTTTATTACTAGCTAGCACAAGCTATGGTGCTTATGACTATTACAAGCTAGTCCAACAATGGCCAACAACCTATTGTGCAAAGCCAACTTTAAAGTTCCCAATGCAAATCCAATATACCAATCAAATTCACAGTTCATGGGTTATGGCCTTCCAATTACACCGAATCTCAACCAACTTCTTGCTCCCAAGTTTCAATGGTTCAAAAAATGGGTTTACATATCTTTAATTTGTGTGTTGACATTTATTTATTACTAATGTATATTCAATAAATAATTTTTTCATCGTTTGGAGACTCAACTTAAAGCAGAATGGCCAAATTTAAACGGAAATGATTATAAATTTTGGGACTATGAATGGAAACAACATGGCACATGCTCATCCATGGATAATGACCCGCAAGGATATTTATCTCTTGCATTGACAATAAAAAATAAGCATGAAATATTACCTATCTTTGCGAGGGCCAAAATTGTCCCTCATCCAAAAATAACTTATACAAGATCCCTGATTAACAGTACGATAATTGGAACAATTCATGCAGTACCTCAACTTTCTTGTTTGCGTGATGCAAAGGGAAATTCATATCTCCCGAAAATAAAACTTTGCTTAGACCAAACTGGAACTACTTTCATCGATTGTAATCCTTGGAATAATTGTGGCAACAATATAATTTTGCCACTATAAAATATGTTATCTAATATATGAATCAAAATATTAATAATAATGAGTTGAATATGATTCACTCTTTCGTTTGGAACAAGTGTTATGTGTTAAGGCCTTTGTGAGTGAAGTCAAGCTGCATAGAAGTGAATTACTATTTTCAACTATATCAGAGTAGGCTTTACTCTATTAATTATTATAGTCATATTTGCAAAGTGCAATTAATCAACATTATGCAGATAAATAATCATTTCTACAAATTCAAGTACTCCAAAAAAAAATATCTATTATACACTTAAATTTTAGTGATATCTCTTTATTTGTCACTATAGTTACTTTTAGCAATAGAGAATATAGAGTCTCACATATCCTCGTTTAATATTAATATATGAATTTAACTTAAAAAAGTTCAAGCATTCATCCAAACTTCAACAACCTGCAGCCTGGAAATAATTACATGCAATATGTGGTCCACTTGTCACCAGTAATGGTGACCAAACCAGGGTGATCTTCAAAGACAACATGATCCCTGGATTTAATCATGTATTAACAAGGACAAACCCAGTTAAATGAAAAACAAGGGGTTGAGAAAGAGGTGCTATTATAAATGAAAAGATAGACCACAATAGTAATAGAGCTAACAAATATATGATGCAAGATACTGTCATGATTTTGGCCTAAGAATACAAAATCATTTCCAATCAATTAATAAGCAGGAGATCATTTAATTTCTGCAGCTAACATTGAAAAGAAAAGGAAAAATAGTTAAAAATTTCCTTTGTAAGCAGCTATATCATACCTTAACATTAAGGTAGTCAGATATGGCGTCCAATATAAATTGTATTTCATCTTCATGTGGTTCTGGAAGAAAAGTAATGGGAGTGTTTGAATCTGTAGTTCCAGCAACAGTTCTTCCCAGCCAAGGTAGCATAAAAACAACGCATGGACACTGCTTTTAGCGATACATTGCTGTGAAGCTGCCATGTCTTGGTGATGATGTGTTATATAGCATGAGGCATTTTTATTATTTCATCAGCATAGCTTCTTTTTAAACAAAATTATATGCTTGGCCACTTTTTATAATGTACATGAAAAATCACATTTTATCAATGCTTGGTCACATATTTGAATATGTTCCTGTCTGTTTGTGACATAAATCCTCATCCCTTTTTCCTGTATTAAACTAGTGAGTAGTGTCTTTAAAAAGCCAACAGGCTCTTAATGTTTTAGAACTGTCTTTTTATCCTTTATTCTCTCTAGAGTGCTATTTTCTCTTAGCATTGCTGGATTGTTGCAAACCTATGACAGTTGTTCTTAAAGTAGAATTGGGGATTCCATACTCTTCTTACTAAAGATAAGTTTTATTTTATGTACTGGAAAAAGCGATTCTGTACCTTTTGAGTAAACAATTCTTGTTTCAGCATTTATGATGATTACTTGTGTATATGCACTAAAAAATTCACCCCCTACGGAAAGTAACTTTTGTTTGATCTGTATACTATAGGTAGAGGCTGTCCAGGGAAATATGATTTTGCTTTCTGGTGTGGATCTGGTTGATGGAACTGTAAGTCTCCATTTCTAATCTCTGTTTCTTATGCAATAAAGAGAATGATATATAGAGAGGGTAATGATTCATAATAATATGTTCTATTTCAAACTGACAAAGCTTTATTCTCTACCCATTGAGACTAACGGTTGACCGTTAAACAGATAAATTACTTTCTTTGACGATATCCTGTTTCATTAGTGAAGTTCCTTGGAGTGAAGTTCCTTGGAGTGAAGTTCCTTTTGAAGAGGTAAGCTAATCTTATTGAAGTAAAGTGAATTAATTTAAATGACTCATTCTTGTGAGGCTGGGGTGAAATAGCGATACGTGCTTTTGATTTATTGTATTCTTCTTTTCCTTTATTTATATCTAAGTTATATCTTAAGCTATATTTATTCTATGTTAGTATATATTCTTCTTTTCCTTTCTTTATATTTAAGTTATATTTATTAACTTTTTGTTTTATTTCATTCAATTTTTCAGTTTATTGTATTGAATTGAATGGATAAGAGTTGGATATCCTACAATCCTAACAACTCTCTTAATAAGGAGAAGTACATTAGAGGAGTTATTAATTTTCTTGATTTTGCATTTGCAAAATCAAATGATGGAAAAATTTGACGATCCTATGACTATCTTCACATTGCGAGAAGAGCGATAAGGATTTTAATTTTTTCCATTTTTCTATTACTTTTTAATATCAGGACAATGGCTGCTACTTTTATTCTCCAACTTGCGGGTTTTCTTGATGTTCCTCCCTTTGGATCATCTAGAATATTTGGGAAATTAATCTCAATGCGCTTTTTTTGCAATGCTAGCCATCATAAATTGAATCCCGTTCTTGCATCCATTTCTAATGCTTCTGTTGTTGATCCCACACCATCACACTCCATTTCTCATGGCTCATCAAGTAAGGAATTATTCTTTCTTTATAACACTTAATTTTCAATATTATATTTACACACATATATAACACATATATAAATAAACTCTTGAGAAACTCGAGCAACCAACTAGTTATGAAACATTGACATAGACATAGACATGAATACGAGGTAGGAGTAATAATTTGAGAAATGCTTATTCATTCAAGGACTAAAATGCTTAGTCATGCAATTTAGCTGACTAATTCAACTATTTAAAAATAATAATAATACTAACATGATTCTAACCATGTACTTGTCCTATGCATGTAAGTTTTGTTGCTTAAATTGTATATCATGGATGTAAATTTTGTTGCTTAAATTGTATACCATGTATGTATCAACTAAGTTATATAATTCTTTTGTGCTCTGTTCTATATTCTTATTGGTGGGTATTGTGAACTTGTTTTGTAGCTGAGAGTACTTTGAAATTGATTCGTCATGGTGTGTCCAGTTTTAGCAAGTTAAAATGTGGTTGGTACTTGGTGTTTTCAATTAGTAAGGAAAATATGTGCTAGTATATTTGAAAACCTTGAGTGTTAGGGCTGTGCATGGTTGGTTTTTTTAAAAAATCAAACCATATCCATTTTAAAACTAATATATGAATTTAGATTTATAATCAAATCCATTATTTGGTTTAAAACCAGTTATAAAACCAATTGTAAAATTGGTTATGGTTAAATAACCGGTTTTTAATTAAGCAACTGGTTTCGAAAAATTCAATTTTAAAATTGATTTTTAGTTTTTTTTCGAGAAATAATAATTTTTCGATAAATTTTTTTTGATTTTTTTCGATAAAAAATTATTTACAATTTTTTTAATTCGAGAAAAAAAATCGATTTTTTCGATAAATTTTTTTAAACTTTTCTCACCAAATTTTTTAAAAAATTCGATTTAAATTTTTTCTGAGAAAAAAAAGTTTTTTACTTTTTTTCTGATATTTTTTTCGGAAAAAAATAAATTTGAAAAATTTTTCAAAAAAATATCTCAAAATGAACAAAATATTGGGGGTCTATGAGTCCCCTCCTTTAAGTCCACAAAAAATAATGAGTCGGGACTTTAAAAAAATTTAAGGAGACTTTGGAGTTTAGGGATTTTTTTACAACTCTAGTAATAAATAATTGATTAAATGAAATTAGTAATAAATTGTCGAAAAACGCTGCCGAAAGGTGGAAGGTCGATGGAGTGATGGCAAAATCATAATCGTTTTAAAGTTTTTGAAATTTAAGATTTTTGGGAGTTGAGTGGATAAAAACCGGATAACAACCAAATCCAAATATAAAACATAAGTGGGTATCTAACCGGTTCATAAATAAACCAAATTATAACCATGTGATTTTAACCGAATATTTAAAATGGATTTAGATGCGGTTTTGGATTTAGGCACATAACCAGATTTTTTGCACATTTTTTGCACAACCCTACTGTCAGTGAGCTTAGGATGCATGCAATTGGTTAGCTTACTTTTTTTACGGCTCTTTTAGAGGTAGGAGGTAATAGGTTTGTGATAGCCTTCAATCTTCTTAGCGTAATAACACACCAGCTATTGTTAAATTATGCACTCATATGAAAGACAACTTTAACATAAGAATTATTAAATTATGCACTCATATGAAAGACAACTTTAACATAAGAATTATTAAATTATGCACTCATATGAAAGACAACTTTAACATAAGAATTATGATCCATCAGAATATGTTGCCAATTGATATGTGAAATCCTATTAGTTAAGCTTCGTATCCTCTATTTGTATGAAATTAATTAATTTAGTATATTGAGAGATGTGGAATCTCTGCCAGGTCATACTTTCTTTTATGATTTTTGTTAATTATATATTTTTTTTTAATGTGTGACAAAGTTTTAGGAGTTGGTTTATCAAATTTGAAATATTTCTCAGAAGTAAGTGTTACAGGACAAAGAATAATGGAAATGATAGAGTTCCAAAGATAGATTCTGAAAACATGGAAGGAGAGATTTTACAGAAAGTGTTAGGATAAGTTGAATTTAAGAATGTTGACTTTATATATCCATCAAGACCAGAAAGTGTGATCATAAATGATTTTTGTCTAAAAGTTTCATCAAGTAAAATATTGGCATTAGTTAGAAGAAGTGGTTATGGAAAACTATTATATCACTTTTGCAAAGATTTTATGATCTAATTAGTCGAGAAATATTTGTCGATGAAATTTCTATTCATAAGCTTCTAATGCTCATAACTTTATTTCAATATTGCGACAAGAATATGATACTCATGTTAGTGCTATAATTAAAATGCTAGGAATGCAAGTAACATGCATTCAATAGAATTAGTAAAATTAAATTATATTTTATTGTACGTTTCAATGACATTAGTTAATAAAAATAAATTTGAAATTAAAATTTAATTTACTGGTATTAATAATTTAGAATTACAATTAGTAGAGAGACAAAATAAAATAAAATAAATTTAATAAATAATAATAAGTTTTAGTGACACACAATACCGTAGAAATAGATCAATTCTTTATTTATATTTATCTAGATTTTAGTGACAGACAATACCGTAGGAATAGATCAATTCTTTATTTATATTTATCTAGATTTTAGTGACAGCCATTATTGTAGGTAGAAATAAGAAATATGTAGTGACCGTCCTCAATCATAGCAAGCCGCTCCCCTTAAAGTTGACGGTAAATCCAGGTGTCACTCAAAGTATTATTAACTTTTATCTACAGTTTTTTACTTTTAGTGACACACTTTGTCTGTCACTAGAAGTAAATTTTCTTGTAATAAGTACTATAATATACTTATAATAAAGCCACACCTTCTAACTTCTTATCCTACATAGATAAGGTAAAATTTTAAATGTAGTGCAAGGTGGCATACAATAAATCCTCCTAATTATTTTCGTAAGATAACTTTTTAACTTTTTATCCTACATAGATAAGGTAAAATTTTAAATGTAGTGCAAGGTGGCATACTACTACTACTATTGTATATGAGCACTAATAAGAGAAAAATGAACATAAATTGCATATTACTTTAAAAATATTTAATGTATAATTTAACATTTTTATTTCAAAATAAATATCATTTGCTGCTTTTTTTTTGGATAGGCTTACTAATTTAAATGACAGTGTTTCAATATATTTTATTTATTTTAATTTAAAATTCATTGCATTGTTTGAGCATAATTTTAATTATTGATTTTTAATATGTGATGGTTATGTTTTTATATATTTTGTGGTAATTTATGGTTGCTACATTTTAATTATTAAAGTGTAATTAAAATATTGTGATGTATTTATATGTAATGAATTAAAAAAGTAAATGACATTAAATCAAGTTTGTAATGGGAGTTATATTTTTATTATTGGTTTTTTAATTATAAAGATATAGATAAAAAATTAGTAGAATGAGGAATAAAAAATAAATGAATTATACTTCATACTATTGAATAATGTGGCAAAATTAGCGTTACATGACATATAAGGATGTGATGTGTCAACGTAATATTTTGGGGGTTTGTTTTAATATATTACTAGTATAATACCCGTGCTATCGCAAGGGTGGTGCGTCGTTTATATATTTTTATTTAATTAAGTATTTTCTATAAAAAAATAGAACAAAATAAATGAAGTTAATTACCATAGTCGATAATTACCAAACTAATATATTAGTTGTACTTAAAGTTATTAACATCACAACAAAATAATTTATGATGTGGTTGTGGTTATGAGAGTTATAATTTCATGATTTATTAGTGATAGTATTATGGTTGCTATGGAGTATCCCAAATAATATTGATTTGTAGAAAATAATTTTTCAAGAAAATGGGCATGCAAGTTACAATGAAACCATCGTAATAATAGAATTTGAATGCTATTGATTAAGACATATAATAATAAATCATAGTTTACTAAAATATGTTTTACATATAAAGAAATCTACAGTAGAAATGTCATCAATACATTATCAATCGTTGTAGGTTGGATATTAATGTTAAATTAGTAATGTATCATCAATAACTTTTGTAATGTCGAAAGACAACTTCATTTCTTGTATTTTTTCGCATCAAGGGTCATAATCTGCACCAAAGCCCTGTAAAATAATCTGCGTCAAGGGTCATAATCTGCACCAAATCCCTGTAACATAATCTGCATGTTAATTAATATGATCTTATGATGTGATTTCAATTGTATTTTGATTGTTTGATAAGATAACAGAATGTGAGAAATAGAGTTAACAACATACTTTAACTTTTAATGGTTGGACTACATTTTCTATAGTATATTCTTTCTATAACATGTTCAATGTTAGTTGACGATCCATCTCAGCAAAATAATAATGATTGAAAATTGTCTTTCTATTGCAAAAATCCACAAAAAAAAATCCAAATTGCTAATTGTATTCTTTACTATAAAACTAAGCACATTTGTTAAATTAGATTTATGTATACTATAATTGAATACCTCTTCAATTTGAAATTGTTCCTTAACTGTAGCAATAAGTGCAACATCACTCCATGACTTATTAACAGAAGACTGTTTTGAAGATGGTTGTAGTTTTACACGAAAAGCTAGAGTGGTCCCCATTATGTCTTGAAGTTCTGATGGATATATCCTTATGTCAGTATCACCAGCCTTTAACATGTTTCAGGTAAATGAGTTATGTCATATTATGTGGTAAACAATAAATATCCAAACTATGAAGTTACTTGGACTAAGCATTATATACATGTCTCAATCATATTCTTCCTCATCTGAAGTGCTGAAATTCCAAGTAGTGAAGTACAATCCTGATCCCACATAAGGAAGTTACAAAAGCAATTGTCGTGGAAAACTTCAATGATCATTTTGTACTTGTTTTATGTTGTTAGTATTGATACCAATAAGTGTTTGATATAAGGACTCTAATATTGATTTATAAATTCTGATAAATTAAGGTTGAATATTGAACTACTCTTATGGGCTATTTGCTTTTAGTTTGGGAACAAATTCATATCCTTATATGACAGTTAAGAGAAAACCTTTCATGTAGTAACACTAACCCTTAATAATATACAAATTATTTCTACTTTATTCTATATGCCTATAAGTTAGAAAATTGTAACCATTTAGTTTTACTATAATTGAACAATATATTTTGAATTATGAAGAACAAATGAAATTACATACTTCTAAAATATAAAAAACAACATCTATTAAAGTTTGATGTACTCTTATGGGCTATTTGCTTTTAGTTTGGGAACAAATTCATATCCTTATATGACAGTTAAGAGAAAACCTTTCATATAGTAACACTAACCCTTAATAATATACAAATTGTTTCTACTTTATTCCATATGCCTATAAGTTAGAAAATTGTAACCATTTAGTTTTACTATAATTGAACAATATATTTTGAATTATGAAGAACAAATGAAATTACATACTTCTAAAATATAAAAAACATCATCTATTAAAGTTTGATGTACCTTGAAATTGGTTCGTCAACCTGAACACCACATTAACATTGATAATTTGTAATCCCTTCCTTAGCTTTGACTGTGAAATTAGTGCAACCAAGATAAAACCAACCAAATTTGTCTGGCACAACATTTGACAGAGTTTCCACAGTGACACAAATCATTTCCTAAAAACCATGTTGTAATTAAAAAAATTGTAACAACTAAATAATGTATATATCTACATAAAAATAGTGTTATGAAATTATAGTTACATGTCCAAGAGTCTTGATTTGGCGAAGAGTTTTAGCTTGAGCATTGTACATAAACTTCTCTTGTGAAGTGTATTGAGATGAAGATATGATCTGAGTTTGTAGTTGGCTGCCCTGAATGTAGTTATCTATATCATCTATTACATGTAACCTGTATTCATTGAAAATTGACTACTTAATAGAAAAAAGATTACTTAAACAAAACTGCTAACTGAAGATGAGTGGTCGACATCATTACAATCGCTTGACCTCTAATCAGGCTAAATCATAACTGCAACATTTGGAAGACACTTGTAAAAAGTTGGTCAACTTACTGATTTCTGAATTCCTTGATTTGGTGCGTGTTTTCATTGATAAGAAGTTTAGTTCCACTCCATGCATTAGTGATTAGGTGCCCGTTGTTTCCTGCCTATAGAACTAATTAATTAACAACTACATTTAAGTAAATTGTAACATGCTTTGTATAGTATATTAATTAAATGTAAATATTGTTGTTACATGAGATCTTTGATTTTTAGTGATGATGTTGAAGTTGAAGAAATGACCTCATCCACTACCCCAATAATATCTATAAATAAAAAAGATAAGTTATCCATTGAAATACGAAAATTATAAAACACATATATATTATTCAATTAAAAAAAAAAGAAAAAAAGAAATGATAGTATTACCAATTAAGTTGTTAGGAGGGTTATGCCCATTTAAAATGTTGCAAAAAGACACAAAACGGTACTGAGTTGGTGAGATTTCAGGGAGATCAATCTCTTCTTCAAAAGTAGCAGAATTAAACCGTTTTAGTTCTATTCTTTTTATTTATTTATAATGGAATTGATTCTATTCTAATAAAAGGAAAATCCATGAAACTCTATAAATCAAAATCAAGCCTATATGTCATGCTATTAATTTAACACTGAAATAACACCAAGTCAAAGTATATGCACATAGAAACCAATAAGTAATCGTTGAATTATAATTTAAGGAAATATAAGTAAGAGTGAATAACAAACCCTAGAAATCAATAGCCTTCTTCAATCCATTGTTAGCGTCGTGAGAAAACTCTTCCTCGTTCTGTATAGAAGCATTAGGTCCACCGGTCTTCGTTTTAGCATCGTAAATGCCCGCATCGTGCCACCTGCATCGGATTAAGAAAATTATTAAACATGGAAATTAAATAATATAATAGTAATAAAATTGCACCGCACGATCAAAGTGTTGACCGTGTAATTAACGAACAGAGTAAGAAATAGAAATCGTGAAAACAATGAAATCTGAGAATGAGGAGTAATTGGTTGATTGAAGAAAAGAAAAAAGAGAAGGAGAAGAAGTTACGCTAAGCGAAGCATGATAGGAGCGCAGTTTCTGTTGGCGATAAGTGCGCAGAGATCGCGACGAGCCTTGTCGATCTCTTTGAGGTATTCTGCGTCTACAACCAACGAAATAACTGTTTTGATTTGTTAGGCAGAGAAAACTAAAGATACCAGTTGCTGCATTGCGATTGTGTATGGAATGGAAATGGATAAGTGAAAGTGGGTTGGTTTGGTGGTTCCATTTCCAGAAATATTTCAAAATAACAAAAATTTGAAGAAGTTGGGTTATGTGCAGAAAACTAGAGTAATTTAGAATTGTGACCTTAAAATTTTTGCAAAGGTTAAATTAATGAAGGACAAAATTGTATTTTTGGTATAGTTGAGAATTCTTATAGTGTATTGTAGATTGTAGATATTGATATTGATAAATGGAATGAAAACTATTGAAAAGTATGTAATAAAATGAGTGATTTTTACTATAAACTATATGATTAAAAAATATGAGTGATCGTTTGTATATACAAATAAAAAGGTTAAAATAAAATATGAGTGATATTCAGTATAAAAATATTATTAAAAAAAGATGATTGAAACTATGATCTAATTTTGATTAAATATTTTATTTTGTATTAGAGGAATAAAATATGTATATGAGCATTAATAAGAGAAAAATGAACACAAATTGCATATTACTTTAAAAATATTTAATGTATCATTTAACCTTTTTATTTAAAAAAAATAGGCTTACTAATTTAAATGACAATGTTTCAATATATTTTATTTATTTTAATTTAAACTTCATTGCATTGTTTGAGCATAAGTTTAATTATTGATTTTTAATATGTGATGATTATGTTTTTATATATTTTGTGGTAATTTAGGGTTGCTACATTTTAATTATTATAGTGTAATTAAAATATTGTGACGTATTTATATGTAATGAATTAAAAAAAGTAAATGACATTAAATCAAGTTTGTAATGGGAGTTATATTTTTATTATTGGTTTTTTAATTATAAAGATATAGACAAAAAATTAGTAGAATGAGGAATAAAAAATGAATGAATTCTAGAGGTGTCACTTCATACTATTGAATGATGTGGTTAAATTAGTGTTACATGACATATAAGGATGTGATGTGTCAACGTAATATTTTAGGGGTTTGTTTTACTATATTATATTGATATTGATAAATAGAATGAAAACTATCGAAAAGTATGTAATAAAATGAGTGATTTTCACTATAAACTATATGATTCAAAAATTGAGTGATCGTTTGTACACATAAATGAAAAGATTAAAATAAAATATGAGTGATATTCACTCTAAAAATATTATTAAAAAAAGATGATTGATTGTTTGTATACATTTTGTTTTGTTTCAAAAGAGTATGGTGGAGATATTTTATAAATCAAAGGATGAAAATTGTTGCATCCAATTATACAATCAATATGTATTTGTTTATTACTTATAATAATTTTATCTAAGTTTTCATCTCATAGAAAAATTTATTTAAATACAGAAGTCACCTTTTACACAAGAACTATGGCTTTTGTACAATATGTCTCTAGCTCATATAGAACATGATGAATAGAGAAATCAAATCAAAATATTTAGAAGGCTCTCTTAAAGAAAACAAGCAAAAGAATGAAACACAAACTGAAAAATCAAGATACATTTGAGCCATATTAGTGGTTTGTGTATGAAATCAATCATTTTCAGCTTTCTGCTTATCTTTGTAAAGGATTAAGGAGAGAAAACAAAATAGCAATGAACTAAGGATTAATGTCAAAAATTATCAAATGCATCTATTTCAAAAGTGCCGTCAACTTGCACAAAAAAAAAAAAAATCAAACTGCCAATATTCTTGTAAGGAACTAGAAGAAAATATATGAAACATCTATTGAGAATTGCAACTTTTTATGATAATAGTTTAGTAAAAGTTGATACACCAAGACTGGTCAGAAACTTAAAACTTAAACAAAAGGATGACATAGATTTTAGGGGAAGGATACAGAAAATTTATAAACCCAAAAAAACCTTCAAATCTGCTTTCTTAATTTGATATTGAGAAACAGATGGAAGTGCAAACACAAAAAAATCAAGGCATTGATAACTATCTCATATTTTTCCCATATTTTCTTCAAATAGTTAGCATTCATCAACAAAGGACATTAAATCATTGTAATACAATATCTCATTACTGCATACTCAAACAAAAGAAGAGTAAACTTTACAGTATGCAAGTCCTCTTATCTTCAGTTTCAACTCATGACAAAACATAAAGTATAGATAGAGCAAAAAAATGTGGTCTATTATTATATTAACATTATATCCTACATCCCATATACATGATAAATAGACAAATTAAATCCAATTATTAAAGGCTTATGTATGAAATCCAATCCCTTTCAACCAACTACTTGCTTTTGTAGGCATGTTCCATGATAAAAGTATAGTAAAGGTTGATACAGAGATTATTTCACCTTTATTTGACTAGATATCTAAACCTTAAACAAAAAGATGATATGGATTATAAGGGAAGGATAAAGAAAAATTATAACCTAAAATGTTAAGCACTGTAGCTAAAACATAGTTTACAAGTTAACAAAAGTATAACTAAACAAGAAGAAATCATAAACTACAAGTGTGTATTCGAAATAACGATACTGAAAGTAAAACTTGACGGAAGATGGATGATACATGTTAGTAAATCCAATTGGTGATTTATTTAAAAAAACAAAATAATATTCCATCAAATACTGATAGTTGGTTTACTTGAATGATATAACACAAAATTGATCACAGTGGCATACATGATGAGGTTCAACACACATATGTTGCTCGTTAAAATATTAAGTTTCCCAAAAAAAAACGTTTTTCCACATTAACTTAGAGTCCATTAAGCAAAATCAAAATAAAGTTCTTACAAATAAAATGGAAACTAGATGAGTTTGTAAATAGAAAGAGTAAACTACAAAATAAAATTGATAAAGTGAAATCCATATTATTTGATAGTTTCTAGATTTGCCATATACTTGGCAAACCAATTTGTATTTAACATAAAACCAATTTGGATATGACTATAATCATTTTTTTGTTATCGTTACCTACTAACCAAAGTCATAAACCTACAATTGGGAGAAGATTTTCCTTATAAACTACAATGCAACATAAATCTCGGCTTCCTTTAACACGAAGCTCTTCAATCGTCTGGGTACTCATATCATACCACACCAGTTCATCGTCATTTTTTCTCAAGAATGTATCGCCTTTCTTTCCTGCTCCAATAGGATTTTCAATGGAAGGTAAAGGCTTGACAATGAAGATATTAGCCCACGACTCCTTCACATCAAGTTCACCCAATATTCTTATGTGAAAAGTAGTTGTTTTGTCATATATTATGAAATCAATGGATCCATTTAACAACACCAAATGTAAAATATCAAAACGGTGAACCATGTCTGAGGGAAAAGGTGTTGTAAGGAACACCTCATTGCACAGTTCAAATGACACCAAACATGGCCCAACATTACTAAGACTACCATAATCATTTATACTCCACCAATGACAAACTTCATCCATGTGCAGTTCGTCATACGCACTACGATAAGGCATGTCAACATCAAGTTTCCTCCAACAATTACTTCTTAGACTATATATCTCCCACATCGGGGCGAAACCTATAGGTTCCTCACATGACACATCTATGTTGTCATTAACAAAGAAAACTAATTGTCGAATCACTTTATAGTCATCTCTTTCATGGTCATAACCAAAACCATGAGATCTCAATAAAGTGTTATGATAAGGTACAGACTCAGAAGGGCTGGGTGGAATGACCTTGAATTTATCTATAGCAGGGTTGCAAAATTCACATTTTGCGTACGAGCCCGTCTCATGTGTGAGACAAAGAGTCCCATTAACAGCCACATAACTCAAAATATGAATACAACTGTCATCCTCGTGAAATGGAGGTGGCCAATCTAATTTGACCCTATTCTCAAACCTGTCACCAGAAAGTAAATACAATGTAGAGTGTAATGGTTCACCCAGTTCATTCGTCAAAGGAACTAGACTATGATTTAGGAGTATAGAAGTACCATCATAATAAGAATGGTTATTAGAAAAGAAATAGTTGCGATACATTATTAGGAAATGAGGGTTTTCAAACAAGAGAGTCCAAGATTTGCATACACATCCAAATCGGTTCAAAGATTTTATAGGCAATTTAGACAGGATAGAGAGGACAATATCATCGGGTATATGGTTGCTAACCTTTACATTTGTGGCAACAACATATTTCTCCATCTCCCAATGAGACAATCAAGTTTTACTTGAAATGGTTCAAACAATAATTAAACCTGTAGGAAGTATCGCAAGAGAAAATATTAAATCAAGTAATAAAAAGCACCTGATGTTGACATAAATTGTAATAGTAATTGAAAAACAAAATTAACTTGCAAACAAATATATATTTTTGAGAGGCAAAAACTAAATTCCATATTTAGGAGATCTTTCAACAAACTGTTTCATCGTTAATGACAAACAATTTTTTAGGAATGAGTGTAAATAATTTGGTTGATGTATTTTGTTATTGAAACACAGAAAGAGTGTAAACACAAATCAGATTATATACATAGAAATTAGGAAAGCAAAGAGAGAGAGAGAGAATAGCGTACCGTGTAATCGATTAATCGGTGAAAAAAGAGTAGAAGGAAATTTGGAAGAGATTGAAATCAAGATTAGTTGAATGAATACTTTTAAACTCTGTTTGTTTGCTAATATTATTTGTATCGTGAAATGTTTAAATATAGTTTCTCATTGTGGGTGATTGTTAGTATGATTGTTGATCACGGTCTTGTGGATAGAGAACCGTTGATTTAGAGATATGGCAAAATTTTATAATATAAAAATATGATAAAATAGAAGATTTGATGCAAAATATAAGATATAATATATTAAAATGTAGCATTACAAAATAACAATGATAAATTATGTTGAAAATAAATGAAAAATAAAAAAATAGATTAAATTAAACTAATCAGTATTATTAACAAAATAATAAAAACCAAGAATAATATATGAATGCAATATATCATATTAATACAAAATAAATAAGTATTAAAATTAATGTATGTGGTTTGGTTTGATCACCATGCGATTTTTACAAAACAACATTAAACAAAAATTTCAATAATATTTTATTAAATAAATCCTATAATATTTTATTTAGTGCAGTTTTTATTTTTTTATCAATTTGCGATTTTCTTTTAGATCTCTTGGATATGAACACCCCTAGTAGAAGTTGGCAAAACTACTTTTACCTTTTTTAATAAATATTACCTATTATCTATGTCCCTAATTATAGGTACTTTTGTAGAAAAAAAAATTGTTCCTAACATAAACATTCATATAAGGTGCATTTATTATTTTTTCTCTAAACTTCACCATATTTAAATATATGAGAGTCAAGTCACTGGGCTGCCTGACAAATAAAAATAAGTGTTATTTTAGAGTAATTTTTTTTTTGGGATGTGACAGTTATTATCAAACAGAAAGAATATATTCAAAAAACTGTATCAAGAAATTCTAAATGATTATATTTATGGACAATGATTTAAAATTTAAATTTTTTCCAAGTATAAATATGTACCTTATTACAAATTTTTAGAAACAATTATTATTGTTTTTCTCTTTATATTCTCTTATTAATATTACTATTTTATGTAGGTTTTCTGACTTTTGAGCGAAAATTATATACTTTAGCATCTTTCTACATATTTTTTGTTTTGCCTTAGAAATTACCTCTGTAAAAAGCTCTTCGTTGAAAGTAAAGCAATTATCAAAACTAATATTTGCTAGCTTCTCATCATCTGTACAATTTGTTTTGCTATCTTCTCTATTTTTTTAAAAGTCATGCAAAATCTTTAAGTCGTGAGCAATCATTGGATGTAAATTATCGTCAGTAACAATTACATTTGAATATGTCATACTCGACACCATAGCCTTTGAGTTGAATTCTAAATCAGAAGAGATTTTATGGTTTTAAACATTGTTCTTCATAAACAGCATCACTCAAAGAACCAACAATACACATATTTAGATATTGATGATCTTCTTATATATAATTGTGTTAGCGGAATTAGATAAGCTGGAATCAAATACCTCCTGAATTACATTTATATATAATTGTGTTAGCGGAATTAGATAAGCTGGAATCAAATCCTGAATTACATTTTTTTAAATAATATTGTTGTCTCCTAGATTAATGTGGAGAATATAATCAACAAAATGATAGTTAACAATACAGTAAGTACTGTTACGTACCATGAATATCTTTGTTTGTACGTTCAACTTCGACCTTGTCCAGAAGAACAATATTTTTAGTAACATTAAAACTTTTTCATGACCATTAGAACTTTTCCAACAACTTTAAGGGCTCGTTTGATGCACAATATAGTATAGAGACGTGATAGAATATAAAACTAGATAAGGATAGGATATGATAGGATAGTGACATGATAAACATTATCATATCAGGTGTTTGATACACACATGATAACCAACATAATAACAACATTTTATTTTATCATGTATTTGATACACCTCTCATCATGACATGATATAATGTATATTAGATTTAAATATGTTTTTGGTCCTTGCAATTATAATATTTTTTGATTTTTGTCCTCGTAAGTTTTTTTGTTTGACTCATCCCTACAAATACAAATTCATTTTAAAATGGTCCCTCACTCCAACTTCTATTAAAAAAATTCTAACACCGTTAAACTAGCGTTACAATGTTTTTTAATTTTTTTTAATAAAAAACAAAAAATAAATTAGAAATTAAAATTTTGATTATTTTTGGAAAGGAAGATATAACAGCCCATTTTTTTTTAAAACAAATCCATAAATAAAGAAAGAAATACTTTTGGATAAAATGTTTAAGTCGTAACACAACGACAAAAGTCAACAATAATTACAAACATCGGAAATGGTTTTGAAACAAAAATCCAAAGTATTTAAACAGAAAAAATACACTGGGGCTATGAGACCTACCAGACATAGCTCATACCCCTGGGGTATTCTCGGCAGACACCTGCACAAAAGTATTGCCCCAAGAATTTCTACTTCCCACACGTCACATCAAAAAGTGGAACATGGACCCACCAAAAGAAAAGTCATCAGACAGTTTAAGCATATGTACAGTCTTCCAAAATGAAATAAATACCACCACAAAAGAAAGACATCTAGCCCATATACAACCATCTAATGTGATCATGCTACAAAACTATACAACCCGGGTGATCTCCACGCGCTCCGCAAAATCCTTCTCACACAGCAACAGTCAGGTAAGACTAACTACGTTCCCGTCTCCAGGGTACTAACTGGTAGGACGGTCTTGATCCTCATCTGAGGGAAAAGCCCAGATTTCCACAATAATTGTAAAGGTCACCAACCAAAATTAACAAATATCACATAGCATTTAAATTTTAAATGCACAAAATAACCTTTCAACTTAGCATACACCTAGAAAGGATTTTCATATGCCAAACATGCATAATCAAAGTTGAAAAATGAAGTTTTTAACAAAACTGCACTGTCGTATTCGAATACAGCAGCATCCTTGTATTCGAATACAATGTTAATTCATAAGTCAGTAGCAAAAACAACACAACTGTATTTGACTACAACATCATCGTAGCCGAATACAAGTGCGAAGTCAGTGAAAATTCCTGCACATTTGTATTCGACTACCACATGGCGTAGCCGAATACAAGTGCTAAGTTAGTGGCAAAAACAGCATAACTATATTCGACTACAACATCCTCGTAGCCAAATACAAGTGCAAAATATAAGTCAGTAGCAAAAACAGCACAACTGTATTCGAATACAGTTCTGTCGTATTCGAATACAACTGTGAAAATTGCAGATTTTCAGTTTTGAAAACGTTTCGAAATCATCCAACACTTTCAACACCAAGTCAATCAATCACACTTATCAATAACGGCACAATTACAAACAACAATCGAGTATGTATATACAACCATCACAGTATATCAAACATGACTCGCGTGCCAAGCACCCTAATGCAATGCGTATATGCCAATGCACATGATTCCGGAATTCTAAACCAAAAACTCTCCTCGAGAGGTGTAAACCTTAATTGCACTGCCTATCACGGGCCTAGTACAAATTACCGAGGTGCCACCTATCACAGGCACGCACAATTTACTCAAGTGTAGCCTATCACAGGCTTTACACATCAATTCCAATCAAAACCCTCCGCAAGGGGCGTAAACCGTAATTGCACTGCCTATCACGAGCCTAGTACAAATTACCGAGGTGCCACCTATCACAGACCCGCACAATTTACTTAGTGTAGCCTGTCATAGGCCCTACACAACACATAATACCGGCGTAAATCGTAATTGCACTGCCTATGACAAGCCTAGTACAAATTACCGAGGTGCCACCTATCACAAGCATGCACAATTTACGAAAGTGTAGCCTATCACAGGCCTTACACTTCAAGTTAAATCCTCGTAAGGATAAGATGGACCAACTATCACATGGAACCATCATGTGGCCCATCACGGTCACCACTTAACTTTGTGGCCCATCGCGGTCACCACTGTCATTGTTGTCCATCGCGGTCACCACAAGCTATGAAATGCATGAGTATACTCTGACTCTTTCACCACAAACATTATGTAAATGCAGCTATTAAAAGATTCCCCTTTTTTAATACTCATTTAACAATAATGACTTTTCAAACATTTCACAGAGTACACTCAAAACAGATTTTCCTCAAACCCACATCAAATTTAATCCACAATTCACATTAAATTCCACTCACAATACATACCAAAATTCATCAATTCATTTCCACCAAAACCACATTTAAATCACATTAATTTAATAACATCAAATCGCACATAAATCACAGGAACTACACCTCAACCACATCACTTCCAAATTCCACTAATTCACACATAATCGCATTACATTCATTTTCCAGAAATTCACACATCAATTTCATCCATTACAAACTCCACAAATACACATATAAAATCTTATATGCAAGCTAAAAATTTGGAAGGAGCCATTACCTTAACGATAGCTTTAACAACCGATTACGGCACCGCGATTAATTCTGGTGAAAACTTTGTTCGCGTCGTCACTTCCAAAGTTGGCTCAGTAGCACCGTAGCGTGGAGATGATCAACTTTCCCTTCTGTCAATTCGCGAAATGAAGCTTAGAAGTCAAAGAAAAGTGGAAGTTTGTGTTTGGTGGTTTTGAAAACCACTAACACTATGGTTTCTTTTTCACGAACAGAGGAAGAAAGAAAAACGCGAGGCTGGGAGGGAAAATGTTTTCTTGCTCTGTTTGCAATTTCCTCTCACATATATATATATATATATATTTAAACCAAACCACTAAATATCCACATACACATACACCCATCACTTCACTCACATATCAAACTATTTTGGTAAAAATATCTATTCTCGTCGCAACTCAATTGACAGATAAAATTTTCAGCAATCAGAGATATTTTTAACAAAACTGTCTGGTAATAAATTCTTCGTAACGTAAATAAATTATTTTTCGACAAATAATTTTAAACGGGTCTCAAAAGATATTTTTGGCATTTACACACAAAATACCAATAAAATTGGCTAAAAAGCCTCATAATACAACACCAAAAACACATCAAAATACAAAAATTACAAATTAAAACTATAGGTCTTAAATTCTACCCCCCTAAAATTAGGTTCGTCCTCGAAACTACGCGTCGATAAACAACTCAGGGTGTTGTTCTTTCATCTTGCTCTCCAATTCCCAAGTCGCATCTCCAGTAGTTGGGTTCCAAATCACTTTGACCAACGAAACATCTTTGTTTCTTAATCGCTTAATCTTCCTGTCATCAATTCTCATAGGTAGTACTTCGAATGACAAGTTATCCTTCAGTTGAATTGTGTCTGGTTCGATCACATGCAACAGATTTGTAAGGTATTTCCTTAATTGCGACACATGAAACACGTCGTGAATATTGGAGGCAAAGCAATCCGATAAGCTACCGGTCCAATTCGTGCAGAAATATGATATGGTCCAATAAATTTAGGAGTCAATTTCCTTGATTTTATGGCTCAGCCAACTCCTGTCGTAGGCGTGACTCTCAGAAACACATGGTCACCCTGCTCGAATTCTAGAAGTCTGCGACGCTTGTCCACATAACTCTTCTGACGATCTTGTGAAATCTTCATTTTCTGTGTTATCTTCTTTACCTTATCTGTAATCTGTTGTACCATCTCAGGTCCTACAATCATACTTCTGACACTTGCGCCCATATAAAGCCTTATATGGTGCCATTCTAATACTTGCGTGAAAACTATTGTTGTAGGTAAACTCAACCAACGGTAGTACATCATCCCAACTTCCTCTATCATCTAGTATACAAGCTCTCAATAAATCTTCCAAGGACTGATTTGTTTTCTCAGTTTGTCCGTCTGTTTGCAGATGGTAAGCTGAACTCAACCTTAGTTTCGTTCCCAACGCATCATGCAATGCTCCCCAAAGTGCGACGTGAATTTCGGATCACGACCTGATACAATACTCGACGGTACTCCATGTAATCTCACAATCTCAGCTATGTAGATCTCTGTTAGCTTATCTACTTTATGTGTGGTCTTTACTTGTAAAAAGTGTGCGGATTTAGTCGATCGATCCACTATCACCCATATAGAATCATTCTTTCTCCTTGTTTTTGGAAATCCAGTTATAAAATCCATGGAAATGCTGGCCCACTTCCACTCAGGTATATCTAAAGGTTGTAACATTTCAGCAGGCCGCTGATGTTCCACTTTCGCTTTCTGGCAAGTGAGACAAGTCGACACATACTCCGCTACATGCCTTTTCATTAATGGCCACCAATAATTTTGCCTCAAATCCTGATACATCATTGTTGCTCCAGAATCAATACTCAATTTACTCTTATGAGCCTCTTCTAAAATTGTTTTCCTTAGATCTGCAACTTCTGGTACACAAATTCTCCCATTACATCTCAAAATATTATCTGGCTCAATCTTAAACTCAGTCGTTTTCCCTTGCACTATTAGGTTCCTCTTTTCTTGAATTAAAGTGTCATTTTGAAAATTCGCAATGTCTTCAAGTAGTCCACTCGAAATCTTAATCATTCCGAATTTCAAAATTCCCAATGCAAACTCTACGTTCAAGTGTAGGTCTCTTAATGCTTCCCACAACTCTTGTTGTCTAGCCATCACTATTGAAGACACCGATACACTCCGTCTACTCAACGCATCAGCCACTACATTGGCCTTCCTAGTGTAGTACTGTAGTGTGAAATCAAAATCCTTGAGAGTCTCCATCCATCTCCTCTGACGCATGTTCAATTCGTTCTGATCAAACAAATATTTCAACTTTTATGGTCACTGAACACTGTGAACGTGCATCCATATAAATAGTGCCTCCAGATCTTTAATGCAAAAACTACCGCAGCAAGCTCTAAATCATGAGTAGGATAGTTCCTTTCATGAATCTTCAATTGCCTTGAGGCGTAAGCTACAACTTTCTTGTGTTGCATCAGAACACATCCCAAACCTTGGTGAGATGCATCATAGTAAACCTCATATGGTTCTTCCGGTTGTGGCAAGACCAATACTGGTGAGGTCGTCAACTTTTTCTTTAGTAACTGAAAATTTTCTTCACACTTCTCTGTCCACGCGAACGGTTGATCCTTTCTAGTGAGTTGCATCAATGGAGCTACAATCTTCGCAAAACCTTCAATAAACCTCCTGTAGTAACCTGCTAGCCCTACAAAACTTCGTATGTCAGTGACAGTCTGAGGCTGTTCCCAAGCAATAACTGACTCAATCTTTGTCGGATCCACATCGAATCCTTCCTTGTTATCACATGGCCTAAGAAATTCACTTCTTCCAGCCAAAACTCACACTTCGACAAATTTGCATACAATTGCTTCTCACGTAAGATTTGAACTTGGCGCAAATGCTCTTCATGTTCTTCCTCAGTCCTTGAATAAATCAAAATATCATCAATGAACACCACAACAAATTTATCTAGAAATGGACTAAAGATTCTGTTCATGTAATCCATAAAGATTGCTGGTGCATTGGTAACTCCAAATGGCATAACCAGATATTCGTAATGTCCATAACGAGTTCTGAAAGCAGTTTTATGAATATCTCCTTCTCTTACTCGGATCTGATGGTAATTCGACTTCAAGTCAATCTTTGAAAATACTGCAGCTCCTCTTAACTGATCCATCAAATCATCAATACGCGACAAAGGATAACGATTCTTAATAGTCGCCTTATTAAGCTGCCGTTAATCCACTCATAAGCGTGAGCTTTCGTCCTTCTTCTTAACTAGCAATACCGGAGATCCCCAGGGTGATACACTTGGTTTAATAAATCTTTTGTCCAACAAATCTTCAATTTGGCCTTTGAGCTCATTTAATTCCAATGGCGACATTCGATACGGCGCAATTGAAATTGGTCTGGTTCATGGGTGCAAATCAACGAAAAACTCCACTTCTCTTACCGGTGGTAATCCTGGAATTTCTGTTGGAAATACGTTTGAGTACTCCTTGACAAGCACCACGTCTTCTATGTTCACATTTATCTTTGCCTCCACTTTAGCCAAAGACAAAAACTCATGAGTTCCTTCTCTTAGTGACACTCCGAGTTTGTTAGCAGCTAGATACTTAACAACTCCTGGTTCGGGGAAAAGAACCAGTTTGTGAGCACAATCAAAGATCACATAATGATACGACATCCAATCCATACCGAGAATGATCTCGAGTAATTGTAGAGGTAGACAAATCAAATTAATCAAGAAATCCCTGTTTTGAATAGTTAGTTGACAATGTAAACATGCAGTATTTACAGTCAACGTCTTAGCAGGCATAGAAATAACCAAATCAACAGGTAGAGGCGACACAGATAACTTCAAACGATTCACACAATCCATAGCAATGAAGGAATGGGTTGCCCCCGAATCAAAAAGTGCATTTAGAGTGTTACCTGCAATCTCATAGTCACGTTGAATCAGATTGCTAGATGGATTTCCAGCTTCAGCACCCACGTAATAAACGCGTCCTCTAGCAGTAGGACGAGTAGTCCTAGTTGCATTCACAGCTGGTTCCACCTTCGGAGCTTTGCAATCCTTTGCAATGTGCCCTGGTTTATGGTAATTGTAGCAAGTAAGACTCTTAGAAGTGCAAGCATTAGCATAATGTCCCTCTTCCCCACATCGGAAACATCGAGTCACTTGCCCGACTTGTCTTCCAAAGTTTTGGTTCCCTGGGTGATTTTGACCCCTGTTGTTGTTTTGTGGTCAGTTATAGGGCTTAGCAACTTGTTTCCCTTTGTTGCCTTGATAACTCACCCGACTAGGCTCTCCTGAATTAAAATTCCCTCCTCGGCTAGCCCATTTATTCTTCATATCCTTAACTTCTCTACATTTTTCCACATGGACTTGGAAACGTCAAATTCCCAATGGCAAGACAGAATCTTGAATCTCGTATTTCAACCCAGCTTGGAAACGATGACACATGAATTATTCATCTACCTCTTCACGGAAAAATCTGAAATGTCTTGACAAAGACTCAAACTTAGCGGCATATTCGCCCACGGTTATATTCCCCTGATAAAGTTTTAGAAAATCATCACCCAGCTTAGTCCTGGTACTCATTGGGAAGTATTTGTCTAAAAACTTCCTTTTGAATGATTCCCAATTCACCTCCTCGTGAGTTGGTCCCATCAATAGTCTTGTACTCCTCCACCAATACTCAACATCCCCTAGCAGCAGATAAGTGGCATAGTTGACCTTCTCTCCTGCCTAACAATTAATCATCTCAAAGATCTTTTCCACTTCTTGGATCCACTGATCCGCTTTCTCTGAATTCTCATCACCCTTAAACGAGGATTGTAACGAAGAAAGTCCTCTAATCCCCTTGACTCAGCGGCACAGATCTCTCTTTCCCTTTTCTCTAGATCCCGTAGAGTCCTGGCAGCAGTCTGTGCAGCAACAGAAGCAGCCATGTTTGAAGTAGAAATGTCAAGTTACAAGGAAGGGGGTTTGAATTGTAATCTTGCCTATTTAAAATTTCTTGTTAAGAACTTAAGAAAAGACAACTCAAGAATGATCTTGGTTATGAAAATAGAAACGGAGAACGTTCTTGGTTCTGAAACAGAAAACAGAGAGCGTTCTTGATTAGTTAAAATCACAGTTTTTAGTGTCTCTATTTAACTTTGACAATAAAAATAACTTAATGTAAATAGAGATAAAGAAGAGATACCACACACAAATATATCCTGGTTCACCCAACGTGGGCTACGTCTAGTCCTCACAACTGTGAGATTTTCACTAAGTGTTCAAAGAATGGAGAAAAATCTTCTGGTTACACAGTTAAAGATCAACCTTGATTTGTAACTACACTTCCTTTCCACCCAGAAATGATTCAATCAAGTCACCTAACTAATCTGCTAGGATTTTTACAGTTTAACTCTTTTAATCACTCTCAAACTATAAACAATCCTTATAGTTATGAGTTTACACAATAATGATTTAAAAGGTTTGGTTGAATCTGATTATGTTCAACTCTTGTTTGAGAATAAATTCAGAATAAAAGAACTCAGTAAGATAATCTGGAAGTATGAAATAATTTCAGCCTGATTTCTTTTGTGAATGATATAGCTTCAAGAATGCAAGTGAATGTGATTTAATGAGAATACTTGGCACTTGAAGTTCTGAATGATGGTTCCGAATTTGCCTTCCTTTTATAGACAATTTGAGCAATTAATTCTGGTCAGAAAGAGCTGTTGGTAGTGCTCTGTTTTCCTCTGACACAAGCAACCTTTCTGTTGAAAAAATACACCATTCATGTGACAGTTTTGGGCCTTGCTGTTTTAGGCCGTTTTGCTTAATTTCAAACATATTTCCTGCGCGCTTAATGACCCATTAAGCTTCGAAAATACTTGATGATAATTGGGCTTTGATCTGGACACTTGATTCGATCCAAAACTGTTTGGAAAGGAGTGAATAATTTCTGTAGAACTGAGAAGTCTTCTTCTGCAGAAACAGAGATTGTTCTTCTCAAAAACGGAGAACGTTGATTAAAAGTGGAGATTGTTGATCAATCAGGTCTGATGGTCTTCTGGACAATCTGAGGACTTATAATCAATCTTGAAGTTCATTCTTGTTTCAACTTTCTTGACAGTTCCAGACTGGAGAAAGTTACAGTCCGTTTTTGACATACTTAAATTCATGATGATTTATCTTAGAGATTCGAGAACCGTTTTAAGTAATAATGATTCCTATCTGTTACTTGCCATGTACTGATGAAATTGGTGTAAAGAATTAAGGCATAATCATTGTTAAAGTGATGGAGAAAGATTGGTGAAGTGGCTGAGATAATCAATCTTGATTCTGCAGAACATTCTCCGTTTTGTATAATTTATTGTCAAGAATGTTTTGTTTAGTTTTTCATCTGATCTCTTTGCTTTGCTTGGTTCCTATCTTTAATAAAAACACTCAAGAGCACATATTAAATTAACATAACATTTTAGAATCATGATTAACATACTTAATTAACCTTAATTTGAGAGTTTGTCTTAACAATGTTATTCATAGCTTCTGCCATTTGGTCATCTCTATTGACATTCACTCTAGCAGCGTCATTCCTTCTTGGTGGCATTGTTTCCTACAAAACCACCATCAAGAAGATGTCTCAACACCACATAGAAAAACTCCAAAAATTACTTCTGACTATACCAACACAAAAATACACCGAACCCGACAACTGGGAGGGAAAATGTTTTCTTGCTCTGTTTTCAACCTTCCTCTCACACATATATATATATATATATATATACTAACTTACTAAAACAATATATATATATATATATATATATATATATATATATATATATATATATATATATATATATTTAAACCAAACCAACAAATATCCACATACACATAAAGCCATCATTTCACTCACATCTCAAACTATTTTGATAAAAATATCTATTCTCGTCGCAACTCAATTGACAGATAAAATTTTCAGCAACCAAAGATATTTTTAACAAAACTGTCCGGTAATAAATTCTTCGTAACGTAAATAAATTATTTTTCGATAAATAATTTTAAACGGGTCTCAAAAGATATTTTTGGCATTTACACACAAAATACCAATAAAATTGGCTAAAAACTCTAATAATTCAACACCAAAAACACATCAAAATACAAAAATTACAAATTACAACTAACGTTCTTACAGAAGACCAAAATTGAGAACCTTAATTTCTATTGTCTCCCTCTTCTCACCTTCACCCCTTTTCTCTCCTTCTCACAACATTCTCACCTTCACCCTTAATTTCATTCTTTTTACCATATCTGTTTTGTTTACCAATTTTTGAGAAGCATATATGTTTTGTTTACATTTGATCACATCACAAACAAAATACGAGTAAAAATCTAATATGAGTTTTGATATACTTTTTGTTTTTTATTAAAAAATAATAAAACATTGTGACGCCAGCTTAACGGTGTTCGAAATTTTTTAACAGAAGTTGAACTAAGGGACCCTTTTAAAATGAATCTGTATTTGCAAGGATGTGAATTGTAACGCCTAGTTACGTGGGTATAAAAATAACTAAAAAGTTTTCATATTTATATAAGAGAAAAGGTACTATAATAAATAATGAAGTTCTCGAAAGAAATAATATTGTAAAATCATTAAAATAAAACCATACAGCTGAAAATTCCTTGATAATCAAAATATTCAAATCTGGGCATTTAATAACTAATCCCGAAATAAACTTAAATTTAGACACTATGTCTACTAATTCTTGATCTACTAACATAATCTAAGGAAATTACTCTTCTCAAGGGAAGTATGACTTCTCAACTCTCGACGTCCCTGACGGTCTCAGTCTCTGAAAACAACACTTTAATGAGATACTAAATCCTAGTGAATAATACACACATTTTTAAAAATCGTATTGTTCTCAGCCGGCGCGGTAACCGGAAAAATAGATCGTGGCACCCGCTTTCTTCCAAAAATATTCTTTAGAAATATATATGATATAACTAAGATTTTTCTATAATAACCAATTACTTCCAATAACTAATAAAAACTCATCAATTGAATTAACAATAATTCACATCTATAATAATAGAATAAATCCAATATACACATTTATTCTGCAGAAAATAAACCAATCAATTCAAGGATGTCTCATCGTTATATAGAGATAGACTACTTCTGCGAAGTGAGTATTATCTCATCATGTGGAGAACCAACTCATCCAGTGTGGGGTACAAGACCCATCCGTGTGGAGTTTAAACCTCATCTCTTTGTGAAGTTTAAAACTCATCTATATATGGGGTACAAGACCCATCCATGTGGAGTTTAAACCTCATCTCTTTGTGAAGTTTAAAACTCATCTATTTGTGGGGTACAAAACCCATCCATGTGGAGTTTAAACCTCATCTCTTTATGAAGTTTAAAACTCATCATTATGTGGGGTACAAGACCCATCCGTGTGGAGTTTAAACCTCATCTCTTTGTGAAGTTTAAAACTCATCTATATGGGGTACAAAGACCCATCTGTGTGGAGTTTAAACCGCATCTCTTTGTGAAGTTTAAAACTCATCAATATGTGGGGTACAAGACCCATCTCCCGCACACACAATCAAAGTAACTCATATTTTTAACAATCATATTCGTAAGATCATATTTATAATATAATATTTCATTTGAATATAATAACAACAATCATTCAGGAAAATATAATAAAACAATCTTTTAAAGAATATATATTTGCAATATGATATTTCATTTGAATATATAATAACAACAATCATTCAAGAAAATATAATAAAACCACCTATTAAAGAATATATATATTTATAATATGATGTGTTATTTGAATATAATAACAACAATCATTCCGGAAAATATAATAAAACAATCTTTTAGAGAATATATATATTTATAATATGATATTTTTATTTGAATATATAATAACAACAATCATTCAGAAAAATATAATAAAACAATGTTTTAAAGGATATATATTCAAACCATCATAATAATTCAACAAACAGTAGTAAATAAATCAATTCATAATCTATTATTACAAATAGTACAAATAGTACTTGGTTGTTACAAATAGTACAAATTGAATTCATTTAGGATTGGTTGTTTGTTTGATTTTGTTTGACTCCTTAATAATAGGTAATTACCTAAAAAAAGGTTGTTATACTAACTTTGTTTGTTATTATCTATTTCACATAAACCTTAAACAAACAAAACAAACTTCCTATTATACTTTATAAGTCTCTAACAAACAAAACAACTTACTAATGTCATCTTATTTTAAGCAAATTGGTTATTGATAACAATTAGAGTATTATTAATAATAATAATACTAATAATATAATCATAATAATCTATAAATTAGAATGTTTTAAAATTTGAAATTCTAATTATTTTTAGTCCTTTGATTTGGGATGTTACATTTTCTCCCCTCCTTAAAGAAATTTCTTCCTCGAAATTTACGTCTACTGAATAAAACCAAAGTGACCCAACTAGTGCAAATATAAAGAAGCTTGTGTACTTGCATCATCGAGACTTGGATATTGTCATATGACTTCTTCCTCTGATTCTGAAATGGCCATCTCTAGCATATAGACCTAGGATTAAAGATTAAATTATCTTTTAATTGGACTGACTCGAGAGCTATCACGTGTGAATTATCTAACACATATGCTCGGGGTTGAGAAACAAAAAAGACATCATAAAATGTTATATAAATGTGGAGGAAGAGTTAATTGATAAGCAGCATACCCTACTCTCTTTAGAATTTGAAAATAACCCATGAAACGAGAGTTTTATTTTTGACTTTATTGACCTTCTCACCCGAGTCTTAGAAGTGACTCTCAAGAATACATGTGTCCCTTCTTGAAATTCCAATAATTTTCTTCTCTTGTCAACATAAATCTTTTGCCTACTTTGCGTTGTATACATCATTTCCCTAATCAATTGAATTCGAATAGTGGTCTCTTGCACTAAATCAAGTCTTAACAAAGACTTCTCACCAACTTCACACCAACACAAATGAGATCTACACTTTCTTCCATAAAGAGCCTCATAGGGTGCCATACCAATGCTAGAGTGATAATTGTTGTTATAAGAAAATTCTGATAGAGGTAAATACTTATCCCAACTCCCATCTTCATCTAGAACACAAGCTCTAAGCATATCCTCAAGAGTTTGAATAGTCTTCTCCGATTGACCATCTGTCTATGAATGGTAAGTTGTGCTAAAACTCAGTCTAGTACCGAAAGCTCTCTGAAAGGCTTTCCAAAATCTAGAGGTAAATCGTGGATCCCTAACTGATACTATAGAGGTGGGTATACCGTGTAACTTTGCTATCTCCTTAATGTAGAGGTCAGCTAGTCTATCTAACTATAGGTTGCTTTAATTGGTAGGAAATGAGCTGATTTGGTCATTCGGTCAACTATCACCTAAATGGCATCAAAACCCATACACGTCTTAGGCAAGCCCATCACAAAATCCATATATATCCTCTCCCACTTCCACTCAGTAATTTCTAAAGGTTGCATTAATCCTAAAGGCTTTTGGTGTTTAATCTTAACCTTCTCACACTAGACACAGACACAAAGCTAACTACATCCTTTGTCATTCCTGGCAACCAATACATTTTTCTCAAATCCTGATACATTTTAGTTATTCCTGGTTGTATCGTGAACTTACTATTTTGAGCTTCCTCTAAAATCTTATCCCTAAGACTCCCGTCCTTAGGAACAATGATCTTATCCTTAAACAACACTAAACCATCACTAGATAAGGTATAATTCTCCTTGTCCACAAGAGACTGCAATACTTTATCTAATAGTTGTTATGTTTTTATTATGCCTCTCAAGTTACTAATGATTTCTAGCCTATTCAAATTCAAGCATAAAGCATTAAAGGACACATCCAAATTCATATCTCTAATCTCCTCTAATAGGCTTGTCTCTTGTACCATCATACAATCCACATGTAAGGATTTTCTACTTAGAACATCAGTCACTACATTAGCATTCCCAGGGTGACATTTCAACTCAAAATCGAAGTCCTTAACAAACTCCATCCACCTTCTTTGTCTCATATTTAATTCCTTTTAATCAAACAAATACTTAAGGCTCTTATGATCACTAAAAACCTTAAATTTCGCTCCATACAAGTAATGCCTCCAAATCTTAAGAGCAAAGACTACAACTGCTAATTCAAGATAATGGGTTGGATAATTCGCCTCGTGTGACCTAAGTTGTCTAGATCCATAAGCTACCACTTTTCCTTCTTGCATTAAAACACATCCTAAACCATTTTTAGAAGCGTCACAATAAACCAAAAATTTCATGGATGGATCTGTTATAACAGGTGCTGAAATTAATCTTCCACTAAGCTCTTGGAAATTATCCACACTCTTAGTCTCACCAATTTTTTTTTCCTTTTCTAGTCAACTTGGTGGGAGGTAAGGCTAGGCTAGAAAGTCCCTCTATAAATTTCCTATAGTAACCCGTCAATCCTAGGAAACTTCTTTGTTCAGTCACTGAATTAGGTTGAGCCAACTTAATATTGCATCTACTTTGATAGAGTCAAATGTTACTCCTTTACTAGAGAAGGTATGTCCTAAAAACTTCACCTCATCAAGCCATAACTCATATTTCTTAGGATTTGCATACAATTTATTATCTCTCAAAACTCGCAATATTATCCTCACGTGTTTCTCATACTCACCCAAGATCCTAGAGTAGATTAGAATGTCATATATGAACACCACCACAAACTTATCTGGAAATTTGATGCATGTAATCCATAAAAATAACAGGGGCATTGGTAACTCTAAAAGGCATCACTACATACTCACAGTGTCCATATATTGTCCTAAAAGTTGTCTTAGGAATATCTTCACTCTTAACCCTAATTTGATAGTACCTAGACCTCAAGTCCATATTTAGGAAACATATCATGAAACTCATAACCTACAGACATCATCAAAGTTAAATTATCTTCAACCTCTACCTTTGAAGAAAATAAGAGCATGTATCCTTGACCTCTCTCAACTAAATACTTATGGCAAGCTAAAGCAGACTCGAAACATTCCAACAAAGATCAATCAATAGTCATAAGTTGGGATTGTCCCCCACTCTTGCAACATCTAGCAAAATGTCCAACCTTTCCACATTTAAGACATATAATTTGTGCTGTAGAACATGATTGATATCCATGATTGAATCCACACTTTTTACATTTCTTACTCTTACTAGTTGAAGTTTGTCTTTACATGTCCTTTGAAATTGTGGGTAAAGGGTGTAGATTCTTATGAAATTTATTGTCCTTACTGTAGAGTTTTTTTTTTCCACCAGAGATAAATTTCTCCACCGGTTTCTCAACTTCCAGCGCATGCTTCTTTTTCTCAACCACCCTAGACTTGTTTACCAAAGTGTTGTAGTCACAGGTCCTTAGAATTCCATGGCTGCAGCTATCAAGCTGAGAGTCTCAGCAAGTTCTTCATTCGTCCCATGCTTGTTACATGCCATAAATATGCAGACCACCATTCAACCACTAGGTTGGCCCGGCCCAATGTCCAACATAATAGCATACAACATTTATGACTATAACGAGCAATCCTATAAGCCCAAGATTTGATTTTTTTTTTTTTATAAATAAAAATAGAAAATAATAATAATAATAATAATAATAATAATAATAAAAATAAAGTAAGTAAGCCCACACTATAGTCCGATCTAGGTTCGAACTGGCTCTGATACCAAAAATGTAACGCCTAGTTACGTGGGTATAAAAATAACGAAAAAATTTTCATATTTATATAAGAGAAAAGGTACTATAATAAATAATGAAGTTCTCGAAAGAAATAATATTGTAAAATCATTAAAATAAAACCTTACAACTGAAAATTCCTTAATAATCAAAATATTCAAATCTGGGCATTTAATAACTAATCCCGAAATAAACTACAATTTAGACACTATGTCTACTAACTCTTGATCTACTAACCTAATCTAAGGAAATTACTCTTCTCAAGGGAAGTATGACTTCTCAACTCTCGACGTCCCTGACGGTCTCAGTCTCTGAAAACAACACTTTAATGAGATACTAAATCCCAGTGAATAATACACACATTTTTAAAAATTGTATTGTTCTCAGCCGGCGCGGTAACCGGAAAAATAGATCATGGCACCCGATTTCTTCCAAAAATATTCTTTAGAAATATATATGATATAACTAAGATTTTTCTATAATAACCAATTACTTCCAATAACTAATAAAAACTCATCAATTGAATTAACAATAATTCACATCTATAATAATGGAATAAATCTAATATACACATTTATTCTGCAGAAAATAAACCAATCAATTCAAGGATGTCTCATCGTTATATGGAGATATACTACTTCCGCGAAGTGAGTATTATCTCATCATGTGGAGAACCAACTCATCCAGTGTGGGGTACAAGACCCATCCGTGTGGAGTTTAAACCTCATCTCTTTGTGAAGTTTAAAACTCATCTATATGTGGGGTACAAGACCCATCCATGTGGAGTTTAAACCTCATCTCTTTGTGAAGATTAAAACTCATCTATATGTGGGGTACAAAACCCATCCATGTGGAGTTTAAACCTCATCTCTTTGTGAAGTTTAAAACTCATCAATATGTGGGGTACAAGACCCATCCATGTAGAGTTTAAACCTCATCTCTTTGTGAAGTTTAAAACTCATCTATATGGGGTACAAAGACCCATCCGTGTGGAGTTTAAACCTCATCTCTTTGTGAAGATTAAAACTCATCAATATGTGGGGTACAAGACCCATCTCCAGCACACACAATCAAAGTAACTCATATTTTTAACAATCATATTCGTAAGATCATATTTATAATATAATATTTCATTTGAATATAATAACAACAATCATTCAGGAAAATATAATAAAACAATCTTTTAAAGAATATATATTTACAATATGATATTTCATTTGAATATATAATAACAACAATCATTCAAGAAAATATAATAAAACCACCTATTAAAGAATATATATATTTATAATATGATGTGTTATTTGAATATAATAACAACAATCATTCTGGAAAATATAATAAAACAATCTTTTAGAGAATATATATATTTATAATATGATATTTTTATTTGAATATATAATAACAACAATCATTCAGAAAAATATAATAAAACAATGTTTTAAAGGATATATATTCAAACCATCATAATAATTCAACAAACAGTAGTAAATAAATCAATTCATAATCTATTATTACAATTCATAAAATTCCAATTTTAATAGAGTTAGATTTTCATCAAAAGTATAATTTTATAAGAAAGTACCATTCAAAATGTCTAACTCTTTTTCCATCCCAAAATAAATGTACCATGAAAGTTTAAAGGGTGTGATTACTCACCTCTTGAAGCGTTTTTTGATAAAAATGTTCCGTATATGTTAATGGTTATTAACCCCTATTGCAACCGCAACCGTACTTTTGCTCCTCTTTATATTTTGGTATAGTTTTCTCTATTGAGTTTTTAATTCAGTATTTTTCTTCTTTCTATTTATTTATATTTAAATATTTATAAGATAATTTGAGTAGGTATCCTATATTTGCCCCATTAAATTCTTGGTTGTTACAAATAGTACAAATTGAATTTATTTAGGATTGGTTGTTTGTTTGATTTTGTTTGACTCCTTAATAATAGGTAATTATCTAACAAAAGGTTGTTATACTAACTTTGTTTGTTATTATCTATTTCACATAAACCTTAAACAAACAAAACAAACTTCCTATTATACTTTATAAGTCTCTAACAAACAAAACAATTTACTAATGTCATCTTATTTTTTAAGTAAATTGGTTATTGATAACAATTAGAGTATTATTAATAAAAATAATACTAATAATATAATCATAATAATCTATAAATTAGAATGTTTTAAAATTTGAAATTCTAATTATTTTTAGTCCTTTGATTTGGGATGTTACATGAATCAAACAAAAAAACTTACCAGGACCAAAATAAAAAAAATGTTATAGTTGTAAGGACCAAACACATATGTAAACCTATATGTTATATTTAAATAATAAAATTTCCATTGTGAACTATTACATATTAGTTTTTTTTAAATTAACTTATTATATTTAAATATTATAATTTAACCAAAAATACTAAAAAAAGTAAATAAGTACTAAAATGATTTTATATTTAAAACTATCTATTGACACTACTAAATAAACAATTACATTTTTTTTAAAATGTAACCAAATAATTTCATTTTATTTGTTAAAATGTATTTATTTGTTAACCAAATAAATACCATTGTAAACAAATTATATTTATTTCAAAATTTCAATTAATTTTCATATTTTTATAATTTTGAATACTAATTTATTAAATTATATATAAAGATAAAAGTACCATTGTGATAAAATCATAATTGTTTAAATTCATTATTATTATTATTTCATTTTTAAGTTTAATATCAAATTCTATTAATTATTTTTATATTTACATTTGATTATATTTACATTTTAATATTTTAGATTATATTTTATAAATTGTTTTTATATTTATATTTTATTATGTTTCAATTTTATATTTTAAATTATATTTTTATGAGTGTAATTGAGTTAATTTTGTTCTTATCTTATCTTGCAGGTTTCTAACTCAGCCCATATTCAGGATATAAATTTCAACTAGAGAAACAAAATTCTACCAAGATTAACTTATTATATTCTGTTGGTTTATCAACTGAATTCATAAATGGTATGATAATTTATAACTTATTCTTGTCTCTTATCCAGTTTATCACATGAATATGATTCACAAAACATTTGCTACTCTGAAGAATTAGGGCTTGTTTGATTCACATTCCAAAAATTCTATTTTAGTATTTTAAAATTTAAAAACTAAAAAACTTGTTTGGATTACTTATTTTGTAAAACTAAAAAACTAAAAAACTATTTTTAATATTATACTTTTTAAAACTAAAAAAACAAAACAGATAAATGATGTTTTATTTTTCATTTTTCAATTTTTTTAATTATCTAGTCAAAAAATGTTTTAAAAAATTAGAGTTGCCAAACATATTTTTTTTAAATTTTATTTTTAAAAACAGTTTTCTAAAATTTATTTATAAAATAGTTTTCAAAAACTAAAAAGTAAAATACAATCAATTAGTATTGTCTTTTTTATTTGAATCACTCATGAATTACTAAGTATTGTTTATAGATAGTTTGTAATTATCACGAAGAACGTAGTAACAAAATTTTGTCACCGGTTCTACTAGTAAGTTCTTTGTGGTATCTGTAAATCAATGGTTCTCTGTCCATAAGACCACAATAGACAAATCTATGTATACGGTAGACAAATCCATCTATACGACCCAATGGTGTATCGGTTATATACATTACAATATAAACAAATATCTCTCATCAAAATAAATAGCATGCGTAGCATCATTATTTGAAATCGATCATTAATTATGTTCTTATTGTTTAAAAACATTTCAACATAAAAAAGGTATCTTTTAAAGTGCATTAATGAAAATAATTTTTTTTTAAAGTGCATTAATGAAAATAATTTTTTTTAAAGTGCATTTAATCAATAAGATGTTACATATCTCTCTTATAATATCATCTAAAAACATAAGAAAATATTTGATCTAATTATGTTCTTATACATTTTCTATTCCATTGAATTGGTGAGACTCTAATGTTAATTTTATTGCTAAATACTTTTGTATTTCTAGCCCATTACAAATATAATACTGATTAAAAATTGGGATAAAATAAAATAATAAAGGAATAACTTATTTAAATAAAATTTGAAATTAGAAAACACACAAAATTAACTTAGTAAGGTGTCTTTAAAATTTGAGATTAGAAAGGACAAAAATTAGTTCCATAATTCATATATAAATACACAGCACTTCACACATACTGTAATTAACAATTTTCTTTACTCTATAAAAACAACTTTTTTTTTCTTCCATACTCAATATTAAACATTTTGAATATTGAATATTTTATTATATATCGAAGAAACACTTAGAAAATATGGTTATGATGTTTCGGCAGGTATAATGTGATGAACTAAAAATTCAAGTGTATGAAGAATTAATACATGTAATTCAGTTTGTATATAGAGGGAAGTAGCTTAGAGTCTAACTAATTTGGGACAATCATGAGAACAAACTCATCAAACTAACTCTAACCACTTTTGCCAATTGTTATAATTGTGTTATATATGCACTAATCTCAGAAAACTGGTTAAGACTTTAACAAATATAAAGCATAATTTTTTTTTAAAAAAGTGATGTTTATCAAGGTAATTAATTATTTTTAAAATTACAAATTTATTACAAAAGAATAATATCAATGGTGGTGGGAGGCGACCGACCACAGGGTTATCGGAGCTCCGCATCCTACTATCGTGAGGTCGGTTGGACTCCGTCTCTGACCAAAATATTTTTATTTGTTAATATATTAAACGTGAATAAAAGTTTCACATTTTATGGAAAAATAAATGTTAAGCACTGTATAAATGAGATAACTCATATATTAAATACGTTATAGTTTTTGATAAAAAAAAATGATGTCCAATCCACATATATATTTGTTCTTAATTTAATGCGATAATTCGCAAGCTCCCTCATGATCCAACACTATTAATATTTCAAAAAATAAAACTATAATAACAAAATTACAGTGAAATTTGTATGTCTAGAAGTATATTACAATATTAGAGCTAGTTATTTAACTCTAAAATTATAGATCTCAATAAATATTTTGTGACAAACTTCCACATCCAAAGTTTTTGTTGGATATAGTAACCAACAAATCAATCGTCTAAACTAATGTCATTTTTTTATTTATATTTAATCATTATATAAATAGTTAAAATTTTAAATTAATTTTGATTTAGGGGTGTTGGTATGAGTGGGAATAAGCTAATAGGATCAAAAAAATTTATCAAAAAAATTTAAGATCTAATAAAGTTAATTTTTTTTAAAAAAATTTAGGTTTGAGCCTAGCCTCTATGAAATATTGATATGAACCGCTAGCTTACTAAAAAGTATTTCATATTAATTGTTTTAAATAATTAATAAACACATTTTTGAATAGACTAAACAAGCTAATAGTTTAATGAAATTAAGTGTTTTTTTTATAGATTTAACATGACATTTAAAAAACTTTAACTTTATTTGATATTATATTTCATTTCTATTTTATTATAATATATTAAAATATGTCAAAAATTAATGTAGAATAATATGATTAAATATTCAAAAGATTAGTAAATTTATAATTTAACATAAAATTCAAAATCTAATATATAATAATAATAATAATAATAATAATAATAATAACAATAATAATAATGATAACAATAAATATTTATTTATATTTACTTAAATAGACCGGTCTAATATGCTTAAAAGGTCTTTTTTATGGTTTGTAACACGATTAGTCAAAAAAAGGTTTGTAGCATGATCTTTTTAGATAAATCGACTTCTAAAAAAAAATTGTCCTTGTCTATTTAAAAAAAGTATGGTCTGACTTAGGTATATTATAGACTATGTCGTAAACTCTTGTCGGACGGTCTGCATATTCCCACCCTTATAATTGTCGGTATCTAACTTTTTTGTCATTTTTTTTAGAGTAAACCATTATTTTAGTTCTTGAAAGTATAGGCCACTGTCATTTTAGTCTCTGATTCAGCAAAAAAAAACTTAAATTAGTTCTCAAATTATCAAAATATTAATGAGTTTAATCTCTAACATTATAATAGTCATGAACTATTTTGTTAGAAAATTAGTTAGTTTCTTGATCATGTCAATCACTTGAAAGGATTTTAAAACACTCCTGTGAACATTTAAATACACATTTGAATTTTTGGTTTTCTTAATTATGTACATATACTTTTTAGAGGTTCAATAACCAAAATGGAAATTTTAAGGAATGTCTTGCCAAAAATACCAAAGGAATCTTAAGTCTCTACGAGGCAACGTTTCTCTCTTATGAAGGAGAACACATTTTGGATCAAGCCAATACCTTCACAAACATGGTTCACATTTTGAAGTATTTATTTTGATCTTAAAAATTCAACTTCTAATAAAAAAAAGTATGATTTTAATAATTAAAAAAAAGTAAAATAAATTTTACTCCTTATTCTCAACTTTTTAATTCTTAAAATTTTATTATTCTCTTTTATTCAATATTTTGAAAAAAATAATTTATAAAAAATTGATAATTTTATTCTCTAAAAAACATCCCTATAAAATCAAAATAGAAACTAAAAGTGAATAAAAAAATTTAGAAACTAAACTTTAAAAGTTATAATTTTGGAGGGACTAAAAATATATTTAACTCAAAATATTTTCAATTTCATTTTGTTATATTATAAAATAAAATAAACTAAATGAACCCTCACTAATTGGAGGTGATATGTTATTGGACTATAAGCAAATTTCAATAGTAAGCCCTGTTCACAAGCTTCAAGAGAAACAAACCTCCTGAGAGTAATCAATGCAGTACTAAACCAACCACTTTTCTTCACAGTTGCAAATCACAAACTCATAGTAGTAGGTGCTGATGCTTCCTATGTTAAACCATTCACAACAAACACCCTCATGGTTCCTTTTTAACATAGTGCAATCAACACTTCAACATAATATTAAAAGAACTGTGCGGGTAAGTTTCTCTTGAAAATGCATGTAACTATTATGAAAATTAACTAAAATGAGAGCAAAATATAGAAGAGGAGAGAAAGACACAACAAAATAATATTTGTATTGTGTTCTTTAAAGTGTTTATTTTACAATTGTACATATACTTCTATTTATATGTCAGAATTCATATAACTTACAAGGACATTAAGAGTCTAATATAATGTGTCATTAACATATGAAGTTTAAAACCACTACCAAAGTGTAAGAGCCATTTAATCACACGAGTTATAAGCTAACTATGGAATATGAAAGTTTAGGAAAAATGGACATCCACAAATATTCATAACAGTAATTATTTATTTTATTTTACAGAAGAAACTTTACAGATACTTTCATTGGAATGATTTATAGACAAAAAGAGTTTAATTTGGTGTGTATATATATAAATTTCTTTTAGACCTCTGTTTTATTGTGAGCTTTAATTTTCCAATAAATTCATTTTTGTTATTGATCCAATCTAGATCGAGGATGATAACCGACGAGTTAAGGTCGATTGTATCTTTTAACACGTTGGAGGAGGTGGTATCTGCAAACATTCTAAAGCTTAAGTGATTGTTTGAGAACAGTGAGAGGTATTTAGGGATACAAATAGTGTACATTTACTGTTGACAGAGACATTGTTTATATAGGAGTGAGTCCCAATGCAGAGGGGGAAAGGAGCATTGAATGAATATCAATGTTGGCGAATTTAGCAAGATTTTCGCCTTGGAGCCGTTTTCGTTAGGTTTGGTTAACGTGGTTAGGAACCCTAGATGGTTGCTTTGGATTTTGACGTTGGGTTGGATTGGGTCAGCATAAGGATTCGGATTGGGCTTTGGCCAATCCGGAACAATTTCCCCCCACGTCATTGTCGAGGAAATGAGGCAATGGCTTGAGAAGTCATCTTGAAAGATTCTCGAGGCGAAGGGATGTGTTGTTGACATAATAGAAGTGTCCGGATAGCTTCGTAGTCGATGAGATGAAGTCATCTTATTTGTTTGTTCTTTTCTCGACATTGTCTTTGTGAGAGAGTATGTTGGTTATGCGAGAGTGGACTCTTGAGATAAACTTTTTCTGTCAGGTATAGATCTTATTCATCATCCAAAGCTTGTCAATTTTGCACGTCTACTCGATCTTTAACAGTTTAGCTTGTCAAATGGGAGGACTCGAGGAGTTGGTGAAGTGACATGACGTGAAGTCTTTTGGTTTTTCATTTTAACATGTGTCTCCTACAAGCATAGGCACTCGAGAGCCTACGACTGTTCATTCTATTTTCACGTTGTTTCGAGGCTTGATCGCAATCGTTGATTCACTCCCTTATAACTCTAGTCGTTCGTTTGACTGGGTATAAAAAGCCCCGTTTCAAATTATTTGAGGGACCTGAATATTTGGTAACCTTTTCCTTCCTCTCTTTTCTATCTCTATTAATGTGAAGTGAAGTTTCCATTTTATGTAACTAAAGTAGCAATATCAATCACAAGAAAGGGGGTTTGAATTGTAAATGCACCCTTTTAAAAATTCCTGTTAAAAACTTAAGAAAATAACTCAAGATTGATCTTGATTGTGAAAATAGAAAACGGAGAACGTTCTTGGTTTCTGACCAGAAAACGGAGAACGTTCTTGGTTAGTTAAAATCAACAATTTAACTTATCTATTTAACTTGATAATCAAAACGACTGAAAGTAAATAGATAAGGGAAGAGATACCACACAAGAATGTATCCTGGTTCACCCAACCTGGGTTACGTCCAGTCCGCACAACCGTGAGATTTTCCACTAAGTGTTCAAAACAAAAAATCTTCTTGGTTTTACAACACTTAGCTCAGATCAACCTTGATCTATTACAAAGTTGAAACCTTTCAACCCAGAAAGGAGTTCAATCAGGTCATATATCAACCTTGATAGGATTTCTTACAATCTACCCAAACTATACTAAACTCTTATAGTTTGAGTTTTATAATAATGATGAGATTGTTTTGTTAGAATCTGAGATGTCTCAACTCTTGTTTGAGATCTGATTCTTTGATAGAGAAATACACAAGAATGATTCTAGGAATCGAATTGGAAAAATCAGAATCGATTCAATGTAGAGTGAGAGAAATTCAAGTATGATTGAAATGAGTAATGAATTTTCTTAGTACTTGAAGCTCTGATTTGTTCTTCATCGTGAAGCTGTATTTATAGGCTTCAAGAGGGCTTGTGACACCTCATTTAACCGTTGGAAGAAGGCCAGCTGTCATGAGAAAGTGAATGTATAAGATCAGCCAAAAAGCAAGAGAGTTCATGTTGAAACTAGGAACGTTCTTGAGATCCAAGATCGTTCTTCGAATTGGTTGGAGATGAGCTTGAAGGTGCAAACACGAGAAGGGGGTTGAATTGTGTTTGCCAAAGTTGATAACTTTTTGATAATTTATAAATAATTAAAAAATTAGTTTGGTTTTAGTAACTTACTTGGAGTAAAAGCAATCGGGTTCAGAAGCAGCAAACAACGAAAGCATAAATAATTCGACACATAGCTTTATCTTGGTTCACCATTACCTTGACTACATCCAGTCCCCTCATTCAGAAGGCTTTAATCCACTAATTCAAATACCTTGAATTACAAATCACCTAACCCTCTAAGCCAGTCTTCCCAAACAGCCTAACAACCCCAGACTTTTGAGGAACTAACCACCTTGACCTTACAAGCCAAGTCTTTTCCTAACAACCTGACAACCCCAGATTGAAGAAGGAACTAAGCCACTATCGGGTTGGATACAAAGATTGGAACTTGAGTAGTTGCTTCTAACAAAGCTGATAATAATAATAACTCTCACACTTTAAGAAAAGAACACTCAGAAAATATTTCTAACATGAACAAGTGTTTCTCTCTTTGAACTCTAAGATGAATTGTGAACTTTGAGCTTGAGTTCTTCTACTCTTTTCTGCTTTTCGATGCTTTTCTCCTTCAGCCTTGAGTGTCTATTTATTGTGAAAATTTGGGCTTCAATTTAGTCCTTATTTAATTCTGAATTGTATCTTGTTTAGATTGAGTTTGTAAATTCTTCAAATTGATTCTGCTCCTATTTTGTGTAGATTGACTTTGTAAATTCTTCAAAATGATTATGTTCCTATATTGTGTAGATTGACTTTGTAAATTCTTCATATCAAATATTCTTCAAATCTTCATTAAATGTTGATCAAATATTCTTCAAATCTTCATTAAATGTAGATCAAATATTCTTCCAATTTTCATTAAATGTTGATCAAATATTCTTCAAATATTCAATTAAATGTTGATCAAATATTCTTCAAATCTTGACCGTATTTTCTTTTCAACTTGGTCAAAGATTTTCTTCAATTATATATTTGAATCAAATCTTATTTTAGATTTTCATCAATTATAATTTTGAATCAAATCTTATTTAAGATTTTCTTCAATTATAAATTTGAATCAAATCTTATTTTAGATTTTCTTCAAAAACATGAATCTTCTTTCATACTCTTTGAAGTCAAATATATTGTTCTCATAAAATGCTTTTGTTAACATCAAAACTAACTCTAAATGTAAAACCAACTTGGTTCCAACAATCTCCCCTTTTTGATGATGACAAAACTTGTATTTTTTATAACAACTTTTCTTTATTTTTTTGACTCCACCTAAGTCTTAGTATCATTTTCTCTCCACTTTATCCAATATCATTTTCTCTCCGCCTCTTTTTTTTTTCTCTTTTTTTCGTTTGTTTGTTTTTGTTTTTGAATAAAATAAATATAACATAATATAAGAAAATATAATAATAACTAGTGTAAAACTAAACTACTTTGAAGTGATCACAACATCAGTCAGGTATGAAGGTAAGGTTTAGGTTTTTCTTGATGAAGTCAAACCTATCTTCAGGTAGTGGTTTGGTGAATATGTCAGTCAATTGGTGTTCAGTGTCTACAAATTGAATGTTTAGTACCCATTTTTGAACAAAGTCCCTAATGAAGTGGTGTTTGATCTCTATGTGTTTAGCTTTAGAATGTAAGATAGGGTTTTTGGCTAAACAAATGGCAGAAGTGTTATCGCAATAGATGGGTGATCATAGCACTTGGGCATATGTTTCTATCCTTTTGTTTTGGTATTTTTAAAATCACTTTATAGCTTAGAATAATTTTTTAGCTTGTTTCTAAACTTTGGGTTGAAATTGAATTACAATTTTATTATTTGCATTTTAACCCATGCTTGCTCTGTAGGCCATAACTTGAAACCGAACGTAGGATTGATTGTACGCTTGTTTGATCAATTCTATAGTCAAATAAGAATAGAATCACGAATTAGAAATTAATTAAAATTCATTGATAGAATCTATGATAGGTCCGAAACTCGAATAAGTGGATTAATCGTTTTGCTTATCTGTCCAAACCAAATCATTATAAAAACCCCCGAATTTCGAATTTCAACTCGGTTAATATCAATATATCAGGAGTCCTTGTGAAACGACTCGGGTTATTACCCTTTTCTGCACTTATTTCAAATCGTATTTGATCCGTGTGCGACAACGGATCAAATTGGCGCCGTTGCCGGGGACTCTCTGATATAATATTAACCAGTTTTAGAGTATTACTAACTATTCTAACAATTGTTTCGTTGTGCTTTATTGTTCTACAGGTCAGATAGGGTTGTGCTAGCTCGTATGCACGTTGCTAGTCCAAAAAAATCCGATTTTCAGGAGACTGTGCAAATTGCTCCGAATTTTCGCCAGAAAATCAGAAAAAAATCAAGGATTTGACGCTCAAATTCCCAAATTCCTTCATCTGGACCACTTTTTTAATTTTTTGAATTTTCGATATTTTCAAAAAAATCCAAAAAAATTTGCGTGACCTTTATTTGATTCTTAGAGATTTTGGTGGTATTTTTATATTTTTTGGATTTTATTTGATAGGGTTTTCGATTTTTCATTTCAATTTTAGCAATAGGGACATTGTTGGAATTTTCAGAATTGTGATTTTGCATTGTATTGTTATGATGATGCATGACTAGGGCTAGTTTTATAAATCTGCACCCCCTTGACCCTGAAATAGATAGGACCTTCCATCTACGGTGTAGACTTAATAGAGCTGCTACTAGTGCTAACGTGTCAGATAGAGATTCAGATAGTGATAGTGAAAAAAGTGACGTTTTACACAATATGGCTGATATGAATAATAGAACTTTGAGACAACTTGCTGCACCTGATGTTACCTATAATGCTTTGTGTATTGAATATCCTGAAGTTACTGTACCATTTGAACTTAAATCTGGTTTAATACACTTGCTTCCAAAGTTTAATGGTCTTGCAGGTGAGGATCCCCACAAACACTTGAAGGAGTTCCATGTGGTGTGTTCCACCATGAAACCTCAAGGAGTCACAGAAGATCATATCAAGCTGAGAGCTTTTCCATTCTCACTTCAAGATGCTGCTAAGGATTGGTTATACTACCTTCAGCCAGGTTGTGTTACAAGTTGGAATGAATTGAAGAAATTGTTTCTAGAAAAATTATTCCCTGCCTCAAGAGCTGCTTCAATCAGAAAAGAAATATGCGGCATTAGATAGATTGACAGGGAATCACTACATGAGTATTGGGAGAGATTCAAGAAATTGGTGTCTAGCTGTCCTTACCACCAGATTTCTGAACAATTGTTCATCCAGTATTTTTATGAAGGCTTGCTACCTATGGATAGAAGTATTTTGGATGCTGCTAGTGGGGGAGCACTTGTCGATAAGACCCTGGAAGCGGCAAAAGCTTTGATTGAGAACATGTCCATTAATTCCCAACAGTTTACAACTAGAAGCAATTCAGCCGTTTTGACAAAGGGGGTGAATGAGATTCAAGCTTCTTCCCACAAAAATCTAGAAAGCAGACTTGATGAGCTTACATCTTTAGTGAAGAAATTGGTAGTAGGTAAAGCCCAAGCAGTGGTATGTGGTATTTGCACTTCTCTGGAACATCCTACAGATTCATGTCCTACTTTGCAAGATGATCCAGTTGCTGATGCTCCTCAAGCATATGCAGCAAACATATTCAACCCTCAAGCGAATTATGATTTGTCGTCTAACAGGTACAATCCCGATTGGAGAAACCATCCCAACCTGAGATGGGGGAATTCATCTGCACAACAACAACATAGGCAACAAAACAGTCCGCATCAGCAGAACATTCCACATCAGCAGCAAAGCAATACACCTTCATTAGAGGATCTTGTCAAGCAAATGGCTGTCCAAAATCTTCAATTTCAACAAAGAACAGATTCCACAATACAGAATTTGGAGACAAAGATTGGCCAACTGGCTACTTCAATAAATCAGATGCAGACTCAGGGATCAAACCAACTACCTGCCCAGTCAGTAGTAAATCCAAATGCCCCTAATGTCAGTGAAATTACATTGAGGTCTGGGAAAGCTGTTGAAACACCAAAGGTACCTGAAACTGTTGTGAAAAATAACAAGGTTGCTGAAGAAATTTTGATACCTGAAACCGTTGATGTTGAGCAAAATATACCACTTCCTTTTCCTCAAAGGGCAGTGAAGACTAAGAAAATGGACGAGGCAGATAGGGACAAGGAGATCTTGGATACATTTAGGAAGGTGGAAGTGAACATTCCCCTCCTTGAAGCAATTAAACAGATTTCGAGATATACCAAATTTCTAAAAGAGTTGTGCACACACAAGAGAAGGTTAAAAGGTAATGAAAGAGTAAACATGAGGCGTAATGTTTCAGCCCTCATTCAGCCCATGCCCCAGAAATGCAAGATCCAGGAACTTTTTCCATTCCATGTACCATAGGCAGTAGTCAATTTTAAAATGCCATGTTAGATTTAGGAGCTTCTATTAATGTTATGCCTACATCTATTTTTAACTCTCTTGCTCTTGGACCTTTACAGAGTACAGGTGTTACCATTCAACTGGCGAACAGAAGCAATGCTCGCCCTACTGGACTTGTGGAAGATGTACTTGTTCGAGTAAATGAATTAATATTTCCTGCAGATTTTTACATTCTGGACATGGAGGGAGAGAATAACTCCAACAGGGCGCCTATCATTTTAGGCAGACCATTTTTGAAAACTGCTCGAACAAAAATTGATGTACATGCTGGAACTCTATCCATGGAATTTGGTGATAGCATTGTAAAATTTAACATCTTTGATGCTATGAAACACCCCATGGAAGAGCATTCTGTTTTTCAAATTGAATTACTTGCTGATTTGGTTGATGACACTTACCCTGATATGTTTACTGCTGATTTTCCTTCACTGTCTGATTTTGATGATACTTATATTTGTGAATTTTGCATAGATAATCAGTTGTGCTCTGTGTGTGCTGAGATTGAAGCTGCTTTACAGGTTGATCATTATGCTGATGTTGATACTTCTACTAACATAATTGATTTTGCAGACTTAGCTTCAGCCATTGGTATCATACCCTTCATTGAGCAGCCACCGACTATAGAGCTTAAACCACTACCTGAAAAATTGAAATATGCATATTTAGATGGAAGTGGCAAATTACCTGTGATTATTTCAGCTAAACTTGAAGATGAACAGGAAGAGAAGTTGTTGCAGATTTTGAGAAAACACAGGAAGGCAATCGGATGGACCTTGGCTGATATTCCTGGTATTAGCCCATCCATGTGCATGCATAGGATACTATTAGAGGATGGAGCAAAATCAGTGAGGCAGCCCTAAAGGCGACTTAACCCATTAATTATGGATGTTGTGAAAAAGGAAGTGACCAAGCTCTTGCAAGCAGGCATTATATACCCCATCTCTGATAGTCAATGGGTGAGTCTGGTGCAGGTAGTCCCTAAGAAAACTGGACTCACAGTGGTTAAAAATGAAAATAATGAACTTATCCCCACACGAGTGCAGAACAGCTGGAGGGTATGCATCGATTACAGGAGACTAAACCAGGACACTAGAAAAGATTATTTTCCTTTACCATTCATCGATCAGATGCTTGAACGGTTGGCTGGTAAGTCACATTATTGTTTTCTTGATGGTTTTTCTGGTTATTTTCATATCCATATTGCACTGGAGGACCAAGAAAAGACCACGTTCACTTGCCCTTTCGGCACATTTGCCTATAGGAGGATGCCCTTTGGCCTATGCAATGCTCCTGGAACTTTCCAACGCTGCATGATTAGTATTTTTGCTGATTTAATAGAAAGTTGTATAGAAGTTTTCATGGATGATTTTACTGTGTATGGTTCCTCATTTGATGTATGCTTGAACAATTTAGATAGAGTTTTGCATAGATGTATTGAAACTAACCTTGTGCTGAATTATGAAAAATGTCATTTTATGGTTGAACAGGGCATAGTTTTGGGACATGTGATCTCTAAGAACGGGATGGCAGTCGATCCTGCCAAAATTGATGTGATTTCTAATTTGCCTTACCCATCTTGCATCCGCGAGATTCGTTCTTTTCTTGGCCATGCAGGTTTTTACAGGCGTTTTATCAAGGATTTCAGCAAGATAGCTTTTCCGCTATCAAATTTGCTGCAAAAAGATGTTAGTTTTACCTTTGATGACAAATGCAGGAAGGCTTTTGATTGCTTGAAGGCAGCACTGACCTCTACTCCCATCATTCAGCCACCCAATTGGACCCTCCCTTTTGAAATTATGTGTGATGCATCTAACTATGCAGTGGGAGCGGTCCTTGCACAAAGGGTTGGCAGGGATGCCCATGTTATTTATTATGCTTCTAGGACTCTAGATTCTGCACAGGCTAATTACACTACCACTGAAAAGGAACTCTTGGCTATTGTTTTTGCTCTTGATAAGTTTAGATCATATTTGCTAGGTTCGAAGGTAGTTGTTTTTACTGACCATGCAACTTTGAAGTTCTTGTTGAAGAAACCAGAAGCAAAACCGAGATTGATCCGGTGGATGTTGTTACTCCAAGAATTTGATTTAGAGATTAAAGATAAGAGTGGAGCTGAAAATCTGGTGGCAGACCATTTGAGCAGAATAGAACTGGATGAGGACCCAATTCCCATTCAAGATGACTTCCCTGATGAGCAACTGCTACAGTTGCGTGAGGTAATTCCTTGGTTTGCTGATTTAGTTAATTATCTAGTTGCTGGAGTCTTTCCCGCAGATGCATCCAGAACACAAATACACAAACTTAAATGTGATGCTAAATACTATGTGTGGGATGATCCATATCTGTGGAAATTCTGTAGTGACCAGGTGATTAGGCGATGTGTTCCCCACCATGAGATTAAATCCATTCTTCATTTCTCTCATGCCTCTCAAGCTGGGGGACATTTTGGTCCTCAACAGACAGCCAGAAAAGTCTTAGACTCGGGTTTCTTTTGGCCCACTTTGTTTAAGGATGCTTTTGAGACTTACAAAACTTGTGAACAGTGTCAAATAGCAGGAACAACAATCACTCGTAGAAGTGAGATGCCTTAACAGCCTATGCTTTTCTGTGAAGTATTTGATGTGTGGGGCATTGACTTTATGGGCCCTTTTCCTGTATCTTTTGGTTTTGTCTACATTTTACTTGTTGTTGATTATGTTTCGAAGTGGGTGGAAGCAATACCCACTAGGACTAATGATTCTAAAGTTGTTGCAGGTTTTATCAGATCAAATATTTTTTGCAGGTTTGGAATACCCCGGGCCATCATAAGTGATCAAGGCACTCATTTTTGCAACCGCACCATGGACGCTTTGCTTCATAAGTATGGGGTTATGCACAGAGTCTCTACACCTTATCATCCCCAGGCTAATGGGCAAGCTGAAATCTCAAACAGGGAAATCAAACAGATCTTAGAAAAGATGGTGCAGCCAAACAGGAAGGACTGGAGCCGTCGGCTGGAAGATGCTCTTTGGGCTCACAGAACAGCTTACAAAACACCAATAGGAATGTCCCCTTATCGACTTGTGTTTGGTAAGGCATGCCACCTCCCAGTGGAAATAGAGCACCGTGCTTATTGGGCTGTCAAAAGCTGCAACCTTGAAATGGAGAAAGCAGGTTTGGAGAGAATGCTTCAATTGCAGCAACTTGAAGAGCTTAGACTAGAAGCCTATGAGAACTCCCGGATCTATAAAGAGAAAACTAAGTCTTATCATGATAAGATGATTTCTAGGAAGGAATTTTCCATTGGCCAAAAAGTTTTACTGTTTAATTCCCGTCTGAAAATTATGACAGGTAAACTTCGTTCCAAGTGGATTGGTCCTTTTGTTGTTACTAACACTTTTCCTCATGGTGCAGTGGAAATAAAAAGTGAAAACACCGACAAAGTGTTCAAAGTAAATGGACAACGCCTCAAGCTATTCCATGAGAGCTCTGTGCTTGAAGATACTACCATAGAAGAACTCTCATTGGAAAAGCCCAACTACACTGAAGATTGAACAGGGAGCTCCCTTTCCTTACTCTTAATTCATACTTGTTACTTTCATTAAGGACAATGTGTAATTTAAGTGTGTGTGTGGGG
>JBBPBQ010000003.1:35624028-35635962 GCA_037974755.1 Cicer yamashitae
GGTAGTATTGAGGATTTTATTTGTTATAGGATTTAAAAAAAATAAAAAATAAAAAAAAATAAATAAATAAATAAATAAAAAATAATAATAAAAAGTAATAATAAAAATGTGCATTGCATTACATGCTTTTTCATCAAATTTTGTGGTTGTAAATGTTGTGAGTTTGTTTGGACTGGCATGATTGGATATTATCTTTGCATTCTTGGTAAAATAAATTGGATTAAAATGCTAAATTGTGTATCATTTGTGATAGGTCATTAACCCTTGTGAGATTTTGAGCCTATTATGAATGGAATACATTTTTCCATCTTCCTTTTTTGTGTGATATCTCACTCATGATTGCTAGTTACGCTAGAACTTGACTTGACTCTTGTCCGCATGCATATATTGAAATGATCTAGGCATTTGTTTCTTGTTAAGCTACTAGCCAAATAAGCCTACCCTTCAATTATCCATTTGTTTAAGCCCCTTTGAGCCTAATTATCCCATTCTTTGTTATATAGCTCATTACAAGCCTAAAAGTGAAAAACAATGAATTGACCCAATCTTGGGGGATAAAGGAGTCTTGCCTTAAATAAGTATGGGGGTGCTCAACTCAACTTGTTTGTTTGAATTTGAGGTTTATAAAAAAAAAAAATAATAATAATAATAATAATAATAATAAAAAAAAATTAAAAAAAACAAAAACAAAAATAAAAATTTGAAATGAGAAATAAAATGAGGAAAATGGATATGTTGTGAGTAAAGAGAGTTGATGATAAAAGTCAATGATACTTTGTTGAGTTACTTCTCAATGTTATTTTTCTCTCTTGATCATTACTCCTTTATCCTCTTTGATTTTTAGCCCTAGTCTCCTTAGGATTATCTCACCCTTACCTTGGCCATGTTACAACCTGAATAAAGACCTTTTGATCATTATGTGCATGTGTTTCAATTATAGATGTTAGAGGCTTGTCAAGCCTATGGTAGTGCTAGCTTTCATGATGTGCTTTGAGGGAAAATAGTAGCCCAAACACTTGAGTGATTGAGAGAATTTTATATCTTGTGAGGACTCTATCACTTATGATGCATTCTTTGGTTAATTTATCCTCTTGTTTGCCTTGGTTGTGAAATTATTCATGAATGTCATATTCCTTGAAGTTTGAATTTTTTCTTTTGCTCACCACTTTGCATTCCTGAGAATATTTGGAATCGCATGCATTGCTTTGCACGAAGTGCAAAAGCTTAAGTGTGGGGGAATTTGATCATAGCACTTGGGCACATGTTTCTATCCTTTTGTTTTGGTATTTTTAAAATCACTTTATAGCTTAGAATAATTTTTTAGCTTGTTTCTAAACTTTGGGTTGAAATTGAGTTACAATTTTATTATTTGCATTTTAACCCATGCTTGCTTTGTAGGCCATAACTTGAGCTCTGGATATCCGATTGAGGCATGCGAGCAGTCGTTGGAAAGCTAAAAATCAGAGCTACAACTTTTATGTTGGAAAAGAATCTGAATTCCGAATTCTACTGAGCCTAAATTACAGATTTCGTAATCTGGACCTTTGTAATAATTTAAATAGTGGGCTACTTGTTTTAAAGCCCAAAAGCCCGAGCACTATATATTTTGGGATTTCTTTCCTTTCTGGCATCAAATTATTTTCGGACAGAATATTATTATACACGCATTTTTATTTTCAATCCCATGGAAGGCTAATTTCATCAGATTAATCCACGAATTCAGAGTTTCATCACACCTGGAGGTTCAGGTTATACTGTCGATTTTTGATTCATGATTCTATTTTCGTTCATCTGATTATATTGATTTTCTGATTGCTTAAACTGAATTTCAATAAGATCAATTACTTTTATTTGACAGAATTCGGTTTCAATCTATAATTTAATTAAATTATAATTCTGCGACGCTTGATCGTTAATTGTAATATTTTAATGATTGTGATGCTTAATCCAGTCAATGAAACCGAACGTAGGATTGATTGTACGCTTGTTTGATCAATTCTGTAGTCAAATAAGAATAGAATCACGAATTAGAAATTAATTAAAATTCATTGATAGAATCTATGATAGGTCCGAAACTCGAATAAGTGGATTAATCGTTTTGCTTATCTGTCCAAACCAAATCATTATAAAAACCCCCCAATTTCGAATTTCAACTCGGTTAATATCAATATATCAGGAGTCCTTGCGAAACGACTCGGGTTATTACCCTTTTCTGCACTTATTTCAAATCGTATTTGATCCGTGTGCGACAGCGGATCAATGGGAATGTTGGATTCTAGGATGTTGTAGTCTTCCAGCTGATGTTTCATCCAAAGTAGTTAGAAAATCACTTTTAACATCCATTTGAAATAATGTAATGTTATTATTTGCAGCAAAAGAAAGTATAATACGAATAGCTTCTAACCTGGCCACTGGAGCAAATATCTCAGTGTAATCAATGCCCTTTTGTTGACTGTAGCCTTGTGTGACCAGTTTTGCCTTGTTTCTTACCACTTCACTGGTTTCTAAAAACCCACTTGGTTCCAATAATGTGCTTCTTTGGTCTAGGTACTAGATCCCAAACATCATTCCTCTTAAATTCTTGAGAACCTGCAAAATACTTATCTAGCTTTGATTTTTATGATCAAGCTTCTTGTTATCACAGTAAACATAATATCAGACAATAATTAAATTTAAAGAAAGATATCACCTATATGTTAACAATTTCAGTTTCACTATGAAAACCCTCTTAGTTCTTCTTTTTTGGTTTTCAGATTCTGAGTTTGTATACTTTCTTATTAGAGAGTCTGGATGAAGGGATTTGAATTCCTATCCAGGTTTGTAGTCTTCATATTTTTCTGATATTTCTGGTTCATCATTTGGTTCTGGTTCTGATAGGTATTGTGCTGACCAATCCTTCTTCCACCAGAGTCAATTGGCTTCTGTTTGTTAAGTCTTGGAACATAGACCTTTTTTCCTTCATATATTGCAAGCATCCATTGACCAGACACCATGACTGGTGTTTCAATTTGATTGCTTAGAACATCTGCAACATAAACAATTTTATCTTTTGGTACCCAAATTTGGTTGGGTCCTGGTTTGTTAGATCTTAAATATTTCTTGTCTTTCCATGTGGTTAACATAGGACAAGATATTTTAGTGTGACCTTTCTTATAGCAAATAGTACATAAATCATCAGAGCGAATAAACTTAGATTCAACTACTTTTTCTTGAAATCCTATTCCTCTTTTACCATTCCTACTAATCCCATAAATCATAGATGCATACTTGCTTCTTTCCATACCATTATGAATAAAATCTTGAAATACTTCTTCATGCTTATCAGAGTTACATGTGGTATTTTCAATTGATGTTGAACTATAATTACTTTTCAGAGTTAGATTTTAAGCCTTATGTTCAGCAATATCAGTTTTCAGATTTGCATTTTCTGTTTTAAGTTCAATAATATCAATTTTTAGAGTTGCATTATCTGTCTTAAGTTCAGTAATATTAGTTTTCAGATTAGCATTCTCTAATTTAAGTTCAGTAATATCAGTTTTCAGATTTGTATTTTCTGTTTTAAATTCAGTACTTTGATTCTTTAAAACATTAACATTTTCAATTAGATTAATATTTTCTTTCCTAAGTGTTTTCAGTTTTAAAGACAATTTGTGATTAATATTTAAAAAATCGTTTATAGCAATAATTAAATCAGATCGCGTAAATTCAGAAAATACCTCAATTTCTTCATCTGGTGATTCACTTCCTGAGTTAGAATCTGTGTTGGATCCAGAGGTAGAGTTGGTATGAGCCATCATACCCAAATCTTCTTGTTCATCGTCAGTGGATTCCTCATAATTATCCCATGTAAACATCATACTCTTCTTCTTGGGTCTGGAATCTTTCCTCTGGTGCTTCTCTTTCTTCATATTTGAACATTCTAACTTGATATGTCCAGGTTCATTGCATCCATAGCAAATTATGCTTTTCTTATCATATTTATCATCATTTTCTTTGTTGGATTGCTTGGAATATCTTTGGGGAAATTTCTTCTTTCTGTTGTGCCACATCTTCTAAACTTTTCTACATATAAACTCCAGTTTCTCTTCCTCTAAGTCTTCATTCTGATCATCTGAATCATCATCCTCTGATTCTGCTGTTGCCTTCAAAACTTTCTTCTGCTTGGATTTCAAAGCCACGGTTGGTTGCTTCTTCTTGGACTCATCCTATGCAAGCTCAATTTCATGTGATCTGAGAGCTGATTAATTCTTCCAGCTTAAGAGTATTCAGATCCTTTGCTTCTTGAATGGCAGTGATCTTGGGTCTCCACTTGCTTGTCAGACTCCTAAGAATTTTCTTCACATGATCAACATTAGTATAACTCTTCTCAAGTACCTTTAATCCTAAGACCAGGGATTGGAATTTGGAAAACATTGTTTCAATGTCTTCATCTTCTTCCATCTTGAACAACTCATACTTTTTGACTAGGAGGTTGGCCTTTGCTTATTGAACTTGCTTGCTTCCTTCATAGGTTAGAATCAGACTGTCATAAATACTTTTTTCTGTCTCTTTGTTGTTGCACTTGTCAAACTCCTTGAAGGTGATTGCATTTATCATGAATGTTCTGGACTTATGATGCATCTTGTACATCTTCTTCTGATAAGCATTCATCTCCTTTCTTGGAATTTCAATACCATCAGTATTCTTCGGAGCAATATAACCATCTTCCACCAAGTCTCAAAGTTCAGGATCTTGTGAAATATAGAAACTTCTCAGCCTGTCTTTCCAATACTCAAAACGTTCTCCATCAAACAGAGGTAGTGTGTTGATATTTCTTCCAGCAGCTTCTTCACTGAATCCAGACATATTGAACCCTTGGATCTTTTCTCAAACACTGTAAAGTGCTCAGCCTTGAGACCGAGCTCTGATGCCAATTGAAGGTGCAAACACGAGAAGGGGGGGTTGAATTGTGTTTGCCCAACTTGATAACTTTTTGATAATTTATAAATAATTAAAAAACTAGTTTGGTTTTGGTAACTTACTTGGAGTAAAAACAATCGGATTCAGAAGCAGCAAACAACGAAAGCATAAATAATTTGACACATAACTTTATCTTGGTTCACCATTAACTTGGCTACATCAAGTCCCCTCATTCAGAAGGCTTTAATCCACTAATTCAAATACCTTGAATTACAAAGCACCTGACCCTCCAAATCAGTCTTTCCAAATAGCCTGACAACCCCACACTTTTGAGGAACTAACCACCTTGACCCTACAAGTCAAGTCTTCTTCTAACAACCTGACAACCCCAGATTGAAGAAGGAACTAAACCACTATCGGGTTGGATACAAAGATTAGAACTTGAGTAGTTGCTTCTAACAAAGCTGATAATAATAATAACTCATACACTTTAAGAAAAGAACACTCAGAAAATATTTCTAACATGAACAAGTGTTTCTCTCTTTGAACTCTAAGATGAATTGAGAACTTTGAGCTTGAGTTTTTCTACTCTTTTCTGCTTTTCGATGCTTTTCTCCTTCACCCTTGAGTGTCTATTTATAGTGAAAATTTGGGCTTCAATTTAGTCCTTATTTAATTCTGAATTGTATCTTGTTTAGATTGAGTTTGTAAATTCTTCAAATTAATTCTGTTCATATTTTGTGTAGATTGACTTTGTAAATTCTTCAGAATGATTCTGTTCCTATTTTGTGTAGATTGACTTTGTAAATTCTTCATATCAAATATTCTTCAAATCTTCATTAAATGTTGATCAAATATTCATTAAAATGTTGATCAAATCTTCTTCAAATCTTCATTAAATGTAGATCAAATATTCTTCAAGTTTTCATTAAATATTGATCAAATATTTTTCAAATCTTCAATTAAATGTTGATCAAATATTCTTCAAATCTTCTTCAAACCTTGACCACATTTTCTTTTCAAGTTGGTCAAAGATTTTCTTCAATTATAAATTTGAATCAAATCTTATTTTAGATTTTCATCAATTATAATTTTGAATCAAATCTTATTTAATATTTTCTTCAATTATAAATTTGAATCAAATCTTATTTTAGATTTTCTTCATAAACATGAATCTTCTTTCATACTCTTTGAAGTCAAATATATTGTTCTCATAAAATACTTTTATTAACATCAAAACTAACTCTAAATGTAAAACCAACTTGGTTCCAACAGAGCTGACTTGTACTTGTGATCCTGTCAGTTTTCTAAGATGATTGCTAGCTTTAAGTCAAATGTGCAGGTCTGTTTGAAGGTACAACAGCAGTGTACTTTACAGCCTGTTAATTGTACTTGCACTTGCTTGTTTTGGAGAATGATCTTGCTTTATGCATTTTATGAAGCAAAGTGTTGAGCCTTCCGAATTCTGGAATGATCCTTGCTTAGGTTGATCCTTGTATATTCTTGATGAAGATATGGAATGAATAACACTTCCTGGATCTAATATTTTACATAGAAATCTGATCGTTTTTGTTTATGGCAGATGTGGAGAACGTTCTTTGTTTTCCAGAAATCTCTCAAGAACGCTCTTCGTTTTTTAGACTGCTGTTTAGAATGATCATTTGTCACTTTTGCTTTGAGTTGTGCTCTTTAATCTTTGATCCTTTTGAGTGATTCTTTTGCTCATATGAGAGTTGTATATTCCTAGTATATGAACTGGAAATACATTCGCGATTTGCAGGAGCTTTCCTTGTATTAAAAACTGATTTGATCTTGCTTGTTGAAAATGACAGAAACGTGGAGAACGTCCTTGGTTTTCCAGATTATGTCAAGAACGTTATTGGTTCAATTTTGTTCATTTTTAGCTCTTTCTTTAAACTAATTTCTCTTGCATTTGCTTTGTACCTATCTTGGCTCCTATCTTTGAATTAATACACTCAAAAGCACAAGTTAAATTAACATAACATTTAGAATCATAATTAACATTCTTAATTAACTTTTTGTTTGTTTTCATCAAAACATTAAATTGAGATTTTGTCTCAACAATCTCTCCCTTTTTGATGATGACAAACATGTTAATTTAGATTTTAATTTTGATTCTAATTTTAATCATAGAGAGCTTAAAAGCTCCCCCTCAGAATATGCTTCAGAATTTTGAATCAACATAAAATCTAAACATAAAATCTAAAATAACTCTCCCCCTTTGTCAACACAAAAAGGTTGGGGAATACAAAGGAAATGTATACTACACATAGAAAACAATGATTAGATTCCAGTTTTAAGAAAAATGACATTTTCAGAAAACTCCCCCTAAATATTATAGAATTAATATCCTTTAAAAATAATTTAGAATACAAAGAAAATGCCACTTTGCTCTTTGTCCTCTTTCACAAGAGACAACATTTTAATTTTGAACATGATAGTAAGCGCATACATGGAAGCGAAATAAGATGATACATGTAAAGATATCTTTCATATATCAAACATCCTTAATCTATGCACAATTATTTCAACTAATGATACATGTACCTTTGATTTGTTAATGTTTCCAAAGGTTATAGACACTCCAAATTTTTGTAATGAGACGAGGCATCATACTTTTCCATTCATGTGTATTGAGCATGCCTTGTCCATGTATCAATGTTCTTTCTTGATTGTTGGATGATGTTCCTACATCACAAGTTAGTAATGATTTTGGTACCCATATTTGTTTGGGTCCTTGATGGTTAGTATATCTTCTTCTAGAAGATTTTTTCTTATGATAACAATTTGATTCAACATGACCACTCTTTGAACAGTAAGAACACTTCTTTTTTATTCTTGGAGAAAGTTCTGATATGAGACAAGATCGTTCTTCACATAAATGAAAAAACGAAGAACGTTCTTCATTTTTTGGAAATCGTTTTGCTTTGAATTTTTTATCCCTTTTTCTGTAAAAACATATGGAATCAAGATGTCCAATTTTGTTACAGTAAGAGCATCTTTTATTACCTTTCTCATCCTTCTTTTTTGAAACAAAAATGTTTTCATAAAGCTTTTCTTTTAGAGAAGTTTTGAAACGTAAATCATTCTTGTCAAATATCTCTTCTTCGGATATCATGTTCTTTTGAAAAGATTCAGTGGTATTTACCAAGTTGGTTGAGTCATTTTTCATTTCATGAACTTCTACTTTTAAGAGGTATTTTCTTCCTTAGGTTCAAAACATTCTGGAAGCTGATTTTGTTTGGGTATCTCATTGAGAATCTTTTGTTGCTCAAACATTTTTAAATCAGATTGTTGCAGGCTTTGAATGACCTTTCTGAGTTCGTCAATCATAGCTTGAGCTTTCTCTTTTTCTTCTTTTTCTTTACGTAGTTGTTCTTTTAATAAATCGTATTTTTGAGCAAGAAAGTTTGAATCACATAAAAGATTATCAAATTCTTTTTCCATTTGTTCATATAAAGGACAGAGTTCAGAGATGGTTACCTCATTATTTTATAAGCTTTCCATTAAGCACATGTTGGCTTCTGACATTTACTTCTTCTTCCTGAATCTTTTCCTCTTACACTGTTAAATGCTCAAACTTTAGAGGCAGAGCTCTGATATCAATTGAAGTAGCAATGTCGATTTACAAGAAAGGGAGATTTGAATTGTAAATGCACCCTTTTAAAAATTCCTGTTAAAAAATTAAGAAAATAACTCAAGATTGATCTTGGTTGTGAAAACAGAAAACGGAGAACGTTCTTGGTTTCTGACAAGAAAACGGAGAACGTTCTTGGTTTCTGACAAGAAAACGGAGAACGTTCTTGGTTAGTTAAAATCAACAATTTAACTTATCTATTTAACTTGATAATCAAACAGACTGAAAGTAAATAGATAAGGGAAGAGATACCACACAAGAATGTATCCTGGTTCACCCAACTCGAGATACGTCCAGTCCTCACAACCGTGAGATTTTCCACAAAAAACCTTCTTGGTTTTACAACACTTAGCTCAGATCAACCTTGATATGTTACAAAGTTAAAACTTTTCCACCCAGAAAGGAGTTCAATCAGGTCCCCTATCAACCTTGATAGGATTTCTTACAATCTACCCAAACTATACTAAACTCTTATAGTTTGAGTTTTACAATAATGATGAGATTGTTTTGTTAGAATCTGAGATGTCTCAACTCTTGTTTGAGATCTGATTCTTTGACAAAGAAATACACGAGAATGATTCTAGGAATCGAATGGGAAAAATCAGAATTGATTCAATGTATGTGAGTGAGAGAAATTCAAGTATGATTGAAATGAGTAATGAATTTTCTTAGTACTTGAAGCTCTGATTTGTTCTTCATCGTGAAACTGTATTTATAGGCTTCAAGAGGGCTTATGACAACTCATTTAACCGTTGGAAGAAGGCCAACTGTCATGAGAAAGTGAATGGATAAGATCAGTCAAAAAGCAAGAGAGTTCATGCTGAAACCAGGAACGTTCTTGAGATCCAAGATCGTTCTTCGAATTGGTTGGAGATGAGCTGACTTGTACTTGTGATCCTGTCAGTTTTTTGAGATGATTGCTAGCTTTAAGTCAAGTGTGCAGGTCTGTTTGAAGGTACAACAGCAGTGTACTTTACAGACTATTAATTGTACTTGCACTTGCTTGTTTTGGAGAATGATCTTGCTTTATGCATTTTATGAAGCAAAGTGTTGAGCCTTCGAATTCTGGAATGATCCATGCTTAGATTGATCCTTGTATGTTCTTTATGAAGATATGGAATGAATAACACTTCTTGGATCTAATCTTTTACATCGAAATCTGATCATTTTTGTTTATGGCAGATGTGGAGAACGTTTTTCGTTTTCCAGAAATATGTCAAGAACCTTCTTCGTTTTTCAGACAGCTGTCCAAAATGATCATTTGTCAATTTTGCTTTGAGTTGTACTCTTTAATCTTTGATCCTTTTGAGTGATTCTTTTGCCCATATGAGAGCTATATATTCCTAGTATATGAACTAGAAATCCATTCGCGATTTGCAGGAGCTTTCCTTGCATTAAAAACTGATTTGATCTTGCTTGTTGAAAATGACAGAAACGTGGAGTATGTTCTTGGTTTTCCAGATTATGTCAAGAACGTTCTTGGTTCAGTTTTGTTCATTTTTAGCTCTTTCTTTAAACTGATTTCTCTTGCATTTGCTTTGTACCTATCTTGGATTATTTCACTCAAAAGCACAAGTTAAATTAACATGACATTTAGAATCATAATTAACATTCTTAATTAACTTTTTGTTTGTTTTCATCAAAATATTAAATTTAGATTTTGTCTTAACAGTAACTTGGCCTTTTCTATATTTTCGAGCATCCCATTCGAGTTCAAGGTTCTCATAACTTCCTAGTAAGTTGTTTTCTTTCATTTAAGTTATTTGCATTTCCATCGTTTAGTTTGATTTTCTTTTCTTCATTTTCTTTTCCATGATGGTTGTTGGCTCTCTCACGGTGGTTGGTAAGCATTTCACCATCATGGGTGTTTGTTCAGAGATGAAGGTTTTTTCCTCTTTCGTAGATGGTTTTAGGGAATGCAGTTGCTTATTTAAGGAAACTATAAACTAAATGGGTGTTTGTTGATTAGTTTCTAAGTTATATCGTTGCGATGTACTCTTTTTTGTTCACTAAATTTTATCTCACTCAATCCATGATCTAATTAGCCTAAGTTGTACTTTTCGTATCTTTTATTTAATTTAATGTTATTTTAAGAGTGTTGCATGATAGAATGTAATGTTAAAGTATTTATATAATATTAAAAAATAATATTAAATCTTGTAAGTCGAAAGTGGGGGAAAACGGGGAAATAAAAGTTTTCAGTTTTGAGAGCAACATGGCAGTAGCCAGTAGGTATGAAAAGGACAATACAGTTGTGATGTGAATAAAGCATTGATGGATGGCCAATGCTGCATATTAGCAAGCAACAAGTACTTACAGGCACAACTGCCGAATTTCTTTGTGACAACAAACTTCTCAATTAATGTGATTGCACTCTAATTTCAATGACAGGATTTAAAGTGATAATAGACTCACCTTAAACTTTTGCAAATCGTAGTTATTTTCTAATGTTATTTTTTATTTATATATTTTTTTATTTAAATTTTTTATCATACTTTATATTGAAATTTATATATCAAATACTTTATTTTTTTATCTTTAAGAGATCGCATCTCCGTCTTATAATTAGGATATTTTTTTAGGAGGTCGCATAATCTTTTAATTTTTTTATTTTTTATTTTAACAAACAAATAATTGTTAATTTAATAAATAATAAAAAAATTAAAAAATAAAATTATATTAATAAAATTTAATAGAAGAAAATACATCAATATTAATGTGGTTAAGTAGATGTACCAAAACAAATAACGTACTATATTAATTCAACTCCCTCCTATTTTTAGAAAATTAGCAACTTAATTTTATTTTATTAACAAGTCCCTCCTATTTTTCCTCTGGATCTAATAAATAAAAAATAATAATAAAAAAAGTAAATTATATTAATAAAATCAAATAAAATCCATTAAATTAAAGAAGAAAAAATACATCAAAGACATAGTTAAGATATTTTTATATATAAATTTTAGGCATAATTGCTCTCGCGGTCCCTTAACTTAATTTCAGGTAACACTTCAGTCATTTATCTTTTTTTTTTTCGATTTGGTCTTTTTATTTAATTTTAAGTAACAATTTGATCTTTTATGTCTTAAAATGTCAACAATGTTATCCTTTTTTTTACAAAAATTCAAAAAAATTTATTAAAATTTTCAAACAAAACCCTTACTTCTAGAAGCTATTTTAAGATGTAAAAAGAGATATAGATGTAAAATAATCCTTTTCTAGAAGCTATTTTTGTATAATAATAAGATGAAATGCATACTTCTTAGATACACATTTAAAAGATAAATTTTTTAAATATGAATTATTATTTAAAAAGTGTCTATTATATAATTATATAATTATATATATATATATATATATATATATATATATATTTT